>CM070059.1:13240864-13957903 GCA_036320875.1 Cotoneaster glaucophyllus | reverse complement strand
AGCCTTTCGATAGCCTGAAGAAAGCAGCGATGATGCTCAGGAGTCCATCTCAAACGTGGCACCTTGGATCTCACATACTGCTTAACGGCCCCGTTCCTTGCACTGCAACTACTTGAAGTCATTATTCTTCGTCAAATTTGTTTCTTGGACTTTTCCCAGCCACCTGGGTCTTCCTCAAATTTGCTCCTTGTTAATAACAAAAAAACATTAGTGATGCGTATTTACAAAAACAAAACCTACATAAAAGCTCTAAACAAAGATCAATTTGTAATTTATGCATAATATTTGATAAGGTATCTCAAGCCAAGATTCAAAATACAAACTCGATTTAATAACATAATCAAAATTTAAAACACAAACTGAACGTAATACAAATAATTTAAAACGTACTGGTTTCAGAATGTTGCTTCTCGAATTGTTCATCCATGGTGATTGAAGCGAGAAGGAGAAGGGGAGAAGAGAAGGAGAAGGAAATGAGGAGAGGAGAAAAGGGGGAAGGGAGAAGGCACCGGCGCAAGGAAGAGATGGAGGGGTTTTATTTTGGAAAATTTTCATTACTGTCGGTTACAGCCGACAGAAAAAAAAAATGGCTGCAAAATCCCCCCAAAATTCCCTCCCAAAATTTTAAATTCCCTACCAAAATTTTAAATTCCCCCCCCCCCCCCAAAATTTTGTTACGATTTTAAAAAATAAAATAATAATTGTTTGGTTTAATAAATAAATAAATAATATGTATTTAAATAGAATATGTTTTTAAAAATTAAATAACTAATTGTTTGGTTTAATAGAATAACTCATGTAAAATATGCAATAAAGAAACAAAAATATAATTGTACAATGAAAATGTCATCACACAAACTAAATATTGTCTAATCAATACTTGAAAACATAAATAAAAATTTAGCACAAATTACTTTTCCCACTTCAAAATTTAGGCAAATTTAACGGAAATATTCATTCTACGAAACTAGTTTCCATGATCTAACCATCAAACTTGTTTGTAGATACTACAAGATCGCATATGTAAAAAATCGCAAAAAAAAAAAAACATTTAGAGATTAGGTAACGGAACAAAAAATTTCGACGATTATAAACGAAAAATCACAATTTAACAGTTATTTTAGCTCCGGTTTTGATGATTTTTTTACAGCTACACTCCTCGACCCTATAAGAATGCAATGAACGAATTCGATCTTCAATTTAAAATATTTACACTAGTGGATACCACAAAATCTTATTTTATACTTAATGGAAGTATAATATTAACTCTAAGTGTTTGTTTAATCTACCGTTTTGACACGATATGCATTCTACGAAACTTTTTTTAACGATCCAATCGTCAAACTTATTTGTACACACTCCGAGATTGCATACGTAAAAATCGTAAAAAACAAACATTCACAGATTACGTAACGGAACAAAAGTTTTCGACGGTTATAAACGAAAAATCACATTTTAAAAATTATTTTAGCTCCGATTTTAATGATTTTTTACAGCTACACTCCTCGACCCTATAAGAATGTAATGAATAAATTTGATCTTCAATTTAAAATATTTACACTAGTGGATACCACAAAATTTTATTTTATACTTAATGGAAGTATAACATTAACTCTTAAGTGTTTATTTAATCTACCGTTTTGACGCGATACACATTCTACGAAACTTTTTTCAATGATCTAACCATCAAACTTGTTTGTACACACTCCGAGATCTCACACGTAAAAAATCACAAAAAACAAACATTCAAAGATTAGGTAACAGAACAAAAGTTTTCGACGGTTATAAACGAAAAATCACAATTTAACGGTTATTTTTACCTCCGGTTTTGATGATTTTTTTACAGCTACACTCCTCGACCCTATAAGAATGCATTGAATGAATTTGATCTTCAATTTAAAATATTTACACTAGTGGATACCACAAAATCTTATTTTATACTTGATGGGGAAGTATAACATTAATTCGAAGTGTTTGTTTAATCTACCATTTTGATGCGATACGCATTCTACGAAATGTTTTTCAACAATCCAACTTGTTTGTACACACTCCGAGATCGCATACGTAAAAAATCGCAAAAACCAAACATTCAAAGGTTAGGTAACGAAACAAAAGTTTTCAATGGTTATAAACGAAAAATCACAATTTAACGGTTATTTTAGCTTCGATTTTGATGATTTTTTACAGCTACACTCGTCGACCCTATAAGAATGCAGAGAATGAATTCGATCTTCAATTTAAAATATTTACACTAGTGGATAAATCTTATTTTATACTTAATGGAAGTATAACATTAACTCTTAAGTATTTGTTAAATCCATCAATTTGATAGGATATGCATTCTACGAAACTAGCTCATAGAGTTGTCCAATACTTTCTGGAATTGAGCCGTTCATCTGATTAGAAGAGAGGTCTGGTGTTCTCAAGGACGACAAGTTTCCAATGGAATCCGGAATTGAGCTCGACAAACTGTTTTCTCCAAGGTTGAGATTCTGCAAACTTTTAAACATTCTTAAAAGGCCGACAATTGGCATTCAAGCTCGCAATAATGGCTTATTAAACTGCCACCATCATCCGACACATAAAGCTAATATGTTTGTATATACTCCGAGATAGCATGTGTAAAAAATCAAAAAAAAAAAAACATTCAACGATTAGGTAACGGGACCATGAGTGAAAAAAAAAATTCAAAGATTAGTTTGACGGCTGCCCAAAATTTTGCTTTGTTCGTGTCGGTTATATTCGACAGGGCCATGAGTGAAAAAAAATATTTAAACCATGTGTTTATTTATTTATTTATAATCAATATAACATTTTAAAATAATAAAATAGTCAATTTATGTCGGTTATAGCCGCCAGAATACTAAAATAAAAAACGTCATAAACTAAAATAATAAAATAGTCAATTTATGTCAGTTATAACCGCCACCATTAACTTAAAAACCGCCGGAATATGTTAAAAATATTTAAAAAAAAAGAATTAAAAATACTGGCGGTTATAATAATTTTATGGCGATTGCATCTGACACTAAATATCCGCCAGTAATTTATGTCGGATATAACCGACAAGATTTCATTGTTATCCGACACTAACTGAATGATGTGTCGGATATCTTTTATCCGACATAATGGCTTATTAAACCGCCACCATCATCCAACACCTAAAGCTAATATTGTAGTTGTGCAGCCCCATATACATCCCCTCTTTTAGATGCTCTTATAGCGAGTGAATATGGAATCAGGTTCAGATTGAAAAACTTTTGGTGTCTAGAAGAAACTCCATCCCTAAACTTATAGGAACTTTTGGTGTGTAGAAGAAACTCCATCCTTATAGACTATGTTTGATGAATTCATGTGAATAATTTCTTCGATGTTTTCCTAGCGTTTTGGAAATAATATCACTTTTTGGGATATGATGGACATTTCAATATCAATTAGAGTTGTTTGATCATTACAAAAATTAATTTATTTATTTTGGCTTCTCATGGTAAAAGAAATGATTCTCCACCCTCTATTTCTCTATGCAACCAAACCCTAAAACAAGAAAACATCTAGGTCTGGAAAGATTGAAAAAAATCTCCTTTTCTTGTGAGAGATTTTCTATCATTCTGAGAGCTTTTCTCGCCGGTGTGTGAGTGTCCTCCACTTTGTTATTACCACAGCCGCCGATGTTGTAATACCTTGAGAATTTTAAAATATATAAATATGTGGAAAGAATTTTATCGATAAGTGGAAATGCCGAATATGCCCTAGGGGCTAAACGTAATTTTATGAGGACGTATTTTATTCTCACATACTTTGTCATGTTTCTTGACATGTTTAGATAGAGTTCGATCCTATGAACGCGTAGGCAAAAACTGTTTGTGAAATGGAGTTATAACGAAGAAGTTATTAACGATTGAAATTGAGGGCAAAATAGTGATTTTTTCATTAAATTGAATGGCTCCAGATTTTATGGAGAAATGGGAGTGCCACGTGTGTGGCTGAGATGAAGAGGGAAGGAGAGAAAGGAGAGATAAGACGAGAGGGCTGCCCAATCAGAAGGGACAAGCAAGGAGGGAAATGAGAAGAATGGGGAACCGGCCACACCCGGATCCCTTCGACCAGTCGACCCGACTTGGCCCTAACTCCCTATTTCGGTCACCATTGAAGATGGGGCCGGTGTCAAAATGCTCTTCTCTTCGAACCCAGTCGAACCCAGTCGAACCCTCCTCTTAAATCCACTTATGGGTTACTAGGAATAACGAAGGAAGCTCGAGAACCTCGTGCCGAAACCCTAGAACCGTTACCTTCAATTCCGACAAAAAACACGGTGGCGTACCACCTGGGTTTGGTAGCTCTTCCTTGCAGGAGTAAAACCCGACAAAAATCACAGTCATCGGACCTTCGACGGAGGAGCATCGAGGCTCGAAAGACTCCGGCAAACGGGCCCTTTCGTGGGATTTTTCGGCTACTTCCCGACCAAACTAGGCTTCGGCTCAGGTATAAAAAATGTTCCTCTCCTTGAGTTGTACATTCCTGAAAAATTTGGTAATTTTTGGAAATAGTTAAATTTTCCGGCGAGTTGGGGCGGCCGACCGCCACCCATAGCGGCGCATGGCCAGAGGGCCGTCAATGCTATTTTTAGGCTAAATTAGATGTCCCGAATTCAGTTTTGATATTCGTAAGACGTAGGTTGATCGTTTGAACCTAAATTCACTACAATACGTGGCTTGGTCAATATATAAATGGACTATCCGACCGTTGGATCGTCACCAAATTTTGATACATTATAATACGTAATATTTGAGGACCTTAGGAACTTACGGATTGGGAATACGACATACGGATCTTCCCGAATTGGATTTGTAAGTTCATAAAATAAAACGTCGACCGCCACTTGATTTCGTGATTGGCGGAGATTTGACTGTTGGATCATAATGAAGTTTTAGTATGTTGTTTTAGAAGCGTAATGTGAACTACGAATGGATTGATCCATTCGTTTATGGTATGTAGGTAGTCTAACCAGGATGTTAGATGCAACCATAAACTAAACAAAATGATTATTTTTTTAGTGTGGTTGGTTAGAATTATAATTAACCATTATTTTTATTGTGGCCTACCTGTGTGTTTGGCTTCCGAATTAGAAATTTCAGGATGTTACAGATGCTAGCTATGGCTAGGGTTGGTGGTAGTCCTTCTCTTCTTTTTTCTCTTTTTTCCTTTTCTTTCCTTCTCATTCTCCTTCATCTTCCGTTTTCCCCTGCCCAATGGCTTGTTTGCCACTTAGCCCCCTATGCATCCGCTTTCTTTAACTTCAGTCCCTTTTCCAACTTTTCCCATTTCTTCCTTCCTTCCACTTTTCCCCTTTGTTTCCTTTCGTCTTCCTTTAACCTTTTCCACGTTATCCACATTTTCCCCTTATTTTTTCCACCTTTTCCCCCGCTTCCCCCCCCCCACGTTCCCCCAATCCAGATCATCTTCATCCTTCTTTGATTCCATAATCCAGATCGACTCTCACTTTCTTTCAATGCGATTTATTGTGCTTTTCCCGAAGGTGAGTAGAGCTTTGGCTTAGGCGTTCACACCACCTCCTTCCTTTGGTTTGCCTTTGTTGGCATTGTTGTTAGTGGATTTTTTTTCCCGCTGGCTTCCTTTGATTTGTTGTGGCTACTGCTGTGGTGCTTTGTGGAAGAGTTTAGGGCTCTGTTTTGGGGTCCTGTTGTGGCTCATTCTTCATCCAGCTTTGGAGCTCTAGTTATTTTGATTTCAAATGGGTGTAGGGGATGTTCGTTCGACAAGTGGGATGGCGGCGGAGGTAGGATGTTGCTAGGGTTTGCTTTGGTGTTTTTTTCTTCTGTTTGGGGCTCAAAACTATGTTTTGGACTATTGGGTTACTATAGAGGTCCATCTTTTTGTTTGTGTGTTTATTGTATTTGGACATTTTCTTATGTAATCTGTTGTGTTATAAATAAAGTAAACATTTGACCAAAAAAGAAAGAAAGGGTTTTTTATCACAAATGGTCCTTGACCCTCACCATTAAGATGATCCTTGAAATTGAAAATTAATCAATGTAGTCCCTGAAAACAGTTGTCGCAAATCAATGTGGTCATTCCCTCACAATTTTGTTAAAAATTCTGTTAAGTGCTAATATGGAACATAAATGGGCCCATAAGTCATTTTTTCTCACAAATAGTCATTGAAATTGACCCACGACATCAAAATGGTCCCTGAAATTGACCCGCGACATCAAAATGGTCCCTGAAATTGAAAATTGATCAATGTAGTCCCGCAAGTAAGAGTCTCAAATCAATGTAGTTCTTCCATTACAATTTGATCAAATTTTTTGTTATGTACGTACTGATGTGACACATAATGGGTCGCACAAGTCTAATTAAATTTAAAAAAAAAATTACAAATAGGCTTAATAATGGGTTTTTTTTATTAGCACCCCACTAATTGTTGAAGACATCCCACTTAATATTTATTGTTAAATAACTTGTATAAAATGACTATTTAAACCCTAAAAAGTAAAGCAAAACAATTATTTACTTCCTACACCCCAAATCATTTAAAAAAATCCTAATCACCCGTAAATTATATATAATTTTATATACACCTACACTCACCAATGCCATGATTATGTTTTTTTTTTATTTTTTTATTTTTTATTTTTAATAAAAAATGTTAAGGATTTTGCAACGTAAGAGATGGAGTACTCTGAAATATTCAAATCTTCTTTGAGATAGTGTAGTAGTCGTGTTTTTTTTCTTTTGCTAAAAATGTTCAAGCATGTTTGCTGTTTATTTCTTAGGATGGTTTGTGGTGCAATTTCATTCAAGCATGATTGTAGATTCGAGAATCTACATGGACACAACAATAGCAAAATCAACTAGCCCTTTCATGATTTCTTATTTAAGAAAAGCCAGCAAAGTAGCTATTTCTGAGTTTAAAATCAAATTCACATTTAGAGCTTAATTCCCCTAATTTGACAAAAACCTTGAAGCAGTAGAACCATGCGCACTGTTTGTGTGCTGAAGACAAAGGGTTTAAATTTATTTTTAGGAAATGATGAAGACTTGAGGTAGATTTTGGTGTGGGTTGTGTGGGGTGTATGAAATGTGTGGGTGTGAGGGTAGTTTCGGTTAGTAAGTGGGGTGTATTAAGATAATTTTTAATTTTAAAAGTAAATGTAGGGTGTTTTAAGTATGTGAGGTGTCTTCATCAATATGTGGGGTGCTAATAAAACAACCCTTAATAATTTAATAGTTAATAAAAAAATTGTCAATCCAAAAACCCAGTCCTGCAAGCACCTCCGATCCCAGCCCACATTTATTTACCTCATTCGCTCTCTATTCTCTAAAAAGAATCTCAATACACCCATCTTTACGCACTTCGACACCCTTCACCGAATTGAACCTGGATCAAGATTACATTTGGTGACGGCTTGGGCCATTGGCAACGACTTTAATCTGGGAGATTAACATTTAGGCGATCAACATCCTCACAACCTTAATCCTGGAGAGCTTATTCGACGCTTCCTTGGTGGTTTGGTGATGCAAAGAACGACAAGGTCTGCCTTGAGATAATGAGGTTATAACCGAGGTGTGTCTATTGTTGGTTGAAAACTATTTCCATACCCCCTTTTAGGCCTTGGTTAAGCCTTGTGCGTTTGAGGGATCTTTCTTCGGAGTAGGCCCTACTATAAGAAAATAAAATTCCATTGTGCAAAAAGGTATTTAGACAATTTTTTTTATTTAATTATTACCACATCGGCACATAACAATTTTATTTTATTTTTTTACAGAATTGTGGCGGAAGAATCATATTGATTTGCGACACCTATTTTCAAGGATTACATTGATTGATTTTCAATTTCATAAACCATATTGATGGTATGGGTTAATTTCAGGGACCATCTTGATGGTGTGGGTCAATTTTGGGAACCATTTGTGATAAAAACCCATAAATCTTGTGGAGCCCATTTATGTGCCACATCAGCACTTAACAGAATTTTTAACAGAATTGTGACAGAAGGACCACATAAATTTGTAACACCCATTTTTAGGGACTACATTGATTGATTTTTAATTTCAGGGATCATCTTGATGGTGATGGTCAATTTTAAGAACCATTTGTGATAAAAACCCAAAAAGAAATGATTCTCCACCATGAAGGGCTTCGTTTTTTTTCCTTTTTAGCATGGGCCTAAAAATCATTTCCAAATCCCAAGCATGGCCTCTCACCGAATAAGGAAAATGTAGCAATAATATTCCATAGCAAACATGGCCTTATCAAGCATGAGAAATGCAAACAGTTTCCCATTTTCAAACTAAAACAGTTTTAATTATTTTATTGTTTTATTGTTTTATTGTTTTAAATACAAACATGATAGACCATAAAAGGTAGGATATGCGCACTCTCATAAGAGGAACACAAGTATTATTTCTTATTTTGGCTGTTACCAACACCACTCGCCAAATATATGAGATTATAACCAACAGTCGCCAATTGAATAAGAAATGGAGAAATTAGGAGTTCATCCCTATTTTTTATACTCTATTGATTAACACCTTTTTTTTTTAAATTTTTTAACAAGGTCCTTGGGTTTTAATAAACGTCATTTATTTAGTGTTAGAAACGTTACATTTTGTATATTTATATGTATGGCTAAACTTTTTATCATATATTTTTATTTGTAGTTGTACCCATTTTTAATTTGCAACCCTTTTTTTAAATTGAACCATTTTTTTTAAATTTTAATTTGTACCCATATATTAATTTCTTTTTGTCTCTTATTTTTTAAATTTTTATTTGTACTCATAAATTTTTTAACTTTTTATTTGGTACTCATAATTTATTTATAATGTACCCATTTTTCGTTACAAATGTACCACTTTACTATATGCAAAATGTATCCTTTTTTTTTTTAAGTATCATTTTTATGTAAAATGTATCTATTTTCTTTAATGTAAAATCTATTTATTTTTTTAATCTAGAATGTACCATTGTTTTTTATATATAAAATGTATCCATTGTTTTTTTCATAAAATGTACCCATTTTTTTGTTATATAAAACGTGCCCCTTTTTTTTGTGTATAAAATGTATCAATTTTGTGTATGTAAAATGTACCAATGTACCAATTTTTTAATTTGTAAAGTGCAGCCTATATAAATGTACTCATATTTTATAAAAATAAGATAAAATCCATATATATATATATATATATATATATATATTTTATAACCTAGAATGCACCCATAAGCATTTTTTTTAATGAAAACTCATAAGGAATTTTGAATAATTGAATTAGTAGTGTAAATGAAAAAAAAAAAAAAAACGGTTGAGCAATATTGGTATTATTGCATATCTTTTATTATTATGTCATTTATGTGGTAGGGGAGGAACTTCAATAAAAAACTTAAAATGCATAAGGCTTGACTCTATAACAGTTAGGGACCAAGGACCCCAACTAAACTATCCCATAAGAAATTATCCCTTTTTTTTAACATATACCTTAATCATAAGTGAAGAAAAAGTAGGCACTCCATGAAAGAACTCAAGCACTGTCCATGAAATTTATGTCGTCTCTTCTAAAAGTTTTCTTGTATGATAAAATCCAATTTCCTATGAATAATCAAAATGATGACCATATATTTTTGTTCTGAAAGAACAATTACCTTTTACATAACTGGATCCATGGATCTAGTATAATGAGATGATATTCATTAAAATACATAAAATGACAGATAGATCACTGATAACCACCAATGAAGGTTGTACATTTATACTGCAGTTCAGTTTATATATTCAATATGATCAAATATCAGACCACTTATAACAACATGCAGCAAACAGCAATGCAAACATGTTTTTTATAGTACATAACGAGTGAGCGAGCATTATATCCCTTCTCATATATATATACCAGGTCATTTAAGGGAAGGGAACGCCCTCTTAACCACTAGAGTTGGCTTTAATGAAATTCTGTGGTTGAGATTAAATCATAGGCCACATAATCTCAACCACAAGATTTCATTAAAGCCAAATCTAACGGTCAAGAGAATGTCCCCATTTTTTTTGAAAAATGAGGATCCCTTCCCTTAAAGGCTTCCTATATATACATCATTTATGAGCTTTACTTATACATCATTTACGAGCTTTACTTCTACAAAATACATATCAATAATTAACAAGCACAACATACACTAAACTTAATTGGGTGCGTCACCCGAAACACATATAATATCACGTAATATTAACCACCCTAATTAACCAAAACAGTATTTGGAAAATGCCTATACGTTTTAACTGATCAGACCATTTTACCCAAAAACCAAAAGTGCTGCGATTCCAACTGAATGAAGCTAACCTGCGTAAAAAGCTTCAGTATTTTCAAACGCATTATGATCTCATCCATGAAGTAGTAGCTTTAACTTTGACCGGTGAGAAAAATTGACCAATTAAAGATAAGGAGGCTTAGCTAGCTATGATTTGCAGAGAGTCGTCGATCAACTGAGATTCAACAAACCCTAGGCTATCTTCACCATCCATTTCGATTCGATTCATGCATGGAAGAGAGAAGAAAAAACGGAAGAGGTGGCTATGTTGCAGTTTGTCGTCTCTTTCATTTCCTCTGTCTCTTACTTTACTGTTATTTTCTTGTGTGCGGTTGTGGCTGAAGAAGGTGACGATCCATTGTTGACAGCTGGAGTGCTTGCATGCTTGTTCCTTTGTGTCTTTCCCGGCCTTTTGTTGCCCTCTGATTTTGGCCCCGCTTGCCGTACCTTCACTCCTCGTATCATCTATACATATACATTAATAAAAACGTAATTAACAACAAAGTGTTCTTTTTATTTTATTTATTTTTATTTAGGTTGAAGGGTATTACACTAGCCAACTTGGTTAAACTCGGGATATACTAACTAAAACGACATTTGAAGAATTACTAAGTGTCTAATTAGATCAATATTAGTGTAATTGATAACTAATTAAGAAGAGGATGTGAGGTCCTTGATGCTTACATATTTGTTGCATTTCACATCGGAATAGATGACTATGAAGTCTCCTTCTTGGAGTCCATTGGCTCTCACAAAATCTCCTTCAACAACATAAATCAGTGGAAATTTAGGGAAAATTCTTTCATGCAGTAAATGCTACAAGCATTGGACAACCCATATTGGTTTGAATTATTGCTTTTAATAAGTGTCATCCAATGCTCATAGTATTTGATGCTACATAGCACCGAAGTGGAACCCTATTTAAAAAAGACAATGAAAACATGCTTGATGCATAATTAACATAAGCAATCACTGCACACCTGTGTTTTCAAGGAGATACATCCTGCTTTTGTTGTTGGGCCAGTACCTGAAACTCCACATACAAAGAAGAAAGGGGGACAACAAGATTACTTGTAATTTCTGAGTGTATTAAAACCAATGATCACGAACGAAATTAACATTAATAAACCAAATATTTGTAATTGCAAAATGGACATAATTAAGAGACCCAACTTTTGTAGAATACCTATAGCGCATGTTCCACACACGAGAAGTCCCAATGTCTTCCATTGCAATGGAAATTCCGTCTCTTGCATCCAATTCAGGAAGATGGGTTTCTGCTTCTTTCTGTTTAATCATTTATTAACACCAAAAACAACACAAAACAATTCCCAATCAATGCAATTTGTTTCCCATACAATCAATAAAGTTAATATTTTCAACCAATTTCAATTAATAAATGGAAAAATAAGTTCAATTATAATTAAGGAAATTAATAACTTACTTTTGGCAACACAATCCTTCCAAGACTACCCACATCACTCTGCTTCAATACCTTCTGAAGGAGAAACTTAAGATTCTTCTCAGATTTCCATCCCTGGAAAATAGTACACAATTTCATGTAAATATTGCTTAATCAATTATATTGTTTATATGATCCCAATCAATTAGAAATGTAGCAAAACTGCACCAACCTGGCGCCTCTCCTGTCTTTCTTGCCTTTCCTGCGCAGCGCTACGGCCCTGATTGTAATTCTGTGCTTGAGTACTAGCCGGCCGATCCATTTGCTGCACTGGAGGAAGTGGTGCGGCTTCCGGCGTAATGCTAGGCATCATGGCCACGGCAGAAGGGGACAGGTCTGCTGTGGTGGTGGGCCAGTAAAACCAGTTGCCCGGATTTGGCTGCAGCGGCACAACACCAGTGCAATTAGGATCAGTAGTGTTCCCAACAAACCTTGTCTGCTGAAGATGGTTATGATCTGACATTTGATTATTAAGTTGCTGAGAATTCTGTTGATGGCTGTGGTGCCTATGGTGAGACACAAGCCTTCGCTGCCTCGCCATCCGCTTCTTCCTCGCCTCTTTGGTAACCGAAGGCCCTATCCTCATCAATTGACGCTCACCATTCCCCGGAAAATATTGATAAGGCTGGTACTGACTGCTGTACCCGGCAAAAGCCTGGGGATGGTGTTGGGGAGGGGCTAGGTGAATGTTATTATCCGGGAAGGACCCATAAGGGGCCGTTCCCATACCAAACGGAGACGACGGCCATGATGGCTGACCGGAGTCAATCATGTGATGATGATACTCCGGAGATGGTTGGTACGAGCTTGGCCCATCCCCAAAAGGGTCAGCCGTCATATACCCCATCATGGAATGATAAGCCGCCGGCGGAGGAGGAGCTGGAGGCGGAATGGGGACAAGTAGTCCCCCCGCTGCCGGATCATAGGCGGCTGCATGTGGTGGAGGCGCCATCCATGGTGTCTGAGTGAAATTACAAGAAGGGTTTGATTCAAGTACTCTAGGGATAGAGTTAGGGTTAGGGTTAGGGTTTTGATAAGGGTCTTGGTATTGTTGTTGGGCGATTAGGTTGGAGTCTTTGGTGGTGATGCTATTGCTGCGCCTCTTTTGGAGATGGTTGGTCTGAACCCACTCAAGGACAAGTTTAAGCAACTGCTTCATGGCCTCTTTTCCTCCGCCCAAGCGCCTGGCGGCGCACTCGATGGTCGACTTCTTGATCTTCACACTTCTCAAGTCTTCGGCGGAGACCGTCTCTCTGTTGGACCTCAGCCACTCCAAGAACACCATGGCCATGTCATCCGGATCCTTGTTATCATTACTCTGATCCTTATTAGTATTCTCCTCATCCTCTCCAACTACTTGTTTTTGTTGTTGGGGATTAGACTGAATAGTAGTAGCGGTTTCATGATGGTCTTGAAATTGGTGGGCCATGGCTAAATGCTGATTATCTTGATCTTGTTGAAACTGCTCCATGAAAAGGCTATCACTTTGGAAAATGGAAGAAGGGTCAAAAAACTCGTTGGATTCAAACAGATCCATGTAACCAAAAGTCCCCATCTCATCCATGCAATCTATTCCGCCACTGAGATCCAACGGCCGAGAGATCTCCATCGAGGCGGTGGAGGACAAGGCATGCGCATCAACCGTCTGATCATCAATCTGCGAGTACTGGTGGTGGTAACTGTTGTGCTGCTGCTTTCTCTCCCCATCTTCGGGCTCCGCGTCCGACTTGAGAACGGCCCAAGAGGCCGCGGAGGAGGACGAGGAAACCGAGGACGAGGATGAGGAGCACGTGACTGTCTTGACCGGTGCAGGAGTGGAGGATGAAGAGGAGGAGGAGGACATGCATGGGAAGTCCGGGAGAGGAGGGAACTTGTCGTTGTAGAAGATGGAAGGGTCATTCACATCGGCGAGGAGAGCGGTTTCTTGGTCATCGTCAAGCCACATCTTTCTGGGGTCCACTCCAACAGTATCCAGATCTCCTGCATGCAGATCTTGATGTTGGTGATGAACCGGAACTTGAACTTGAACTTGAACTTGCTCGCCCTTCATTTTTCTTCAAACTTTTGATCCTCTATGAACAAAATCAACTCTTTTTGGGGTTTATATTAGGTATTTTCTTCATTTCTGTTGGTATCAGATATTTTGGTGAATGGGAGAGTGGGTTAATTTTTCTTCTTCTTCTGTGTACGGATAAGTGCAAGTGGGGAGGAAGAAAGACTGTATTGGATTAAGGAAGCAAGAGAGTGAAAGGGCCCGCTTTTGGTATCAAACCCTTATACAGAAGCAACATAAAGCATCTGGTCTATCAACAACAGCAAAGATATCTAAACCACACAAAATAGTATTATTTAAAATAATATAAACCTATTTTAGTTGCAGAAAGCGACGTCACCACTCTCTAATCCGTGAATCTATTCATATTTAATCCCGTCATTATCACAAAACTCACCAAACACTAATTCTGTGCAGATTGACAGAAAAACAACTCCAATAAACCCTAGTTCTTCACAGGCACGGCTGGAACCCGGCGGAGCCGCGGTGGACAAAGAGTAGAATAGTGGAGGTGAGAAGTGATTGATCTTGTTCAGGTGTGTAGAGAGAGAGAAGGCGCATGGTTAAACGGAGGGTGAACAGGAAAAGCTCTCAACAACCCCCATGTGTGTTCTGGTATGTTCTGGGGAGTTTCAATGTATTTGCACCACCAACTTTTCTGATATTTTTTGTTTTTGTTTTTTGTTTTTTTTTGCGGAGATAAAGTTCAATTGGTTTTTTCCCCGGGTTCTGATCTGAATTTCATCCCACTATCCATTCACATACATACATGACGCATTAAGTAAGAGAGAGAGAGAGAGAGAGAGAGAGAGAGAGAGAGAGAGAGAGAGAGAGAAGAATAGGCAGTTTTAGAGAGAGAGTAGTAAAGAGACGAAGGATTAAAGAAACAAGAAAACAAAACCTCGTGCCTCTACTTTCTCAGCCCTGACTCCGGATATTGTGACACCCGCCTTACGTTCCCACCTGAATGGTGCCACCGTGCGGTGCCTCAGCCTTTTACCATTAGAAAAAGAGAAATGCTAATTAAAGAGGTTTTCTTAAAGTGACATTCTTTATGGACTCTCCACCATCAACATGAGATGACGGAAAGTTTATAAAGAGTTTCACTTTTGAAGAGTCACTTTAGTATTTCTCTTACCATTATTATTAGAGAACATTTTTGCTCATCACTATAATCATGGTATACACTCATCACACACCTAATCATCTGCTCACCCTCATCATCATTAACCCATGCCATCTTACATTAACCATTGGTACTAAGAGTTAGAAGAATGTTGGTAATCTTTGCACTAATTTTTAAATTTTTTTTACTCGGACAAATGTCATGTATTATTTTTTACTCAAAAATAAAGACATATTAAGTCAGAATTATATTTTTTATTTTCCATTTCTAATTTTAACCAACATTAAAAAGTTTGTTTTTTGGTGCAAAAAAGGTGACACGTGATATTTGGTAAAATGAAAATATCTAAACACAAATGTTAATGCAAAAAATGTTAACATTCTCTAAAGAACTATTGCCATTTCTTTTCATTTTTTCTTCAAACGATAAATTTGTTATATTAGAAGTTATATTAGGAGGTCAATGGGCGGGATTTGAATCCACGCCATTGTGCAAGGCCATTTCTTTTCAGTTCAAAGGGGTTAATTTCTCTTACATATTTATGCCATGGTTATACCAATAAACGAACAAAAATAAAGCATGCAAACAAACCCTAATTACGAAAGGAATCGCATGGTGCATGTAAATGCATTCAGTTTGCGAAAATGCCACCGTTAAACGAGCAAAAACAGTGTAAACCAACCAAATTTACGAAATAAATGTTAGATGCAACGGTTATTATCTTTGATTTTTTTTTTTCTCTGTTTTCTCCAGAATTTGTAGAGAGACAGAGAGAATGGACGGACTAGGTTTTTGTAATTTCTATTGGTTAGATTGTAATTAACTCAACTACAAAAAGTCCAAAATATTTTCTAAAAACAAAAGAAAATAAAATATGAAGGCTCCATAATTGACCTAACAATCCTTGTCTGGATTCGTGGGTGAAGCGGCGGGAATCACCATTTGCTGCTACGCGTCCATGCACTTCTGACGTAACCCCTTCTTTTTCTCTCTCTCTCTGTTCTGGCACCTGCCAATAACCGCGTCCGAGAAATTTTTTATTGTGACTGTAACACGAGTTATACACGTATTTGTATGTAAGTGGTAAGAAATTTTATTTTTTAAGTTATTAACATTTTAATACACATATTCTATTATTTGTATAATGATACGTGATATACCACCTCTTGTGCCATCAATCACACTGAAAAATCTCTCATCGCTCGTCCGTTTCAACTCACTGTCTTTTCCCCATAGCTGACGCCACTCTACAAGCGACGGTTAGATTCACACTTACACAGCTCTACAATTCCTGACGGCTGAATCATTTCCTGCCACGTATGTCCAATAAGTCGTAGAGGTGCGGGACCCTTTTCAGTTTCGTAGATGGCTGCTTGTTATTGGCCGTTGGGATGGGTAAGGTGATGCCATTTGTCACCGCTTCTATTAGGCTTTCTTGTTTCCGTACATGACAGTCACTTCGGATTTGTTCTATGCGACATAGGGTTTGTGGAGTCTCACGTGGATCTGGGTGATGTAACCTAATAACGAACAGCCACCTCGGATTAATTGAAATTTGTCTCTCTTGATTTTTCCTAAATATACACGGAGAAAGAATTAGTGTGGATTAGATTCCGCAGTTTCTGACACGACACGAAAATAACGGATTTCAGATCAATATGATAACTAATCGGATCATTATCGGGTAACGGATTCTTGACGAGTATACATGCAGATAACACGTGGGTAACCCGTTTCGACCCGTTAAGAAAAAAATTATTTTGATAATTTTAAAGTTTAATTACTAAAATATTTATTATAAAATATAGTACCCATATTAATATATACAATATATTCTATATTAAATATATAGTTTTGAATTATTATTCTATATAAGTTAAAAAAAAAAATTTTAGTCATTATTTATTTTTATTATGAGAGTTCCTTATTGTCATTACTAGGATAAATTTTACTTAACATGTTGTTGTCCAAAATTAAAATAAACTAGTATAATATTTGTACATGCAATAACTAAGAAGATATTCATACAAGTATGAAAAATATGAAAAAATATATAAACATTCGTGATTCATCATTATTCCTCCACAAATAGATAATGGTTACACTTATATTATCGTTTAGATTTTTAAAATCCTCCAAACCCTCATAATAATATTTTTTATTTGAGGGAAAAATTAATAAAATTAATAATAATTATTGTAGAAGTGTAAAAAAATGTAAAAAAAAAAATATACAATCACTCATAGTGACAAACTTTATAACTTTCATGAAAGGGTCAACTTCGAAATCCAACACTATAATCCATAAATCTTAAATTTACATTTGACCATCGATTGTCATTTATGTTTTATTATTCTTAGTGAATTTCATTTTTAAAATTTTCTTTTTTGAAAACATGATCATCTGGCGGATGTAAGAAGATGAACGGTTCGGATATTTGATATCACGTTTCGATATTTAAGTTAACTGAAATATGAGTCGATGTCATATAGTTTGTAGAAACTTTACAAATATCAAGCAATATTTTCACTAACCGTAAAACTCTGAATATAATATCAATGAACCAAACCGTTCATCTTCCTCATTTAATAGATCATTTCAAAAAAGGAAATCTAAAAAAACAAAATTTGATGAGAACAATGAAGCGTAAATGTAAACAACAATCAACGGTTAAATTTTGATCTATGATTTATATGATTATAGTGGCGAATTTCGAAGTTAAGCTCTTAAAAAACTATTAAAGACTTTACTTTATTAATTAAGCTATTAATTAATTTATACCCTTTTTGTTTCAGAAGCAATGGATGCTAGAGATTCAGATTCAGTAGACCTTAGTTATGAGGAGTCCGTGGAGATTATAATGGGAACATAATGAGATATTGGAAGCGAAAGTATAGACAATAGAAATACGAGTCTTTCAAAGAAAAAGGCTAGAGCAATCAATTTAGGTAAGCAAAAATATACCTAGAAGAAAAATGCAATTTTATGTTTTGGATGTGACAATATGGTATGTATATACTTATTTAGTATTATGTTTTTTATTTGATTATTTATTGGTTTAAAATACATTTTCCTTAACTGGTAACGGGTTGGGTCATATTACCTGTTAATATTATCAGGTCGGGTCATTTTAGCCGTTTATTTTAACGGGTGTTACACGACACGACCCCTTAAGATATCGGGTATGACACGAAAACAACATGAACATGGAAAACACGACACGAATACCAGGTCTAGTGTGGACGAAGCTCGTCCCCTTGACTTAATTCTTATGTTTTACAGCTAGTTACTTTTGAGTTTTGGCTTCACTAAACTCATATTTTTAATGATCATAAACCAAAGAATATATTTTTGTCCACCAAACCCTATCGTATTCGTTACTAATACATGAGAGATTTTAGATTCAATTCTTGCGCGTGATGGACATTTTAAAATACACTGCCTAGATGATAAATGGTAGTCATGTTACATTGATTATAATATCACTTTTCACTAAATTTACTATAATCTAATCAAACATTAATTTTGGGAAATTTAAACTCTTCATCTTTCACTTTTCTAGTGATTCCAAATGACTAACATGCCTAAAGGCCTTACCATGTTCTTGGCATGGTGAGCATGTATTTTAAATCACACTGTTTTTATATGAAAAATGTTAGTCATGTTGTAACTTGACTAGGCATTGATTATAATCAAAGATTGTGGCATTGGTCTTTCACTTTTACTTAATGAGGATACCAAAACCTAATGATCCATAAATTTTGTTAAAATTTGAATTGGATTTCATCTTCTACCTTTCTAGTGATAACAAATGACTAACGATGGTCTTTCACATTTCCGTGTTCTTGGCATGGACACGGTGGGCATTTTAAAATCACACTGCTCAACTCAAATGACAAACGATAGTTATATCATAACTTAACCATGCCACTAATAAAGCTTGTGATGTCATTAATTATTTCGCTTTTCACTTAATGAGGATACCATAAAGTTGTAACACATTGGGTTTGTTGAAATTTAAATTGAATTTCATCTTTTACTTTGATAAGAAATGACTAACATACATGAAACACCTTATTATATTCCTTTTTAAATTGCACTGCCCATATGACAAATAGTAGTCATGCCGTAACTTAACCATGCATGCATTGACTACAATCAAGGCTTATGGTCTCAATTTTTCACTTTCAACTTAACTAACCTAATGACACGTTGATTTTGTTGAAATTCATCTCTTACTTGTGTAGTGATAGCAAATGACCAACATGCCGAAAATGATTTTCCGTGTTCTCGGCCTCGTGGTCATTTAAATCGTAACCTAATGACGCAATGATTGATAATAATCAAAGCTTGTGTCAACCCCTAACTTTTGGCTCCATGAAGATAACGCAACCTAATGACGCATTGATTTTAATGAAATTTAAACTGAATTACCTCTTTTACTATTCTAATTATTCCAAATGGCTAACATGCATAAAAGACTTTGCCGTGTCGGCATGGTGGACATTTTAAATCACATTGCCTAGATGACAAATCACAGTCATCCCATAACTTGACCATGCATTGATTATAATCTCACTTTTCACTTAATATAGATTTTGGAGAAGTTTGAACTAGATTTCATCTTTTACTTTTCTAGTGATTTCAAATGACTAACATGCCTAAAATACCTTACCGTGTTCTTGGCATGGTGAACATTTTAAATCACGCTGCCAATATGACAAATGGTAGTCATGCCGTAACTTGATCAGGCATTGATTATAATCAAAGATTGTGCATTGTTCTTTCACCTTTTCACTTAATGAGGATACCGTAATAAAGTAGTACAATATTGGGTTTGTTGAAGTTTAAACTGTATTTCATCTTTTACTTTGGTAACAAGTGACTGTAAACGTGAGTTAGTATTAGAATGGGTATGTAAATATATTGTGAATATTAGGCGTCCTTTATTAGGAAGGATATATGCTTGTGTCCTTTATTGATTATTGTTTCCTTATGGAACAAGGATTGTATTTTGTATATATTTTAGTTATGTAATACAATGAGAATTAAGCCGTAAAATTCTACGTCTTCTTGTAGCAGTAAGCCTAGAACCTGTACACCATTGTTTCCGTTGCTGTGCTTGGCCGACCGACTTATTTCTACGTCTTCTTGCATCAATAAGTCAGGCTGCACCGTGTGTGTGATCGTACTGTGTCGTGCACTTTGCTGTGGCGAGTGGACTGCTGCATCAAGAGCCATGAGCCGTAAGTCAGAATGACTTTCGTGGGATATGACTTAATGTTGAAATTGGAGGGTGGTTCTCGTACAGCAACCAACAATCCAGTGTTGAATCCTGTCGTTATTCAGAATGATGCATCTTCTGTACCGAACACCATGAAGCTGAATGGATCAAATTATCCTCATTGGTCCAAGGTATTGGAGATGCACATAGCTGGACGTGGTAGAAAGGGTTTTGTGACAGGGAGTACAAGGAACATGCTGAGGATAGTGCTGAGTATGAGACATGGATGATAGGGAATGCAATAGTGAAAGGGTGGCTGATCAATTCCATGGAACCTGGTATCATGGGATTTTTTATTCACCTGCGTACTGCAAAAGAAGTTTGGGAAGAGGTGGCTAGAACGTATTACGATGGTTCAAATATTTCTCAAATTTATGAATTGAAAGTAAAATCATTCCGACTTCGTCAAGAAGGTCGTCCTATAATTATGCAGACCTCAAATCTGTTTGGCAAGAGTTAGATCAACGGAGACCAATCAAGATAGAATGTGCTACGGATCTCAAGATACTTTGTGAAGAAATTCAACTTGATCGTGTGTATGCTTTTTTGGCGGGTTTAAATGACATCTTTGATAAAGTGCCTGGTGATCCTTTACGTATTCAACCCTTACCATCTGTCGAGGTGGTTTTTCCATTGTTAGGCGAGAAACACAACGACATGCAACTATGATGGGTGAGAGTAACAATCAAGGAGGGATGATGTCCGCAGCTATGGTCTCTCGGCCATCTACACCCCCTGTCCTAATATTGCTTCAAATCAATCTTTGAATTCTCGTCTCTTTACCCGAGAAAATAAAGATGATTTGAAGTGTACTTTCTGTGGTCAAACCTGTCATACTGAAGATACATGTTTTGCTAAGCATGGGGTGCCTGATTGGTTTCCGGAATTGAAGAAAAAGCTGCATGCTAAGGAGCGTGAGAGTGTTGGAAATAATGGAGATGTGCCTCCCTTGCTGCTGCTTCACCAAAAGCTAGGGAGACCGAGCCTACCTCCAATGACCTGAGTCAAACTCTGTTGACTCGTATTGCTCAAGATGACTTGTCCTCCAACACAGGTACTGTGGGGCATATTCTTTTGGCCTCCGATACTGGGCATCATACAGGTTGGATTCTGGACTCTAGTGCAACGAATCATATGACATATGATAATAATGTGTTTCAATATATGACAACGTCTCATAGGGAATATATTGCGATTGCCAATGGTACCCGAGCACTTGTTATTGGTGTTGGCACCACGACCTCTCTCTCTTTACATTGATGTTTATTTGTTCCATCTTTATCACATCATTTATTATCGGTACCATAGGTTACTGACCAATTAGATTGTTTGTTCTAATGTATCCGTCATTTTGTCTACTTCAGGATATTCAGACCAAGGAGATAATTGGGCGTGGTACTAAGAGAGATGGGTTATACTACGTGGATGACGTCGTTCCTGGCAGAGCTAATGCAGTTCGAGTGTTTTGTGATAGTAATTTAGAAGAAGTATGGTTATTGTATCACTAATTAGGTCATGCATCTTTTGGATATTTAAGGCGTAGTAATTTAGAAGAAGTATGCTTATTGTATCACCGATTAGGTCATGCATCTTTTGGATATTTAAGGCGTATGTTGCCTAGTTTATTTAATGGAATAAATGAATCAGACTTACATTGTGAAGTATGTATTCTTGCTAAAAGCCATCGTGCTTCGTTTCCTCCTAGTATGAATAAAATACATTTTCCGTTTGATATTGTGCATTCAGATGTTTGGGGGTCTTCTCCAGTTGTTACCACTTCTGGAATTAAATGGTTTGTTACGTTTGTTGACAACTGCACTCATATGACATGGCTTTATGTGTTGAAAAATAAAAGTGATGTTGGTGCAGTATATCGGTCATTTGCAAAGATGATTCAGACGTAATATTCTTCGATTGTTAAAGATCTACATTCTGATAATGGAGGGGAATATATTAATTTTGAGTTGTTGGAGTTTCTTCGTGATCAAGGAATTCTCCATGAAACAACGTGTCCGCATACCCCACAACAAAAAAGGGGTTGCTGAACGTAAAAATCGCCACCTTTTGGAAACAGCCCGTGCTTTGCTCCTTGGTGCCTCTGTTCCCAAGTGTTTTTGGCCTGAAGCGGTTACTTATGCTGTGTATGTAATTAATCGTATGCCCTCTCAGGTTGTTGGGTTTCAAACACCTCTTATAGTCCCCACTTAACATGCTTCAGTAGTGTCTAGTAATACTCTCACCCCTCGAGTATTTGGATGTGTGGCTTATGTTCATATTCAGAACATTCATTGTAGTAAATTGGATCCGCGTGCACTACGATGTGTCTTTGTGGGCTTCTCATCTCACCAAAAAGGGTATAAGTGTTACCATCCTAAGACCCGGCATATGTATGTAACCATGGATGTGACCTTCTCTGAAACAAAATATTTCTATACTCCAGTAACTTCAACTTCAGATTACCATGGGGACAACACTGTTGGTAATTTGAGTTGGTTGGATTTAGGGGGAGATGTGACTGTTGAAAATCATATGGAACCTAGAACTGTTGGTGCAAAGTGTATTGTTGGTGCCGAGTGTACAGAAAATTCGGCTGGAGGTGCCGTAGCAGATGTTCAGCCGGTTATGACCGAAACCGTAGAAGATTCTCGGCCAGCTGCTGCCGAGGAAAACTCTGTTGTCCAGCAGCAACTTGCCGAGCCCAGTACACATTCTCTTGCCGAGCATGCCAGTATGTCACCTTATCTCTCTAGCCCCAAAATGTTGCCGAATGCATCTTCTCTAAATATACGTAAGGTAAGTATCGTAGATGATTATGTAACTAATCCAAGTAATAATGTGAGTACATATAAATTGCCACAAAGACAAAATTGAGGTGTGCTTCCTGATAGGTTTTCTCCTGAAGGGAAGGTGAAGTATCCGATAACCAACTATGTATCATGCAATAATCTTACGCCGAAGCGCCATGCCTTGGTGAATAATATGGAGTCTATTCGGGTACCCACCCGAGTGGAGGAAGCTCTGAAAGATCCAAAGTGGGCAAAAGTGATGGATGAAGAAATGTTGGCATTGTAGAAAAATAATACCTGGGAGGTGATGATGCTACTCGTGAGGAAAAAGACAGTTGGATGCCAGTGGGAATTCCGGAGTATGTCGGTTGCGTAAGTCACTCTAGTGACAGCCTTGATTATCTATGTAGATGACATGATTATAACAGGAGACAATTTTGACAAGATTTCCAAGTTGCAAAGAAACCTTGCACTCGAGTTCGAGATGAAGGAATTAGGGGATTTGAAGTATTTTGTGGGAGTTGAAGTTGCTCTTTTGTGTAAAGGTATCTTCTTGTCTCAACATAAGTATGTGCTAGATTTACTAAAAGAAACTGGTATGCTAGGATGTAAGCCGGTAGAGACTCCTATTGTTGAAAAACATCATCTATGTTTGGATCCAAATCATGAACCGGTTGATAAAGGTAGATATCATAGACTTGTAGGGAGACTAATTTATTTGGCTTATACTCGTCCTGATATTGCCTATGCTGTGAGTGTTGTAAGTCAGTTTATGCATTCACCAAGTGCGGATCATATCGCTGCTGTTATGCGTATCTTAGCATACTTGAAGTTTGCACCAGGAAAATGAGTCTTGTATGGGAGGAACGGGCATCTGAGGATTGAAGGATTCACTGATGCAGATTGGGCAGGTGATGTAACTGAAAGACGGTCTACTTCTAGGTACTTTACTTTTGTTGGAGGGAATTCGGTTAAATGGCGAAGTTAAAAACAAAAGGTGGTATCGTGATCGTCAGATGAGGTCGAATATAGGGGTATGGCCCAAGGAATTTGTGAAATCCTTTGGCTACAAAAACTTCTTTGGGGTCTCGGGTTTAAACCGAAGGAGACTATGAAATTGTATTGTGATAACAAGTCAGCAAGAGATGTAGCTGATAACCTAGTACAACATGATAGAACGAAGCATGTAGAGGTCGATCGACATTTTATCAAAGAAAAGCTCGAAAAGAAGATTGTATCAATGCTGTTTGTGGATTCAACTTGCAGTTGTTCTTACTCATGCAGTGTGTAGTCGAAAGTTTGATAACTCACTTGCAGATGTTCTAAAAATCGGCCTAGGCGCTAGGTGGTGAAGGCCCGCCCCGATTTTGGGCAAATCATTTCTAAAAATCGGTCTGGATCTTGGCGGCCACCTAGGTGGGCTAGGCGATCCTAGGCGGCTCCTAGGTGGCACCTAGGCGGTCCTAGGTGGTTTTTTTTAATATTTTTTAGGGTTTTTATCACCAATGGTCCTTGAGATTGACCAAACTCATCATTTTGGTCCCTCACTTTCAAAATCAATCAATGTCGTCCCTGACATTCACCACCGCACATCAATTTGGTCATTCTGTTTAGATTCCGTCAAATATTTCCGTTAATTTGCATGTGGGACCCACAAAGCTAATAAAATGGTGACACATGTGATGTGATAAAAGTTAAGCACTCAAATTAAACCCTCTTGTTGTCAATTGTAGTAAGTATGCAAGTAGGGATCGTTCTGGACCGGGGATTAGGAGGGATTGCTAATCGACTCTAAGTTGATACAAAAACACAAAAACAAAGTTTAAAAACGTTTGAAAAGGTTTACAAGACTCAAAACAAGTTAAAAACACTTAAAACGGCTTAAAAACACTTTGTGGACATATTTCAGACACTAGGGATGGCTTTGGACGAAAATTGGTTTTGGTTTGACTCAAAACACTTGGAAACACAAACAAAACAGATTTTAGACACTTTAAAACAAGAAAGTAAAATGGGGGTTTTGGTTTGGACGAATTTGAAAGTAAAACAAGTAACTTGTAAAGTAAAACAGATTTGAAAACGAATTTGAAAACTTTGATGGTTGATGGGCTAGCTAGAGGGTCCTTCTCCACACATGACACACTTGTACATGAATCGATTTCCAATTGCTTTTCAATAAACCATGAACCTCAACACCCCAGATTAACCGTGATGCACTAATTAACCTTTAGATTTTCCTTATGTCATTGAATTGGATGATGCATACGACAACCCAAATTATTCTCCAACGGTCCCCTACATGAATGCATAGAAGAGATACAGTTAGAGATCATTACGTTCAATGAAAATCATAAGTGTTGACAAGGCATTCGTAACTATGAATGCATGATACGTTTGCCAGGAACTCAATTAACGCGATTGTGACTAGCAACCTTCACTACTCATGAATATAAGTTCATAACGATTAGGTGAAACTCCCTTATATTCTAGCATCAAATTCAAGCATGCAAACTAAGCGGGCCCTCTTAATCGACATACAAGAACAAGTTATGAATAAAACAGTTAATTGAATTGCATTCACGATTTATCAAATCACAATTGGAAGAAATCAAGTCATATCTCAAGCATGTTCATGGCTTCGAACTTCCCCCTAGCTAAGTAGGGGTTTAGCCACTCATAGTCACAACAAAATCAGAGAATAATAAAGTAAACATTGAAAGTAAGAACGAAGTACACCTAGAACGATCCAATCTTCAAGCTTGAAGCGTCAAAGGGCTCCTTCTTCTCTACCTTGCTGCAGCACAAGTGTCTAAAGTTGTGTATGGATGTGTTTTGGATGAAAGGATGGAAAGATTGGTGTGGCAAAGAAGTGTTTGTGGCTGAAAGTGTTTGTGGGAATGAATGGAGGAGTGAATGATGGATAGGTAAGTGAATGGATGGTGGAATGGTATGTTTAGGGTGCGGCATAGTGTGATATATATAGGGAATAGGTAAGGCACGGTTTGGATTTATTTAGGAAACATATTTACTCCAAAACCTCAAGGGAAAAGAAGAATTAAAATCAGAAATCTAAGGAAAAGGGTAAGGGAGTTGCGTCAAGGAAAGGAAAAAGGGTAAGTAAGGGACTTCCTTGCTGATTTTGTGTGCAAATTAAAAGGGGAATGTAAACTTTGTGCGGAAAAGGTGTATGACTTCAAGGGAAGGTGCGGCAACCTCCTTAGGTTGGGATTTAGGTGTCCCAAAATGTCTAGGACTCCTCTTTGTGGCTGAAAACTTTGTTCATTAGGATTAGGAAACTTTGACTTGGTCAACCCTTCTTCTTCTTGGATTCCTTTTCCTTCCTTGACTTGAATTAATTTTTCCTCCTTTCTTTGGCTGATTCCTAGCATGCCTTGGTCTTCAATTTCGTCCATCTACATTGCTCCAAGCATAAGCTATCCAAAACATGCCCAAAACTGCTCAAAAAGGCTCCAAAATGCACTTTCTTGATACTTTAACCCTTTGGACCTACAAACACACGAAAATGGCTTAAAATACTAAATTAACTAAGAACAATTAACATAAATGCACGAAAACAAGCTAACTAAGTCGCATAAATATGCTTCTATCAAATTCCCCCACACTTAGCTTTTGCTAGTCCTCGAGCAAAACGAAATAAACAAAACAAAACAAGGGAAGTGATCTTCAAAAAAGAGCACGTCCCGTGAGACAAAAACTTTGTTAAGTTGTAGGTCGAATAATCGATAACCCTTTTGGCCATATGGATACCCAAGAAAGACACAATGACGGGCACGAGGATCAAATTTGGAAGGTTTATATGCGTGAGTGGAAGCAAAACACAAACAACCAAAAACTCGTAAGTGTGAGTAACTGGGTGTTTTTTGAAACAACATTTCATAAGGTGTCTTCCCTTTGAGGAGAGGTGTGGGTGTGCGGTTGATGAGATAGGCTGAAGTAAGTATGGCGTCCCCCCAAAACCGTTTTGAAGCTTGATGATCTCCTTTTTCACAACTTCCATCATTGGAGGGTTGAGTTGGCTTTGAGCTTCTTGAGTTGGTTTAGCCTCCTCCTCTAGAAGTATGCAATGCATGCATGTTGTAGGACTTATTCCCTTAATATCGGCCAAAGTCCATCCAATGGCTGTTTTGTACTCTTTCAACACCCTAACCAGTTTCTCCTCCTCTACTATCGTGAGTGATGATGAGACTATGACTGGCAAAGTCTCTTTATCTCCCAAAAGACATACTTCAAATGATTCGGTAATGGTTTAAGCTCAAGAGGGTGCCTGAATCACTGAAGGTAACAACTTGTTAGTAGAAACAGAAATTGGAATTGGGATTGGAAGCTTACCAATATGTTGTGGCAAAGACACAAGGGCAACCACCATATCGACAGTTGCTGCATGACTAAGCTCGGCCATATTAGTTTTAAGTCAGCAATGGTTGTTTCAAGGGCATCTCTATTTAAGAATTCAAGATATTCCTGCGCCAAAGAATCAAATACATCAATAGAAAAATAGGAATGATCATCAATAGGATACCTTATAGCTTCAGAAATATTAAAGTCAATGACATCGCCATCAAATTCCATTGTTAACGTCCCCTTGAACACATCTATCTTGGTTCGGGCTGTTTTTATGAAAGGTCTTCCAAGTAAGATTGGCAATGGTGTAGAATGGGCTGAATCTTCCATCTCAAGCACATAAAAATCTGCTGGAAAGATCAAGTGGTTAACCTGCACCAAAACATCTTCCAAAACTTCTTTCGAATATGCATTAGAACGACCAGCTAATTGAATAATAACACCATCATTTTTAAGCTCTCATAGATTCATAGATGCATAGATAGAGTAAGGCATGACATTAATGGAAGCATCTAAATCTAACATAGCATGTTCAAACTTGGTATTACCAATAACACAAGGGATTGTGAAACTACCTGGATCTTTGCATTTAGGTGGCAGTTTTCTTTGCAAAACTGCAGAAACATTCTCACTTACTCGTACCACTTCCTTGTCTAAGATTCGTCTCCTTGTTGTACAAAGCTCTTTCAAAAATTTAGCATACTTTGGAACTTGCTTTATTGCATCAAGAAGTGAGATGTTGACTTGTACCTTCCTGAAGGTTTATAAGATGTCTTTTTCATTATCTTCTTTCGTAGATTGCATAAGCCTGCGAGGGAAAGGCACATTTGGTGGAATAGGGTTAGAAGAAATTGAATTCGAACCAACCTTACCTAAATTAGGTGGCATAGAAGCCTTAGAAGGCTGCGTCAAGGATTGTTCTTCTCTTGCCGTGGCCTTGTCCACCTCTTCTTCTTCGGGCAGCAGCTGTTCGTCCTCTATTTGGCTTTGTTTGGACATTTTTGGATTGGTTCCAATCTCTTTACCACTTCTCAAGGTAATAGCCTTAGCAGTTTCAAAACCTCCATTTGGATTGACAATGGTTGAACTAGGAAGTTTGCCTTGTTCTCTAAATTGTCCTATGAATTCTGCCATCTGCCTAAATTGTCCCCTGAGTCAAAGAAGTTAGTGCTTGAAGAATTTTATCATAATCCATTGACGAACCTGAATTTTGTTGGGAAGATTATGGGGGAGGTTGTGGTGGTGCAAATGGCCTTTGATAGAGCCCAGGAGGTGGTTGTCTATATCCGCCTTGTTGTTGAGTTTGTTGAGGTTCCCTCCACTTCATATTTGGATTATCTCTCCAGCCCAGATTGTAGGTGTTGGAAAATGGGTCATTCCTTGGTTGATTTTGGCCTTGATAACCTATGGCATTGGCACTTTCCCATCCCTCATTCTCTAATAATTGAGGACATTGATCAATAAGGTGTCCTTGCATAGAGCACACGCCATAAGCAGTTGCACCTTGCACTTTGGATCCTTCAATAACCTGTGATATAAGAGTAGAGAGATTAGCCATTTGAGATTGAAGTTCTGAAATAGCACTTACCTCATTAACTTGATTTTTCCGTGTATGTTCTCTTCCTCCAACTCCTTCGTATTATTGTGCATTCAAGGCTCGATTTTCTATTAAAATCTTTGCAGCAACTGGTGTTTTGTCAACCAAAGCACCTCCTGATGAAGCATCAAGCATTTGTCTCTCAAGTAGAAGTAGTCATTCATATAAATATTGAATTAAAAGCTCTTCCTTCATTTAATGTTGTGGACAAGATGCAACTAAAGTCTTGAAACGCTCATAATAAGATGGGAAAGATTCTCCTTGGCCTTGTTGAATTCCACTAATTCTCTTCCTCAAAAGAATGACTCTTGAAGTTGGGAAGAATTTCTCTAAGAATGCTTTCTTCATGCTTTCCCAAGAGGTGACGGTTCCAGGTGCTAATTCAAAGAGCCAATCTTTAGCATTGTCCAAAATAGATAATGGAAAGGCTTTCATCTTCAAAATATTCCCTTCCACATTAATTGGTATCATACTCGAACATACTACTTCAAATTCCTTAAGAAGCTTGTTCGGATCTTCCATGGACAACCCATGGTATTTGGGAATGTGATGCAGCAAACTAGACTTCAATTCAAACTCATCAGTTTTGCCTTGAACTGCCCTAGGGTATTGGATTCAAAGGGGAACAACATTGTCCAATCCCGAGGCTGAAAGTTCCTTGATTGTTCGATTGTCAACAGTTATATCTTGTTCCTCTTCCAATTTCGTTTCAGTTTCAACTTCAAATTCGGATTCGGAACTAGAACTAGGTGGATTGAATTATGGCTGCTTCCTCTTCCTTCTCAAAGTTTGTTCAAAATCGTCATCAAATTTCAATATATGCCCATGAACAGGTTGAGAACTTCGAGTCATAAACTAGTACCTAAAACAAAGAAAACAAAACAAAACAAAACAAAATCTGATAGGAGCATATTTATGCGACTTAGTTAGCCTATTTCCTTGCATTTAGTGAGTTAGTTTCTATTTATTACAATGTTTTAAGCCATTGGCAAAAGTGGCAAGAAAGTTCATTTTGGAGCATTTTAGAGCAGTTTTGGGCTTGGAATGGATCACATATGCATGGAGCAAGGTGGATGGACGTTTTTGAAGTTCAAGAGAGGCTAGGAATGTGCTAAAGATATGGAGGAATTAATTCAAGACATAGAAGATAAGGAAACAGCTAAAAAGAAGGAAACCTTATCCAACCTTATTTTATCCAAACATTATCCAAACTACCTTATCTTATCCTAACCTTATCCTAATCCTATCCTACCTTAATTCCAGCTACAAAGAGGACACCTTTTCATATTAGGGCACCTAATATTAGAGTTCTAGAAGCCTAAAAAGGTGCCGCACAAGCCATCCCTTTTCCCCCTAAGAATCTGCCGCAAACACCCTCTCCTTATTCTCCCTGGTTTCTGCCATGGAATTAGCCTTTTCCTTGTGGGATTGGAGTGCCTAATCCTTCTCCCTTGCAAACTTTGTACCCCCTAGCCCTATAAATACCCACATCTGCCGCATAATTGACACAAGAGCCATAGAGAGACAAATCCAGAGAAATTAAACACTTTGTGCCGCAGCTTTGCAAGGAAAGAAGGAAGGAAGGAGAGCTTGGAGCCGTGCCTGCCATCCAAGGCCTTTGGATTGCTGGAGCGTTTCTAGGTGTATTCTATCTTTAGTTTTAGCCCAATGTTTATTTTAATTTGGTTTTCAGTTATGATGAACATGAGGAACTAATTTCGTTTTAGCTAGAGGTGAATTCAAAGCCATGAACATATATGTGATATGAATTGATTACATCCAGTTATTGTTTGATAAATTGTGAATGTAATTTACTTATCTGTTTGATTCAGAACTTGGGCTGGTTTGGTATTGCTGTGCTTTGAAACAAAGTTGCTTCTGCTGTGGTGTGAGAATAAGCAGCTGTGAAATAAAGGAGCAGAGTGTTTGGTAAACTTTTTTGTAAAAGTGCTTTTGAAAAAAAAAGCAGTATTATAGTGTTTGGTAAACTTTTATGTAAAACATATATGAAAAAAAACCGGTTTTTCAAAGCTGGGTTTTGCAGCTTCTTGTTTTTAGCTTTTGTTCACCCAAAACTGTGAAAAAAAGCTGAAGCTGAATGTTTACCAAACACAAAAAAGCTCCCAGCTTTTTTTGATACCACTTTTTTCATAATCACCTTAGTACCAAACCAGGGCTTATTCTTGTGTGTTGATTAAGGAGGCCTACTTAGTTTGCATGCATGAATTTGATGCTAAAATATAAGGGAGTTTTACCTAATTGTTATGAACTTATATTTTTAAGTAGTGGAAGTCGCTAGTCACGATTGAGTTAAGTAAATTCCTGGCAGGAGTGTCATGCAGTTCATAGTTACGAATGCCTTGTCAATGCTTATGATTTTCATAGAACTTAATGATCTTTGATATGTATCTCTATCATGCAGTTCATATAGGGAACTTGATAAGAATAATTTGGTTGAGGCGCTGAGTCCAATTCAATGAACTTAGGAAAATCTGATAGTTAATTTGTGCAGTTCATGGTTAATTTGGGGCATTGTCAGTCATGGTTTATAGGGAGAATAACTAGAAATCGATTTGTATGCATATGTGCCATGTGTGGAGAAGGACCCTCTAGCTAGCCTTTCACCACCTTCATTCACCCCAATTTCGTACCAATTAAGTTTGTTTTCTGGAAGTTACTTAGTTCTAGTTTTAAATTTCGTCCAAACCAAACCCCCCTTTATTGTGTCGTGTTTACTTAGTTAGAACTCGTTCAAACCTACCCCCCTTTAGTGTGTCGAGTCAAGTTAAAAATTTGTCCAAATCACCCTTTAGTTCCTGTTTTGAGTCAATTTGTTCGGTTTTGTGCTGTTTTGAGTCAGTTTGGTCAGTTTTGAGTTATTAGAGTCTAGTTTTGTTTATTTGAGTCTAACTTGTGTAGATTAGCATCCCTCTTAATCCCCGGCATAGAACGATCCCTACTTACACTTACTAAAACTATCAAAAAGAGGGTTTAATTTGTGTGTTAGTTTCTACCACATCAAAATCATAAACACAAGAAAAAGACACGAACAAAAACAAAGGGGAAGATTAGCAATTTTGCTAATCCCCTGCAACGGCGCCAAAATTTGATGTGGTAGAAACTAACACACAAATTAAACCCTATAAATTATGCAATCATAGTATGAGTAAGTAAGGATCATTCTATTCCGGGGATTAGAAGGAATGCTAATCAACACAAATTAAACTTGTAACACTAAAAACTAAGTTAAAGTGACATCAAAACAATGACTGGGGGGATTTCAGACAAATTTGACTAAAACAAAAGTAAAGGGCAACAAGTAAATTAAGTTGTGAATGAAATATGGATGAAATGATAGCTAAAGGATTCTTCTCCACACATGAAACATATGCATACAAATCGATTTGCAGTTATTCTTCCTATAAACCACGAATGACAATGCCCCAAATTAACTGTGAGCAGCACTAATTAACTCTCAGATTTTCCTAAGTTCATTAAATTGGACTCAGCGACGCAGCCAAATTATTCTTCTCAAGTTCCCTAACTATGAAAAGCATGATAACGATACATCTCTAAGATCATCAAGTTCTGTGAAAATCATAAGCATTAACAAAGCAGTCGTAAATATGAAACGCATGATACTCCTGCCAAGAATTTACTTAACTCAATCATGACTAGTGACTTTTACTACTTACAAATATAAGTTCATAACGATTAGGTGAAATTCCCTTATATTGTAGCATCAAATCCCTGCATGCAAACTAAGTATGCATCCTTAATAAACATACAAGAATAACTTCTCTATAAAGCAGATAAGTAAATCGCATTCATGGTTTATGAAACAATAACTGGATGTAATCAATTTATATAAAACATATGATCATGGCTTCGAATTCTCCTCTATCTAAAAAGAAACTTAGTTACACATGTTCATCATAACTCAAACTTAAAACAAAGATAGAAAGAACTCTGAAAACTCCAGGAACTTCAATGGATGATTGTAGGTGCAGCACACTCCTCCCTTTTATATTTGCAACAATAATGTGTATATATATGGTAAAGGCACAGCTGAATCCCAGGAGGAAAAGGATTAGGTTATTTGAATTATTTTAGGACTCCTAGAATCAAATAGGAAATGTTGGAATATGATAAGGTTCCTCCTTGCAGCTGAGGATAAGATAAGGTAAGATAAGATAAGGTTGGATAAGATAACATTCCCCACCAACTAGGATTCCTTTTTCTTGTGTAATTCCTTGTCTTCCAAGCCTCAACTTTAATTTCTCCGGATTTTAGCACATATCTAGCACCATTTAAACACCAAAACATCCAGCCCATATGCTCTCCACACATGCTACCCAATCCAAGTCCAAAACTGCTCCAAATTGCTCCATTTTGCCATTTATTGTCATCTTTACCAACTAGACCTTCAATAATACAAAAATAACATAAATTACCAAAATAAATGGAAATTAACTAAGTAAATGCAAAGAAATAAGATAACTAAGTCGCACAAATATGCTCCTATCAAAAGATCAGCTTTCTGAAACCTCCGCTTTTGAGATGTGTGTACAAGGCATGCACTGGGGATTACATTACATCCTCCAAGGCATAAAACCGAGAACATTTGAAGAATTGGCAACTCGATCCCATGATATGGAGCTAAGTATTGCTAATCATGGGAAGAGGGAGCCGATTACTGACTTAAAAAAGGATAAGGTGTTCGCCCTAAAGGTAGAGAAGACTGGGAAAAAGCCCACCAAGGAAGCTTTTGTCGTCCATACTACCCCCATTAAGACTTCCTCCGCTCTCGTCAAGATCTCCTCCAAAAACAAAACGAAAGAGATAAAGAGAGGTGAGCCTTCTCGCACCCAAGACAGGTACAAAAACACCTTGAGGGAACTAGAGTAGAAGACGTACCCTTTTCCTGACCCTGACATGGCTGTAATGCTAGAAGACTTGCAGGAAAAGAAGGTGATTGAGTTACCTGAATGCAAGCGTTTCGAAGAGATGAATCGCGTTAATGATCCTAGGTACTGCAAATACCATTGTATCGTAAGTCATCCTGTTGGTAAATGCTTCGTCCTCAAAGAGCTCATCATGAAGCTAGCACAACAAGGGAAGATCGAGGTTAACCTTGACGACAGAGTCGCAACACATACTACTATGATTGTGTTTGGATCTTTAGATCACGTGCCTCTCGAAGTGATGCCTGACCACTCCCTTCCATGCTCAAGCTACACGGTACCTTTTGTACAACCATCGTTGGGGGCAAGCGACCAAAATGCACCTACCGACGATGAAGAAAGGTGGACACTGGTGACCGACAAAAAGACAAGGAAGCCAAGACCACGAGCCACACTGCCAAAGGTGGAACAAGGGAGAAAACACCGTTGTTGCAAAAATAGAAAGCCCAAAAGGAGCGTAAGAGTTGCTAAGCCAATGTACATAGAGGAACCTAAGGAGCAAGAGCTGCGCATTCTGGTCTCCTTGCACGAGTACTTCCCAAATGACTTCTTCCAACAGTGCACTATCGCTGCCTGTCACATGGTTGAAGTGGAGATAGAATAGCCCTTAAAGGAAAAGTTATCTCCATCGAGGAAGAGAAGACCTTCACGCCCAAAAAAAGCCTGCTGGCACACTTTAGCATTGAGGAAGCACTACGATTGACCAAGGAGATGCAAAAAGCATTAGTAGCGGTCTTGGCGAGTCCCGATGACCACGAGGTGCAACTAAGCAAAGACGAAGCCTTAAAGTTTCAGCCTCATGAATATGCCACATGTTGTGCCGCCCATAACGCAATCAACTTTACTGACGAAGACTTGTTGCTAGGGTCAAAGCCTCACAACCTTCTTTTCTTCGTCTCTGGGTACGTAAAAGAGAACAAAATCAAGCGATGCTTGTGGATTGTGGGTCGGCCATAAACATCATCCCAAACTCAACAATGACCACAATTAACATCAAGGTGAGTAAACTATCTCGAAGCCGCCTCCTAATCCAAGGTTTTAACCAAGGTGGACAAAAAGTAATGAGCATGATGATGGGCATGATTCGAGTGGAGATGACCATTGGCGAACTCAAATCAAGCACACTATTCCACGTGATTGATGCAAGAACTTCCTACAGCTTGCTCTTAGGTAGGCCTTGGATCCACGAGAATGGAGTAGTGACGTCCACCCTTCATCAATGCTTAAAGTTCTACCAAGAAAGAGTAAAGGTGATACAAGGCGACACTAAGCCATTCACCGAAGCCGAATCACACTTCACGAACGCCAAGTTCCACATGGATGAAGACATGATGCCTGAAGTTCTTCTAAAAGAAATCAAAACAAGGCGACACTAAGCCATTCACCGAAGCCGAATCACACTTCGCGAACGCCAAGTTCCACATGGATGAAGATATGGTGCCTAAAGTTCTTCCAAAAGAAATCAAATCCACAAGCAAAGCCGTACCTAAGAAACATGAGTGGCAAGCCGTGCCCAAGAAACAAGAAAGGGAAGCCGTGCCATCTTTAAGCAAAAACGACGATGAGCCTACTAAGCTCACAACAATCAAAAGGAGTGTGACGCCCTCAAAAGGACCAAACACACCCATCTTCCGATACATCCCAATGTCCAGAAGAAAGAATGGGCAATCCCCATTCGAAACTGGAACAAGTAAAGTCGTCACATAGCTGCACAAGGACTATGTAAAGCTGCTTAAGACAAATGCAGTTTTACCTCTAACACAGCTAGGCAACACTAAAGTTTCAAAACCACCATAAGGTTTCGTAAAACCTCTGCCAAAGGGGCAAAACCATGCTCTCTTCCAACCAAAAGGACCGAAAAAGGTTTTGACCCAAATGCCTACAAACTCATGTCAAAGGCTGGGTATGATTTCGCCTCCTCTTCAAATCTTGGAAAGAAGAATGCAAACACCTTCAACGACAAAGAACGTTACCTCACCGAGACTCAAAAGAAGTTGAAGAAGCATGGTTACTTAGTTGACAACAACAAAGTTGGACTTGGCTTCAAGATGAGCCTAAACTCGCCCCTCGAATGTCAATCTTTGATAGGCTGAATAAATCAAAACCCAGAATTTCGGCACTTGATCGCATTGGTGGTCAAGACCGAACCTCTGTCTTCAAAAGGCTTAACACACCAACACCCCAAAGCTTTGTTTTCGAAAGGTTGTCAAAACCTAATAAACAAAGCAACACAGCTAGCTCTCCTCCTCGATGTTCGACTTTGGAAAGACTTGAAGAAACCAAGAAGCTTTCTAGAAAGAGGAAGGCAACGCCAAAGGAAGAAAAGCTCAACGGTCTAGCAGAAAAAGACGATGTTCGAAGCTCAATTTGTCATGCCTTAACCTAAGGATTTACGTAAACCTTGGTTTAGAACGTGAATCACACCTTAATTATCAGCTTAACTAATATAATTAAGTATGTGACATGAAATAAAAACATGTATAACTCGCTTGGAATAAAATTCAACTAAACAACATATCATTACTGAAAGTTTCAGCCAAAATTACAATTTATGAACTACTCAGAGTTCACACAAAAGTAGTTCTTTATTCAAACAAGAGGGCAAAAGCCAACAAGCTCATCTTTTTATTTCTTTATACAGAGTTACACAACAGACAACAAGCAGACTTTTAGGTTTCTAGTTTTGTACCTGCAAAATTTAGTTAGGGTGAGTTAAAAAGCTCAGTAGGGACCTATACATTCATTACTAAAATAATAGAGTATAATTAACATAGCAGAATTAAAATCATAATCTGAATGATGCGTAAGATTGCAATGCAAACGCCTTAACTATACCTGTTAATCCACATAACTAAACACCCAAACCTTGTACGTCCCATTTTGTACTTATACCACTTGATCCTGAGTGTTTAAATATATGAACTAACCCTCATCCCTAAACATGCCCGAACTCCCGAAATTATTATCATCAAGCTCATACAACTTAATGATCATATGCTACCTCATAGATTCATCTTACAACCTTCCATTCCTACCTCATTGTATTTCTCTCCAGTAAGTCAAAACAATTCAGTTTTCTAATTCTTGGTTGATCTCTCTTCCCTTGAAACTTAGAAAAATATCATTATCTAATTCTTAACTATAATTGTTTAAGAAATATCACCATTTCCAATTCTCCAATATCATTCTGCTAACATCACAATATCGAACCAAGTAATATTCATTTCTTAACTATAATTGTTTTCCACTATCAAAAGATCAAACTCACTACTCATTTATCCATATAGCACAATAATTCATCTTAGTTAATTCTAGTAACACATACACATCAACTACAAATAGTACTTCATATAGCTCAATCGTTTACAACATTCAAAATTGTGACCTATTATTCGGCCCACTATTTTGGTTCTCTTATTCTCACCAACGACATTCATAAATTTCATTTTACACTTCATATAGCCCAGAACTGTATAGGAATGAGAATTTCTCTTGACCATCACTTTTATTTTATCCGAGTAGGAATGTACCATATCCAAATTCATTTCTTTTCCGAAACTTAATCAGATGAATGATTACTTTAATAATCCAAACTTCAACTTTAAGAGAGTCACTTGTATCCCAGACAACCCTTAACTCTCAATTCCCGAATAGCGATCACGTTTGCAAAACTAAGCAAACACAGGTATGGTAGCCATTTTCATCTACTAAACCTCAACAGAAAGAATCTAGCTCATAACCACTTTCATATAATCCAAAACATTTCACCGAGCAACAGAGAATATCCAACAATATGTGATCATGACTGGGAATTCCGACTAGTTGATTGTATTCTATCTAACTAACATATGATGAAAACAAAGATAAAATTCAAAATAAACATTCAGTGAAATGAAATACGTCACTTTTTAACAACCCGTAACACTACCCGTCCTAATTACAGTACTAATCTCTTATACTAATGTGCTCAAAATGATATCACCAGTCAAGTATGAATCTCCATTAAATACAAAGTTCCAAGTAGCAAGGCTCTAGTTCCTTTAAGTCCAACTTATCTAAATGTCACCATAGCTTTATCCAAGGTTGTCTAATCCCTATGCTATGATACCATTCTGTTATGTCCCGGACCCAGGATCGGTAATAAAAACTCAAACCCGAATCCAAAACATGAGTTAAAAGCTCAATAAATAAAAGGAAATTGGAACGGGTTGGAAAATATATTCCTCTTATTAAAATAACTCATGATTCTTAAACAAATCAAGAATTAGATGAATAACATTCTATTCTCACATCTAATCCTATCTCATCCTGCCTACCCTCTTGAATGTCTAGTTCATAAACCTGCATAACAATAGAGGGATGAGCTTCAACAGCTTAGTAGGGACATAACCTTACCACAATAAATTGACAGTATTAAATTAAGTGTCATGAAATCATATAGCCAACTATCAAATCATTATGGATAATAATGAATGAATGCATTGCAACCTCTTCAGCTACCCCCGTTAATTTATATAATATAAAACGCACGGACTTGCATGTCCCATACCATGCATTTTACCTCTGCAGTGGTGATTCGAATGTTCTAATATACAAATTAACCCCCTGTAAGTCCATCATCCCAATTTCCCCTTTTGTTAGTCATCTTGCCATAACCCTTCGTCACCAATCCCGAATTACCCTCAAAGAAACTGTGCACTGTGGGCTTGCCTGAGACTTAGTACCTACTAAGAGTTTGGCTCAACTACACAAAAGATCCTTTCCAACTACCCTTATTTTCAATTCCTTCTCACCACTGAAACTCCAACCACACGACCAATTATGAATGATTCACAAATACTTTCATTTATCATTCACATATACCATAGTATATTCTCAACCAATAGCATTTCACCAATAATTCCATAACCAATAACAAGTAACACGCAAAAGCAGTATTTGTCCAATTAGCAAGCTAGATCACATTAATCAACCAACAAGATCGATAACAATAATATAATGCTTCACGAAATTTAATAAAACCAATCTTCGTAATGGTCTACCGTATTTCCCCTACCTAGATTCGAAAGCTAGCAATCACAAACCAATCACATTGACCACACCTTGTGAAATCCGATGTTCTCCTTTTATTTTCCACATTCATTTCTGCATTCAGTAACCCAAGAACAAAATCATAACCCTTAATTAACAAGGGTAAGAGCACTTTGTGCCAAACAAAAGTCAATAGCCTATATTTCTCATATTAAAGGTCCCTGCTCTCCTTATTTTTCTTTTATTTCTTCCTAATTCCTTAATCTACATGTGTACCTATATATACATTTATGCATTTCCAATTATTTTACAATACAACCTGTATGAAAAATATCCATGGGCCATGTTAGATCCCACATTGCCCAGGGGAGTGGATCCTCTATGCCTTATATGTACATGCCCACCTCTATATAGCACGAGGCCTTTTGGGAGCTCACTGGCTTCGGATTCCATCGGAACTCCGAAGTTAAGCGAGTTCGAGCGAGAGCATTCCCAGGATGGGTGATCCATTGGGAAGTTCTCGTGTTAGTTCCCAAAAACAAAACTGTGAGGGCGTGGCCGGGGTCCAAAGCAGACAATATCGTGCTACGGCGGAGTTGAGCCAGGGATGTGGTGGGGCCCGGGCCGGGATGTGACAGGCCATGACAGATAAGTTAACTTCACGAAATTAATAAGAGCAGGTCAAATCCCTTTTATTCCTCATTTTAGTTGTAAGGAAAGAATAAAGAATAAGAAATCCTTACCTATAATATAGGTGCCATAGCGTTAACAGGGGTGTAGTGGATTAGTGTCTTAATCACTTCCTTCTTTTTGCCCGCCGTCTCTTTGTCCCCTCTCCCTCTCATTTTTTGCAATTCCTTTTTTTTTCTTTTTTTTTTCTCGTAAGAAACTGGTCTCTGCACCCTTGGTTCAACCCCTAAAAGGCGGCAATAGCTCTACTCTGATTGGATGGTCTAGCGGCAGGAGATAAACATTTCCTTAACCTGTTACGGATACGTGCGTACACGTAGAGGATGTGTTGTCAACAATATAAGGATGCTCCCATGATGTGATAAGAATTAAGCACTCAAATTAAACCCTCTTGTTGTCAATTGTAGTATATATGCAAGTACGGATCGTTCTGGACCAGGGATTAGGAGGGATTGCTAATTAACTCTAAACTGACTCAAAAACACAAAAACAAACTTAACAACATTGAAATAGACTCAAAGGACTCAAAACAGGTTTAAAAGACTCAAAACAACCTTAAAACACTCAAAACTGCTTAAAACAACCAAATAGACAGATTTTAGACACTAAGGAAAACTTTGGACGAAAATTGGTTTTAACTTGACTCAAAACACTTAAAAACACACAATTGGACAGATTCTAACTAATTTGACAAAACAAAGTAAAGGGGGATTGGTTTTGGACGAACTTGAAAGTAAAACAAGTAAATTAAAGACAAACAGATTTTTTGCACGAAATTGGTTTGTTGGATGGTTGATGGGCTAGCTAAGGAGTCATTCTCCACACATGACACACTTGCACATAAATTGATTTCCAGTTGCTTTTTCGATAAACCATGAACCTCAATGCCCCAGATTAACCGTGATGCACTAATTAACCCACATATTTTCCTTAAGTCATTGAATTGGATGATGCATTCGACAACCCAAATTATTCTTCACAAGTCCCCTACATGAACTGCATAATAAAGATACAAGCAAAGATCATTAAGCTTCATGAAAATCATAAGCATTGACAAAGCATTCGTAACTATGAACTGCATGATATTTATGCTAGGAATTTACTTAACACGATTGTGACTAGCAACCTCCACTACTCATGAATATAAGTTCAAAACGATTAGGTGAAACTCCCTTATATTCTAGCATCAAATTCATGCATGAAAACTAAGTATGCATCCTTAATCAACATACAAGAATAAGTTATCAATCAAACAGTTAAGTAAATTGCATTCACGATTTATGAAATCACAACTGGAAGTAATCAATTCATATTGCAAATATAATCATGGTTTCGAAATTCCCCCTAGCTAAAACAAGTTTAGCCTCTCATGTTGACAGCAAAACAAAGGGAAAATAACTTAAAACATTGAAAACAAAGAACGAATTACACCTAGAATGTCCCAGCAATCCAACTTGAATAGCAAGCACGTCCAAGGGTCTTCCTTCTTCTCCTTTGCTGCGACACAAGAGGGTGAGGGGTGTATGAGATGTGTATTGGGGTCAGAGATGGGAATTAGGATGAATGGATGTGCGGCAAGGGTGTAGAATTGTGTATGATAGTGAAAGGATGCTCTAAAGGGTGCGGCAAGACTCAATTATATAGGGAGAAGGAAAGGGCACGGCTGGAATGATTTTAGGTCACAAAATTTATTCTAAATCCTAAGGGAATAAGTAATTAAAAGTCAAAATCCTAAGGGGAAAGGGAAAGAATATGCGGCATAGCCAAAAGGGACAGGGAGAGGTCCTCCTTGCACGGCAAGGAAGGTGTAACTGAAAGGGGAATGCGGCATGAGTCCTAAAGGGCAAGGGAATGTCCTTCCTTGTGCGGCAAGGAAGAGGGAGTAAAGGAGAAAGTGCGGCTCCCTACTAGAACTTGGATTTAGGTGTCCTAAAGTGTTTAGGAACCCTTCTTTGTAGCTGAAACCTTTGTACATTAGGATTAGGAAACTTTGACTTGGTCAACCCTTCTTCTTCTTGGATTCCTTTTCCTTCCTTGACTTGAATTAATTTTCTTCATTTCTTTGGCAGATTCCTAGCTTGCTTTAGGTCTTCAAATTCGTCCATCCATTTAGCTCCAAGCATAAGCTATCCATTTCATGCCCAAAACTGCTCCAAAAGGCTCCAAAATGCACTTTCATGCTACTTTAACCCTTTGGACCTACAAACACACGAAAATAACTTAAAATACTAAATTAACTAAGAAATAACAACATAAATGCACGAAAACAAGCTAACTAAGTCGCATAAATATGCTCCTATCATCCCATCAAACTTATTACTTTTCCTAATCACTTCATTAACCACAACCTGCGTTTTCCCAATTCCAAATCAGATTCTCAAACTCACAAGCCTATCCAACTCAAACTTAGAAAAACCTTCACGTGGCTTCCATCCACTTCTTGCGTATATTTAATAGTGACTAAATATCGAACCTTATGGAAAAACCGAATTAAACAAAATAAAGCATACAAGTATATAAAAATCAAAATCTTTTCCTTTATCACAAATATAATATAATTAAAATATGGACTTTTACACGATTCGTTCAAGGATGACGGGCCAAGCAACCTTGGAGGTTGATACAAAAGGACCACTGAAGTTAAGGAGGCGCACCATCATCCACAATAGCCAATCTTCACGTCAATAAGCCCAAGGGGACAGCATTGAAAAAGAGGTCCAAGACGTCTTCCACATCACAATCCAAGAAAACAAAGAAGATGAAATCCCCGAGGAAGGTGTCACTGTTGCGTCACCATAGCTCGAGGATGGGAGGCAAGCCATGGTTGATGATCTCAAGGAGCTCAACTTAAGCACAAGCAAGGAACAGAAGCCTATCTTCGTAACTGCACTACTAAGTGCGGGCGAGATCGAGGAGTATTACCAACAAAGACGTCTTTGCTTGGACCTACAAAGAAATGCCCGGCCTTGACCCTACCATCGCCGTGCATCATCTTGCAATCAAACCTGGAAGGCAACCGATAAAGCAAACTCAAAGACGTTATCGATCCGAGCTCATCCCACAAATTGAGGCTGAGATTGACAAGCTAATCGAAGTAGGCTTCATTTGAGAGGTGCAATACCCTAAGTGGATCTAGAACATCGTCATTATCCTTAAGAAATCTGGACAAATATGTGTTTGCGTAGACTTTCGAGACCTCAACGATGCTTGCCCGAAGGATGACTTTCCCTTGCCAATCATCGAAATCATGGTGAATGTAACCACTGGCCACGAGGTGCTATCATTCATGGATGGCTCCTCTGGGTACAAACAAATTTGCACGGCTCCCGAAGATGAGGAACTAGCAGCCTTCCGCACTCCAAAAGGTATCTACTGCTACAAGGTGATGCCCTTTGGCTTAAAGAATATTGGGGCTACATATCAACGTGCAATGCAGAAAATCTTCAACGACATGCTATACAAAAATGTAGAATGTTACGTAGACAACGTAGTTGTCAAGACTAAGAAGAGATCTGATCACTTGAAGGATTTACGAATGGTGTTCGACAAACTACAACACTACAACCTCAAGATGAACCTGTTGAAGTGTGCATTTGGCATCACCTCTGGGAAGTTCCTCAGCTTCATTGTCAAGCATCGTGGCATTGAAGTGGACCAATCAAAGATTAAGGCCATTCAAAGCATGCCCGAACCAAGAAATCTACACTAGCTGAAAAGTCTACGAGGACAGCTAGCCTTCATTAGGTGCTTCATTTCTAACCTTGTTGGACGCTGTCAACCCTTCAGTCGACTCATGAAGAAGGATGCTCCATTCATATGGGCTGACGCCTGTCACAATACCTTCGAGAGCATAAAACGGTACGCGGCAAGCCCACCTATCTTAGGAGCACCCATGTCTGGAAAGCCCTATACATTACTGCACAAAAAGGTTCCATTGGAGCACTCTTGGCATAAGAAAATGAAGACCAAAAGGAAAAAGCACTCTACTACCTAAATAGAACACGCACTGGTGCTGAGCTCAACTACTCACTAATCGAGAAGATGTGCCTTGCCTTAGTCTTTGTCGTCCAAAATCTTAGACACTACATGCATGCTTACACCATCCACTTGGTTGTTAAAGCCAACCCGGTCAAGTACATTATGTCCAAGCTGGTTCTGACAGGGCGTCTAGCTAAGTGGGTGTTGTTTCTCAACCAACACGAGATCATCTACATCTCAGCTAAAGCTGTCAAGGGACAAACCCTAGGACATTTCCTTATCGACCATCCAATTGCAGCCGATTGGAAAATTTCAGACGACTTGCTTGACGAGAAGGTGTTCTTCATCGACATCTTCTCGACATGGACAATGTTCTTCAACAGAACCGCATGAATGGACGGAGCATGGGCAGGAGTAGTATTCATGTTGCCACAAAGACAAGTACTACCCTATTCCTTCCGACTAAGCGAGCTATGCTCCAACAACGTCACTGAGTACTAAACATTAATCATTGGACTCCAAATGGCGATCGGCGTGGAAAACACAACGCTAGAAATATATGACCACTCCAACCTCATAATCAATCAATTTTTTTATTGAATATGAAGTGAGGAAATATGATATTGTCCCATACTTTAGGCTAGCAACCCAATTGCTACAAACATTTGAGGCTGTGACGCTAGAACATGTGCAAAGAAAAGAAAATCAAATGGCGAACGATCTCACTAACTTACCCTTAAGTATGGGGCTAGAAGAAGACGAAGCTACGAACTTGCTAGTTTTCCAAACAAACAATGCTCTTCGCCTGCATGAGCCTAAACTACACACGGCACAAAGCTCTTCGCCTACATGAGCATAAACTGCACGGCACAATACTCCTTGTTCACACAAGCTTAAAAGGCGACACTCAATGCTCTTTGTTCGCACGAGCTTAAAGGGCGACACTCATAATGCTCCTCGCCTTCATGAGCCTAAACTGCGAACAACACAAAGCTCCTCACCTGCATGAGCCTAAACTGCAGACGGCAACAATGCTCCTTGTTCGCACAAGCTTAAAAGGCGACACCCAATGCTCTTTGTTCGCACGAGCTTAAAAGGCAACACCTAACGCTCCTGGCCCTCAAGAGCATAAACTATGTATGGCAAAGCAAAACAAAAAACAAAAAATCAAAATCAACATCAAAATCACCATCAAAACCATCAAAATCGTCAAAACCATAAAAAAACAATCCATCATTCCTTTGAACTAAGTCATGACTTGATCCTTCATCAACCGAAGGTACGTAGGCAACTTGAAACTTCAAAACTTCAAGTGCAGTCACATCATCAACAAAAACACAAACACTTTGAAGACTTCGAGGTCGATAAAATTGACACCATATTTAAGGAAAACAAACATACAAAGCCAATAAGCTAAGAAAACAACTAGGCAAGATTCTTCCACGTTTTCTTAAGCTACGCCAAAATCCTTAAACACTTTCAGCTTGGCAGGGGCACGACGCTTAGCTGAATCAATGGCTTAGTGGTTTTGTTACGGCCACTTTTCTTTGAAGGCATCCCAATACCAAAATCGGTTCCATGAAAAAATCTTCGCGCCTGACCTACCCTGAGCCTTATGGGAAAGCTTGTGATACGCCCAATACAGATAGCGGCAACTCGCAGGCAATCCTTGGCTATTGCGATAAGAAAATTCCTCCACGCTAGGAACAATCTTGTTGTAAAACTTACCCTGGATCGGCAAGCCTCCTATCTTGTGGAGATCCCAAAGTGAAATCGACATCTCCCCTTGTGACGTATGAAGTGTGTTTGTCACTGAACACCAATGCTCTAAAAATGCATGAAGGACGGAAAGATGGTGATCATAACTTAACAAAGATGCGTATACAGTGTGATAAAGACCCACGTTAGTAAGCACTTCTTTGGATCAGCTCAAAACATCTTCAAGCCACTCCTAATAGAAGCAACAAAAACAGCTTATCCAGTAGTCGACAAGGTGCTATTCCAAGTCATAGCTCCGCTAAGGATGTGATCTCCAAGAAGCTCAAACAAAGCCGTTGAATTTTCATGAACATGGTGCGAAGGATTCAAGATAAGAATCCTCGACGTACATGCCTTTTTCTTCGTATTTGGTCGACCAAAGTCTATTGCCTCCAAAGATACTTCAGAAGACCACGACTTGATATGCATCGAGTTGTCTTTCACAAGAAGAATAAGCGCCTTAAGGCCAGTCAACGGCGCACAAAGCTTCAATGTCATTCCCTTATCTTGCGAATCGCCTTCCTTTGCAAGATGGTGATGGTATTGCTCTTAAAGCACTTAAAAAATACCATGGCTGCAACAAAACAAAAAAGAGAAAAGACAACAACATAAGCATAAAAGTGGGACGGCAAGAAAAAAAAAGGTTGCTTCACCAAAGCAAAAGACATGAAAGATAAACCTCGTGAGTGTTGAAGAATGACGATGACAAGGTCACAACAACAAGAAGAAATCAGCCACAAAAGCTTGAGGAGCATGGCACAGAGGGCAGCTACAAGAGGGTCCCTCAAAGCACGCTACAGTAGCAAAGAAAACCAAAATGCTACGCAATCGCACTACGCAACCCCGCAATGATTATGCAAACAGTTTCCTGCACTGCACGGGAACGTCACCACCGAGGGAAAACTGTGACCAAAATGCACTACATAGCGTAACCCCGCTGCAGTCTTTTGCACAGCACCACATGATAAAAAGTGATGCACTGCAACAAGCACCAAGCAACAACAAACAGCCACGCCAATAACAGCAGTAAGCAGCCACGACAATAACAACAGCAAGCACACAGCAAGGGTGTTTTGTGACAAAAACACACACCCAATTGTCCTATAAATAAGAGTCAATTGCTTCATAATGCTATAGGAAGAGTACATACCAAATAGCAAAAGGAAAATAAAAAGAAGGAAGTACATTCCAACCAAAAGAAGGAAGCAAATTCTAAGAAAAAAATGGCAAGTTTCAGCCAATCTACGCAAGCAGGACTTTTTTGGTGATAATTCGACTTTCCGAAGGATTTTTGATACATGGTCAATTGGAGAAGGAAGCTAAGAGGCTGAGGATCATTGTATCCAAATTTCATAATTTTTCTTAAAGCCAAACGTTCCAGTTTTCAAAGTTAATCCCGCAAAAGTTGTTTTCCCATCAGAACTGCGTAGCTGTGGGAAAATGATGAGTTGAAGGCTTTCCTTATTTTTCCTAGTGGTGTGAGATATATGCTTGAAAAGATAAAAGATAAAGCTACGTTTCCCATATTTTTACAGAATTTTCCAGGAGAGAAATCGACCTCAAACTTGGCGTGCAAGTCAGAAGACATGTTTTCCAAACCAAGGACAAGTCTTCAAGTTTTCCAAAACAAAGAGAAAAATACCCTCCTTGCCGTGAAAAAGAGAAAGGGGAAAGGAAAAAATGCAAATTCTACTTACCTACGGACAAGCATTAAATCTTTCCAAAACCTTGAAAGAAATCACCAAAGATTTCCAAAACCTTGAAGGAAATCACCCTCATTGCCATAATTGAAGGAGGTTCCTACTTGAGGAAGGAAAAGCATTTTTCCCATATCGACAAGGAAAAAATTCAAGTCCCAAAATACACCAAATGTAATTTGTCAAAATTATGGAAAATCAATTTGCTCAAAGAGTATGTGCCGATTTCTCCATTTCCAAAATTTATTTCAAGATCAAGCCTCTACGATCCTTAACGAAAAATTTCATTTCTTTCAAGATTCTACAGCCCTTAAAGGAAATTTTTTATTTCTTTCAAGAGTAAGCCTCTACGGCACTTGAAGACAATTTTCATTTCATTCAACACTAAGCCTCAATGGCCTTTGAAGAAAAATTTCATGTCTTTCAAGATCAAGCCTATACAGCCCGTGAAGGAAACATTTCATTTCTTTCAAGATCAAGTCTCTATGGCTCTTAAGAAAAAAATTTCATTTCTTTCAAGATCAAGCCTCTACGGCCCTTGAAGAAAAATTTCATTTCTTTCAAGATCAAACCTCTACAGACATTTTCTTTCAAGAATCAAGTCTTTATGACCCTTGAAGAAAGTTTTCATTTATTCAAGACCAGGTCTCAACGGCCCTTGAAGAAATGTTTCATCCAAGAAATACACCTCAACAACCCTTGATGAAGTTCATTATTTCAATTCAAGAAATACGCCTCAACGGCTCTTGAAGAAACATTTCCATTCAAGAAATACACCTTTACGGCCATTGAAGAAGCAAACTAATTCAAGATCAAGTCTCGACAACCCTTGAGTTAGAACATTGACATTGCGGGACTTCAAAACACATTTCCTACATGTGACAAGCACATACCTACTACGCGCCTTGAAGTGGGGGCATTTGTAGACATGTAAATTTCGTTGCATGCAAATGATGCATCACAAAGTTCCCGTGGCATATGACTCATCACAAATGGACAAGTCATCAATGACATGTGGCACAAATCAAGCAAAGGAAGAATAAAACTTCCCCAAAACTCAGCAAAAGGGGGAAGAAATCCTTTAAAATCGGCAAGGAGCCCAAATTGCTCTCAAAACCAGAAAGAAAGCTAAAGCATCTTCACAAAACAAGCAAGAATTGAAGATTGCTCATAAAATAGGCAACAAGCCCTATATAATTCGGCCAAGATAAGGGAAGGTGGCTAAATTAAGACACAAAACATGCCTAAATTCTCTGATGGACAAATCAAGACACGAATCAGAGCCAAATCCATCCAAAGGCAAGCTTTGATAAGTCTATAAATACAAGGTCCTCAGACAAGCATAAGGTGGACAATTTCTACGTTAAAGGGTTGACAAATTCTACATCTAAGGTAGACGATTTCTACATTGAGGGTCGACAATTTCTACATTGAAGGGCCGAAATTCTCACAAAAGGAAAACCTCTGCCAAATCTTTGAAGACTAATACGCTGTCAAAGCTCTCTTTGAAGAATGCACAACCAAAACCGAAGCTTTCTTTTGACCAAAGTTGAAGCATTCCCTTGAAGAATCAACAAACACATGTCCCGATTCCTTCAAGACTTTGTTGCAAGCTCAAAACTTGTAACGATGTTCGATTCAAGATCAAGTCGCCAAGACCCTTGAATCAACGAAGTCCTACATCAACTCTACCTTTGTCGCAGCTTTGAACCTGAGGCGAAGACCATCCACGCATTATTTTCAAGCTCAAAACTTGAAGCAATCATTTAATCGTTCATCCGAGATCAAGTCATCGCAACCCTTGGATTGACAATCAACCATCTACATCAAATTTGAAGACTAAATCAAAGGAAAAGTTGTAAACAGAGATTGTAACCTACAAATTCAATTAATACGAATCTACTTTGTACACTTGTTCTCATTTCATTCGTTACAGAATTTTCGTGTTTACAGTATGGTATCTTGATAGTGGATGCTTTCACACATGACTGGAGACAAGGAGGCTTTCTCATCTCTTACTCTTTTTATTAGTGGTGGTGTTGTGTTTGGTGGTGGAGACAAGTCTCAGTTCACAGGGAAATGAGATGTCAAGATCCCTAGATTACTTAAGCTTGAAAATGTTAGCTATGTTGATGGGTTGAAATCAAATCTCATTAGCATTAGCCAGTTGTGTGATGATGTGGCTGATGAAGTGTGCTTCTCAAAAAGAGGGTGTCAGATTGTAGATGAACAGGGAAATAACTTGCTTGTACTCATGAGATCGGGAGACAATTGCTACATTCTTGACCTCTCTAAAGTTGCTGAATACTCCAAGTGCCATAAAGATATTGATGAAGCTAGTGTTCTGTGGCATAAGAGACTTGGGCATGTGAACTTCAAAGACCTCAATAAGTTGTCCAAACATGAGGTTATAAGAGGGCTGCCACCTCTTTCTGTTTCTGACTCATATGTTTGCAGACCATGTCAACTGGAAAGCAATCTAGAGTGGCACACAAGAAAGTGACTGACATCAGAACAACTAAGCCTCTTCAATTGATTCATATGGATCTTGTTGGACCAATTCAGACATTATCACTTGGTGGCCAAATGTACATCTTGGTAATTGTGGATGACTACTCTAGATTCACTTGGGTATGTTTTTTAAGGGAAAATCTGATACCTTTCAACAGTTCCTCACTATGTACAAAGTAATGTTGAATGAATCTTTGTCTAGCCATCCTGCTCTAGTCAGAATCATAACTGATCATGGAACCAAATTTGAAATGCTCACTTGGATGATTTTTGTTCAACCAACAGCATCAAGCATGAGTTTTCTGATCCAATCACCCCTCAACAAAATGATGTAGTGGAGAGGAAAAATCGTGTTTTGATTAGGATGACTAGGGTGCTACTTAACAGCAAAAACTTGGTAAAGCATTTTTGGGCCAAGGCATTGAACACTGCTTGTTACATCTCAAATCGTGTGTTCCTTAGACTTGGCACTAATGTGACTCCTTATGAACTTTGGAGTGGTAAGAAGCCAATGGTAAAGTATTTCAAAGTCTTTAGGAGTGTGTGCTACATTCTACATGATTGAGAACATCTTGCAAAGTTTGATACTAAGAGTGATGAAGGAATATTCTTAGGGTACTCCAACACAAGCCGGGCCTATAGAGTTTACAATCTGAGGACAAAGACCATTATGGAGTCCATAATTGTCAAGATTGATGACATTGATGTCCCTCCCTCTTTGGCAACTGAAAATGAAGATGTGTTATTTCCTTCTTCTAAAGATAATGGTGATGCTTCTGGTGAGTCAAGTGTGGTGTTAGAAAGTGACAATGAAAGTGAATCAAGCACTGATCAAGACTCTCGTGTCCTATTCAAGGAAAAACCAAAGTGGGCCAGAGGTCATTGTGATGAGGAAATTGTGGCTCCGATTTGACAAAGGCGTTAGAACTCGAAGACAAATAGCGGATGAAGTTGCAAATGTTTGCTATGTCTCCCAGATTGAGCCTAAGAATATTAAAGATGCTCTAACTGATGATGAATGGATCTTAGCCATGCAGGAAGAGCTAAAACAATTTGAGAGGAATGAAGTCTGGTCCCTTGTTGATCATCCATCGAACACTAATGTTATTGGGACAAAATGGATTTACAAGAACAAGTCTGATGAGTCAATAAATGTAATCAGAAATAAGGCCAGGCTTGTTGCTCAAGGATACTCTCAACATGAAGGTGTTGATTTTGATGAAACCTTCGGTCCTGTTGCTCATCTTGAATCAGTCAGACTTCTATATGTTATTGCATGCTATTCAAAGTTCAAACTTTTTTCAAATGGATGTCAAAACTGCATTCCTTAATGGATATCTTGATGAGGAGGTCTACGTGGAACAACCAAAGGGCTTTAAGGATCTTCACAAGCCAGATGGGGTGTATAATATGAGAAAGGCTTTCTACGGTCTCAAACAAGCCCCACATGCTTAATATTACAGGTTGTTGTCTCATCTTCTTACTCATCGCCATACTTGAGGTTCAGTTGATAAAACCTTGTTTGTTAAAAAGGTTAAATCTCATGTTGTGATTGCTTAAGTATATGTGGATGACATAGTTGTTGGATCTACTTCTGATTATCTTGTGAAATAATTTATCAATATGATGACAAGTGAATTTGAGATGAGTTTGGTTGGTGACTTCAAGTAAAATAAGAAAATGATGGCATCTTCATCTTTCAAACAAAGTATGCCAAGAATTTGGTGAAGAAGTTTGGTCTAGAGGGGTCAAAAGCTGCTAGATCTCCTATGAGCAATCGAAAGAGTACCTCATGGGGAGCTTTCTATGTTGGGAACAATTTGGTTGCTTGGCACAACAAGAAGCAAAATTGTGTGTCTTTATCTATTGTCGAGGCTGAATATGTTGCTGCCGAAAGCTGTTACACTCAACTGATATGATGAAACAAATGTTTAGTGACTACGATATATCTCAATCCACCTTTCTTGTTTATTGTGATAACATGAGTGCAATTTATATCTCTAAGAACCCTGTCCAACAGTCGAGAACCAAACACATTGACATTAGGCCTCACTTCATTATAGATGTAGTGGAAGTTAAGATTCTAACACTAAACTTTGTGCCAACTGAAAAACAACTAGTTGACATATTCACTAAAGCCCTAGATAACTGAAGGTACGAAAATCTTCAATGGTCTATTGGTCTTTCCGCAATGAACTGAATTGTTTGAATAGCTATGCTTCCAGGTAGTGTCTATCTTGTTAGCATGCTCATTAGATACCGACTTTGGAGCTAAAAATAATCAAGAAAATTATGGAGGCGACACGTGGACTTTTGGGTGAAAAAGATAAAATTACTCTCGAGGCACACCATGATTCCCACTCGCATGCAACAGACAATAATGGCTCAATCAAGGTCAAAGGAGATCAAAATGGTATTTACTCAAAATCCTCTCATCACTCCTCATCAAACCCTCACCCACAAGGTAACTCCCAATTATTCTTTTCAAATTGGGATTAATTACCAAATTAATGGATTAATTGCTAAATTAATTGCAAGATATTACTTGAATATCTTGCAATTAGAGCCAAAATTCCACCATAAGTGGCCGGTTCCTATTTCTCCAAATAAGGTCGGCGACACCCTTATATATAGCCCCACATTTCTCCAAAAACCTAAGTTCATTCTCTCGTAAAATTCTCTAGACACTTTCTCTCTCAAATTCTAACTTTGGCATCAAAGATTCTTTGGCCAAAGCCCACCATTCATCATGGGCGTGTGAGGCTCTTGACCTTAATCTTGGGTGTTATTATTTTGCAGGTGCATTTTCATCAAAGGAGAAGAAGGCGGAAATTTGCATCCACAAATTGGTGTTTTCATTGAGAGTTTAATTCACACGCTCGAATAGGACTTTTACATTCAAAGTTTGTTGTTTCTCATTCTCGTAAATTTTTAATACTTTCTTATTCCTGGATTTTTTTTAATTCCTTGAATAGAGGTGAGGAAAAAAAATACAATGACGGAAAACCACTACGAACCACAAGGCTTAATACAATAGCAAGAGGAACAACTTTGCCACCAAGGAGCACCACCACCATGGCAGCCATAGGAACCACTGTGGCAGTGGGGAGTAGGCCAGCTCCATGGCAGCAAGCCCATAGTGAACAAAGAGCAGCAAGGCAGCCAATAGCCTAGACCCACGCCACTTTGAAGTAGCAAGCCCAGGCGCTAGAAGCAGCCCAAGCCGCTGCCCTAGCAGTGCAGGCCCAAGCCTCGTTCACTTGGCGCACGGCCCATTTTGCAGCTCACGATGCAAGGAAGCCGAGCCAGGCTCGTTGCGAATCAGTCGAGCCATAACCTCAGCAGTGCAAATCCAAGCAGCTGTAGGAGGAGAAGCAGTCCAACAATTGTGCACCCAAGGCCAACGTGAGCCCAGCCTACTCCCGAGCCTAGCTTAGGCCCAACTTAACCCATTCTCGTGGTCAAACCTGTGGCCCTCCTAGCAGCCCAAGACCAATTCAACCATCCCTGCTTCAGAGTTATGGACCGACGATTAAATCGGGGGTATTTCACCCTATTTCTCTACAGATTTGACATATCCTAATTCAAATCTCGCGCCGAGAGTTCATTACACTTCCACTACTCAAGGAGACGCATACCATCCAAGCTATTCCAATCCAAATGGTGAACAACACTTGTCTCGACAAGTCATAGAGTTGACAAGCGCCCTCGCGCAACAAATTACCTTGTTGAATCAGCTCTTGCAGCATACCGAGATGCAGCGTTTCGCAGATGAGATGTCCCGAAGTAGGACAAGGGCAGACGACGAACCTCTCCAGCAGTGCCCTGGCAAGTAGCCACTTCACCAATCACAAACCGAGCGTTGTGGCAGTGTACACTCCTGACTGGGCCCCGAGATAACGTATACTCTTGTCTTAGCGCGCGGAGGAGCGTGCACTTTCAGTTAGGCTCACGAACAAGCATACATTCACGGTTAGGGCCACACTTCGATAATCAACGTGAGTAACCTTCCAAGCGAAGTGTTAATTCGCGGCTAAGCTCGCAAAGATCATCTTCCACCTCACATCAGAGCAGGCAGCACAAAGTAGGGAAGCAGTCACACAATCTGGCTCAAGTTCAACCGGCAACCTGTGAGAAATTCGCTCGCTTGCTAAGAACGTACCACATGCACCGCAGCTACGGTATAGACAAGCCAAACACATGGAATATCAACCTCGATTAGTAGGTTATAACCGGGGGCAGCCGAAAGCTCCGCTACCCCCAACAAAGGTAAATTCAGGAAGAAGTAGAAAGGCTCATGACCGAGCGATTGTGCGATTTCTAACGCAACAAAGCTACTGACAAAGCACTCCGACAAGACATGACCAACATAAACAGGGCACCTTTTATTGACAAGATCGAACAGACGGGACTATCCCACATAGATTGTCGGATACAAAGATTACTTCTGTTTTGACAAATGCAACTGCTTAGCCTAATGGGGCAAACGAGTACTAGAATGACACACCAGCCCAACTTCCAAGAACCGGAGGCAGGCTTTATTCTCAACACTTCTGATGATTCAATACTGAAGCAGCACATCACTAGTAGTCGAACATCACGGACATAGTGGCCCAATTCCTCCTATCTACGCATAATGTGGCCCAAGCTAGCTCTAGCTCTTTACTCACAGCCATGCTTACCTACTCCACTACTCCCGGCAGTCCTTAATCTGTCACCATGGCTTCTAACTATGTTGATCTTGCACCAAGGCTCCCAGACATGCCGATCTTGCCTTGTGGCTCGCGCCGACCAAGCCCACAGCATTCCAAACTTCAAAGCATCCAATGACGGAGCAGAGGATAAGGCTTTATTAGCAGCCCCTACTAGCGAAAAACATAGCGGTGAAGAAGCTTGCAATCCATTCAGATTCTTAGCTAATCACCAACCAAGCCTCAAAAGGGCACACGACGAAGCATCTAACGATGGCGCAATACTTAAAACTGAAGAAAGTCTGGGAGCAGCTCACAACACTTCCCACTTACACCCTTATGCAGGTTCCACAAGCAATTCGAAGTCTTAAGCAGATCACCGAACAAGACCTCATAGGCTGAGGATTATTTCAGTTGTCCAGTTTTCCACAATTGAGCTCACGACAACGACTTCCATGCTCTCCAGTGCGAGAGAGTAAACTAATTCTCTGACATCCATATGGGTCTACTCTCCAGTAGGAAAGGATAAACTAATTGCTCTCCAGTGCGATAGGGTAAACTAATTCCCCGACACTCATCTGGGTCTGCTCTCCAGTTCTAGAGAATAAACTAATTGCTCTCCACTGCGAGAGTGTAAACCAATTCCTCGACACCCATATGGGTCTGCTCTCTAGTGCGAAAGGATAAACTAATTGTTCTCCAGTGTGAGAGGGTAAACTAATTCCTCAACACCCATCTGGGTTTGCTCTCTAGTGCGAGAGGATAAACTAATTGTTCTCCAGTGCGAGAAGATAAACTAATTGCTCTCCTGTGTGAGATGGTACACTAATTCCTCGACACCCATCTGGGTCTGCTCTCTAGTGCTAGAGGATAAACTAATTGTTCTCCAATGCGAGAAGGTAAACTAATTCCCTGACATCCATCTGGGTCTGTTCTCCAGTGCGAGAGGATAAACTAATTGCTCTTCAGTGCGAGAGGGTAACCAATTCCCCGACACCCATATGGGTCTGCTCTCTAGTGCAAGATGATAAACTAATTGATCTCTAGTGTGAGAGGGTAAACTAATTCCCCGAAACCCATATGTGTCTGCTCTCCAGTGCGAAAGGGTAAACTAATTCCTTGACACCCATCTGGGTCTGTTCTCTACGCGAGAGGATAAACTAATTGCCCTCTAGTGCGAGAAGGCCACATAGCTTAAAAGATCGATTACTCGAAGTCCAGCTAAGCCACAAATGGTTAGGGGGCAGCATCCACTTCGCACTTAACAGCTCGCTCATCCTACACTTCGACTTCAGCAGCTCCAATCTTGGCATCTCCATCCTTGATTGCTCCATCTACGGTAGCTGAGAAATCAAACTCAAGTAGTTTCTTCATTCTTGGCAAGCAGCCCAGACGTGGCAATCCAAACTGTGGTCTATGCCGAGCCAGCCCTTGGCTTCAGTCAAGCCGAGCAACACAAGCTGTGGCCCCTGCCACACCACCTCCATAGCCCATGCTAAGCTGACTCCTGGCCTTTGCCAGCTGACGTGCCATGCCACCCCAATGGTTACCCCGTGGCAACACCAGACAAGAAGAAGACAAAGAAAATTAAGCTTTTCTTACATTGGTGTGGCGCGGAGAAGACAAAGACATCAACGGAAAACAATTCTTTGCATGGGCAATCAAAGAAGAGTGCTAGGGGAGGGGCAATAAATATCCTCTAGCTATTTTTCTTTCTTGTACGGATAAATAATCGCCCTCCGAAGTTGATTTAATCCTCTACTTAAGGTAGGCTTAAATAGTCTTTGGAGGCGATTTATTTCCTTTTTTAGAATAATCTAATTCCAAGTCCAAGTGGGAATCTGGATCAAAGTTGGAGATCTCTACACCTGTTGCCCTTTCCTATGAGAAGCCCAACAGGTGTGGGGGCATTTTTGGAGCAAAAAATAATCAAAAAAATTATGGAGGCGACACGTGGACTTTTGGATAAAAAGACAAAATTACCCTCGAGGCACACTGGGATTGCCACGCACATGCAATAGACAATAACGGCTCAATCAAGGTCAAAAAAGATCAAAATTATATTTATTCAAAACCCTCTCATCACTCCTCATCAAATCCTCACCCACAAGGTGATTCCCAGTTATTCTTTTCAAATTGGGATTAATTACCAAATTATTTGCAAGATATTATTTAACATAATATCTTACAATTAGAGCCAAAATTCCACCATAAATGGCTGCCCCATATTTCTCCAAAAACCTAAGTTCATTATCTCCTAAAATTCTCTAAACACTTTCTCTCTCAAATTCTAATTGAGTGGTAGTGACTTTACTTACTCTATAATCTGGACCATATGCCAATTATGTCTTCTTTTTTTTTTTTTTTTTTGTCCTCTTCCCAAATCAAAACAAAATATTCAAATAGGAGAGTGGTGTTTTATGAAAGGGGTGTCTTCAAAAGAAAGTATATATTATCAAATGGGAAAATCCCTTCATTTTGGCCTTCCATGTAATGTCATGAGTAGTGCTTCAAGATCCCCTTCCATTGGTCATGTATCAGATTCTCTTAAATATCAATGGTGATTCATCAATATTTCACCTTCATTCAAATGACATTGGCATTTCTCAAATTGGTGCCTCACTCAAAGTACCTCACCAAAGTTGAAGTGTTCCTTCAAGGCTTATGCCTTCCTTTTTTACGAGTCTTGTTTGTTGTCCATATTATGTAGGAAGTGTTGAAGGCTTATGCCTTCCTTTTTTTACGAGTCTTGTCCGTTGTCCATATTATGTAGGAAGTGTTGTCTCTTAAGGTCAATGGATTATTAAAAGCTTGATTAACCTTGAAAATGCATTTGAGATTAAATGCTTGGTTCTATGATTTTAAGATGGCTATCCAAAATCCTTTCTCTCATACCTTGACACATCACCGCAGGATTATGAGCTTGTGTTAATCTCATCATTAATATTTGTGTATGTCTTTGAAGATTTGTCCATTGAGAATTGCATTGCACGTCTACTTTTTGTACTCTTAAAATTATATATCTTATGGAAGCATAAATAGTCAAGCTACATCGTTGTTCATTCTCATCTATTCGCTATGTTGTTGGTTGTCTATTGGTGCAAAGATTCAAATGCTATCTTGATCTCTATCATCTTAATGAGCTGTCTTCGGTTGGTTGGGTACATTTATCTATGACTATGCTCAAATTTATGTTTCATTGGTCATCTCTTCTTTTTGTTGACTCACTGTCCTTCATCAAATAAATGATTTTCTAATTTAGAATTATAGGGGAGTGTTTTCATGAAGTTCATCAATTCTGGGGGAGTTTCCATTATGGGGGAGTTAGTCCATAATGCATGCATCTTTTTGTGCTTTCTTTTTGCTAGTCTAATTGTTGCTACACTTTGCTTGGGCATATCCATATGATCTTTGGCATATTCTTTATCCGTTGTGCTCTTGTTGTTCTTGTCATGTGTATTTGTAGCAAATTTGACTGTCCTATGTGATTTTGCCACCATTTCTCTGTGATTTTGTTGTCCTTCATATCTTGCAAGCCTTTACCTATGATAAATTTCACTTGTTCTTGTCAAGAGTTGTTCTTTTGCAGGAGTTGTTACTTGGTCTTCTTTTATTGATTTATGCTCTCTTGAGTGTGGGTTTTGAGTGAAATTAGTTATAAGCTTGGGATATTTTATCAAGGAAAGCCAAAAGGGGAGGTTGTAAAGTCTAGCTTTAAGTGTTTGGCTTTCCTTGTCAAATATTGTAATTGAACCATCACTCATGCTCAATCTAGCTTTAGAATATACTCAGATTATAGGTTGTTGTTGCTGGAGTAAATGTTCAAGAAGTGGCACATTTCAACGCAAATGTTTGTTCATGCATGTACACTTCATATCTCTACTTGTGTTGCATTCTGTCTAGTTTGATTGTCTAGTCAGTTTTTGGGCGCTGACTTCCAACTGTCTAGGCAAACAGATTAAGACAGCCCACATGGGCTGAGTGACACCTTTATGATGGTAGTCAGTTTGTGGCCATTGATCTGCCTAGAACTCTTTTCCAGCCGACAAGTGTCCTTGGGACAAGTTGGCTGATGAAAAACCTGATCTCCTTGGGTATATTTACTTCTAGGGTTTCACATTTATTCTTGGAGGTTTAGAACTTAGTTTTAGAGAAAGTTGCTTTAAGGCTTTGAAGTTTGCATCTTCTCCATTTATAAACCCTAACTGCCAAACCTTCCTCATGCATTAAACACTCATTCATTGTTTATTAGGGTTGCATAGTTTTTAAGGTTTTGAATTCATGTCTTGGTCTGGTTTTAAGCTTTAAATTCATTTTTAGACCAAGCTTTTGGATTCAAGTTAGATTCTTCCTTCAACAGTTTAACTGGAGAATCTGAATGGTCATTTGAATCCAGATTTCATGTGCACCTCATAAAATCATATCATATCATTGATTATGTTGATCTCGGTGCCACAAGGTGATGAGCTCAGGAGGAGCTGCCACTTAGTGAAGACCGAAGGAGTCCGTCTCGTGTAAGGCAAGGTTGCACAAAGGTAAAGCTACTTCGTAGATAGGGATCTAGGAATTGAGCTTATGTGATCTTTGTATGAACCTTTGTGTACACTAATGGATTGGACTCAGTTGAGAGTCCCCGATTTTTTAAACTAGAAGTGGGTTTTTCCGGCCAAAAATATTTTGTGTTCAAGTTACGTTTATTGAGTTCAAGTTATGTTTATTGTGTGACACATCCCAAACACACATACATGGTACATATATCTATTGAACATTAAATGGTATGTGTTCACTGTTATGCTCACTTGACACATTGATAACTTACAACGAACTACAACCTTGCTGACTAGGATAGTTTTTGGAAACTGAAATTGGTATTTGAATCTTAGATTTATTGAATAACAAATCTATCTTAGTTGACTAGTCAGTCTAGCGGATTATAATTTTTATATACAGGTTATTACACCTGGTACCAATTTCACATTATCTAGATGATAATATTAGTCATGCCATAACTTAAAGAATTCATTTATTACAATCAAAACTTATGTTATCAATCGGTCACTTTTTCACTTCATGAAGATAACCTAATTGTAAACACGAAAATTCTTTAACGAATGAAACGAGAACACGTGTACAAAGTAGATTTGTATTGATGACTTTGTAGGGTTACAATCTCTGTTTACAATTTCCCTCGGATTCAGCCTTCAAATTTGATGTAGATGCGTAGGTTGTTGATCCAAGGGGCGCGATGACTTGATCTCGAACGAATCATTGAATGATTGCTTCAAGTTTTAAGCTTGAAACAATGCTTGGATGGTCTTCACCTCAAAGTTGCAGCAAAGATGGTGTAGATGTGAGATCTCGTTGATTATGGGCCTTGACGACTTAATCTTGAACCGAACGTCATTACAAGTTTTGATCTTGCAACAAAGTCTTGAAAGAATCAGCACAAGTGCTTGTTGATTCTTCATTGGAGTGCTTCAGCTTTGGTCAAAAGAAAACTTTGGCTTTGGTTGTGAGTTCTTCGAATAGAGCTTTGGCAGCGTATTAGTCTTCATAGATTTGTGCAGAGGTTCTTCTGAATGTAGGATTTTCGGCCCCATTTGTGTGTCTTGGGTCTTTGTATTTATAAACTTCTCAAAGCTTGCGTTTGGATGGATTTAGCTTTGATTTGTGTGTTGATTCATCCATGGGAGAATTTAGACATGTTTTGTGTCTTAATTTCAGCTACCTTCCTCATATTGGCCGAAATTTATAGGCCTTGTTGCCTATTTGCGAGCAATCTTCAATTCTTGCTTACTTTGTGAAGATGCTTTGGCTTTTTTTTTGGGTTTGAGAGATTTTGGACCCCTTGCCGATTTTAAGGGGGATTTTCTCTCTTTTGCCGATTTTTGGGAATGTTTTACACTTTCTTTGCTTGATTTGTGCCACATGTCATTGATGACTTGTCTATTTATGATGAGTCATATGCCACGTGGAGCTTTGTGATGCATCATTTGTATGCAACGAAATTTACATGTCTACAAATGCCCTCACTTCAAGGCGCGTTGTAGGCATGTGCTTGTCACATGTAGGAAACGTGTTTTAAAGTCCTGCAATATGAATGTTCTAACTCGAGGGTCGTCATGACTTGATCTTGAATTAGTTTGCTTCTTCAAGGGTCGTAAAGGCGCATTTCTTGAATTGACATGAATTTCGTCAAAGGCCGTTGAGGCGTATGAATGAAACATTTCTTCAAGGGCCGTAGAGGCTTGATCTTGAATGAAACTTTTCTTCAAGGGTCGTAGATGCTTGATCTTGAATCTCCTTCAATTTTGGTAATGAGGATGATTTCCTTCAAAGTATTGGAAAGCTTTGTTGATTTCCTTCAAAGCTTTGGAAAGATTTAATGCTTGTCCTTGGGTAAGTAGGATGTACATTTTTTTCCTTTCCCTTTCTTTTTTCCCACGACAAGGAAGGTGTTTTTCCTTTCCCTTTTTGTTTTCCATGGCAAGGAAGGACTTTTTCCTTTCCCCTTTTGTTTTCCATGGCAATGAGGGGTTCTTTCCTTTGTTGTTTTGAAAATTTTGAAGTCATTTCCTTTTTTTTTTTTTGGTAAATTACATAAAACTACCTCAACTATTGAGTTAGTCATAGCTTTATAACCCATCTTTAAAAAATTTCAATGTCATACCTCATCTACAAATATTTTTCAATTTCATACATTCCGTCAGTTTTTTGCCAATTCTTCCTTTAAATGTTGATGTTCATACATATGCATTTCACGACATTATTTCCAATTTATTTAGTCTAGTGGTTCTGCCTCGTCAAAACTTCTGGTTGCTTTCAAGCAAGCTGGGCACACACTTTAAGACAACCCACATGGGCTTTCTGACAGCTTTTTCCCCGAGAGTGTTTTTCAACCCTAAATCTTTCCAGATTGATTTTGCACATGACACGTGGTTTTTCTGGTCCCCTTTCTGTCTAAACATCAAGCCCTCTTTTAAAGCTAAATCTAGGGTTCATTTGTTCTTTGGGGTTTCAGATTGGAAATTTTTTTGAAAGCTTCAATTTGTTTATCTTCATCTCAAGTCTCCTAGAAGCATCAACATATATTATGGGTAATGTTCTTCATTGAATATTTCTAAACTTATCTTTGAAATTGCTTGCTTAAATTCGTTTTGGCTAGGAGTTTTACATTTTCAGAAAATATTTGTTTTAGCTTTCAGCTGCCTCTTTGAGTTCCTCATCAGAAACCCTAGCCAAAAATCACACTCATGCACTAAACACCCAAATCGTTGCATATTAGGGTAGCATTGTCATTGTGATTTTGTTTTAAGTTAGTGGTCAAGTTTTTCAAGTTTCAAATCTTTAAACTGACCTCTTTTTGGATTCGCGTCACTTTTATCTTTCAAGTGTTTAACTGGTGAAACTGACTAGACATTGAATCCAGATTTGCATCAACTTTATCATAACATCATTTGCATAAGTTGATTTGATTTCGGTGTCACAAGGTGAAGAGCTTAGGAGGAGCTGCCACTTCGTGAAGACCGAAGGAATCCATATCATGAAAGGCAAGGTTGCACAAAGGTACAAGCCACTCTGTAGATTATGATCTAGGAATTGAGCTTGTGTGATTACTTTGTAAGAATCTTGATTTCACTAGTGGATTGTAGAGTCCCCAATTTTTTAACCCAGATGTGGGTTTTTCCGGCCAAAAAATTCTTACGTTCTTTGTATCTTAAGCTTGTCACATTTCCTATTTACTTGCATATGTTTCATGCATCCTATGAATCGTTATTTGATATGTGTTAGAGACTAAGTTTACACGCATATTATGGACAATGAACTGATTTGTTGTTGACTAAGATAACTCGTAGTGAACTAAGTTTGATTCATTTGCATTTGATTAACTGACGAATCTGTACTTGGTTGACTGGTGAGCTTGATCACTCAATCCGTCATACTTGAATTCATAATTGCTTTGTTATTGTTGTTTGCATAATGAACCGATATGTAAATGTATTCAAACTTAGGAATTATTGTTGTGAAACTAATCTGGGCAAGGTTCTGATTAGTTGAATAATATTGGTCAGTTAGGTTTTGTTCTTACAACTGCACTTTATATCACTGACTAACTTGTTACTAGTTGACTAGCTCATTGAACTAGTTTACTATGCAAAGTTAGTTTTTATTTGCAGGATATTCCGCGTAGTACCCAATTTCAGAAATTGTTGGCCCTAGAAATTACAAAGACTATGTGGCACGCAGGCTGAGTAACTATGAGCTAACCACATCCTTTTTGTGAATGTGGGCGTGCCAACTCACAACCGAGTTCGGTCGAGCGAGTAGAATATATATGGTGGTGTTGGTGTCGAATGCATTGTTGACTCTTGTACTTGTGTAATTACGGTTGAGGAAGGAACATGTCTCAGCTTGGGTTCTAGAACTGAAGACAAGGTTACTAGATCACTGTAAAGTTCAATAACTAGTTCAGCTTTTGTTGTGCCAAACAAGGGGTAGTTGGGTAACACCTCACTCTACCAAAGCTAATGAGATTACCTCTTTAGGCGAAAGAATTGAGAATTCTTTGCTCTTCAAGACTTGGATAGATAACCAACCAACCAATAGCATTTCTATTCACTAATCCAAACTAGAGGTGCTCTTGAATCGACTGGTTCTACAGCTCCAGAGCGGTTAATCCAAACTGAAGATGTCACTGGTTGTTAAGAGAATACTATTTACCTGTTCGAACTGAAGATGTATTGACCGAGGGGATGGGGAGGTTAGGATAGTTTTTTTTTTCCTCAGGGATATTTGAAGGATTTTGCATAGAACGTTCTGAGTTGTTTGTTGCGTTGAAGACTTTTTTCGTTGCAAAGCTTGCTCTTTTTATAAGTAAGGCATTTATGATAACACAAGCATGCCGAAGCAGAGTCCTGATGGGACTGTATTTGCTCGGAATTTGCTTGAATATTGTTTTATCCTTTTGTAGCCAAAACTTCATCTCCAACCAGTGTCAACATCTTTGATTCCAACTAGGACTCTGAACCTTGTCTCATTATGAGACTAATTCGTCACTATCTAATCACGTAGATACTCTGAACCTTAGGATATTCGATTTTATCCAATGCTCATTCTGATCTTTGCCAATTTCAATTTGTGTAAGACTCGACCGAGCCATCCACACTTGACCTCTTCACAGTCGTACCTTCACAAAATTTCGATCAAACTGATCCTATTCATTGGCCAAAAGCCCATTGGCCTGAAGAATTTTTATTGGGCAAGGTTTGTGGTTCCCGAATCAACCCTTTTTGGCCCAAAATGTTATTTCGGGCCTAAAGAAACCCAATTATCAAATAGTACTATTAGAACTTATGGTGGTACTAACAGCTTGGCCAGTTGATGAAGGTCCCAAAAGTTTATTAATTTCAAATATTCCAAGTTACAATCACAACTTAAAATTGTAAAGTTGCTGCACTAGGGTTAAGTTGGGAACCCAAATTATTCTCAGTTAGTCAGGAAGCGACATTGCAGCAGCAAGCCGGAGTACGCTTCACAGGTCCCATGCAGATACCTCCATCGGATGGTTCCTGGCTTTGCAAGCCGCATTGCAATCTGGGAATTGGTCACATGAACCTATGCAAGTTACTGTTGGTCGTAGCGCACCCGCTGGCCCTGCCACTGTTAATCCACAATTAAAAATTGAACAATATTTGGCTACTCAAAGATGAGTAGGACCTTCTACTCAAAATTTCTCAAAATTGTTCATTGTCAATTTATAGAACTTGGTGTTTATAATCAGAACCGTTCATATTATAAATCACCCTATAAAGATCGTCTCTACAAAAAATCAATTGAAACTAAGACAATTTAGTCATCAAACTGTTTAAAAACAAATGAATGAGATTGGTAAAAGTATTATGAATCATCTATGTATTTGCTACAATAAATTGACTAAACAACCTGGTTTTAATTTATGTTTTGCAGAGATGATCTTTACAGTGTGATTCATAGTATGAACGGTTCTAATTATAAGCACAAAACTCTGTGATTAAAACACTAAGAGTTTTGAGTAGGAATTCTTACTCATCTTTGAATAGCCAAGTATTATTCTTCAAAATTTATCAAATTAATTAGTTAATTGCAACATTGATCTTGGTTCTGCGATACTTCTAGAAGAGTTAATAAAAGTTTTTAACAACTAAAAACACTTCTGTACTAAAGACAAAAAAATAAAAAATAAATCTCTTATAACAGTTAATTAATGAGTTCGACATAAGCCATAACTAAATTGCATAAAATCTTTTGTTATAAAATGCTAAGGATAATATCAGTGTAATTGGTAGTGGGTCGTTTATTTGTCTATGTGAAATCTTGATACTAATTGCATTTATAAGAAAATATTAAAATTGGTTATGGATCATGGAAGTACTTTATGTATGGGGATTTGGATCCCATCCGGATCCAAGTTGTGGGGATCCTAGGAATCTTCACATCCTAGTTGTTTTTCGTACATCGTACGGTCAGAAATTATTTTGAATTTATTTATTTAAAATTAAACACAAATAGCATCTAACAAAAACTAATTGCAGAATGTACAATGAACGACCATAATATGAAGATCTCCAGGATCCCCACAAAAATAATCCGGAGAGGATCCTCGTCCATATAAAAGCACCCACTAATTTGAAGCACGTAGATTTATAACAAGATATTTCAACGTGTTCAATATAAAAACACTTTTAGGAAAAGAAAAAAAAGCCTAAAAATATACTTCCCACAAAAACTCAGCCAAATGCAACACGAAATGCATGGTTTTGTGGGATATATAATATGTGCCATGATACTAAGAAATTGAGGATCCTAATTACCTGAAGTGAAAAGCAAAATAATGCAGAGAAACCCAACCAAGTGCAGTTGAACCGTTGGAGAAACCTTGCCAGTAGCCATCATAAAATATCCCTTTTGCGAAGATTATTACTCTTTAATTTCTTTAGTTGATTTTAGTTCATGAATTGTAATGGATATATACACACACACAACACGCTAAGGCTTTTAATTTCTTTGATTCTCATACGGTTCTCGCCTTCTTTTAGGTAATGGTTTCTCTCCTAAAGAACAAATCATAATTGAATTTGATCTTCTTTTTATTCTCAATGCATTGACATTTGATCATTTTTCTTTTTTGCACCTTCATTTTGTTTTTACCCTCTTCCCTGCCCAATTCGAATACCATGGTAGATTTCTCAAAATTATGAGTGTATTCATTTGGATTTTAAGGAATTTTAATGAATATGTAAATTCATAGATTTTGATAGAGTTTATTGTTTGTAGTATTTTTATGTAAAATTTTGAGTGTAAATCTCAAGGATTTTAATTCATGAAGTCTTTTTTATTCAAAAGGTAAATTGATAATATTCGTCAAAGTCTAATAGAGTTTTCATTGATTTTTAGAGATTCTTTGCCAAATTTGAGTGGATCTCTCAAAATCTTAAGAATGAGACGTGAGATTTGTGAATGCTTCAGTTTTTAAATCTTTTAAATCAAATCATAATTAAATTACACTTGAATTTTATAAATTACTTTAGTCCAAATTTTCTAGTCCCTGTGGAGTTTTAACAGAAATTTCGGATTGGACTATGATTGCTAACAAACTTGACCACAGATTTATGATTAACAACTTTTTAACCACATGGATCAACTTAAAATCTAAGTCTCACCACAAGGACCACCGAAATACTTTCGCCATTATTTTAAAATATTAATTGAGTACCCTTGAATTTTTAGAGACTCCCTTAAAATCATAATTGCTATGAATATTATTTACTATATGATTATGTAAATCCTATTTAGATTTGGGTTCTAGGTTATCCATTATTTTTGTTATTCTTTTCTATTATGATTGTATTTACTTGGAGGACATGTTACATTTTTTATTGAAACAAATCAGAAAGTAAGTATATAGAAGTGAGTGTTTATATATCATCCTTAACAGCATATCGAGCTAATTCATGAGCTGACAACGTTTGAATTTTGTTGCTGCCAAGAACAAACAAACTTTCTAAAACCAGACGCGTGAGACTAAAAGGTTAGTTTTGCCCCTCTTCATATAGTTAAGTTTTTTTGTTGATTTAAGACTTACATGTAATTGCAATGGGCTCGTAGATTTTTTAGGACAAGAGATTGTAGCAGCAAGTGTCATGTTTCTTCCCAAATACTAAACACATGCCCTCTTTTTATGCCAGAAGTTGCAAGCTGCATCGCAATGGTAATTTTCAGATGGGAGACTTTGGATGCGGTCCTTAGTTATGAATATTTTTTTATTGAAACCTTGTTTTTAATTTTTGATCGAGGTCCCTGAAATTAATGTGATAATTTATTTCTATGTACGTTACTATATTTTTTAAATTAAAAATTAGAAATTTAGTTTTTTTTATATAAATGAGATTTTAAATAAAAAAATCATAATTTGTGGGATTAAAAATATTAAAAATATAAATATACTATTGGGTGTGTGTGTGTGTGTGTGTGTGTGTGTGTGTGTGTGTGTGTGTGTGTGTGTATAAACATGGGTACATTCATCAAAATTAACCAAAAAAAATTATTGTATCAAAACATGGGTACATTCTTCAAAATCACAAAAAAAAAAAAAAAGAAGAAGAAGATATTAGGCTTAATAACATTAGTAAATTTCTTTGATTAAACTTGACATGGATACATTCTAAAATCAAAGAAAAAAGAATGTACCCATATAAGTTTAAAAATGGATTACAAAAAAATTGAATAGATTTTATATAAAAAAAAAAGGGTACATTTTACATATAACAAATTGGTATATTTAAGAATGAATACATTTTAAGATTAAAAAGTTTTACATGAATGGGTACATATAATTAGTATGGGTACATTTAGCAAAATAAAAAGTACTAATAAAAAAAAATACGGGTACAAATACAAATAAACTTTAAAAAATATGGGCACAAAAAAAAATTAATATATGGGTACAAATTAAAACTGAAAAGAAATTTGGTACAAATTAAAAAAGAATTACAAATTAAAAATGGGTACAAACTAAAACTAAAAATATATGATAAAAAATTTAGTCATAAATATAAATATCTAATTGTAACATTTTTAACATTAAATGAATATATTTAGAAATAAAAAAATATTTTATTATTGAAATAATTAATAATGTTATTAATACTGAAGGATCTTGATAAAAAATTGAAATGGAATAGGATTTTAATCAATGGAGTAACAAAAAGAAGAATGAGAACCTAATTTTTCCTTTTCAGATATACCCAGGCATGCATTTAAGTGTTTTTCCTCAGATTTGGATCCCATCCGGATCTAAATGGTGGGGATCCTAAAAATCCACACATCTTAATCATTCATCGTATATCGTGAAGTGAGAAATCATTTGACTTTCATTATTTAAAATTAAATACAAATAGTACCTGACGGAAATTAGCCGTACGATGATGAACGGCTAGAATGTGAGGATCTCCAAGATCCCCACAAAAAAAATCTGGAAAGGAACCTCATCCGTTTTTCCTCCTCCTAGTGCCCCTGCTGGCCCTGCCACTATAAATATCAAAATTAATCAAATTAATTACTTAATTGCAACACTAACCGAAGTAACAAACACATGAATTTGTCTCGTTTGATATTTTATCTGCCGTTATGATGAGATATTGAGGAGCCTCTTTTATTTTTATTTTTTATTATTTGAAGACTAAGCCTCTTTTATTTGATCTGAAGTGAAAAGCAAATTAATGGAGAAAAGCCCAACCAAGTACAGTCGAATTGTAGGGGGAAACCTTACCAGCAGCCATCATAAAATATCTTTTTGTGAAGATCTCTCACTTTTTCTAGTTCCTCTGTTGATTTGTATATATAATATCTCTCTTGAGATTCACATGAATTTTTTTTATATAGGAAAAGTACGATATTCATTCAGGATTGAGTAGAATACATACATATGAAGATAGGGTGCATATATGAACCTCGATAAAAATCTTGCTGAAGATTTCAATCTAGTCGAAGAGAAAAAGAATGTCCCGCACAGTTAACTATCCTCAATGCGAATGAAAAGAGTGCCTCATGTTAGTTTTTATAATTTTTTTTATTTTTTAGCGTTTCCATCTTCCTATATACATTTAGTGTGTTTTTAGTGAAACTGACATGTGAGTGATTTGGGTATTGGAAACCGATTTTGTAATGAATGACAAAAATGATGTTTGCCATAATGAGAATTTCATTCATTAAGTAGAAATATATATACAACTATGATCCTATAATCAAGGAATACAATCAAGTAAATTATTATATACAAAGTCAACTATAATCAATTACAATCAAAGCATATTATTGGCTGCTAAACTATCCCTAACTTCGTGGGATAGAGTTGACATTCCAACACTCCCCCTCAAGTTGGAGAGTGTATATCTTGAACTCCCAACTTGCGTAATATAGCTGAGAAAGCATCCTTTCCCAACGCCTTTGTGAACACATCTGCAAGTTGTTGTCATGAAGGGACATGTTTTGTTATGACGGAACCATCTTGGACTTTGTCTTTGATAAAATGGTAATCAATCTCTATGTGTTTAGTCCGTTCATGGAAGACTGGGTTACTAGCTATGTGTAAAGCTACTTGGTTGTCGTAGGGTTACAGCCCCAATATGTGATAAATTTAGGTCTCTAAGAAAGTATCGAAGCCAAGGCAGCTCACAACAAGCACATGTCATAGCTCTATACTCGGCTTCAGCCGAAGATAATGATACTATCTTCTGTCTCTTTGATCTCCAAGAAATTAAAGAGGATCCCAAAAATATGCAATAACCTATAGTAGACCTTCGAGTAATCGGGCAACCTACCCAGTCCGAGTCACAGTAAGCCCTCAAAGCTAATTTTTTGTGAGGAAAAGGAAATACCTTGACCTGGTGTGCCTTTGAGGTACCTTAGAACACGGAGTGCTGCTTCCATATGTGGTTTGCGTGGAACATGAAGCGGCTCAAAACATGTACTGAATAAATGATGTCAAGGCGAGTTATTGTCAAGTAAATCAACCGCCCCACAATCCTTCTATACTATGATTGGTCTTTGAGTAGTTCCTCTTTACCTGAAAGTTTCAAGTTTTGTTCCATTGGAAAGTCAACTAGTCGTGCTTCCAAGATGCCAGCATCTTTCAAGATCTCCAAAGTGGATTTCCGTTGTGAAATGGAAATACCTTTATGTGAACGTGACACTTCGATTCCCAAAAAATATTTCAAGTCTCCGAGATCCTTGATTCGAAAATAACTGTGCAAAAAAGCTTTAAAGGAAGAAATGGCAGCCAAATTATTTCCAGTGATAACGATGTCGTCCATGTAAATCAAAATAGCCGTGAAAGAGTTCCTTTTTTTATGAGTGAAGAGTGAGTAATTTGCTTTGGATTGTACAAAACCAGAAACTCTAATGGCAGCAAAGAATTTAGCAAACCATTGGCAAGAAGCTTGCTTTAAACCATACAACGACTTGTGGAGGCGACATACTAAACTCTCCCCCTGTCATAGAAGACTAGGAGGTTATGACATATAGATTTCCTCATGAAGATCGCCATAAGAAAGCGTTATTAACATCGAGCTGATGAAGGGACCAATTAAGGGCAGAGGCAATGGATAGTAAGCAACGAACGGTGGTTATCTTAGCACTAGGCGAGAAAGTGTCATGATAATCGACACCCTCCATCTGAGTGTAACCCTTGGCGACCAAACAAGTTTTGTAGCGCTCAATGGTCCCATCAGAACATCATTTGACTTTGTAAACCCATTTGCAACCAATGGAAAACTTGTCGTGAGGAAGAGGAGTAAGAGTCCAACTCTGATTCTCGACCAATGCTTGCAACTCAGATTGCATAACAACCTGTCAGTGAGGGTGCGAAACAACCTCGGCATAGGTACGAGGTTCCACATCATGGCTAACATGGTTAATATAAGCAAAATGTTTGGGTGAGTAACAATGATATGAGGGAAAATGGCTCAAGGGATACCTTGTACCTGGAATTGAGCTTAACAACAAAGAGAGCGACGATTTGGGTGTGGGTAACATCACCTTCGAGCAGACATAATCACTGAGGTAGGCAGGTGCGGTTGGGTGGCGCAGATGACCCTCAATAGGGACGGAGGATGGGCCGGTGGTAGGTGGGGTGAGGTTAGGATCGACAGTTTGGGTAAGAGGGACATCTGTAAGAGACGTGGGTAGAGAGGGAAGTGGGGTACAAATAGGAGATGGATAAGGTGGTGAGGAAGGTGAGGAGGAGTGAGACTTTTTTGGGGTTGGTAAGGAAGGAGTAAGTGTGAGAGATAGAGGTTGACTAGAAGTGTGAAGGGGTACCGAGTCTGAATGAGTAGTGATAGGCAAGGTTTGAAAGGGAAAGGTATTTTCATGAAAAATGATGTCCCGGCTTGTGAAAATTTGTTTGGTATCCAAATCATAGAGTTTGTAGGCATTTTGACCAATGGGGTAACCCAAAAAAACACAACGCCTTGCACGGGAATCAAACTCATGAGAAACATGTGTATTTGTTGCACAGGTAAAATAACCAAAAACCCGTAGATGAGAAAAGGTGGGACACTTACCATGAAGGATTTCGTATGGTGTTTTGTAGTGGAGAAGGGGGGTTGGAAATCTATTGATGATGTGGACGGCAGTGAGAACACAATCCCCCCAGAAATGTAATAGGAGGTGAGCTTGAAAACGCAAGGCACGCGCCATTTCAAGAATGCGGCGGTACTTGTCCTCGACAACACCATTTTGTTGAGGCGTATAGGCACATGAATATAAGAAAACAATGCCAAGATCTCTGAAAAAAAATGTAAAGAAAGGAACTCCCCACCGTTATCGGTTTGAACGGTTTTCACTTGTGTGTGGAATTGTGTTTGCACAAAGGAAATGAATTGTTTAAGTAAATGATGTGTTTCACTTTTCTGGTGCATAAGGAAAACCCATGTAAACCTAGAATAATCATCCACCACAGTTAAAAAATATTTAGCTCCGGAAAGAGATTTGATTTTGTAAGGAACCCAAATGTCGCAATGAATAAGTTCAAAAGATTGCTTAGTATTAATCGAACTAATGCCAAAAGGAAGACGATGTTGCTTGGCCAAAGGGCATACATCACAAGCATTATTCAAATGAAAAGGAAAATGTAACAAAATTTGTGCCTTAAACTTCAATCTAGAGGGTGATAGGTGGCCCAAACGTCGGTGCCATAACTAAATGGAGAAGGTGACAAGGTTGCAGGAAGGTTGGGCAGACAGAGGGCTTCAGTTTTGCTAAAACTAAGGCCACCAAATAATAGAGTCCTCCACGCCATTTACCCAAACCAATCGTTTTCTTCATAGCCAAGTCCTGCAAAATACACCAAGTAGGGTAAAAGGTTATGGAGCAGGTCATTTCACTGGTTACTCGGCTTACAGACATTAAGGGTGGGCATAAAAATCGCCAAACAGGAAAATCGAATCAAACTATGACAAAAAAAAACCACGTTGACCAAAAAAGTCAAAATCGGAACAAAAACCAAACCAAACTGTTTCAAACGGTTCCGGTTCCAGTGTGGAAATATTAAGAACCGAAGGAACCAAATCAAACCACTTTTAATATAAATTATTGTTTTATTATTATTTTTATATAAATAAGACATCTTTTTAAGAAGACCATGTGCATAAGCCCAATATTTTTTTTTCACTTCTCTCCTCCTCCTTTGTTGTTTTATCACTTTTCTCCCCCTACATTATTTTTATCCATTCTTTTCCAATATATTATGCATTATGTACATTTTAGTTTTAGTTTAAGATCTACACTTTGGTCTTGATATAAGCCTTTCTATCTTTTGATTTATATTTATATGCACACTTTCTATCCTCCGGTCACAAATCTTGTAGATCTAGTAGTGGAAACTCAAATTTACTTGAATTTGTGGTTGAAATATGTGTTTGGTATTAAAAGTAGAAAATTAGAAGGAAAAAAACATATATATATTTTTGGTTAGAACCGTAAACCAGCATGAATCGAACTGGGACCGTCATGAACTGAATCGTACGATTTTAGTAATAAATTTAAGCGAAACTGCACCGAACCGAACCGTTGAATTTTTTTTTATTCCGATTCCATTTTAAGGGTGGAACTGAGCTGAACAGGACCTTGCCCACCCCTAACAGACATTAAATCAACTTTGAAAGTGTGCACACATAAGACATTTTGTAAATGAATTGAAGGAGTTAAAGACAAACTCCCAATGGAGGTGATCGGAGCTTGTTCTCCACTAGGTAGTTAAACAAGTGGTAGGATGACATTTTTGGTTGCACCATTGTCGACTATCCATCGACATAAGTGCTGCAAGACATTTGGCAAACCTGAGGAAGTTCCAGCGGCATTGACTTGAGGAGCATTAGTTTGGGAATTGTTCTGTGTGGCGCTGTTGTCGTTCATGATGGACAAAATTTGTTAAAACTGTGCATCAGAGAGGCCAAGCACTGCCGAGTGTAGTTCTTGCATGGAAACCTCGCCAGTAGTGGCGTTGTTGGCAGAAGAAGAACCCCCATTGAGCTTATTGTGCCTTCCACCATTGTTCCAGCGTCCACCACTTTTGCTGGACTTATGAAGGCGATGTTCCGGGGGATATCAGTGCAACTGGTAGCATGGTCAATGGTGTGGTGATATGTGTCACAATGAGTGTAGTAGAGTGGTTTACCAAAGGAAGAGCTATTGCAATTCTTTTGCTACTGCCCTTGGCGAACTTCCATTGCAGCAACCTCGGCAGCTTCAAGTGAATCACTCGCATCACGCTACTTTTCCTGCTGAACAATCATGGAATATGTTGAACGTACCGAAGGGTAATGGTTTCATCATCAAAATGTTACCTCGTGCAGCACTATAAGCCTCATTGAGCTACATGAGGAATTTCATTAATCTGGTTATGTCTATTTGTTCACTTTGTTTCTTCAAAACGCCAAAGGTACAAGACTTATGGTCGACATAGGATGCAAGCTCATCCCACAAACTCTTCAACTTGGTATAATAAGCAGCAACAGATAACTTGTCATGAGAGATAGAAGCTATCTCTCGTTGAATTTGAAAAATTCTGGGCTCATTACCTTGTCTGAAACGATCTTCAAGATCCTGCCAAATTGCTTGGACTGGTCAACAGAATTAAAAATCCAGGAAACGATCATGTTGTTGCATCGCTTCCAAGAAGCATAATCATCTGGGTTCTTCTTTTCATCAAGAACCTTCAGTGTGTCATCCACAAAACCCAACTTGTTCTTCGCATTCAGAGAAAGCTTCACAGAACGACACCAAGTGGCGTAGTTGTCTCCATTGAGAAGCTTGGAGATGAGAACCATCGTTGGATGATCCGCATGATTGACGAAATAGGGATTGGAAGCATTAGGTTTACTTCCAGTAGAGTTCTATTCGTTGGCCATGGCTGAAAATTGGCAACTGATAAGATTAAAAGCACACCACGAAGTAGCACACAAATATCCTATTGATTTTCCTTATTAACACTAAGATTTGTCAATTGTAGCATATGAAAATAAGGGTCTTTCCCGCAGAAGATTGTTTTATCTAACTACTTAAAATGTCACAAAAACTAGGTTGCTGTCCCTACTGACCAGCCACCGAAAAATAATTATTAGACCGACTTAAACTTATCTAAAGTCTATGAAATTTTATATGCAGATACTAGACACACGGAACTACACTCACACAATTTTTGGGGATTTTTGGAGTTGATTTGATGTTTAAATTAAGTCGAACAAAAACAAGACAGAAACAAATTTTAAATAGTAAAAATAGATTGTAGTTCACAAATTAAGAAAACGAGTTAGGGGAAGTGCTATCCACCACCAAATAATCATGCAAACATGTTATGTTTCATTCAAATTCCTTTTATTTCCGGATGAAGATGCTCAAGTTGGCTCAATGTTAGAACTCAACCTATTACTCTTTCTTATGTAGTATGTTAAGAGAATGGAGTTTTCAACTTAACTTAGTCCCTAGCATGCAATCTAGAATGGCGTGTTCATAGATTTAACAAGTAGAAATCATTAAGAACGAAAAGAGTTTGAGTCATCACAAGGCATCGTAAGTACTGGCGTTGTCTTACGTATCCTAGAAATTGGTTCACATGTTAATCGCAATTAACAAGTACTACTCTAGAACATATGTAGGTCCTCATTCGACAAGGGCAGGCACACACATATTCATAGCATTAGAATCTTAGATATGCTCATTAAGTATGCATCCGTAGAAAACACATAAAGAATTTATCAATGAGACAAGTAGTGAACCAATTTTCATCCATTCATAAAATAAATTGAAACGAAATGTCATAACACACTTGCAATCATATTCGGGGCTTCAAAACAGCCCCTAACTACTAAAAATTTAGTTATACATAATTCTTAAATTAAAACCAAAGATAGACATGAGTTTGAGAAGATAAAACCGAAAGAATCGAGTCTCCTCTTCTCTCCTTCCTTCCTCTCTGCTGCCTTCCTCAATGCTGCCTTTCCTTTTGCCGCTGCAACCTGCAGCTTGTTCTCTTTTTTTCTTTTTTTTTTGCTTCCTATTTTTTCTTTTGCTTCCGCTGCAACCTGCAGCCTTTCTCCCTTTTTAACTTGCTGCCCCATTTTCTTCTTCTTAACTCACCCACTAATAGCCATTTAGTGATGACAATAAGTGAGATGAAATGGTAAAACAATTGTAACTCTTTAGGTAGCCTTTATGCCCATTACTCCCACTTAATCCTCATCTTCAATTTCATTTCCTCTGATATTTGAATAGAGGTCAGCTGGCTTGTTCTTTACTGCATCAGTTTTGGCTGCTAGATTGATTGAGTTTATTGCTTTCATTTCAGTTACAAACTGATCAGCCTCTTGTCAACCTTTCAATGTTAAAACGACCATAACTTCTTCTAGAAAAATGATATTAACAATCCACGAAATGCTCCAGAAAATAGACATCTGTAGCTTTCCGCATATAAGGCTCATTCTCTAATTCATTCTGAGTTGTCCGCAACTTGCTTCCAAAGTCAGCTGACCTGCACAGGCAGTTTTGACGAATTTGTTACTTAAAATTCCACTTGTGCTATTTTTATTTTATTTGCTTGACAAATCCTACAAAACACAAAACCAAAGTAAATAGCTCAAAAATATAAGGAACTAACTAAGAAAAGACAAGTGAATTTGATGTAAAATATATATAAATATGAGCTTATCAAATACCCCCACACTTAGCTTTTGCTAGTCCTCAACAAAGAAAACATGAAAAACATTAGCTTCCCCCTATGTGACCCTCATAGAATTTCATTCAAGAAAACAAATCATCAAGAACCTTAGCTAGCACCAAACGAGGGCTCGTCTTCTTATTCAAATGTTAGCAGTAGCCTTTTAATTATCCTTGAAGTGTAGTGTGTGGAATAGCAATGCTAATGCAATTTCAAGTTTTTTTTAGAACACCACATAGAAACTAGTGACCTTCTCACGGGACATACACTCAATCACACATATGTTTAGTTTAACGTGTTTCGCTCAAAGAATCAAATGTGAAAGATCTACCATAAGCTTGCATAAAGATCACATCTCCAAAATCATAATTGCAAAACTTAAATCAAGAGGACTTTTATTGGATGTAATGAGGCTTAGGGAGAGGGTTATTGAAATGAAAGGATAGGTAAACACAAGTTCCAAGCTACATTGCAAGCAATTCTCTTGTTGAGATTTATAAGAACTCAAGTTGTCCAGTCACTCTTCTAATACCTCCAACCACACCCCTAAACTGAAACTTAAAAATTTGCTTTGTATACAATTTTTCTTTTTCTTTTTTTTTCTTTTTTTTTTTTTTTTTTTTTTTTGAACCATAACTATATACAAACATGAAATACCCCCCACACTTAATCTTTTGCCCACACTTAATCTTTTGCCAAACTCCTTCAAAGTACTTCACAAACATTTCTCATAAGACAATCTCACATTGCTCACTAGCTAGCTTGGAAAGGGTAAGGAAAAATGTTTAAGGTATAAGGGTAGACATATCTGGTGATAAGAAATAAAAAGGCTCAAATTGGCAATCTAATGATATCATTTTTCTTTAGGAAACATGCTTATTTGGGCCATGGTGATAAACCTAATGCCTCTATCCTTTTCAAGTTCATGCAATCAATGACAAACATTTCGAAAGATCGTTATGCAAGTTCTAGAGATGTAAGTCACATAAGTTCATCACACATGAAAGAATATGAGTGTATGAAAAATGAACACACTTTCAATAGGCTCAAAAACTCACATAGGATGTATATGGTCACTATATTCACATGCGAAGTTTTAAGTCATGCTTTAGTCTCACATCAACAAGGCTATGTGCATTTGGTTTTCAAAGATGATTAAACATGTACAAAACTAACAAGAGAATCAGGAATTTCACACACATGCTTACTAAGTTCTTGATCACCGTGGTTCAAATTCAATCCAATTCTATCATTGGGTCGGGAAACTAACAAAACTCTACTTCAAAACAATAAATAAAATGAGACAATATTTTTGGATTTTCAAATCTTCAGAATTTTTTTATAAATTTTTTTGGGTTTTTGTTAGAGTAAACAAAACTAATTAAGAAAACAAAAAGAAACAACACGGACACAAATCAAACCAGTTCTTAGTCGAAGGTACGAAAATTTTCAATTTGGTCATTTTTTTTCAATCCTTACCCCCAAACTTAAACTGGACATTGTCCCCAATGTCAGAAAACACAATAATGCATAAAATAAAAATAAAATAAAATAATAAGAAACAAAATGAAACATTTGGACTGAAAACTTCCCCAATTTGCAGTAAAATCAAGCGATAACCCCCAAACTTCAATTCTGCAATCAACTCCAAAGGTGGACATAACCAAAAGTTCCTACAAAGAAAAGAAATAATTCAGTTGAGCACTCAAGAAAATTCAGAAAAAGCAAACAGAAAATTGAAAATGAGAGAAAAAGACAATGAACAAAAATATTGGGTTGCCTCCCAATAAGCGCTTGCTTTTACGTCCGCAGCCGGACGGTACCAAGAGTAATCATCCAAGGGAAGCTGGTTCTTGAAGGGGTACAACCTCCACACCATGCTCCGCAAAAAACTCGTAATATGGCTTGAGTCTATGTCCATTCACTTTGAACACGTTTCCGGTCTTTGCACTTTGGATTTCCACTGCACCATGAGGAAAAATATTAGTTATAACAAATGGACCAACCCATCGAGAACGAAGCTTACCTGGAAATAACCGAAGCCGAGAATTAAATAGACGAACTTTCTGTCCAATGACAGGCTCTTCCTTAAGATCATCTTGTCATGAAATGCCTTTGATTTCTCCTTGTATATTCGACTAGACTCGTATGCATCATTCCGGATTTCGTCTAACTCATTTAATTGAAGCTTCCTATGCTGTCCGGCAACACTTATGTCCATGTTGTAGGCTTTGATCGCCCAATAAGCTTTGTGCTCTAACTCTACTGGAAGACGGCATGGTTTCCCATAAACTAACCGAAATGGGGACATTCCAATAGGAGTCTTATAGGCAGTCCTATAAGCCCACAATGCATCGTTCAAGCGCATGCTCCAATCCTTCCTGCTAGGACTCACAGTTTTCTCCAAAATTTGATTGATTGGGTTTTTTGCTTTCATTTCAGTTACAAACTGCTCAGCCTCTTGTCAACCTTTCAGTGTTAAAACGGCCATAACTTCTTCTAGAAAAATGATATTAACAATCCACGAAATGGTCCAGAAAATAGACATCCGTAGCTTTCCAAACATATAAGGCTCATTCTCTAATTCATTCTGAGCTGTCCGCAACTTGCTTCCAAAGTCAGCTGACCTGCACAGGCAGTTTTGACGAATTTGTTACTTAATATTCCACTTGTGCTATTTTTATTTTATTTGCTTGACAAATCCTACAAAACGCAAAAACAAAGTAAATAGCTCAAAAATATAAGGAACTAACTAAGAAAAGACAAGTGAGTTTGATGTAAAATATATATAAATATGAGCTTATCAGCAACGACAAAGGAAAAATAGGTGGCGGAATATATATATAATAAAAAATTAAAAAAAATACTAGGGTCTTTTGTTTACCCTAGCTCTGCGATACCATGTAAAGAATGACCAAGATGATGCTTGCCATAATGAGAATTTCATTCATTGAGTTGAAATATGTATACAACTGTGATCCTATAATCCAGGAATACAATCAAGTAAATTATTATATACAAAGTCAACTATAATCAATTACAATCAAAGCATATTCTTGGCTGCTAATCTATCCCTAACTTTGTGGGATAGAGTTGACATTCCAACGGATTTCTACACACCATTTTTTTTTCTTATACACTCTTTTTATTTTTAGTATTTGGATTGAATAAATAATTAGAGAATTAAAACATGGGTGTGCATAAAATGTGCGAAAATCATTTCCCTAAAAATAAGTTAACTTTGATAGAAATTGTATTTATACAATAGACCATGTCAATTTTTAAGGTGTAGACATGTTTTGGAAAGGGTAATGCGAGAGGCCATCTTTTTAAATCATATTTTTATGGACTACATAATGTGGTTGTTGACGGTTGACCTTCTTTTTTAAATTCTTAATATCATATAGTCTTACTTTATTGCCACATATGTATTTTACAAAATTTTATTTCAAAAGATGGTTTCCCTAACATTTCTCCATTGAAAAAAGTAAAACATATAGTCTCAAACAACAAAGTGTGTGCATGTAGTAGTTAGGAAGATATGTCAAAGTGTCATTTGAAAGATTTAGCCAGTCAACCAAGGTTCCAAGAGTTTATTTATTTCAAATATCAGGTTACAACTTATTGTATAATTGGAGCTGCTGCACATGGGTAAAATGAGGAAACCTCAATTCATTATTAGTTATTATTCAGGACAGGAGACTAGCTGCAGCATCAAAGCGGATCTTTGTTCTTCCCAAACACTATACACACGCCCTTATTAAAATTCCAGAATTTGCAAGCTGCATTACAACCTGACCCTGGGTATTTGTTACATTGACCTAGGCATTTATAATTTTCGTTAAGTGCCCCTGCTGGCCCTGCCACTACAAATCCACGATTAAAAAATAATCAGATTAGTTAATTGCAACGTTAATTAAAATAGATATTATAATATAGAATAGATAGAAAACAGAAAGTTAGAATAGATATTATAATATAGAATAGATAGAAAGTCAGAAAGTTATATATGTATAATATATAAAATATATATATATATATATATATATATATAAAAATTAAATCCCGTGAGGCTTCGCCTCATGCCTCACGCCTCACGCCTAGGCCGGGCTTCGCCTCAGACGCCTCGCCCACGCCTCACGCTTTTAATACATTGATCAATTCACATAGGATTGACATATCGTTTGAAACTTGCTGCTACTTTTAAATTTGATTACATATCATTCTACTTAAGATTTGACATCTTTGGAAATAATTTTATCGTTATTTGATACGTGATGATGAGAAATTGAGGATCTAATTACCTGAAGTGAAAAGCAAAATAATGCAGAAAAATCCCACCAAATGCAGTCGACCTGTAGGGACAATTGAGTAATGCAGCAGCCATCGTAAAATATCTTTTTGTGAAGATTTATCACTTTTTTCTAATTCCTTTGTTGACTGGTATAGATATTATATGCATATATAAAATAAGAGATTGTATGTAATAATATTGACATGAACTTTGTTGGCTTTTATAATTTGTTAGTTTTGAGCGTTCTCCAGTTTCCTATATATACATTTGGTATGCTTTTAAAAGTACGTTGACCATATCCATATCTGTCTATATTCTGATCTTTGATATATAAAAAATAAGATTTTAGTTAATGAAACATATAAAATTGAGGAATGGTAGAGAAACCACATATTTATACATATTGCATATAATCAATATCTAATTAGATAATTTTGTTAATCATGACATGTACACATCACTTACTACGTCAAATGGTACATAAATATGATACTAAAATGTCGATATCAGGAACTATTTTCCACACACAATTTTTCTCTTCGTGCACACTTCGTGTAATTTTGACATATAAATTAAATAAATAAAAGCATAATCAATTGACCATTGAAATGTTTTTTTGTTCGAAAAATCGTTAGTCAACTCTAGGAAACTAAATTTACAAACCAAATTATATATCACCAATAAAAATTAAGCACGTTAATCACACTAATAATACATTCATCAACCACTACATTTGGTTTATAAAATTTAGTTTAAAATTTTAATCTTCGTAGCATTATTCAAATTAAAAATCGAAAATCATTACCCTAAAAATGGGTGTATTTGAATCTGCCCGAGGCTTTAAGGCCCATGCTGCTTTGGACCAAAAACCCATACCATCCATGATGTAAGAAAAAAATACCGAGGTGACTTATTTTTTTATTATTTTTTGTTTAACTCCCGCGTGACTTGACCACCAAGGAATTGGGTTCCGAGTGAGGGAGAGAGAGGTGTTGGGTCTCCTTTCATCACTGCTCTGAGTCTCTCCGACTTCTCATACCTGCGGCGCCGTTTAATATCAGTATCATTCCAGTGAGTTTGCTTTTTTCTAATTCCTTCTTCTTTTTACTCCTATTTTTCTTTTTTCTTTTTTTTTTTTTGGTTGATGAGAATTTTTATAACAAAGTCCAGAAGGACAAATTATAAAGACTTTGTAGGTGAAAGCAAGAAATAAAACAGTCCCAAAAAAAGGTCGGTACATACAAGACGCCACATATGCACACAATGCATGAGTAAAGGTTCATATCTATACCTAAACCAAAAATTACATAGGAACCCAAAAACTAAGGCCCAATTGTAGAGGCCCAAAAGTGACCACACAAAAAAAACTAAAAACCCTAAACAGAGCTTCGCCAACCGCGTACGCAGCCAAATCGGTGAAGGCAACCAGTGGACAAAAAATCCAAAAAAACCATTGCATGGGGCACAGCTCAAACCCATCATAGTCACAATGCCAGGAAAATAGTGCAAAATCTACAGATCCAATGAAACCACACCAATACCGATCGCCACATTTCTAGTCCTCAGCCGATACCAAGATCAGGTGGTGTAAACACCATACTGAAGAGTACCGGACCTTTGTAGGGGTGACAACATATAGTTGTCTTTGACCGGAAAGAAGCACGAAGAAGTAGCAAGCAAGTGTTGAGGTGAGATCCACCAAATTTTGGAATTTGATTCGAAGTTTTCGAAGATCTTGAGTGCAGGGCCCCAAATCATAGCCCAAAGGCTCCAATTCAAATTACCATGATTCATGGGCAAACAGCCCGGAGATAGTACTCAATCCACACCACCTGCAGATGGTGGGTTGCTCCACTATTCCTTGACAGGAAACTAGGCCATCGTAGGTGAAGGGAAAGACAAAAGGCCCATAGATAGTGCTTCATCCACTCCTTCCGGAGAAGATGTGTAGATCCCCAAAATCCAGACGGGAAAGGGGGTCATCACAGGTGTTGAGAAGGAAGAGAAGGATAGAGAGAAGAATGAGGAGGAAAACAAGTTTGAAAACTTGGCTGCAACTGACCCCAAGCAAAAGCTAGAGGTTGGCGGTAGGAAACTGGATGAAGTTTAGGGTTTCTTCTGAATTTTGAGAGTGGCGACTTGGGAAACCAACTTTCCGAATAAAGATCAATGGACCGACACTATTTTCTTTTTATCTTTTATTTTTCTGTTGGGTAATGCTAGGGAGACTAAATTTGTAAACTAAATCTTGTAAACCAAATGACATGGAAGTTGATGATTGGATTATTACTTAAGCATTAATTAATGTGCTTATTTCTATTGGTGACACATCATTCAGTTTGCATATTTAGTCTACAGATTTAGTCTACCTGGCATTAACCTTTTTCTGTTTAGTATTTCTTCTTCTTCTTCTTCTTCAGATTCTGTATATAGGATTTTCTTTTTCTTCAGATATTGTATATAGGTTTTTTTTTTCAGCACTCAAGTTTCTTACTTTCTAATATTGTTCTTGAAAGAAAAAAAAACATTGTCGCGAGTTAAATATAGTGGGGCTGCATGCATAACATATAATAGAAATTAAACATTGAGCAGTGTTTCGATTGCCAACAAGCTTGTTAGAATGGGTGTAGTAGATGTGATCATTCATGTCTAGCAAGGCTTGATTTACTGATCAGGCTTTTCCCTAAATTTATTTTGGATTTGGATTTTTTACTTTGTCAATTTTGTTTTTGGTGGCTTTATCTTCTTCAAATTAATTCAGGTTCGATCTTAAAGATGTTGTGCTCATTGTGTATTGCATTAGATCAGACTGTCGATTGTTTGTTTCAACTGTTTTCATAATCGACCGATCTTCAAAATGGCCAATGCTCATAAGACACCTGATAAGAACATTGAGCTATGGAAAATTAAGAAACTAATCAAGGGACATGAAACTGCAAAGGGCAATGGCACCAGCATGACTTCTCTCATCATTCCTCTCCACGATAAAATACCTCAAGTTATGAAGATGCTTAGTCATGAATTAGTATCAGCTTCGAACATCAAAAGTAGGGTGAATCGTCAGTCTATTCAAGTTGCAACTACATCCGCTCAGCAGCGACTCAAGGTCAACAACAAGGTTCCTCTAAGTGGTCTTTTTCTATTTACTGTAACTATTGTTACCGAAGATGACAAGGAAAAGAAGGTCATGTATGATTTCGAGCCTTTCAAGCTTCAATTGTCTCTTTACATATGTGACAACAAGTTCCATACCGAAGCTCAAAATGAACTCTTAGAATGTGATGAAAAATTTGGTTTCATTATCACGGATGGTAAGGAGACTCTTTTCAGGACTAAGTGGTAACATAAAGGAGGTTTTTCAGAAGTATCACGTTGACCTGTCGAAGAAACACGCAAGAGGAGGGCAATCAGCTCTTCGATTTGATCGCCTTGGACAGGAAGCACGAGATAACCCTGTTACCAAGACAGCAGAGCTTGCCAAAAGTTTGTTTATTAATCCAGCCACTAACCAGCCCAGTATTAAAGGATTAATACAGGCTGGATCAGCTGACTTCAAAACTAGGCTTAGTGAGTTGGGTAAGTTTGATCCCCGTCTGCAGGTCAAAAATAATGAAAGTGGTGGATGTTTCTTATAGAGGAAATGATGGCTTCAATGTGGCTATTAAGTTATCAGCTGAATTTTTGTCTAATATGAAATTTATACAAGAGCAAATCTTGTAGGGAAATACTTTGGAGAGTTTAATCAGGATACAGGAAAGTATGTAGTTGGCATAGAGGATACGCTAAAGGCTTTGGAGATAGGAGCGGTTAAGGCACTTATTGTGTGGGAAAATCTGGAGCTAAATAGGTATGTGTTAAAGAACTCGAAGACTGATGAGATTGTTGTGAAACATTTCAACAAGAAGCAGGAGAAGATGTCACTGATGGAATAGTTTGCTAATGAGTACAAGTGTTTTGATTGTGCTCTTGAGTTTATCACCACCACAAAGAGGTCACAGTTCTGCCAAGGACTTGGGAGCATTAGAGGATTGTTACGCTACTAACTTAATATGAGGTCATTCTATGAGTTAGGCAACGATGAATTTGATGAGGATGGAGAAGTTTACGACGTTGAAGAAGTTGCTGATGATTAAGAATAAGAATTACTAAACTTTTCCCTATTGCTGGTGGGCAGGGGTGAAAACGTCTGCACCAGCGCGCATGGGGCAGTGGCTGCTCCTGAGTATTGAGAAATATATTTCTTCATTGATTTAAAAGGATAATTTACACAGGTATATATAGTTACACTTTGGGAAAGCTGGAAAAACAAGAAAGTAAAAGTAAAAGAATATTCCCTATAGTAGCTATCTAACTAACTTGGCAACTGTCATGATTTATTATTACAATCATTTACTATTTTATCTTTATCACACCCCCTCAAGCTGAACGAAGAGGGTTGAAGAGAGAGCTTGGATCGAAGTTGGAGAAATCTTTGTCTGGGAAGTGACTTAATGTGTATATCTGCAAGTTGATCGTGACTACAAACAAATTGAACTTCGAGTAACCTTGCTAGAACCAATTCACGGATATAATGATAATCTATTTCCACATGCTTAGTACGAGCATGGAAAACAGTTAGAGGCCAATGTAATAGCAGAGACATTATCACACCAAATCTGAGGAATGGAAGGCAATTTGAAACCAATATCACTAAACAATTGACAAATCCAAGTGATCTCTGCGGCAGAGATCTATGCTCGGCCTCTATGGACGATCGAGCAACTGTGTGTTGCTTCTTTGTACTCCAACTTATGATTGATGGTCCAAGAAAAATACAAAATCCTTATGTGGATCTTTTATCCCAAGGACAACCAGTCCAGTCAGCATCTGAAAAGGCTTTAAGTGTCAGGGAAGATGATGATTTTGGAAACCATAAGCCATGACCAATGGTACCTTTCAAGTACCTTAAAATTCGTTTCACTGCCTGAAAATGTTGATTTCTTAGAGAATACATAAACTGAAAGACCAAATTGACAGCAAAAGATAAATCAGCCTGAGTCCAGGTTAAGTATTGGAGAGCCCCAACAGTGGATCTATATTCTTTAGGATTAGACAATAATGAACCAGAGAGATCAAGCTTTGCAAAACCAAGTGGTGTGATGCAGGGCTTGGCTCCATGCATTTTAGATCTTTTAAGCAATAATCTAGAATGTACTTTGATTGATGAATAAAGATACATGATGAAGATCTTTGAACCTCTAGCCTAAGAAAATAATGAAGATCACCCAAATCCTTGACTAGGAATTGAGCACTTAGCTTGGAAATAACAGTATTGCAATTAGAAGAAGAGGGGCCAGTGACAATTATATCATCTACATATACCAAAACCAAAACTAGAACAGGTTAGTGAAGAATGATTAAACTGTGATCAAATTGTGATGCTTGAAACTCCACTGAGAATAAAGCTGATTGAAGCTTCTCAAACCAAACTCTAAAAGCTTGTCTAAGATGATACAGAGATTTTCTCAAGTGACAAAACATAATTGGGATGATCTTGATCAATGAATTGTGAAGGCCAAGACATAAACGCATTTTCTTTCAATGAACCAGGGAGAAAAGTATTACTAACATCCAACTGATGTAAAAACCAACTTTATCGAACTGCTAAGGTAAGTAGAATTCTGATAGTCACAGGTTTAGCCACTAGACAGAAAGTGTCATTGAAATCAATGCCTTCCTGTTGATTGTAAACCTTAGCCACTAATCGGGCTTTACCAATCTTGTCTAACTTTGCTAACTCCCCCTTCTCAACCCGTATCTTGTTTGTTCTAGAAACACGTCTTCCTATTCCATCTTTTCCCGAATCTCCTTTAACGGAGGAAATAGTAGCACGAGAAGGAAATATCTATCCACAGAACCATCTTGTTTTCTTTTAATTCTGAAAACCCACTTACATCTAACTAAGTTGTAGGAGGGAGAATGAGGGACAAGATTCCAGGTTCCTGTATTTTGCAAGGCATTGAATTCATCTTGCATAGCTTCCCTCCAATGAGAATATTTAGATGCTTGGAGATAGGTGGAAGGAATATAATCACTGTCTAAAATGAGATGGTAAAGTGTGTTTGGTGGCTGTATAAGCTTTATGTTTAAAGATGTCTAACTTGGACCTAGTTTGCATAGGGTGAATGGATGTGACAGGTACTTGAGGTGCAAAATCATTAGGTGCAGGATCATTAGATGTAGGGACAGTAGATGAAGGTTGTATAGGATGAGAGGTTGAAGGCAATGTAGGATAAAGATGGGGAAAAACGAGGGAGAAAGGAGATGAACATGTATTGGAACTAGATTGAGATATAGGTGAAGAGGTAAGAGTATGAAAAGGAAAAGAAGTCTCATCAAAGTATACATGTCTTGAGATGTATACCCTATTGGTGATGGGATCTAAGCATCTATACCCTTTATGAATCAAACTGTAACCAAGGAATACACATGGTTTACTTTTGGCATCTAATTTAGATGTGATGTACGGTTTTAATCAAGGATAGCAGCTGCAACCAAAAGCCCTGAGTTGACTATAATTTGGTGGTTTTCTAAAAAATTGTTCCCATGGAGATAGTTTTGAACTTGGTGGCAACCTATTGATAAGGTAAACTGATGTAAGAAAAGCTTCTACCCAAAATTGATTGGGCACCTTAGAAGCTATCATAAATGTCCTGGCAGTTTCTACAACATGCATGTACTTCCTTTCAGCATAATCATATTGCTATGGTGTGTAAAGACAACTGAGATTTTATTGAATGCCATGAGTAGCTAAATGCTTTTGAAATTCAGAGCTAAGGAATTCACCCCTTAAGTCTGTTCTTAAAGTGTCAATCTTGAAACCAGAGACATTTTCAACTAAAGCTTGAAATTTGACAAATGTAACAAACACATTTGATTTATGCTTGAGAGGATACAACCAAGTATATTTGGTAAAATCATCAACAAGGATGACATAGAATCTGTAACCACTAATAGATAACAATGGTGCTAGTCCCCAAACATCAGCATGAACAAGTTCTAATGGTCTAGATGTAATACTAACAGATTCATGAAATGGCAATTTGGCATACTTGCCCAAGATACAATTTGAACAAAACAACTTATCAACAAAAGTAGTAATAGGCACTTAGAGATAACAGATCTAAAAGTCTTCAATGTTGGATGTCCCAAGCGTTGATGTCAAATGTGAGGTGAAGTCCTTATTGCAGTAGTTGCAAGATACCTTCTGGATGATAAGGATATGCATAAAAGGGATAGAGACCTTGGCGAATAGGACCTCTAAAAAGCATTTTTCCCATAGTAAAATCCTTGAGATTGAAGTCAAAAGGATTCGGAGTCAAAGAACACCAATTATCCAAAGAAAACATATTTGCAAATAGCACATCATGTTTCAATTGAGGAACATCTAATACATTCTTTAATTGAAAAGTAGCAGAAGTAGTTCTAATTAAAGAAGAGCCTGAGTGGAGAATTAGCAAACCTTGGCCATCTCCAATGTAAACTTTGTCGGGTCCACCATATGGTTGTGGATTCTGCAAATTCTGAATGTTGTTGGTCATGAGTGAGCTTGCTCCAAAGTCAATGAGCCATGGAGGAGAGGAATTGACTGTAGGATTAGCATACATGGCAAGCTTAGCAAAAGGAGCACGACCTTGAAAATTAGGATTCATACGATTGTTGCAATCAATAGCTTGATGGCCTGGATCTTCGCAGATTTGACAGAGAGCATTCTTAGAATTGTTGTCACAGCGATTTCCTCCATGATTCTGAGAATAGTTGTAGCGATTGAATCGATTTTGGTTGTTGTAGTAATTCCGCTGATTATTGTTGTTTCAATGATTACTGCCTCGATTGGAATTGTATGACTGTTGAGGTTGAACACTATAGGCTTGATGTTGAGGTGGAACAGTCGGTGTAGGGAGCAAATGAGCATTGTTTGATGATGCTTGAATATTGAACGCCTGAAAAGGTTCAGTAGATGAGCTTTGAGTGTGCTTCTTTCTTGCAAGCACCATTTCTTTGCTAAGCAAGAAACCACGAAGATCATCAATGGTTGAATCAGCGAGCAAGGTTCTAAAAAATGCTAGGCGCTAGTCGGGCGGCGGGCTAGCGCCTAGCGCCTAGACGGCCTAGGCGGATTAAGGTAAATTTCTTGTATATCTTGTAAATAAGTGCATATTGACACTTATAAAAAAAAATTATACTTGTATGATAAAATGCAAAAAGAGTATCCAACAAGTCCAAAATTTAAAAACACATTAAGCATATATGCCATATAACCATAGTGAGGAGTATCATCACACATGTACAACAAGTTCACAATTTAAAAAAATATAAAATGGAAAATAGGAGGAAAATAAGGAAATATAGTAATGTAAGATACTTATCTTTAGCATCCCGGAATTTAAGTTGATACACAACACACCTATTCTATAAAATTAACAAAATTTCAAGGTATAAAGTTATATAAAAAAAATTAAAATAAAAAAAAAACGCCCAACCACCTAGCATCGCCTAGCCCCGCCTAGAGCCAACCTGATTTTTCCAGCCGTTTTGCACAAAATTGCCTCGGTTCCAACCCGCCTAGGCCCTTTTTTAGAACACTGTCAGCGAGACAGAATTGCACAGAATCAACGAATGAATCATAATCATTAGGGAGTCCATTGAGAACTATGAGAATGAGATCATGATCGTCAACTGCTGCACCAGCAGCAGCGAGAGCATCTTTAACTTCCTTGATACGCTGGAGGTACTCAAAGATAGAGGAATTTCCTTTGGTCATAGATTGAATATTTGACCTAAGTTGATGAATGGGGGATCGCGAGACACCAGCAAATCGCCGTTCAAGATTCTGCCATAATACGGTGAAAAGAATCAAATCTTCAGATATTGTAAAGTTGATCCAGATGATGATATTCTGATCTTTCTCATACCATAACTCGAAGGAAGGATTAGGAATAGAGGTCAAATTTCCTAAAGCATCAGTGAGAAATTGAGGCGATGCTGGTTCAGGTCAGTCAACATTTCCAGCAAGCTTGTATCCGTCAACATTAAGGGGAGATTCCCTTGGATGGTCAAGAGTCAAGACCTTGTGAAGATAAGCAGATGAGAAATATGGTGATATGATCAGTAGTGCTTTTGGTTAATTAGTATGATAATTGGTGGTCGTTTTCTTTCAACTTAAGTTCGGGTTTAAGTGGATTTATGTGATTATTACGCTCCATTCTGGCTCATCGTTGAGCTCAAGCCGAGCTAAGAATTATGTTCTCGAACAAATGCTGTATTCTGTCTACTTGTTATGAAATTCTATGGTAAAAGTTTTCCGGTTACCTTTCTCCTTTGATTTGTTCTTAAGGAGCTTGATATAGGAACTGGAGTTTGTTGTTTTTATCAAGGTTCTAAAAGGCGCTAGGCGCTAGTCGGGCGGCGGGATAGGGCCTAGCGCCTAGGCGGCTAGGCGGAGCCTAGGCGGGCGACTAGGCGGACTAGGCGGATTTAAGTAAATCTATTCTATTTCGTGTAAACAAGTGTCTGTTTATACTTAAAATATACATAATTTCGTCATAAACTAGAAAATAGAATGACATATATATTACGAAGTATTGGAACATAATGAAAACATAGGGAGCAAACATATAATATGTGTTTATTTAAGTATTCAATAAGTCTCTTACAATTTATTGGAAATAATAAAATGCAAAAAGAAATTTATCTATTTTTTATCTAAGTGAGTTGCAACCTAGGCAGGTGTCTAGGCAGGTCTGGGCGGGCTAGGCGGGCGCCTTAGCAGGTCTGGGTGGGCTAGGCGGATGCCTAGGCGGTCTAGGCATTAATCGGGGTGGTGACCAGCCGCCTAGCGCCTAGGCGGTGCTAGGCGGGGATTTTTAGAACAGTGGTTTTTATTAGTCCTCTTTAAAATTGGAATAAAGGATGACAAGTTTCTTCGATCCCGTTAGAGCCTAGATCCACTTAAGTGGGGCAGGTGTGCATCATTTGTTTAAATATGGGCTAAAAAAGTAGTGGTAACTGGTTTATCTATGCAATGATATAGGTCCATTTGTGTGTGACACGGTTTCGTTAGAACCCAAAATAGAAAATTTGTGGAATAATTTTTTCTTTGACAAACAATAATTTATATTAAATTTTATTTAACTGTGGGATGGAGGATCAAACTGGAGCAAAGATACAGAAATGCACTGCCCTAGCCAACTTGGTTCGGCATATTTTAATTTGCTTTCTACATATTCACCGAGAAATACTACTTGTAGAACCACTTGATACAATTTCGTTTTCTTGGAAAAGCATTAGAAGAGTTCCTATAACACCAGATGACACTTTTGTTCCCCTTTACTAAACATTTAAGATAAATAATCCTTTATATCTTATCATAGATATTTTACATTGCTGAAAACATTCTCAAAAACACTCACAAACCCAAAGCACATAGGCAAGAGCAATCCAAGTCAAAATGCACACTTTTACTTAAATTTCCCACCATGCCTAATTTAATCTAGTACTTAATTAATTTTGTAATTTGAAAGAACAACCAGGTGGTGTTTAAACTCAAAAATACAATCAAATATTCAGGAAAATATGCTTTTAATATCATGCTTAATCTAGTTAGTTCTTTACTATTAGGATCTACAAGATGCTGGTTCTGATCAAAGGTATCTAGCTAGATTTTTTGATTCGTTCCAACTACATTGAAGGACAATTTTCTCACTGTGAATTAGAACGTGTTTTGAATGAATGTAGTTGGAAATCACGGAGTGGTTATACATTTGGAAACAGTTAGGAAGATCAGTAACAAGGCTCAGTAAAACTCTATACAAAAGTCTGGTGGCAGTGCATTATATATCAACTTTCGCCGAACTCCAAATCCAAAGCCACATATGAATTTCGTTGTCAATATTTTTAATTTATAGCATTCACGAGTCCACATCTAGTCCTCTTGTCAGGCAGAGCTGTCTTTGCATCAGTTCACCTGCAACATGGGATGGACCCCTCTGATATTAATCATAAAATTACAAAAATAATCGCAAAAGTTCATATGAAAAACACAATTATTAAAATTGACAATGAAGGGCAGCTCGAGTTCCGAACTATATACATGTCATCATCTAATTGAACAAGCAAATATTACAGCATGATACCTGATTTTGCAAAAATTTACACCAATGTGTAGGATTCATAAATTGAGGTTTTACTATAAAGCTAATCAGTAATATGGGAAATGACATTAATCAGTCCGTTAATATAATATTATAAAGGCAGTTGAGGTTCCACTATAGAAACTAACTGTTAATATGTGGATTAACCCAACTCCTTATAAACAAATGCAAAGTTCCTTAATTGTCTTATGTGAAATTCTCACTCTCAACGTGCAATGCGGAGTGAATGACTGGATTTTTTTCGTGTTTTGGATAAAACATTTATCAAAGCAGTTCATCACATATGCTCCTAGTTTTGTTCAAACTTCAAACATATGTTGAATTATTGATCTCGTAGTAAAATGGTTAAGCAGTTTTAAGCTTTATCACGAAGGTTATGGTCAGCCTCAGAAGTATTTAACAGCTTAGCTAGCTAGTTTAGCTACCAAAATTAAAGCCCCTGCCTTGTGAATTAAACTTTATTTACTACACATAACTACCCCCCACCGCTCTTCTTGCCTTGAAAAAGCCCCCCTCAACACTTCTCTTCTAAACCAAGTGAGCTAGAGACACCAAAAAGCAGTGAAAAATCTATAGAGAGAGAGAGAGAGAGAGAGAGAGAGATGGCAAGGTGGTGCATTGTGGTGGTTCTTGCTCTAGTTGTAGGTCACACTACAGCTAGAAATGTACCTATGCCAAAAAATGACGCCGGTTTCAAAGACCAAAAGAACGTCATTGGTGGAGTTGGTGGCTTCTCAGGCGTTGGCGACAGTGGGCTTCCATTTGCTGGGGCAGGGGCTGGAGTAGGTGGCAATCTCCCTGGTGGGCTTGGTGGCGGCGCTGCAGGGATAGGTGGAGCTGCTGGCCTTGGAGGACTTGGTGGTGGGAGTGGTGGAATCGGTGACTTGGGTGGTGGTGGTGGTGGCTTACCCGGTTTTGGTGGCTTAGGCACTGGGGGCTTAGGTGGTCTCGGTGGACTGGGAGGAACAAGTGGCTTGGGTGGTCTTGGTGGATTAGGCGGCCCGGCTGGTGGTGTTGGTGGTGGAAGTGGTGTTGTTCCTTCCCCTTGAACACTTGAGTTAAAACGTTTGGATTGTTAATGTTTACTTCTTTGTTTAATTTGTTTGAGTTAGCTGTTGAAGTGTGTTTGGCAGTTAAGTTATGTGACAGAGATCATAAGCTAGGGTTATTTCACTTGTGTCTTCCTAGCTAGTTAATGTCTCTGTCGTCTTTATTAATCTCAGTAACCCATATTACTCTCTACTACTGTTCCATCTTTAGTGAATTATATTAATGAAAATAAAATTTCTTTCAGAATGTGCCTAAGAAGTACAGAAGATATTTTCAAGAATTCATCCAGCAGCTTGTTAATTATGCTAGGTGACAATGTTAATTCGCAGGGCAATGTTAAATAAAAAGTGAAACGCTAAGACAATCTCTAATCGAAGGGTTCAGAAAGCCAAAAGGCCGAAAATAGCCCAAAAACCGTCTCCAACCGAAGGCCAGGCTCGTGGGCCCCACTGGACAAAAAAGGGCCAAAAGGCCAACCGGGCGGCCCAAATGAGCCAGCCAGCCTACCCTGGGCCAAGCCACATGCTGATGTCATGATGATGTCATATTTGATTTTTTTACAATTTTTTTTTACATTAAATTAAACAATATTAAACAAGATAAAAAAATAACAATATGAAACTTAAACAACATTTTTAAAAACATTTAACAACAAGAAAATTATTGACAATCCATAACATAAAATTATTCAGGTAATTTAATTTAAGTAACAATAGTAATTCAATTAAAATAATAAATTATATTTGGCTCTATGGCCCTTTGGCCCTCGGTTGGAGATGGTTTTTTGTGACAGGGTTATGCTTGGTTTGGCCATCGGTTGGAGATATTAAGAAATATGGTCATGCACTGTTCATTAAAATATTAATTTCTTGGAGGGCCAAAGGGCTAAAATGAGTCATTTGGCCCTCCTTCAGTTGGAGATGGTCTAATCTTCGTCTTAAGATTGGGTGGAGCAATGGGCGAAGTCAATATTTAAATCTCGAACAAAAATATTACGCTTACCACAATTTTTCATACTACAATTGTACCACCTCTCTAATAGAGATGAGATCCACTTGTGGTATGAAAAATGTAATAAATGTGCATTACTTATTGAACAGATATTTAATTTACAAGTAAAGAGAACTAATGCTAATAAATTTTATTTTTTATCATGTAAAATTACAAATATATAGTTCATGACTTATTATATTAACACCCTACAAATGGTTGAATAAACCTCACATACTTAAAATACCCCACATTTGCTTTTTCAATGAAAAATTATCTTAATACACCCCACATACCTCCCATAATACCCTCAAGCCTCACATTCTCAAAATACACCTTACATTTTCTACATGCATCACATATTTTCTATACACCCCACATTTCTCAAATCTTATAAAGCTTTTAATTTGGACAAAAAAATGCTGACAGGAATTTTGACAAAAGATGATGCTTGGGATTTAAAGCATATGTGGGTTGTTTTCAATTCCACCATTAAAACCCATGTCGTCTATTTTTAATATTTGCTGGTAATTTTAGATGTTTAATTCTTCATGTAATCCATGTGATCCCTAAAAGATGAATACGAACATAGAAGCTTGAATAACGCAGCAAAAGCAAGATTAAATAATTATCGATGTCATCAAAATCACTAAAACAATAAAAAAAGTTTTACCTCATGTGAAGCTTCCGAAACAACGATTTCGTGTTTCATTCATCAAAAATAATTTTTCTCAATCAACATGTTTGTAATTTCATTGGTTAGGGTTTTGTTCAACAATGGAGGGTCGGAGGGATTTTGATAGTTGAAGAAGATAAATAATACGTTAAAAGTGATTTGGGGTGTATTTAGAATTTTTTTTTTTTAAACCTAATACGGTCAAAATTGTCATTGCATAGTAGGATAAATAAGTCATTTAATATTAAATTTTAATGTGGGGTGCATTCAACATTTTGTGGGATGCTAATATAAAAAGCCTAGTTCATATATGTGAAACTTGACCAAGAAATTGACCTTTTTATATATGTTCAAACGACAATTATTTCAAAAGGTAAATTATAATTTGCATCATTAAGTTTGGGTGCAATTGCAATCTCATACCTCAGCTTTAAAATATTACAATGTCATACATTCAAATCCAATTTAATTAATAATAATGTCATACAATTACAATATCACTCCCTTGTCACTTTCATCTCCGCCAAAGCCAGGGCTGCTAGCGTTTAGCAGCACCAGAAATGTCCCAATTCGGATGGTCGATTAATTTGTGACAACGTCGTCTCGAACAACCTTAGAAGCAGCAGCTACACACACCTCCTCCGAAACTTTCCTACAGCCACTCAACGCAACAACCCAAACCAGTGGTTTTGCGTCGATTTGGATATCCACATCAAAAAATGTAGGTTTTGCATTTGCCACTCTATTAGTTAACAACCAATTTAACAGATAATATAACGGACGTATGATATTGCAATGAAACCCTAAGTTTGTGTATGCCATTAATTGCAAGATGAGATATGAGATTATAATTGCACCCAAGGGGATTGCAAACTGTTAAATTATTTTATTTGTTGTTTGTCCACGTCGAGCAGAAGTGGTATTCATGTAAGCGAATATGTGGAATTTACGTTAACCACATCATCATTTAACTGTTGATTTGACAGATTGATTAATTGATGTATGATATTACAATTAAAATACAATTGTGTGTCTAATATTGTAATGTTTTAAAGATGAGGTATGAGGTTGTAATTACACCTAAACTTGAGGTAAATGACCCTATTACAAATTATGCAGCATCTCTCGATCGTACGTTCTTTTTTTAGTCTTGACCAACCTACCTAGCATTTCTGCATTTATTTGGTTCACTAAAACATATAATCATATCAGGCCAAAAAGGATATATGAAGAGTCCACATGAATTTGAATGACAATAATACAAGTTTTCTTCGTGACTTATCCATCTACTACCTTCACTAAAAATAATAGATTGAGCCCTGGTTTGGTATTGAGGTGATTCTGAAAAAAAGTAGGTATAAAAAAAAGCTGGGAGCTTTTTTATGTTTGGTAAACATTCAGCTTCAACTTTTTTTCACAGTTTTGAGTGAAAAAGAAAAAGCCAAAAACACAAAGCTGCAAAACCCAGCTTTGAAAAACCAACTTTTTTCATAGCTGTTTTACATAAAAGTTTACCACACACTATAATACTGCTTTTTTTTTCAAAAGCACTTTTACAAAAAAGTTTACCAAACACTCTGTTGCTTTATTTCACAGTTGCTTATTCTCACAGCACAGCAGAAGCAGTTTTTTTTCAAAGCACAGCAATACCAAACCAGCCCTGAGAGAGACAAGTTTTCTTCATGACTTATCCATCTTCTACCCTTCACTTGAACAAAATATACAAGTTGACATTCAACATAACTGAATTTAGTGAATGTCGAAGTCAAGCCAATCCTTAACGTCAAACGAACCCTATAATTATTATTTCATGTTTGTATGTTCAATGCTAGGGTTTGGGTTTGGACCGTATATGTACTTCTTCCCCAAGGCTAGTTACTTCCCCTTAGCCTTACAAACTTTCTGTCACCTGACAAAAATGTGTTGAACCCAGTATATATAGAGAATCTGACTGCACTCTTAAAGAGTGACAAATTAAATATGTTTGGTAAAAAAAATGTACTTATGAGGTGACCCAATGTTAGCTCTGGATGGTAGACTGAATTGAATTAGTAGCCAGAGAACATCAACCCTCAACAGTAAAGAACAACCACGTGCTGCTTCAAGTGTTCTGGTTGAGGAAGTTAATAATTAGTTGGATCTTACTAAACCATGTGAAGTATGTCACATGCATGGTGAGCACAAATATTTCCTTCATCGAAGGATATATGAGTGCTACATTTAGCATTCCATGGTCCACACTATAAAAGGGTTTTGATTTACCTGGTGTTTCCTCAATTTGTCTTCATTAGAAGGTATATAGGTTTTCATGGCTGAATGGCACAACTAAGTGCCAAAGGTGCCAAAGGTGATTAAGTGATCACCAAGATTATGATTATTATTAGTGTAGTGACCATGAAGTTGAAGCGGGTTTATAACTTTGATAGTAGAATACTTATCTTCATACTGACGCAGTTAGAGTTCTCTCTCTTTCCTTTCTTGTATTGTTTGGAATTTTTCTCGTTCTCTCCTTTCTCTTGATCATATTTTAGAACTTTTAATTTAGTAGGTGAGTGACCATATGAAGTCGTGATTTTTGTCATCATCATAGGCTCATTGCCCTTGTTTTTGGGCAATCAATTGTTGGATATATGTCAACAATCTGTGATAAACTTATATATGCTAACAAATCATAAATGCAAATAATGTATGAACAATGAACAATATTAAACAGAATATTGAAGATCGAGGCTTGCGTACCGCAATGTCCTTGAAACAGAAATTTCGCCCCTACTCAGTGCTTGTAGTTCTACGGACGTCTGCTTCACCAGGATTCAACGATCAAGTTAGAATTCCAGCACTGGAAAACTTAACTTCTGGCGAATTTCTTTGTGGTTCTCTCAGTAATGATGTTTAGGAATGTAGAAGAAGGTTTGTAAATTATGTGTCCTAAATGCCATGCAGATGGATGTATATATGTTAACTACATTGTACTATTTGGGAATTGAAGAGAAAATCAACAAGAAAAATGAAAAGAATAAAGATGAACACAGAGAGTTTGAGAGAGAGAGTTTAGAGAGAGAAATATGATTTGTATTAACTGACCAAATGAAGATTATAACACTGTTTTTATAAGAGAAATCCTAACTACTTTAACCACATACTAACAACCTTACAAACTGTATTTCTAACTGTATTACACTTGTACCCTTAATAATATATAGTGAGATTATACCTGTTCGCAACAGGTATGAAAATGGGGTATGACTGTTGGGAGACATGTCTTCAAAGGGGTGCTCTGTTTTTCTGCGTTTTTTCACAGACTTCATCTGAAAAGATGAGTCTGTTCACAAAAATTAAATAATTAAATAATTAATTCGAATTTAATTAAAATAATTAATTAAATCCGAAAAATAATTAATTAAAGTATTTAATTATTAGAGCCCGAGCCCAAGAGCCCCAAGCCCCAAGGCCCATCAATTATCTATTAATTATAATTAATTATATATTAATTACCAATTAATTAGCACACCTCAAAGCCCAACTCCAAAGGTGAGCCCAATTTTATTCTCCAAATCCATCACTCCAATCACTTTCTATAAGGGACAAAACCTTATAAAGTGTTGAAGCTTTCTGGGAATGGCCAATGTGGGACAATGAATGAAATTTTCACTCAAACACTTCAAAATTTCCAACATCAATTTGGGACATGTGTGTCCTTGAAGATAGGAGAGATTTTTCAGTGTGCCAAAGTAAACCCAAGTGTAATAATATAATTGGTTAGAAACGTTTAAAAAAAATCCAATAAATACAATAGATGTGTTTGAATTTGTGATTTCAGATTTAAGAATTATTTTCTTTGTTAATTACATTATGGGTCTTCAAACTTAAGAAAATACATTCTTTTTTATGTTGTTGTTTTATAATTGTTGGATCATCTATCGATCTTGTATCTCAAATGAGTTTAATGCAGTAGCTTAAAGGATGATTTCGTAAATTCCCATACGTAATTTTGCATCGCCCGTGCATAAGATATTACTATACTATTAATTTACATACTCTGATATACTTTATAACATATTTACTTATTATGAGAATGAATTGCGATACAAAGGAATTAATGAGGATAAGAAAGAATAAATATGAGATAAACAACACCTGGTAATCCAATACCTTGAACTTTCAGGTATGAGATATGAAAAATAAATGTGCATCTATGTATTCTTTCAAATTTTTGGTTGTTAATAAACACAAGTGAGAACAATAGTCATTCTTTTCAAATCCATTCTTTATATGTAAACATGCCTTGATGAATTTCAATTTGATTAGAAGTGAAATTTCTCTTCCCGTACGTGTATTGCCTGTCATACATTTTAATGTTTTCCAATGTGTCACACAGATGACATACAAATATTTGGTAAGGAATCGAGCAATTCTTCTTGTTGCTTATAACATCTAGCACTTGAAATTGAGATCTACCAAAGTACGCAACAACAAATCAACATTGAAAAGAAGCATTATTAGACCAATACCTAATTGTTAATGGTGTTAATTAATTTCATGATACAAGGTTGAATGAGCACGTTGGCACAACGGAAAAACTCAACTGCGTACGATAGACGTTCCATGTCCCCTCCCCTCCCCCCCCCCTGCGCCGCAGCGACTCTCACAAAGCGAAGAGCCTTATTGGCTTGGAGTTGCCCTTTAAGTTGAAATGAGCATGCCTCCTCATTAGATTGCTTATCTATCATTTTTACTTTTTAAGTGTGGTGCATGCATATGATTTTATTAGGATTTTTATTAATTAATATCTCATCATTCTCAACTCATCAATATTGTTTTGGATCGTCATTAATTTTCATGTTTAGCATACATGCTATACCATAATTGCCAACCTTTCCATGCCCCCGTATTTTTTTTGTTTATATTAATTCAAAGAACTCATGAATGAAAAGAGTCAAAACTTTGTAGCAAAAGACCAAAAGGAGGACAAGATCTTGTTCTAGTAACACAATGAGTAGGTTCAGCAACATCCATGTACTTGTTCTTGCATTTGCAATAGCAATGAGTCCCAGCTTGTGCTTTCCTTCAACCAAAAGTGAAGTGTTTCCAGTGTTCACCAAGTGGCATGTATATGTTGTCAACGGATTGGGGAACCAAGAGAGCTTGTTCGTCCATTGTAAATCCAAAGACGATGATTTAGGTATTCAAAATCTCTCACCAGGGACTAATACTACTTGGGGTTTCAGGACAAACTTTTTCCACTCTACTCTTTTCTGGTGCTACTTGGGCAAGTCAAGTGCCCAACATGCTGCTCTAAAGGTATTTTGGCAAGACATTTATCTCTTCGAGAAATGCAACTGGAAAAACTGCATATGGATAGCAAAAGATGATGGAATTTACATAAAAGATTTTGCTAACGTCCGTGACGAGTTTTCAAAAAAATGGGAAGAAGGATGGATTGAAACACGAGAATCTTACCGCTCATTGTAAATCCGAGGACGAAGATCTAGGAATTCAAGAAATTCTAGTAGTATCAAAACCCCTCATTCTAGAATGGTTGTGTTTGTGTTGATATGTTATCTTAATGAGTTATGCTGTTTCAACATATGTTAAGCTAACAGATGTAAAACTTCAAACTCAAACTTGACTTGTTAAAATAGCAGGTGACGACCCAGACCGTTCACCGATTAAAAACTTCTTTTTTTTGGAGAAATAAACTTGAAATTTCATTTCAAAGAGGCAACGCCCAACATCTAGCAACAATACCGAAAGATCTAGATTTAATCTTCTGATCATTCACCATATAGAAGTATTTCTTTCCGAGATTCAAAAGTTAGTAATCGGCTGTTAGAATGAGCTTGGTAGGGAGTTATGTAAGATTATGGATAAATTTACTTTTGTGAGTTATTATTAGAAATAGTCTACTTCCTTGAAATAAAAAAAAAAACTAAAAATGTTAAAGAAAAAGATTGGAATTAAATCTTTTGGACACTTATATATATCAAAAATTTTTTAGGGAACTGTTATTAGCACTACAAAAATATCATTCTACACTTCTCATAAGTGTAGTATTCATTTCTAATTATAGAAAGTTTAGAGTGCAAAATGAGATTTTTGGAGTGTCAATAACAATTCCCATTTTGTATTTCATTAACATACCTATCATTTTTTCGACAATCTGCCCATATCACAGGCATTCGTGGTCTTCTAATGATACAGGTACATTACAACTAGATGAAATCGAAAAATAGCTTAGACTTTTGGACTCAAATCTAATAAAACGCATGCTCTTAACAAGTATTCGTGGGTAATACTGAACTGGCCCGTAATTAGTTTACAAGTCCATCAGTACCCAGACCTATTAGGTTCAATCCGAACACCTAATTTTTTGTGGTATTTCATGGTATGTTAACAGTTTGTGTACGACCATTTCTAAGTCTTTCATAAATTAGTTGATGACTTTACTAATTTTAGACACAATTACAATCAATTATGTATTTGTTTCCATAATTTTTATAATGTTAATAATTTTAATGTTACAATTCAACTTATTTAGTAATATGATACGTATAACATGTTTACTTAACAAGAATGACAAAGATAAGGAATGTAATTCAGAAACGGGAGAGGTAAAGATAGAGAATTGGATCGACTAGGTCCTATAATTGTTTTGGGTAAATTACAAAAATCTACCTCAACTATTGGGTCGTTAACAGTTTCATACTTCATCTTTAAAAAGTTTCAATGTCATACATTTGCTTACGAATTTGTTTCAATGTCATACCTTCCGTCAGCCTTCCATCAATTCCTCTGTTAAATGCTGACGTGGCATGTGACGTGGCACATTTTATATTAAAAAATTAATAAAATATTATTAAACACTTAAAAAATATTAAAATATTAATTAAATATTAAAAATATATTTTTTTCTTCTTCTTGGCAGGTTGGGGGGGCCGGAATTTTTTTTTTTTTCTCTTCTTCTTCTCTTCTTCTTCTTCTTCCTCCTCTTCTTCCTCTTCCTCCTCCTTCTTCTTCTTCTTTTTTTTTTCCCCTCCTTTTTGTTTACTATAAAATGTGCCACGTCACATGCCACGTCAACATTTAACGGAAGAATTGACGGAAGGTATGACATTGAAACAAATTCGTAAGCAAAGGTATGACATTGAAACTTTTTAAAGATGAGGTATGAAACTGTTAACGACCCAATAGTTAAGGTAGTTTTTTGTAATTTACCGAATTGTTTTATTTGTTTTTAAGACAACCATAATGGCAATTGAGGGGGAATTTAGGCTAACCCACACAATGACAATAAATAATTTAGTGTCAAACTAACCATTCATGGTTCATGGGACTTGAACCTAAGACATTCCACTTATAAATGGAGAAGAATATCACTACGCCATAATATGCTAGAGGCATCCCATGTAGTTGATCTTATTCTTAATTCTCAAGTATCGAACTACTACGAATTTCTAGGTTCAACATACACATTTTCTATTGCATATGTCTTAAGTAAACAGAGGAGAAATTAAGTATTGAAATCATTTCAATATTCATGTGTTAGTAAACATAGGAGAGTTAAGAATAGAAATAAAGAAAAATTTAATGAAAATGACTTTAAATCTTTGCATTTTAATCAAAAATTATTCACTAACTTTTATTTAATGGTTAGGACAAAACATAAAATCAAACCAACCCAATAAAATTGACCTAAAAAAAATTATCAAGTTTCCAATTTTACCCCTAACGTCAAGTCGTGGCCCGTTTATTTGGTCCGTTTAATTCACATGCAGAGAGTAAAAAGGTCTATAACCTCAGATTAATTTCTGTAATTTTCTCATTTCATCAGCCATCATCCGATCGTCTTCTCCGTCAAACTCTGAAATTGGCAATGGAAATCCTGATGGATGTGATAAACAGGTGCAAATCTCGATTTCGAAAGAAGCGGCGATATCATACGACCCAGACGACACGCTTGCCGAGTCTACCTTCCGTCGAAGAAATCTAACGAGTTAGATCATCGTCGCCATACCTGAGGTGCAAGCATCGCAAAGTACATCCTTCATCATCTGTTTTTGTCCGTCCCCTTGGATCATCAACGGTGTACTTCACGGTCCCATGCCGTCTGAATATCATTTATATAGCACCGTGACAGAGCCAATATCAATTGTCGGGCCGACGGAAGTCGATTCTCAGAGGACATTAGTGTTGGAGAAGGTTTGCGCTATCAAATTTTGATTTGGAAATATTGATTCTTTTTTTTGTTCCTAATTTTCTGGTTGTGAAATTTTTTGTTTCTGGTGGGTGTTTGAAGTTTTTGGTTTTTAAATTAATTTACAAAATAAGGGTTTCAAGTGTGATAAGATGAGGAATTTCTTGGTCTGTGTTTCTGATTTAACCGTGACCGACAACCCTTAACCATCTCTGATCACTCTTCCAATTTTATCAATTTCAGAATTTCGTCTAAAATATTTTGAATTTTAATTCTGTTCAAATTTTGTTGTTGATTACATGCCTGCAAACATGGCTGGATAACTTTGCAGAGAAATTATGAGAGCAATTAGTTTCTAATTGTTGTTTAATTTTTGTTTTTGGTTTAATCTTTATTTTTTTACAATTTAATTTGGCAAATTAAAATTTTTGTTGCTGGGTTTTGCGAGAGCAATGTGTGCATGCGCAGATGTCTATATTTGGAGATGTATGCATCTTTCATTGCATATAAAAGTATCCATGGTTGTAATCATGTGTGCTTCTATGTTAAGGGATGATATGAAATCGTAGGATATCTAATTGACAATCTGGCATACCGTACGATAATATTTAATTATCATTTTGCTTTTCATGCATCAAGTATGATCATGTCTCTCGCGTCTAGTGTTTTGTTTGTAAGATGACAAGGATAAGAAAATTCAAGAATTAACTGCAGACACATCTTTCTTAACAGATGCATATAACATATATACAAAATCTATAGTGCATGATGGGTATTTGAAAATCTGCATTAACGTTCTATTGTTTAAAAGGACAAAACGGAATTGGATATCCACTCATGTCTAGGGATGGCAACGGTTCGGTTTGGGGATGAAAATGCTATATCCATCCTCATAACCACGAAAATTAACCATATCCATAACCGCAAATTAACCATCGGGTATTATCCATAACCATACCCACTGGGTAACGGATTCTCCATCGGTTAACGGTTATACCCATCTTCGTCAATACAAAAAATATATTTGTTCAATTAACGCATGATAATTTAGTAAATATTAATTTCGTCACTAAATATTTGATGTATAAATTGATTTAATGAATGGATAGCATAAAAATTAAAGCTAAATATTGATAATGTTGGTTGATCTTTAATATCTCTCATAAGTACCATTAGTCTAGATTATCATATATTTTCATTCATATCAAAACTTTTTAACTTGCCCACAAAATGTAACTCACACATTACAACTTTTGTATTATCAAGATAATGGATTCAATGAATAATATATATACATATATATATATATATATGTATATATATTATAATACAATTATATTATATATGATTATAAATACATACTATTATATTATATATAATTCGGTTCGGATTCGGTTACGGATATGGATTGGGGACCCCTATAACCATATCCAAAATCATAACCGAATATTATTAACGGTTTTTCCCCATATCCAAATGATACCCGAATTTTCATACCCAAATCCAATCCATTCGGACGATTATCCACGGTTATCGGTTTTAACGGTTAGAATCTCATATCACACTGATACTGGCCTCTAATTTAATAGATTATAGTATTATACAAGGTTGGTATCGGCCCAGATTGATGTAATTTGTCGTTGGACTACCAAAATCCCAGATGAATTGGTATGAATGTTGATTACAATAGTCTGAATGTTTATGACAAATGAATATGCATGTTGTACTTTTCAACTAATGTGGATGATAAAGAATTATAGTCTCAAATATATATGCAGGACCATGGTTTCATAAATAGTGCTCGTGTTCAGTTTCATAAATAATATTCGTGTTCAGTTTCATAAATAGTTTTCGTATTTAGTTTCATAAATAGTACTTGTGTTCAGTTTCATAAATAATTTTCGTGTTTAGTTTCATAAATAGTTTTCGTGTTCAATTTCATAAATAGTACTCGTGTTCAATATCATAAATAGTTTTCGTGTTCAGTTTCATAAATAGTACACGTGTTTAATTTCATAAATAATTTCCATGTTCAGTTTCATAAATAGTGTAGTACTTGTGTTCAGCTTAAGAAATATCAATGTTCAGTTTCAAAAATAGTGATAGTACTTGTGTTCAGTTCTATAAATAGTTAGTGTTATGTTTCAAAAATAGTTTAGTACTTGTGTTCAGTTTCATAAATAGTCAGTTTAAGAAATAAGGTTTAGTGTGAGACCCCACCCTGTTATATCCCACATTGTCCAGGGGAGTAGATCTTCTATGTCTTAATGTACATGCCCACCTCCTTTAGCATGAGGTCTTTTAGGAGCTCATTGCTTCGAATTCAGTAAGAACTCGGAAGTTAAGCGAGAATGGGCCACTGGGAAGTTCTGCTCACTTGAGTTCCTATAAACAAAACCGTGAGGGTGTGGTCGGGGCCCAAAGGGGACAATATCGTGCTACGATGGAGTCGAGCTCGGGTTGTGGTGGAGCCCGGGTCGGGATGTAACAATTTGATATCAGAGCCAATCTTGGTCGGAAGTGTGCCAACGAGAACGTCGGGCTCCTAAGGAGGGTGGATTGTTAGATCCCACATCGCCTGAGGGAGTAGATCATCTATGCCTTATATGTACATGCCCACCTCCTTTAGCACGAGGTCTTTTGGGAGCTCACTGGCTTCGGGTTCCGTAGGAACTCCGAAATTAAGCAAGAATGGGCTAGAGCATTCCCAAGATGGGTGACCCACTGGGAAGTTTTGCTCGCATAAGTTCCTAGAAACAAAATCATGAGGGTGTGGTTAGGGTCCAAAGAGGACAGTATCGTGCTACGATTGAGTCGAGCCCGGGTTGTGGTGGAGCCCAGGTCGGGATGTAACACACCCCGTATACTATTTCTTATGTAAAATTACCAATTTATCCTTTAAAGTTAACTCCATATACTATTTCTTTATGAAAAACTACCAATCTACCCTCTAAAGTGTATCATATGCAATTAAAATGACTTAGATTGATTGAAAATTGAATATATTAGCTTTGAATATAATATTAAAGATGTAATTAGCAGATTTTTATAATTTAAGGAGTTTTATTTATTTTGTAGGCCCTGTAAAGATTTTGAAGTTATTTTTATAAGAGAATATCTTTTTCGTTTTTAATTTTACTTTACTCACGCGTCGGATGCATGGTCCATTTTGCTACTAATACCAGGTCCAGGGTGTGACAAATAGTCAGTGCTCAATTTAAGAAATAATGATGCGACAAATATTCAGTGTTCAGTTTAAGACATGGTGATGATACCCGTGTTCAATTTTAGAAATAATTAGTTTAAGAAATAGTGATGGTACTTGTGTTCAGTTTAAGAAATAGTGATACTACCAATGTTCAGTTTAAAAAATAATGTAACCTCGTGTTAGTTCTAGAAATAATAAGTGCTCAATTTATAGTTGATAATTTTTTTACTTGTGAAAATGTATTTTTAGCTATTTGATATTTTGTTTTACTTGAAAAATTGTTTAAGTATCAAATTTTTAGTTGTAATTTTAACGTTGTTTTGGAATTAACCAATGCGGAATGTAATACCTATATATGGTTTGGAAGCTCCACACAGATTTTTTATTATAACTTTAAAGCTGTAAACAATTAAAAATGAATAAAAAAACAAAAACAAAAATCAAATCATCCCTCTCCTCTCACTTAGAATCTGGTCATCTCCTCTGAGAACCCCAATTCCACCACACCCACTGCACAATGGCATCTGAAGCAGAGATACTCGGCAAAGCGAGCTCCTTTCTTTCATTATTTATGAAACTGGACCAAAAATTACACACTATTTATGAAACATTACCAAGAACTAGGAAGTATATATGAAAGTGGACCAAAAATTAGACACTATTTATGAAACTGGACCAAGAATGAGGCACTATTTCTGAAACTGTATAAATTACTATACACTATTTATGAAACAAGACCCAATAATTAGGCACCATTTATGAAAGTGAACCAAGAAGTAGACACTATTTATGAATCTAAACCAATAAATAGTGTAATACTGTTCATTTTCATAAATAATATAGTACTGTTCAGGTTCATAAATAGTGTAGTACCTTCATTTTCATAAATAGTGTTCAGTTTCATAAATATGATATGATACCGTTCAGTTTCATAAATAGTATGGTACCGTTAAGTTTCATAAATAATATAGTACTGTTCAGTTTCATAAATAGTATATGTGGACGAGAATACAATGACAAAGAAATAACAAACAGCATGTTGAAAATCCAGTGCAATTTACATATACAACTTTTGCTTTTAGTTCAAAAATAAAGAAAGATGCACATCATTGGGTAGTAGATTAGATTAGCAAAGACCCCCTGTTCAAAATTATAAAAAAAAAAAAATCAATCAATTGCTTAATGCGAAGGGCAAAATATAGTTGCTCCAAAAATCCCACAAATTAACTAAAACAAACTGAGGGAAAAATTTTCAAAACGCAACAACTATTACTATTGCTTCAGGGGAATCCATTTCATGGAATTGATCTAAAACCCATATGCAATTCACACAGAAATCCATATCTAATCACAAATATAAACATAAACCACAACCCAGTCCATCAATTCATCCACAAATAAAAAACCATAAATTTTTCAAAAACTTATAGAAAACTACCATCTAACAAATAGAATGACACGTGATTTAATTAAATAAATAATAAAGTCTGTAGCAAAGAGACAAAGATTTGACCGAACTTGGAACAAGCAGACGAGATCGACTGTGAGATTAAGGGTATTGTTTCTATCGGCAATTCACGCCAAATCGAGCGAGGTGGGAGACCATGACTGCGAGTGAGGTGTTTGGAGAGGGGTGAGATTTAATTAAGTAACTGAAATATTTTCTTTTGTTGTTCGATTGAAATGTTGTACAGTTTTTTTAACGGGATTGGCTGATAGGAATGGGGTTTCCATTAGGGGCAAGGGATGGAAAGAAAATTATTTTGTTTTGGGCTTTTAATTCAGCCCATGTGGTTTTAATGTTTATGGGGCCTCATATGAATTAGTTATGTCCTTATGATTAAATATAAAGTACTTTTGGTTAAATAATAATTTATGATGGTTTTTTGTTAAATTAAACTTCACTCAAGCCTTTTTCATTAAAGTTTCCTAAAAATAATTCTAATTCTAGTTTTTTAATCGAACATCCGAATAGAGTACAAATATATACTTTTATTATATTTGTACCATATTTCTAGTAGAAATTTTATATATACTAAAACCCAAACCGAATGGTACTGTTCTAGAGCAGTGTTTTGACGTAATGACCCTTCATTTGCTAACAATTCTCTACTTTTTGTGTGTATTGTATAGTAAAATCACGGATTTACCCTTATGTACGCGTGTCCGCCATCGTAGAAAGGAAGGGGACGGGTGGCACTTTTCTTCTGCTTCTCTAGGGGTGGATTTCTGGAATTCTCCTCCTTTTTGGTTTTTTTGGAGAACCCTTTGGAATTCTCTTTTGCTTTAAAGAACTTTGTGGATCTTTCGACCGAGGAGTTGAAGCTTCGGGAAGCTCAAGCTTTGGAAAATCAGCAACAAGCTCATATGGCTCTGCTGGAGGCTAAGAAGATTGCATCCCACAGTATCAAAAGGAAGCAGACAAGTGCCGCTCAGGGATGGAAACATGTGAAGAAGGAAGGGAGAAAGCTGAAGCAACGTTAGAGGCACAACGGAAACAGACTGCACGTGTTGCCTCTTCCGTTCTGATTTGAAGAAGATTTCTCAAGTGGCTAAATTTCATGGCAGGTTGGTTTAAAGCAGTTCCAAAATTTGGGATCGTTTATATTTAGGTTTTTCTGATTCTTGAAAAAACCATGGTTAAGAGTAAATTCATTGTATTTTAATTTTTATTGAATTCAGGTAACTATCTTCAGTTTTTCGGTTTGATTTAAAGGAATTTTTTAGGCAGAAAAGCTAGGGCTTTCGAGTGAGTTCTTCGGGTTGTACATCCGGGTGGCTTTAATTTATTTAAATTTGGGGCTTTTGTGATTTGGGACTTATAAATGGTTTAAAATTTACGTTTTTCTAATTTCAGTTCCCACTCAGAAGTTTGTACTGCCTCATCATTAGAATTGTTTCACTAGTAGAAAAAAGCTCATCTATCACGGTCGATGCCCGTGGTAGATTGCAATCCACCACGAACACTGTGCCCGTTAGTAATCTGGATGTGATAGAAAGTCACAGATTCTACCACGGGTTATGCCCGTTGTCAATTGTAATATAACCACAGATTGTGCCCGTTGTAGATTAAGATCTAACATCACGTGCACTTTAACCGTTGTGGATTACAAATTGACCACGGCTAATGCCCGTTATAAAAACTTTTCTAAAAATAAAAAAAATAATAAAATATTGTTTAATAAATGTATTATATAATATTTATAAACAAAATTACACATTTACTATAATATAACAATTAAATAAAAAATCATAGATTCAAACATTACAGTTGTACACTAAACTAAAGCTAACAACAAAACGATGAGATATATATACCAAACTATCCAGAGACCTCCAACAAACAAGGACATAGTCACTTGATGACTTCACATTTCTTTAAACACCTCCAAACAAATGACCTTGAGAGTGAACTACCGCCCCTAATGCTTGAGCCTCAGCAATTGTTGCTTCTCTCTATCTGGATGGACATAAGATATTCAAGCATTAGAGCTAGAGGTATCAATAATTCAATCCTTAGCAGAGCATCCACTATATTTATGTATGCTAGAAAACCTAATACATTTTCTCTAAAAAATAACAAAAAGTTGAGAACCCAAGCATGAAAAGCGGTTTCATTTTCCTGAATATTTTCATGGTGAGTAATGGCAAGCTTTTCAAGCAGAAGTTCTTACAGTTTACGTGTGATCCTTCGCAACCATTTAGAAGGTACAATTTCTGTTATTTTTATGGAGTGATTACAAGTTACCACAATGTCGTGTTGATTGACAAAAGAATCAGATTCTTTTTTACCTCTTGACCAGGCTTTAGAAGGCTCAGCTCAATCTACCTTCCATCTATGTCTTTAGATGAGTAGGAAATCAGAAACAGAATGGTGATGTACAAGTTCATTTACCTGCTAGGATGCTCTCATACATACTTTAACAACCACTCTAGGCTTTGTCAAATGTAGCACATTGTCAACTACATTAATATACAATGATTATATTAAATTGCAATCGAAACTCTTAGGAACTTAAATGGAGAAATGAAAATGCGATCAAAATTCATGATATCAGAATTCATCCATACCTCTACGCATTCGTGTAGATCATCACCTTCTGTTCTCACATGAGTCTGCAAAACCATGAGATCGCGTCAATGAGTAATTGAGAACTGGATGTGTTCTTCACAATAACATAACCCTATCGCTCTACATTATAGTTTAATATAGTTTGAAAGAAAAATTCTGGCAATTACCTCTATTACTCGTTGGCGGGACACATCACGATTGCCTTCTAAAGAAGCCAGGATGACAAGAGCAGCTGCAACAGTTGAAGGCCAGTAAGAAAGTTGGCTATTGTCCTGCATCTGCAGCACTGCCAGGTACCTGGCAGGGAAACGAAAAACACATAAATATAACAAAATTCAATACCAGGACCGAGACTTATCACACCAAAGAAAACATCAACCAAACCCATTATCCCAACTTTAGAAATTCCAACTGTAACATCGAATTTTTACCCCACCCTCACAAAACCCTCAAAAGGCACCAATAAAAAAATCTAAAATTCATGATGATTTTTAGAATCAGACCTCAAACAATCAGTACAACAATCAACCGATCTTATCTCAAAATACTTTTCAAGACTTCCTTGGTTAAGACTTAAGATTCATCTCGAAAAGCTTTAGGCCGTACATCTAAACCAAACACGAGACTATCTTAAACAAAATCGGAACGCAAAGTACAACCAAAATCCTTAAAATCAGTTAACCCAACCCTAAATCTTATAATTTCAAGAAATATTATAGCACCAATTGAGAGAGGAAATGCGATAATACCTAAAGATCGGAGAGAGAGATAAAAGTAAGAGCGTTTCCTTTGCTGGAGGTTCCAAAAGAGAATTACAAGAAAAACTGATGGATTTATGCATCAGAAACATGAATTAAAGATGACAATTAGAAGGGGAAGAAAAAAAACCTAAGGGCTTTGATTTTGACGACGGTTTCGATTTCCACCGGAATGAGGCTGTCGGTCTATCTATTTGCAACGAAGGAGAGGGAGAGGGAGATGAGCGGACGAAGCCGCTTAATTCTAACTTTTTTACCAACTCCCCGCCTATTTTCTAATAGTGTGAAATTTGAAAGATGTCAAATTTTGGGAAATTTTCGAAATTTTTTTAATTCCGCCTTCTGATTTTTTTTTTTTTTAAAATAGCATGCGTAATTGCACCACATTTAATGTCCGTGGTAAATAAAACATTGCGGTGTAATTGCTAATAATATTGACCACGGTTAATACCCGTGGTGGTTTAATATTTTCATAACGTGCTAATTAAGACCGTTGTAGTAAATTATTTTATTATGACGGGCCATTACTTGCCTGTTGTAAAACACTGTTATCTACAACATGCTGACTAAATCCGTGGTAAATTGTCACTTTTAATAACGGGCATATAATGTTCGTGGTAAAATTAATGTGGTAAATGAGCCATTTTCTTGTAGTATTTCCTTCTGCTCTTCTTCTCGAAACAAGGTCGCAGATCCACAGACCATCAAGGTATGTTATTTAATTATATATTGTATATGTATGTATTGTATTATGCATGTGTGTGAATGTGTTTTTCCCTATTAATCTGTATTGGTTTTCTTCTGATTTAGTTAATGGAGTTTGTTTTTATTTCAGATAATTTCGTTCATGCTAATGTTATTGAACGTACGATGGAACCAGTGATCTTTCAAAAAGGTTGGTTCTTCTATATTTTTATCCTTTTGGTCGTTTTGAATGGACTTCCTATATTCTAAATGAAGATAAATTGAATAGCTGTTTTTGTATACTGTATTTGCTTTGTTAAATTAGTTCTTTTTTGTTGAAAAATGTTATTTGGTTTTGTAGATCACAGTTTTTTAGCAAGAAAATTATATGTCAAAATTAAATTTAGATATGAATACTTGCATTTATTTAGCATTTTCAATTCGTTTTTAGTTTTTGTGCATTGTGGTTGTAAATGTCATTTAGTGCATTGTGGTCTTAATTTAATTGCGTGGTTGGTTTCAAGATTTCTTGAGTCGAATAACAACCTGGGTGATCAAAAGGAAAAAAACCATTTAGTCTCTGTTTGCAAGATGACTTCTTTTCATGCATGTTCTCCCTCTACTTGAAACGTTTGTTTTAAATAGGGTTTGGTTTCAGGAGATGGTGGTTTTTCGGATTTTGAGGCTTTTGTTTCCAGGCTGCGAAGCCCTGTGTACTCAAGGTGAGCAATTTCAATTTCTAGGGTTATTGAATTAAGAGTTTTGTTTAGTTTTTCATTATTTTGGAGTTGTGTTTGGTATTTTGTTTAGGTTCTCTTCATTATATTGGGGTTGAGTTTGGTATTTTGTTTAGGTTTTATTATATATTAATTATCATAAGCTTCTTTGAGATTACAAGATGTTATTGGACACATTACTGCAATAGAACAAAAAGTGGCTGATTAGAAGGCTTGAAAACAAGTGTGAAATTACATTACAAATATTAGGTAAAAGCATGTTAAAAAATCATCTTCAAAAGCTGGAAATACAGTATAATTATGATTGAAGTTTCATTTTTGGTACTTCCCTAATACTGTGATTGAGTGCAGGGTATAGCCGAAACTGGAAAAGCTATTATGTACACGACTTTCTTTATGTTAACGGTAGACCAGTTCTCATAGTGGATGCTTCTAAGCATCTTTCTGCTGTAAGTTTTATATTTTTCGCCATGTCCAACTCCATACCATATAATCTTAATATTCTTGAGGTGTTACATACAAATTTTTATCAACAAAATAGTGTTAGTTTTTACGTCGTTTCGAAAATTATGATCAATTTTTTGCTACGCTTGCCTTAGATCAAGTTTTGTATGGTACTTTGTTCACATTTTCTAAATTCCTTGAGGCTCTTTGCTTAAGCACTTCTTCAAAAGGACTTATTTTTAAGGCAACTCTGTTCTCACACTTTTTATAAGGCTGATGAAATGTCTGCTTTTAACTATAACAATGAACTTTTTAAAGGCTGTGTTACAAAAGGACTTTCCATCTAAAATCACTTATTAAAGCCTATATTTTTACTGCAAAGTTTTGATCTTTCTTGTACAAAGTCTAAACTTGAATTGAATTTTAGGAGGAAGCTACAGAAGCTTATGATATAGATGCAATCAAGTGCCCTACGGCTCCTCCAACCAGTAACCCAACTACGAACTATCAAAAGGCTGATTTTGAGCACGTTCGAAAGAGATCAAGACCTTTCGGGATAACATATGAGGTATAAATCTATCCGTTAATTTTTGCATATTCTGATTTATCTGATGGAAGTCTGAGTTACATTGCTAAATTTGAAGTTTTTCTTTCTTATGACATATATTCTTTTGACCGTGTAATATTAAATTATTTCAGTTTTTACAGAAATAAATGTATTTCATATCCTTAATGTATTGTTCCATAAAAGGTAGGTAGCAAAATTATTTCCTAAAAGGCCAGTAACAAAAAGGTAAGTTTAGATTATGCAAAATACTAGAACATGGTTGCTGAGGAAGGATGCTTAACAGAATTAAAAGAAATTTTTTTTTTCTTATAAACATGATGCAAATGGTCCTGCAGTTCCTTTTTTTTTTATCTTTTTTTTTTTTATGAGCAGTGTGCAACTTTGATTCCAAAAGTTTGTATAGCTTTATTTTACAGAAAAATTTCAAGTTTCAACTTCTTAGTTTATGTAATTGATTCTATATTAACTCAATTTCTAACAGGCCAATAATCTGCCTGTAAATGTGCTGCCTGTTGAGTATCCTAATCAGAGCCATGGTCAGAGTTCCTACTATTCTGATGACTTGCCCAGGTTTGTTGTTATGACTTTATGTCCAGGTTCAATTGTCAAGAGTATGGATTTCCACCCAGTGCAACAAATTTTACTTCTTGGTAAGCTCTAGAGAGCTGACCTCCAATTCAACTCATTGTGAATTATTGTATTTGTATGTCTTTTTTATGTCATTGTTTCAAATGTTGGATTATAGCTTCTCTTTTAGTAATAAGCGATTTTATGATTTCAGTTGGAACAAACATGGGTGATGTCATGGTATATGAGCTACCAAGCCATGAAAAGATTGCTATTAAGAACTTCAAAAGTTTGGGACCTTGGAGCACGTTCAGCGGCTCTGCAGGTTTGGCCCTTGGTATTCTGTAAAATAAAGCTATACAAACTTTCAATGTGCAATTGGCATGCTATAACTCAATGTTTATCATACATAACGAAAGGGAATGCAATTTATCTAGAAAATATGAATTCATTCATTTTATATGTTTGTGAAAGTTGAATCTGTGAATTTTTTAAATTTTTTTTAATTTTTAATCTTGGCATATATTATGTTATTTCATAGTTTTGGATGATGTTGGATTGAAAATCAGTGTTATTCCGTACAAAACCTTTATTCACAACATTAGGTATGATTGTTCAAAGTTTCAATTCATTGTACCTAAATTGAAACAATTTACTACAACACAACCGTCTTTATATTTTAAACATAATCTTTCATGCATTTTCTAATCCCGCAGCAACGCGCGGGTAGTACTTTCTAGTAAGACCTATTTGTATTAATGAGTCTTACTTCAACTAAAAATGTAATATAAATGAGCTACGAAAAATATGATAAGCGAAGCATGACTCAATTGAGTACGGAACTCCTATAGTAAGTCAGGTTTGACTAAAACTCTTGAGCAAAATTAGGTTCACATCCTTCTTTTTGCTACTCCATTGATTAAAATCCTATTCATTTTCAATTTTTGATCAAGGTCCTTCGGTATTAATAACATCATTAATTATTTGAATAATAAAATATTTTTATTTTTAAATATATTCCTTTAGTGTTAAAAAATGTTACAATTAGTATATTTATATTTATGGCTAAATTTTTATCATATATTTTTATTTTTAGTTTGTACCTATTTTTAATTTGCAAATATTTTTTAATTTGTGCCAATTTTCTTTTCATTTTTAATTTGTACCCATATATTAGTTTCTTTTTGTGCCCATATTTTTTAAAGTTTTATTTGTGTTTGTACCCATGTGTATACCGTCACATGACATTGTATATTTAATCAATGATATAAAAATTACATATGGTATATTTATGTTTTATGCCTAAACTTTGTATCATATATTTATATTTTTAGTTTGTACCCACTTTTAATTCGCAACATTTTTTTTTAATTTGTAGTATTTTCTTTTTAGTTTTATTTTGTACCCATGTATTAATTTCTTTTAGCGCCTATATTTTTTTAAAAATTCATTTGTACTCATAATTTTTTAATCTTTTATCAATACCCTAATTTATTTACAAATGTACCCATTCTTCTTTATTAATGTACCACTTTGTTTTATGTGAAATGCACCAATTTTTTTGTAAAATGTACCAATTTTTTTAACACTATGGATACATTCTTTTGACATTTATTATTTCTTATTTTTACATAGTTTTTATCCATTTATTCAATCAAAATGTATGAATTTTTTTATTGTATCCGTTTCTATTAGTATTATAATGAGGGATTTTAAATTTATAGGATTATAAATCTCATAAAATATCAAACAATTAATATAATGAGGTGTACAAAGTCAAGGAACTTTGATCAAACTTTGAATACTATTAAGGTTTTAATCAAAGAATGTTAAGGATTAGCGACCGTATCCAAAGTAATTTTAGTGCATGGACATATGTCTCGTGGCATCCATTAGCGTCTTTAGGATGTTGCATGCGCTTGAAGTGTAGAGAGATTATAGGTCCACTATACTGTGGGCTTTGACTCCAAGCAAGTGCATTGGACTAATAAATGTTGATGCCTATATTTAAACCCCTATAGAATCCAATTTGCAGCAACCGAGTACAGAGAAAAGTGTGAAGACAATGAAACGATGCATGTCCTACTTCTCTATGTTCTTCGTGCTCATCTATATGAGCCAAATCCAAGTCACCAATTCAATGTTCGACAAGGTTAGTGTGCATATTATCGATGGCTTGACGAATGAGGCTCTTAATCTCCACTGTAAATCCAAGGACGATGATCTGGGAACTCATTGACAGAGTTGATATGTGTCTAGGATTGTGACAAGTGTCATGAGATCAATGGGTGTGTATTAAGGTAGATAGTGGAGTCTGTAAAGTATAAATACAAGGTTGTTGATGTAATTATGTGTGTTGAAAATCAATAGAAAGATCAATTGAGAAATAAACTTTCCCTCTCTAAGAATTTCTCTCTCTAGTATATTTTTACATAGCTTACTCATAAAGCTTTATACAGGTTATCATGGTATCATCGCCGGACTTGGCCAATGCCTCCGGTTGACGATCCTCCTGCTTCCGCTCATCGTCGTCGTCATCGTCGTCGCTACTCTACTGTTCGCTGTTGTAGTTGCTCTCTTGTCGACGGTGGATCCTTCATTGTTCTTGTCATCGGTGGATTCTTCATTGTTCTCCATTCTCCGTCTCGATCGATTGGAGTTTTTCTGGTAATCGCTGGCAGTTTAGAGTTGGTATTCTTTCTACTCATTGCAGTATACTTTTGGTGTTCTTTGATTTGTGAAAGTTGATTCACGAAACCCTAACATTTGGGGATTTCTTGTTACAATCTTCAGTTGTTGTTTAATTTACGAAACCCTAACATTTGGGGATTTCTCGTAATCTCTGGTAGTAGTTGTTGATTGTCGAAATTCCTACTTGATTGTTGATCTGGTGCTTCAGTGCTTATTTGTTTGCCCGTTTATACACTGCTTCTTGTGCTGTGACATCATGGTGACTTCTACTCAGCTCGCACTCACAAAATCGCAAATTTCTTCGCTTATTCCAAGTGTTGGTAACACTGTTACTGTTAAACTAGATGATTCCAATTATGTCACTTGGCATTTTCAAATGGATCTACTTTTGGAAGGTAATGGTATATTGGGGTTTGTTGATGGTACAATTCCTTGCCCGGATAAATATGAAGATTCCGACTCTAACACTGGAACTGTTGATAACACTCGCTCTCTGTCTGATGACTACAAGATTTGGAAAATTCATGATAAGGCTTTGATGACCTTAATCTCTGCTACTCTGTCTCCCTCTGCACTGTCATGTATAATTGGCTGTCACAGTTCTCAGGAGATGTGGCTTAATTTGATTGTGAACAATTTGCTAATATCACTAGAACTAGCATTGTTCAGCTCAAGATTGATTTACAGAATATCAAGAAAGGGTCAAAGTCTATTGATAAGTACTTACAAAGGATTAAAGATTCTCGGGATCAATTAGCTGCTGCTGGGGTATTCATCTCAGATGAAGATATTGTAATTGTGGTCTTCCTGCTGACTACAATACAATCAAGGCAGTCATTCGAGGTAGAGAAAGTCTTGTCTCTCTTAGGGAACTCCGGTCTCAACTCAAGGCTGAAGAAGCCACACTGGAAGAAGTTACTCACCACAGTTCATTGATGACTGTTATGTACACTCATAGGTCTGGTTCGGGACCCAAACTAACTTCTCCTTTAATGGCACCGATGCAAAATGTAGTGTTTCACCAGTCTTCTGGGTTTAAACAGTTACCATTACCGTATATGACCTCTCCTCCATTAGCTTTTACTTCTCAACATGGATCTGGATCTTTCAACAATTTTCGGGGTACAAATTACAGACCTAAAGGGAAATGAAAGAAATTTTATTCTCAGTATTCACAAGGCTATCAATCTAAAGGTGATCAGTCTAAACATGCTCAGGGGTTTCCACCTCATCAATTCACAGGGCCATAACAACCTCCATTACCAACTTATACTCCTTTACAGATATGTCAACTCTGTGATCGCAAAAGGCACTCTGCTCTTACTTGCTTTCAGACCGGTTGTCAGATCTGTCATCAAAAGGGGCATACTGCTGCCACTTGTTTCGACAGGAATTCCTCTCCAGTTCAATCATATCATGTTCTTTCATTTTCGAGTGTCCCTTATTCTCCAGGAGGACAGTCTTCTCAAGGATATCAGTCTCCTACTATGTAGCAGTTTCCGTCTTCACCATCACCTCAGTTTCATCCTCTTGCAATGGCTCCTGTTTATCATCCATCTTTGATGATTCCCTCCAGCTCTACTCCACCCGTTGCTATGCAAGCGAGCTCAGGTTCCTCTACTTCTAATCTTCAGCAAGATTTTTGGTTATTGGACTCCAGAGCTACTCATAACATGACCTCGAATCTTTCCAATCTTCACATGGCTACACCTTACCCATCAACTGAGACTGTGACAAGTGCTAGTGGCGAAGGTCTAAATATATCCCACATTGGCAGTTCTTGTCTTCACACTCCTTCACATCAATTCAAGCTTAATTCTGTCTTGCATGTTCCCATAATTTCTCAACATTTATTGTCTATGAATCAGTTGTGTCGAGACAATAAATGTCGTTGTATTATTGATGAGTGCTCTCTCTGTATACAGGACAAGGTCACAGGGAAAATACTTTACCAAGGATTGAGTAATAATGTTGTCTATCCTCTTCCTCTGGTAAAGTCTCGAGGATCTGTTACTCCATCTACTTGTCCTGTTGCTTTTATTGGTCAAAAAGTGTCCAATGATTTGTGGCACTGCAGGTTAGGTCATCATGCGCACTTAGTGGTTACTGCAGCTCTTAGGAAATCTAATATTAGTCTTCCATGTAATTCTTCATTTCATACTTGTACTGCTTGTTTGCAAGGCAAGTTTACCAAGCTACCATTTCCGGTTGTTACTTCTAAGTCAACTGTACCTTTTGAAGTAATTCATACAGATGTGTGGGGTCCTGCACCTAGCTTGTCTATAGAAGGGTTTAAATACTATGTTTCCTTCATTGATGAGTGTACTCGGTATACTTGGATATTTCCTCTTATCAATAAAGCTGCAGTGTTCAATATCTTTGTTCAGTTTCTTGCCTTTGTTCATACTCAATTTGATACTCATGTTAAGGTTTTGCAAAGTGATGGTGGCGGGGAGTACATTAGTACTCAGTTTCAACAATTGCTTAGAGATAAAGGTATTCTTCATCAAAAGTCTTGCCCTTATACCCTACAGCAGAATGGGGTTGCTGAAAGAAAGAATCGGCATATCGTAGAGACTGCTATCACATTACTTCACAGAGCTTGTTTACCTTTTAAATTTTGGTTTCATGCCTGTGCTACTGCTACTTACCTTATAAATAGACTGCCTACCTTAGTTCTTAACATGAAGTCTCCGTTTGAATCCCTATATCATGTTTCTCCAAGAGTTGATCATTTGAGAATTTTTGGGTGCCTGTGTTATCCTTCTCTGAAGTCTTATCGCAGTAACAAACTAGACTTCAAAACCACTGAATGTATTTTTCTGGGATATGCTGCTCACTACAAAGGGTTCATTTGTTTCTCACTTAAGGGAAATAAACTACTTGTGTCTCGACATGTAGTTTTTTATGAAGGCAAGTTTATCAACTCTGTTGCTGATTTACATTCACCAGTGCCGTCTGACTGTTCTTCACAGTTAGTGCATGTTTCTCATCGCAACAAGTTCATCCATAACACTGTTATTTCAGTACATTTCCCACATGTATCTCCAACTTCAACTTCGGATGTTAATGGTTTCAAGGGTGTTACTCAGTCCTACCCACCTTCGCATTCTGGTTCTGGTTCTCAGGGTGTTCCAGCTTATCACGATGCTTCTTCTTCAGATGTTTCAGAAGATAATCCTGACACTACTACTTCTCAAGTTGCTGATATTCAACCTGTGCTGCTTGGAACTCAAAATTGTCATCCCATGCAAACACGATCCAAGTCTGGCATTGTTAAGAAGAAGGTGTACAGTGCTCACTTATCTGAGGATTTAACACTTCAAGAACCTTCCTCCTTTACAGCAGCAAAAAAGTCAGTACACTGGAAGCAAGCTATGCAAGAGAAGATGGCTGCGTTGCTTCAACAGCAAACCTGGAAATTAGTTCCTCTTCCAGCTACTAAAAATCTTGTCGGATGCAAATGGATATACAAGATTAAGAGAAATCCAGATTGTACAGTGGCAAGGTATAAGGCTGGGTTGGTTGCTAAGGGATATTCTCAGGAAGCTGGATTAGATTACTATGAAACGTTTTCTCCTGTGGTTAAGCCAACCACAGTCCGGTTAATTTTGTCTTTAGCTGCCTTTCATAATTGGCAGCTTAAACAACTAGATGTCAAGAATGCTTTCCTCCATGGTTTTCTTGAAGAGGAAGTTTATATGTCTCAACCACAAGGATTTATTGATCCTCAATTTCCAGATTATGTGTGCAAATTGGAACGGTCCTTGTATGGCTTAAAACAAGCACCTAGGGCTTGGAATGACAGGTTTTGCAAATTCTTGCTTCATTTAGGGTTTAAATCTTCACATGCCGATCCTTCTTTGTTTGTAAAGTCAGTGGATGGCTCTCTCATTGTGTTACTGTTATACGTTGATGATATTATTCTCACTGGCAACAATATCACTTCAGTTCAAATGGTGATTGATCAGTTGACCAAAGAATTTGATATGAAGGATTTGGGGTTGTTACACTTCTTCCTTGGTTTACAAATAGAATATCAAACTCAGGGACTCTTTGTTCATCAACAAAAATATATTAAGGATCTGCTCACCAAGGTGAACATGTTAGACTGCAAGCCCTGCCCAACACCCTGTTATCCACATCAGAAGTTACTTACTCATGGCAGTCCTCCTGTGTTGGATCCTACTGCATATCGAAGTGTGGTAGGGGCACTTCAATACTTGACATTCAGTCGACCTGATATTGCTTTTTCCGTAAATCAGGTGTGCCAATTTATGCAGTCTCCTCTTGAATCTCATTTTACTGCAGTCAAAAGGATTTTGAGATATCTTAAAGGCACTATGAGTCAAGGGTTATGTTTCAGACCTGGTCCCTTCCGGTTGAATGCATACACTGATGCAGATTGGGCCGGTGATCCTAATGACAGACGTTCTACAACCGGTTTTGTTATTTTTCTGGGTTCTAATCCCATTTCTTGGAGCTCCAAGAAGCAACACACAGTCAGCCGATCTTCCACAGAAGCAGAATATAGGGCTATGGCTACTACCACTGCTGAAGTTGTTTGGATTCAGCAATTACTTCGAGATCTGCATATTTGTATTGTTGGAGTTCCTGTTCTTCATTGTGATAATGTGTCGGCAATGGCTTTAGCTACAAACCCAGTGTTGCATTCTAAGGCTAAACACATTGAGATCGACTGTCATTTTGTTCGTGAAATAGTTCATCAAGGGTCTATTTTGTTGCAGTTTGTAAATTCTGCACATTGCAGTTATGTTCACCAAGGGACTATGTTCTCCTCAGTTTAGTTTCAATTGTTCCAATCTCATGCTAGGTTGCTCCAAGCATGAGTTTGAGGGGGGATGATAGAGTTGATATGTGTCTAGGATTGTGACAAGTGTCATGAGATCAATGGGTGTGTATTAAGGTAGATAGTGGAGTCTGTAAAGTATAAATACAAGGTTGTTGATGTAATTATGTGTGTTGAAAATCAATAGAAAGATAAATTGAGAAATAAACTTTCCCTCTCTAAGAATTTCTCTCTCTAGTATATTTTTACATAGCTTACTCAGAAAGCTTTATATAGGTTATCACTCATTATGTCCCAGTGAATGAGGAGTATTCATAGGAATTTAGGTTAAACTTTTGGGGCGCGTTTGTTTGGCCGGATTAAGTTTCACTGGACTGGACTACTTAGCTAGAATTACTAGTCCTGTGTTTGGTGTAAATTGGGATTGTGTTTAATGGGATTAAGCCGGACTCGTGCCGACTAAATCCTGTGCTAGGTGGGCTTAGCGAGAGCCACCAAAAACGAGGGGATTCGTAGTCCCGTTTCTGTTCTTCGCTTCACCTCCGCTTCTGTTCTTCACCTCAGGCTTCACCTCGTGTTGCTTGCTTCGCTTCTCTCCTCCTCCCTCTTCTCCATCTCAGAGGATCTCCAAGTCTGCAATATTAGGTTTGACAGAAACGGATCCAAGAAATCCAAGCCATCGCCATCTCCATCTCTCACTTCCCTGGCTCCACAAACCCCGACTCGTCGCTGGTCAGCTCGCCAGACATAGCTGCAGGTCGGTTCCGCCGCTCCACAGACTTGCGGCTTCGATTGAATCCACAGAAAAAAACCTGAAAAAAGCTCTCCCTCTCTCTGGCAAGCTCTCTCCAGTTCGAATCTTGCACCGAAAAAAACCTGAAAAAGCAAGCTCAATTCTTCGTTTTGCAGAAATTTTTTTTGGCAATTAATCGGGAAAAATAGGGGAGGGAAGGAGAGAGTGGGACGGAGAGAACAATGGAGAAAAAGAGGGAGAAAAAGATGGAGGCTTCCAGAGAGAGGAAGAGTATTATTAGAATAAAAAATGTAGAATTAATTAATATAATATTATTAGATATGAATTAAAAAATATAATATTGTAGTTTGTTATTATCTTTCTTTTTAGTCCGACACTGCACCAAACGCTTCACTAAGTTAGTATAGCTTAGTCTAATCTAAGCCAGTCCAGCTTAGTCCCTGCAGCTAGTCCAGTCCGAGACAGTCCGATTCAACAAACGCACCCTTGGGGTACTACGCGTTTCACTTGCGATCTGTGGTGGAAGGGAGGACATCAAACTTTTAATGCATATGACGCTACAATTGACGTCTGTGCTGAAGTTGATTGTATGTGGAGAGCAACAAATGATGGAATATACTTGTATAAATTTCTGAAGAAGGAATATCAAAAGAAGTATTCATGGGATCCGTAGTGATCTGATGTATGGTTCAGAGTGTTGAAGCTCCCAAAAAATAATCTAATAAAACATTTTCTCATTACTTACTTGTTTGATCTGTTGCTACATTAGTCTATGGATTGTTTTGTTCCTATGTTTGTTTGAATTTTAATTTTCAATTTTGCGTAAGAGCAATAGTTTAATCTCTTTTCCATGTTATGTTTTCCCCTCCCGCATTCGACGTCCTTTATCTCAAAAAACAAAAAAAATATCAAAATGAATAATAAGTTGAAAAAAATATGATACATGAAATTAGCTTCTTCTAGCTTGCTCAATTAATTAGAGAATCTCCAGTAGATTTATTAAATGAGCTCCTTAGATAAATTTTAGGGAGGAGTTCAAAAAGGGTTTAAGGTTTAGTAAATTTTTTTAGAGAGCTCCTAATTAAAATAATTTTTTTTATAAAATAAGCTCCTTAGCTAAATTTTAACCTTTTCTTTGCAAAAATGTTTGCTACCTTCATGTGTTAGGTAAGTGTGCTTTGCAGGGCTAGGGCCAAATTCGATCTTCTTATACATTCAATTACTGTAATATTATGTTTAGTATAAATAATATCATTAATTGTATTGAAATAAAATAATGTCCTTATTACTAGTTAGGAGCTCACTGGCTCGACCTTCCTAGTCCTAACAATACAATAACATGACTACTCTCAAAATAGCTTACAAATTTTGCAATAATATTACAACTGTTACGTACTCATTCCTCTTTTTCACTACTCTTTTGATTCCCTAATTACTAGTTCGACATTTTAAGCACTTCATATCAACCATGCCAAACCCAGTTGACCTAATCAAATTCTCTAATTAAACCCTAATTCATCTCCACCTGCTACACTCTTAACAATTAATGTGTATGTGCCTATAAAAAAAACAGCGTCTGAGAAGAATATGCATCTTCACATTTTGAACTATCAAATCCCAATTTCCAAACCATGAGAGCCTTCTTAATCCACCCCATTTTCTTACTACTTGCAATCTCAACACTTGTTATGTCTTCTCCAACCTCCGCTGCACCTCTTGGTCCGCATTCTGGCGACTACCTCGTCCAAATTTGGAACGACTTGAGTGGTGGCGGGGCCACCATTTTGGAGGTCCACTGCAAATCCAAAGGCGGAGGAGATTTGGGTAGCCATTGGATCAGCAGTGGCGAGCGTTTCACCGTACGTTTTCACAATGACAGATGTGTCTCAACTGAGTACTGATGCAAGTTAAGCTGGGATGAGCACTCCAGATCCAAAAGTCATGGCGGCAACTATCGCTTCTTCAATTGCGACGAGTCGTTTCTTCAGTCACGTGGTTTCCAGGAGTGCACTTGGAAGGTTCAGGATGATGGGATATATTTGCATGACCTTCATGGATTACAAGATGTGAAATATTAGAACTGGCAGACGTAATTGTTATGGAATTATTTCTGTTCTACATGGGGATTTAATTAGTTGGAATAAAACTATATATTTATATTTGTATTTATATATGGTTGTAAGCAGCAGAATTGTTATTTGTTGTTTGCTGCCACTTGAGATATAAATCATTAGGCCTATTTAAATTTTATTTATTATGTGCTCTTGTTTCCCAGCTTTTATATCAAAACAAAATAAATTTTAATACATTATTTATGTTATGATTGTTTATATCTTATATCTTTCTATCTTTTAACCGAGATACACAACCAGAAATGCTAAGAATCACTTCCCTTTTTCTTTTTTTCTTTTTTCTTTAAAAAAAAAAAGAAGGACCAGTTGGTGGCTTCGTCACGGCAGTCTATCATTTCGAGGGCCGGGAAGGCTCACAGAAACATTTCAGCCTTTCTCTGATTTATAATATAGAGTTCACTCTCGAAAATGCATTTTTCAGATGAGGGACAACTTACTAGGTACTTTAAATTACTCAATCTCAAGAAACTATAATGATCTTGATGAATCTTTTCTTGATGTGGAGCGTATTTAGCATGTGAGGTGTGAAGAAAACAATCCCCATTTTATAATCTCTTAAAATCAAATCATAACAAATACACCTCCAATCTTTTAAGCCCCTTTACAATTCTGATTAAATACACCAAACTTTCTATGAATTTCATAAACTCCTTTAAAATCTTCATTGAATATAAATTTTGAAATAAAAAAAGTTACAAAATGCGGTACACTAAAAATTTTCTCTTAAAGTTCCGTGGTTTCATTTAAATTTAACCAAGAATTGGTTCCAAAATGTAATACTTTTTTTTACCGTTAGAAATTCGAAGTATAGATAATCTGACCGTTAGAAATTCAACAGCTCTCAAGAAGCCATGCCATTAATTCGCTGGGGCTTTGATGTTGGACTGCTGCATAATTTATCAGACACTCAGCCAACTTAGCACGTGTATTACAAGCGCCTGACAAAAAATAAAAAATAAAATAGGTGGTTGACGTCAGCCTTACCCCCTAGCGCAAGTCTAGGCTCAAGATGCTGGACATCTGGTGGGTTTGTGTTGGCCCACCAGTTGCCCTCCACAGATGGGCAGCTGAAGGTGGTTTTTGGACTAAAGGGCAAGTTTAAAGCCCTTTCCTTACCATTTGGGGCATGACTTGACTTGCAATACAAGATAAAAAGGCCGAAACCCTAAAATCCCAAATGAATACAAAAAGCCCAATAAAACTCGGACCATTTTCTCTGTACATATGTTGAGCCGCATCGCAAATTTTCAGTGACTCGTTTCCGAAGACTTCTTTCTCGCTTCAAAACTTTCACTCGCTCTTCTCTCTTCCCTCTCGGGACAAAAAAAAAATGGGTCAGGGAACGCCGGGTGGGTTGAACCGACAAGGTCTACCGGGCGACCGAAAGCCCGATGGGAACGACAAGAAAGAGAAGAAGTTCGAGCCGGCGGCTCCGCCTGCCCGAGTCGGCCGCAAACAGCGCAAGCAGAAGGGTCCCGAAGCTGCGGCACGGCTCCCGACGGTGACCCCGCTGACAAAGTGCAAGCTTCGGCTGCTGAAGCTGGAGAGAATCAAGGACTATCTCCTCATGGAGGAGGAGTTCGTCACAAACCAGGAGCGGCTCAAGCCACAGGAGGAGAAAGCCGAGGAGGACAGATCTAAAGTTGACGACCTCCGAGGCTCACCGATGAGCGTGGGGAATCTGGAGGAGTTAATTGATGAGAATCACGCCATTGTTTCGTCCTCCGTCGGTCCTGAGTACTACGTTGGGATATTGTCCTTCGTGGATAAAGACCAATTGGAACCTGGGTGTGCGATTTTGATGCATAATAAGGTAATTGGGGTTGTGGGTTTTCAGGGTTTTTTTATTGATTTGCAATGATTTGGTTGTTGATGTGGAATGATTTGGTTGTTGATGTTTGTTCTCTTAATGTTTTGTTTTTGTTGGTTCAAATTGAAAATTTGAGAAATTTTGATGAGAAATTGAAGGTATTTTTTTTTTTAATGAGAAATCCGATTTTAGGAAAGTGATGTGAAATTGAAATTGCGGTTGAGTTTGTAACCTCATCAGGCTGATGATAATTAGTTGCATTGATGGTTTAGATTTGGCCGCAAAAGCTGAGACCTTGATTGATTTTTAGTGTGCTACCTAAAGCCATAGATGCGACTCGAGCATTAGTTAATTACTATCAAAATGTCATCGGGTATATATGAAACTGATACAATTATGGTTCTACCTACCGATGTTTATAAACACAACTATATGTTTGTGGGTGATATACTTCGTTTTTTGTTGTTTGATTTAACTATTTGTGTGTTTGTTGATTGGTAATGTGTTAAATGTTGTTTATTGTCAGGTGCTTTCTGTTGTTGGGCTTCTTCAAGATGAAGTTGATCCGATGGTGTCAGTGATGAAGGTCGAGAAAGCTCCGTTGGAGTCATACGCTGACATTGGTGGATTGGATGCCCAGATACAGGAAATTAAAGAAGCTGTTGAGCTCCCACTGACTCATCCCGAGCTATATGAAGACATTGGTATCAGGCCACCTAAGGGAGTCATATTGTATGGAGAGCCAGGAACGGGCAAGACCTTGCTTGCAAAGGTATGGATGCATTTTTTTCTTTCAACTGGGCCACAGCATGCAATTTATGTTTGTTTCATATATGTTTGTTTTTCCATATTTTGCCTGTTCACTATAATATCTTCCCCACTCAGACATGTTATAAAAGAAATATGGTTGCAGGAACTTGCTTCACTGTTGCAAGTCGCAATAGTTCTGAATGTTATCAATGTCATTACTTCTCAATCTGTATCATATTCTATATACAACATGCCATATAGATGTTGCTGTCGTTTGTTGGGTGTCAAATATCATCAAACTATTATTTTCCTTCCTGCAGGTCTACGTTGCAGTTGGTTCTTTATTTTTTCACTGTTTTATAAAATAGGGCATAACAATTGCTTTGCTAGTTTTCCTACGTGTTTTGTGGGTGGATCCCCAACTGATAGCATATACACAGTACACCTTGCTTTGAGAGCATGCACAGACACAAAATTTGTTGCAAAGACCTGTGTAGTTAAAGAGTTGTACTTTCACAATTATGAGAATTATGCATGCTCGCCATGGTTTCTTTCCTTGATGTTTGCTTACTGTGTATATGTTCTACCTGCATGCTTAATGTGAAACTATCTCCTCAGCTTGTAACCATATTCTCACCTTTTTCAGGCAGTGGCAAACTCTACGTCAGCAACTTTCTTGCGTGTAGTTGGTAGTGAGTTGATTCAGAAGTACTTGGGAGATGGTCCAAAATTAGTGAGGGAACTCTTCAGGGTTGCTGATGATCTCTCACCTTCTATCGTCTTCATTGACGAAATTGATGCAGTTGGTACAAAGAGGTGAGTGGCGAGCCCCTGATCATTGATGAAAACATTCATGAATGCTTTTTCTGTTAATTCAATGTTCCTGATGATTATTTGTCTGCAGGTATGATGCCCATTCAGGTGGTGAACGTGAAATTCAGAGGACCATGTTGGAGTTACTTAACCAGTTGGATGGTTTTGATTCAAGAGGAGATGTCAAGGTTATTCTGGCAACAAACAGAATTGAAAGCCTTGACCCAGCCTTGCTTCGTCCTGGCCGAATAGATAGGAAGATTGAATTCCCTCTTCCTGATATCAAAACAAGGAGGCGCATTTTCCAGGTAAATTTACATGACAGTGTATGAGAAAAACAAACTAAAATTCAACTGTGCTTTGTTCTTTTTCTTGTGACTAACAATGTTTGGATCTATTGATTGCAGATTCACACATCAAGGATGACATTGGCTGATGATGTCAACTTGGAAGAGTTTGTCATGACCAAGGATGAGTTTTCCGGGGCTGATATCAAGGCTATATGTACTGAAGCTGGTTTGCTTGCTTTAAGAGAGCGCCGTATGAAGGTGAGATACATACTAAGATCTTTTAATGGAATTTTTCACAACCTGGGAACGATGGCAGAGGAGATCTTCCAACCTCCCCTTCCCGGCTTTTATCTCCATACTTTGTTTTTTCGCTTTATTCACAGAGTCATTAACACATTATATCCAACCGTTTGCTTAATCATTGAAATTAACTGGGGTGTTATATGTTTAAATTGTGGGCATCAGGTGACGCACACGGACTTCAAGAAGGCGAAGGAAAAGGTGATGTTCAAGAAGAAAGAAGGGGTTCCAGAAGGACTTTATATGTGAAAAAAAATCAGCCCACATGCACTCTGAGGATACAACTGTTCTCTTTGTGTTCTGTTTTAGAACTTAAATTCTGTTTCGAGTTGATTTGTGTTTTGGATTCGATATTAAACAATGAATCGCGTCCTTAACTGGAAGATGGAGTTTGTCATACTTCTGTTTACGCTATATTTCAAAGCTCACCATATCTCTTCTTAATCTCGGATTTCTTAGCTGAGGAAAACGTCGGATGCATTTTAAGCTTGTAAAACAAAATTTCTGATAGTTCGAAACTCATTAGTTTTCCTGGATGGATCCGAGATGTGTGCTCCTACTGCCAATACCAGCAAACACATTCTCTTGAAATTCCAGAAGATCCTTTTTTCTCCTTCAATGTCGCCGTAACGTGTGGTTTTCTTGGTACCTCTAGCTGTTATCAATTCAACCTATTAACGCTCACCTGAAACACTAATTTTTTGAGTCGTGTAGATTGAAAAAGCGAGCAAGAATAAAATACATGACATCAGATATAAGAGGGAGGAATTCGAATTCAAAACCTCGGATACAAGAGTGAATTATCTTTTGTTTAAGAGCTACAAACCCCTTTCGGAAGTCTCTAAAAAAGTGGGGAAATAAAATAAATTTGACCACGTCTTATCAAACTTGTCACATGCGCACACAAGACACGGTGGAACTTTGTTTAACTCGACCGCCTCTTCTACGAGTTCATTGCTATAAAAGAAGATGAACAATTTCTTACCAAAAAAACAGAAAAAAGATAAATTGTTTTGAAGTTACATAAGATTTTAGGGTTTAGGGTTTTAGGACGTTAGCTTCTGTTTGGTTCCCCGGAAACTATTTTCTCTTCAAATGGGTCATGGAGTAGTGTGCCAAATCTGCAACGAAGCACAATCCAAATACAAGTGCCCCTCCTGCCGCGCACCTTAGTAAGCTACCTCAATCTTTGCTTTCCATTTTTTCTTTCTTACCGCTCTCTCATTATTTTCCCATAAAAAAATTATTTCTCGCAGTTGTTCTGTGCCCTGCTTCAAGAAACACAAGGGTATGAGACTCTCAAATTTCAAAATCTATTTAATTGCTTAATTTGGTGATTACCTGGGTCCTAATCTGAGTTCATAAATATGAAAATTGCAGAAAACCCATGTGCTTTGCCAGTTTTTTCTGAAGAAAAACCACCAAGTAAGGATTTTGGCACTCCAATTTGAGCTTAACTAAACTGCTTTCATATGGTATAATTGAAATTTGTGGACTTTTTGTTTGTGAGTGACTTGTATTTTGTTTCCTGGTGCATTGATTTTTATGATGTTTTCGTGAGACTTGTGTGCTCTGAGGATTCTGATAATTCTTGTTCTTGTTTATTTCTTACTCTTCAGCTGCAGGTCCAGAATCACTGGTTGAGAGGCTGTTAGTTGTGGAGGAACCGAGCGAAGTGCTGCAAAGGCCGCAACTAGAGGCGATAGGTAAGGATTTATATAACTAGCTTGGAACGGCATTACAGTTTCTTTACACATTTACACAAGGATTGTTGCTGTAAATTGCAATCCATGGACATGTAATTAGGGAGGGGAGCAATGACTAGAAAGTGGGATGGCGGCGAGAATGATGAACATCGAAATACTAGGATTTAACCCTTCACCTCTTTGGAGAAGTTGATTTTCTTATGGTGCATACCAAGACCTAGGTGCCTAAATCCTTACAAGTAGAAATGGCCGACGTGCCAAATTTAACTCACAAATGACTTTTCTTGAGGTGAACCTGTAGAATAAAAGAGGTTAGTTTGTAGCCAAATCAAGAATAGAAGGTTGTTTTGTCGGTAGAGACCAATAAGAGGATAAACAACCTGCAAGAGGGTTTCCGCAACTAGGTTGGGCGCAAGATAGAAGCAAAGGTTTATGGTGTTTATGCTGAACGAGTTCATGATGTAAACCGTATCTGGTAAACACTTTTGCTGTTTCTTTCCATCATTCTGCAATCACCCTTCCCTCGCAATCTCTAGAAGGCTCGTTTTTCAGGCATTCAAGGTATTCATCAATGTGTTGATATATGATGGTTAGTAAGTCCATCAGTTCAGTAGTTTATTTTAGTTTAGCATAGCCAAAAATCGGTTATGAGCGGCCAGGGCACCATTTTAATGATCTGCAGCTAACTCTGCATCAAAGTTGTCCTACGTGATTTGGCTCCAGAAACCCGTCCCCTTCTCCTTGTTTTTCCGCTTAAGACCTCTGGTTGAAGGATTGATTATAATCTATATGAAGAAATTGTTGAATTGGCGACTGATATGAAAATTCTATTTGCTTAATTCACTTCGTTTTTTCTTACAGCTTCTTCCAGTGAAATCCGCATTTCTTTGAAAGATGAGAACCTTCAGAAACTCATTTTGAGTATCGATTGTTCACCAGATGCAGAGAAGGTGAGTAGTGCCGTTTACTTCAATCGAGACCAAAGTCTTTCTCTTTATCGAATATGTTTTCTTTAGACGTGATACTCATTCAGAAATCAAACTGTCCCTGACTAAAATGTAGAACACTGTTTGCTAAAAGTGTTGTATGCTACCCCTCAGGAACTTGAAAAAGCTATGGGCGTGGACGTGTTTCAGATATTTACCGACAAGGTGACTCCCTCTGTTACGTTTACAAACAAATATTCTCCTTTTACTGTACATTTATGGATTGTTTGGTCATCAGATCCTATCTACCATCGAGACATCTTCGACTTCAGCAAACCTCGGTGCAAACGCATAAGAATATTATGCTGCCATCTTGGTCTTCTTCCTCTAGTTTCCTGCCCTTCTTTGGCCGCAGAATTTTGTACTCGGGTTTAAAGCTGAAACCATGAAAAACTACTTTGTTTTGTGTATGTAATTTTATCCTTCATCTTTCGCTCTTTTGTGGTAAACCTAGCAAAAGTAAAGACATCTTGAGCAACGACCCCAACAGTTTGGAAGATATCTTGAGAAAAGGTTTTAGCATCGGTGGTTCGTGCTTGCGCGCAAACGAGCACCGGCCGCAACAGAAGGAAACTATGACCAATAGAGTTAGGCACTTAGCTCTCGCATACAACCGGAAATATGCGTGTCTATATATTTTCTTCCTATAGCACTCATGACTTGACCACTAGCACTAGACCAGGTTACATGATTTAGTGACATGATACATGGTCACGTGGTGAGTGCTGTATGACGTATAATATTTGCATGGTCATCCGAGATTCTTAGCTTATCCATTTCCCGAAACGATTCGAGTACTTTCCATATTCGGTCCTCAAATGCAATTGGATAATCTTATTTTGCAGAAGAAAAAAAAATACAAATTAAAAGGAAAAAGAAGGCAAACAACTGGAATGAAATAGAAAAAATGGTCCAGCTTTGGACATCGATGGGCAAAGATACCTTTTTGTTCATCTTTTCCTGCAATGTCTCTTCTGCTTTTGCGAAAAGCAGAAAACGATACCCAAAAGGATCCATCACCATCTCCTTCCATATCTTTGAGAATGCACCGGCTCGTGTCACGATCCTTGGACGTTGGGTCTTTAGCCAAAGAGAATGTCTAGGAATCCAACGGGTAAAAGTTACGACATGACACGAGCAGGCCCGTTCTAGGACTTTCCATTGGATACAGTCTAACTTTGTAGTCTCACTAAATTATAAACTATAATACTTTTTACTGTTTTACAGATCCGAGCGCGATAAAATCAAAATCAGGAAGGGGGATGGTAAAATATATTGCTATTGGGGTGGTAACTAATAATTACAGGTTAGTTTTCCGATATATGGCAGTTTAGCCAGAAAAGGAACAGAAAAGAGAAAGAAAAGCTACTGTCAAATCTTTAGGCTACAAAACTTAGCAGGCATATGAGCCTTCCGTTATCCATCTACTCGCATCAACTTCAACCTACAACTTAACCTGCAATGCACAAAACGTTACACCGCCAGTTATTACCAACTTCCAAACTAATCTGGCAACCATACGAGATATACGACAAAGTTCCCCATTCGTCTTTGTAGTTTCAATCGTCACGATCGAAATTGTTACAATTTAAGGACAATGATTTTAATCCGTCAATTCTTTTTTACACAAGGCAACAGAGAAGCATGTGTGTGGTGCTTTAACACTTTCAATAACACTGATATACCCTAAAAATGTCATTAACTCGCAAATTTTGTCGAAAGTTTTGACCGAATTAAGCTATTGTCCTTAGAGTGCAACAATCAGTAAACATATAGACTTATATCACAACTGAAGCTACAACGACCTAGCGGAACGTCTCCCAAAATCATGGTTTGGCCCAAAATAAAATAAAAGGTTAAAAGACATTTACCTGATTGATGGTTTTCATGAGTTTCAGGTCCCCTACCGGAACTCGGCTTGCCAGTAGTCGGCTGGGGCATTGTTTGGTTCTGTAAAAGTAGACGAACCAGTAAACGTTACAGGTAATTTTATGTGAAGACAAGTTTGTAATTACGATTTCATATTCGACACAACCATACCTGCTGCAATGGTAACTGCATCTGTTGGGGACCGAAAAACTGCTGATAAGGATCTGCAAAATTTGGCATGTGTGATTGGTTTGGATTTTGTGCCCCAAGCGAGTTTACCATATGATCTGTCTGTTTCACTGCTGGAACTCTGGTAATAGGCTGCATGTGAAATGGTGGTATAGGGAACCTAGGTCCCATATGTGCGACCGCTGTTGGCATGGGTGAACCGGATATTACATTTGGAAAAGGCATCATAGGGCGATTGATGCCGGCCATTTCCATTCCCATTCCCATGCCCATTCCAATTCCCATCCCCATCGGCATGGACATCATCTGCTGAACTCCAGGAAACATCATAGGGACCATGCCGCATCCCATGGACACCATCTGTAGAAATTGGTTACTATCTATTTTTGTCATAAATAAATAAATAATGCATGAACTCTTATAAACAGTGTCTCTCGGATCTTTTGTAATTCTTACTTTTAAAGACATTTTTCACTGTTAGATGACGAAAGATTGATGTTCCGTTGATTTGTTTCATTAAAGATTAGACTGCTATAATAAATTGACTAAAAAATTTCATTTGCCAACGGATGTATCTCAATTCCCAGAATTTTTCTTGAGATTTCTTCGCCTCTAAAAGTATGATCGAGACATGTACAGCATTTGGAAACAAGAAAGGAGCATACCTGTACTTGTAACTGGAGTGATTTCAAGTACTCAATTGCTTCATCCAGCATTGATGCTTTATCCGACTGATACATACGGAATAAAAAGTGATGTAATAAAACATACTTAACATCTAATGCAGAAAGCAGTTCAAAATTCTTGCAAAATTCCAGTGAAAGATTGTATAAATATGACAAACCTTATTGCATCGAGGTATTAGTTCTTGTAAAGCCTTCATCTTTTCATTTATCCTATCTCTACGTCTCTGCACAGAAATCTACATTTAGCCCGATTTGAAGAAAAATAACCGCACATAGAGAGAAAAATGAAAAACCAGTTTCAATTGTCAACAGATTTATAGTGAAAGTAGAAGTACAGACCCTCTCGGAGAGATTGTGGACCTCTGCAGCACGCGATCTCTTTGTAGATGATGTTGATCCTCGGACTTGTTTCTTTCCACTGGCAGATTCAAACTCAACATCCTTTTAAAACAAAGGAAAAAATGAGCAATTATTTTCTAGAATCCACTAGTAAATAGCACAAAGGGCATTAAAGCTACAGAGACAAATTGCAAGTATAAGAACGATCATTGTCTTCATGGACCCTACTGCTGAAAGTACACACACGAACGCCCTCGCCCCTCCCACCAACTGAATTATGCGTGGCAATGGCATCGTAGCCACAAGTAACCTAAACTTTCACGTACGAAAATCATTTTCTATATTAATTCATGAAGTATGACACAAATTCTATATCTAAGGGAAATCAAATTATGTATCTACTAAAGGAAGTTATTTCCGCACACCATTTTGCTCACTTGCCACACCAAATAAACAAGGTGTGCACTAGGAGAAAATAAGGAATAATACTTGGCTACTCAAAGAATGAGGACGAGTTTCTACTGAAAATTGTTCTTGTCGACTCATAGAACTTGTGTTTATGATCATAATCGTTCATATTAATCATTCTCTAAAAGATCGCCTTTGTAAAAAATCAATTAAAACTAAGATTGTTTAGTCATCAAACTGTAACAACATATGAACAAAATTGGTAAAAGCATTACGAACCATTTGCTACAATAGATTGACTAAACGACCTTAGTTTTAATTCATTTTTTGGACAGACGATCTTTACAAAGTGATTCATAACATGAACAGCTCTGATAATATGCATAAAGCTCTATGATTCAAACACGAAGAGTTTTGAGTATGAGTTCCTACTTATCATTCAGTAGCCAAGCATTGTTAAAAAATGAATGTTAACATAAGACAAAGAAACTAAGTCTCGTGTAAACTGCGTGCAGCCCATGATGAATAATAAATCATTTGTCCAAAATAAATAAATAAATCATTTTCCATGTATTACACAATGGGTAATGCTAGAGAGACTAAATGGGTGAATTAAATTTTGTAAATTAAATGACATAAAAGTTGATGATTGAATTATAACTTAAGTCTTAATTAACGTGCTTATTTTTTATTGGTGATACGTCATTTAATTTCTAAATTTAGTCTATCTAGTTTCTCCAAAATAAATCATTTTAGTTGGTATTTTAGACATGGGTAATGCTAGGGAGCCGAAATTTGTAGACAAATTTACAAATTAAATGATGTGTCACTAATAGAAATAAGTATATTTATTAACGGTTATGGTAGTTTTCAAAATTTTATGACAAATTTTGTCTCGTGACATCACCCTTTATACACTAGAACTAGAAGTAAAGTTTCACTACCACCTACATCATCTACCAATCATCTTCAATTCAATTCAAGAAAACTAACGAAAAGTTAAAAAAAAAAATTAGTTTTAATGAAAAATGACAAATAAAGGTGTAGTGAATAGTATCAGAAAAATGTAAAAATGTAATTTTTCGTTAAAAGTAAACAGTACCGAGAATGTTTTATTAAAATTCATTTCAATTTATTGTCAGAAATTCATGTCACTCCTACTATCTGCCACGTGTACACCGTACAACTGAAGTGGCACACTGCAGCCTTTTTCATAGGGTCATAGCCTAGGGAAGAGAGAGGTAGCGGGGATGGTGCGCACTGCGCACGCTTACCGACATCACACCCCGTACCGGCAGACGTTAACCCATAGACCCCAGGCAACAAACAAACAACACATTGGGAAAGAAAACGTTGGATTTATTACTTTCTTTTTTGTATTTTCTGGAAACTAAACCTTAATTAATTAAATTTCAATTTTTTCCAAAAATATTATTAAATAGTAAAATATATATAGTTTAAATTTCAATTTTTTCCAAAAATATTATTAAATAGTAAAATATATATAGTATTTAACACACGTCAAAAGCGAAAATAAATCACATTATTGCTTGCTCATTCTAAAGCTAACCCCAATCCTCTTTTCTTTAATATAAATAATATCGTTTGTTCAAAAAAAAAAATACAGATAAAAAGGCAATTATTTCTATGTATACTGTGCAATTCTTAACAATTAACAATTTAATTAAGAAAAATTAAGGACTAAGTATCTAAAACTCCCTAACATTTTAGTGTCGTTCTAATTTGGTTTCAATCTTTTTAAACATTTCAAACAAGTACCCAACTGATTGAAAATATCTCATTTCTTAAGCCTTAGTTAAATTTAATTCAATATGTGTTTGATCATTGGGTTCTATATTATATAACCAATATCTGAAATTTAGATTTTCAAGTAACTAATATTAATTTTGATCGTAATATACTAGTTGCTGAGTTTTGAATATAAAAGTTGAGATGGTATATCATTGGCCGTAACTTGAGTTTAGAGATGACAGGGACCTGATATTTCTCGATTTTTGTTTTTGTTTTTCACTTTATTAGTGAATCTGTTTATTTATTTTAAATTTTTCATATTTATGTCTTTTTTAAAGTTATTTTTATTATTATTTTAATATCTATGTATGCTTAAAAAATGAGATTTATATTTGCCAAGTGTGTATTTAACAAAAAAGTTAACTGGGATATAATGGATATAGCATTTTCAATAAGTTGGATGTTTATTTGAAATATTTAAGAAATTAAGACAAATTTAAAATGACCCTAAAAGCTTTAGGAGTTTTTTTTTTTTTTTTAACAAACGACATTATCTAAACTAAAATAATAGATAAATGAATTAAGTCTAGCATCGTATTTGGTAAGAATCGAATATATGACTTCACTTACCATTAAAAGAATTATATTAAACCGTAATATTAGGCGATAAAGCTTAAGAATTTTGAAGTCTTTCATTTTTCATATAAATATAAAAAAATATACAGATTTGGGTTGTCATTGTCATTAATCTAAAAAGTAATTAATAAAAATAAAATTGTGCTCACTCACCTCGCTTTGAATCTCGGCGTCGTCGGCGGCGGCGACTTCTCTCCCTTTCCGCTTCCGGTTATCGGCAGTCGGCGGTGGCTTCTGAGCCGACATCGGCTCGGCGCTCTCGCCGGCACTCGCGCTGGAGCCTCCTGGCGACGACGTCAGCGACATCTCACACGTGATCACTTCTTTCGCCGGAAACGACGTCCCAGCAGTTGGAAACGACGTCGCTCCATTAGCCAAGCCGCCGCCATCGCCGTCGGGCCTAGAATCCAAAGCCCTAGAGCTTGGACCCACCAGCGGAGTGTCGCTGGAGTCCACCACCGTCATCGTCTCCCTAACCACGCTCTTCTTCGAGCCCGGCGGTGCCATTTCCGGAATCATAGGCCTGTTGCTGCTGGCGTTGTTGTTGTTGGGCCTGGCGAAGTGCAGAAAGTTCTGGACCTCGGTCCTCCTCGGCGTATGGATCGGCAGCCTCGAAGCGGGTGCGGGCGCCGAAACCTGCGGCTGCCGGAGCTCGGAAGTGGTGGAATCGGGATAGAGGAGGTCCGCGGAGAAGGGGTCGTCGACGAGCGGGTACTGAAGCCACGAGGCCATTTCATCTTCTTGCATAAACAGGTGCGGGTTCTGGGCCGGCGGCTGGGGTTGGGAGGCCGGTCTGGTGATGCCGCCACCGTCGTCGGGCAGAACGACGTCGTACTTGGACTGGTGCGATTTTTTACTATTGACTGCAGACCTCTGGTTCTGGCTCTGCATGACGACTTGGCCGTTCTGCCATAGCAGCTCCATGACGTCGTCTTCCGGCCTGCAGTCGAATTTGAGCTATGAAAATTGAGCTGAAATGAACTGAACCAAATCAGATTAATAAAGTGGGGAGAGACTGAGACTTACATGGTTGATTTTCTCGGTCGGTTGAGAGCAGAGGAAGTGGGAAGTGAGTAATCGTCTTCCATTTCGAAATCGGGGACGCACCCATTCATCCTTTGTTCCGAAATCCGATCACTTAAGATCTCATCGAAAAAACCCAGTCAGAAATTCGTAGTTTTGAAGAAAATAAAGAAATAAATAGGGGGTAACGGTGGTTATCACTTACGGATTCAAATAATAAAAAGGGAGGAGGAGGAGGAGGTACTTGTACTCCAAGTTTGGACCGACGATGGAAGCAGAGGAGGTACTTCACTCGGTCTCTGAGTCTCTGAGTCTGTGTCTCTTATGAGTCTCTGAGTGGTGGTGCAGAGCAAAAGAATGGTACTTTGAATAATTGGGTTTACAAGAGTGGAAAGCTCCAATGTGGGTGGTGATGGGAAATTAATGGATAGAAATCTCAAGGGAAAAGATTTCAGTCGCAGCTAGCAGCTACTACTCTCTCTCTCTCCTCCAAAGATAAGGCTCTGTCTGTCTGTGTTTCTCTCTCTCTGCGAATAATAATAGGAAGGAAAAGGACGAAAGGAACTTTTGACGCGATGCGATGAGATGCGAAGGCAAACGGTGCCGGTCCTTCCCAAGTTTTATATGTTTTTTCATTTCCCATTACTCCTCTCTCTCTCTCTCTCTCTCTCTCTCTCTCTCATTTAACATGTTTTTTATTAACTAAGCTCCACTGATAAATGCCCCCACATAACTATCACTTCTTAAACTCAAACTCCATTTTATTAGGTTTTACCACGATCATCTTGTACTTGAAGTAAAAACAACTTTCCTACGACTCCCACGTCATTGCAAGTTGCAACCGTCCTTTCTGACTAATCCATTAAGTTTTAGGAGAACGGATCCTCTCCCGAACCAAGCATTCGGAGTCTCAAACAACCTGGACCGCATAAATTGAATCCAACGGTTTCTATTAAATTATTTTTCTGATCCACCACACACAACCGACGGCCCTAATTTGACTTGCACATCAATCAGCGGTCTAGATTGTTTGATGAAGAGGCTCCGGCTGCTTAGTTTCGAAGAAGATCCGTTCTCAAGTTTTAGGGCTAGTATTCTCCCGTCACTATATCACTCCTACTTTCTCACTTTTCGTTGTTTTTTTATAAAGAAATAACTTATGGCTTTTTAGTCAAAATAATTTTTGAAATTTGCATAACTCCTCACTTTGGTCTTTAATATTTAAAATCAATAGAATTAGTCCATGAGTTTGTCTATCATCAATCATTTTGGCCATTTCATGAAAAATCTCCATTAAATAAGGCTAAAATGACAAAAATATTCTCAATTTTTTGTCAAATCATTTGACCTATTGTTTATTAAATTCAGGGTATTTTTGTTATTTTGATCTTATTTAATATAATTTTTTATGGAATGACCAAAATGATTGATGATAGATAAACTCAGAGACCACTTCTAGTGATTTCAAACTTAAAGACCAAAGTACTGAGTTATGCAAATCTCATAGACCAAGAAATCAGTATATGATGTTGGCATGTTAGTGTGAACATTTAGATAAAAAAAAAAGGACTAAAGAGGAGAAAAAATAATAAGAAAGGAGAGAATCTATATCTTATGAGTTTACTTGATTGATGAAAAATATCGGCACATTAACAGTCTAATTATAAGTAATTTTTCTCCTACTGTTCACTGGTTGAAAAAGTATATTATTTGGAGTATTTTCAATTGCAAATTGAAACAATATAAAGGGAGATAATTTTTCCACACTCATTTTAGACTCTCACACTCTTTTTTATTTTGATTGCTGGATTGAATAAATTAAACAAAAACAACTATAAAGATTAAACATGAGTATGTGATATAGATTGAAGACGCTGCATTTCTATCATGTCCATGTACAAATGACTCCTAAAAACAACAAAGAAATAGATAATTAGAGCATCTTCAAGAGACTTTAAAATGTGAAGAAACGTCTCCACAAAAAAAAAAAAAGAAATCTGAAATTTTAATTTCATCGCGTCAAAGCATATTTGTTCATATTTGAAACTCAATGGCCATACTAAATAAGCGTATGAGATTACGTAGAAATATCCAACGTCAAAAACCTTTGCTCAAAGAGGCCGACTAATCAAACAAGTTTTTATAATCAAACACTAGCTAAATTAACATCAATATAACTAATATTTCTTGGAAATGCTTTAGAGTTTTAAGTATTTTACTTCCGGTATAAAATTCCAAATCACAACCTGAAACTGCCACGTTAATTTGGATGATAAAATTATAAAATATAAAAGTCTTCATCTCTTGCGACACACAACCACTTGCACTTTGTCTTTTTCTGTTATTTTCTTTCTAGTTTCTACTGTTTTTAACTTATAAGATTAATAATTGAAAAAAAATGGGTGACGGAACGTTTTAATTATTTCATATATACATATACAGTATACATATTTGTATATATATTACATAACGCGTAATTCGTTTAGGACCATACTTGTATTAGGACATGGAGAATCTAATGCATGAATCGATCATGATTAGTTTTATAAATTAAATCAGTCAGTTGATCCACATCCACTTAATTATCTCTTTTAGTTTAATTGCTTGGTCAAGATCGTAATCAACCTGATGATGTCTAAGTCAGTTTTGTTGATGAAAGTTTGGCACAAATTGTATAAATAATTGGAGTTTTCTTCTTGTCTTACCGGTATTTTAAACATGTCAAGTAAATTACACTCTAGATGCTTTCATAAGTTTTGTAATATATATGGTGTAAGTTTCTGTGAAATGCTATATACTTGTATAATTGTAATTACGAAATAATGAACTCGTCAATACATCGATTAGTGCATCATTCGCTATGACAAATTGCGTTTTATTAAACTAATACTAAGGCGGAGGTTTGCCTAGAAGCAGCCACCCTTGAAAGAGTGCGTAATAGCTCACTGATCGAGCGCTCTTGCGCTGAAGATGAACGGGGCTAAGCGATCTGCCGAAGTACTCTTAATTAGGGCTATTATGCAAGGAAAATTTGGTAGGGCAGTAAGATGTGTCATCATGTATGAGGTATGGTCAGGGAACCAAAAGTACACTAATTAGGTCCATCCAACCCTAATTGTGCAAACATTGATGTAATGATTGTGGATTGTCTAGTCTTTGACCCCTACCATGTTATTGTACTACTGCCCCCTCCCGAGGTGAGCAAATTCCCCATGTTCTTAGCTGGATCGATAGGGTTCTTTCTTTCACAAGTTAAAGTTGCTATGGGAGCATTAACCCTAAAATTGTTATGGCAACATTTCACTGGTTAAGCTCATTGCTATTTCCAGAGATTTGATATTTAGATCCTGTATCAGGGCTTGGTTAATGCAAGATTAGTGAGTTCTTATTGGGTTGTTCAAACCCATGACATATATGTTAAATCCTGTAGTGCATTTTCGTAGTTTATTATACTTTTTGATGAGTCTGACACGTGATACGCTAGTTCAAAAGTTTGCTATTCTATGTGAAAATTTGAACTTCAATTTTAGAGTTATAGTGTCTCTTGCGTCATTATTTCTGTATAAAGTAACTTGAGTTTAAGACATGCATGGAAGAGTAATAGTATCTTGACATTGCTTTGCACGATGGCTCTCAAGCTAGAGGATGCTTCAAGGGCAGTGATTCTGACTCCTAGTTTATTCTTGTTATTTTTTGTCATTAATTTTCTTGTAACTTATTTAATCCTAAAAGTTAGAAACAATGGAGTGCAACCCTTTTCTTCAAAATAGTATGGATTTTGAAAAACAAATTGATCCACAAATAATTATTTGGTTTATAAAGCAATATATATTACCTAGAAAAGAGTGGTGCTATCTACAGGGGAGAGATTTTTCAATGTGACCGGTACATGTGGTGGTACACCATGTATCACTAAATAAATGGTGGGATATGTGTATTAAAAAGTTAATAAAATCAAAAAAAAAAAATTCTCATCACTTATATAAAAACACGTGGTGTACCACTCATATTCCCGTCACAATGAAAAATTTCTCCCACAGGGGCAGATGGTAATAAGGACCAAGGTGGTCCCAGGACCACTTGAGTATGGAAACTATACATATGAATGTCTTTTGAGGATCATCCGAATGTTTGATACATGTCTCTTTTATTCTTATTAAATGTTTGATGTAATACATGCTAGTCATATCTTGACATGTTGTCTCAACAACACTTGACATGTTTCATCAACAGAACTTGACATGTTGATCAAAAGCACTCGAAAAATTCTCTCCATATCACTCATCAGATTGTTTCGGCATATACTGATATATGTTGACATGCGCATAATAAGCCCACCAAGTGAATAAACTGATTTTTATTTTGCACTTCGTGCCTATTCCTATCTAAAAAACTTGTGTTTAACATTAAGACCCTCCAAGGTTCAAATACTGTATCCACCACTGGCTATCTACACACTCATTTTTACCTCTCACACACCATTTTTTAATTTTCGACCGTTAAATTAAAAATGAATTGAATAAAAATCAAAAGATAAAAATTAACAAAGAGTGTGTGAGAAGTAAAAAATAGATGTGTGGATCCTCTCTCTTCAATCTAAATTCAGATTATACATGTCGCATTTTGCACGCATCACAATCCTGATTATAATTTAAAAGAAAGACAGCAAGTTTTTGCCGTGACAAAAAGACAGAAATAGTATGATTGAGTTTGAATGTGAGTGCCATTACTTTCGTTGGAAAATGGCAATTAATTGCGATTACTTTCTATGGAAAATGACAATTAACGGTAAACCGCTCCAAATTTAAACTTAATTCTTTAATTAGCACAGTTATTTTTCCTCTCATAAAAATCTCTATGTCAAGTTGTCAACAAAGCCAAAAATTATTTTATTCCATTTGAGATCTGGACTTTATCTTTACGCGCCAACTTTAGAATTTACTCCCTGAATTTTCAGAAAATTTTCATTATGATGGGAACACGGATAGTACATTACGTATTTTTATGTAAGTGGTGGAAAATTTTATTTTTTTAATTATTAATTTTCTAATACACATATTCCACCATTTGTGTAGTGACACGTAATATACCATCTCGTGTGGCGGTCACACTTTAAAATCTCTCCTGAATTTCCACGTGAATTAATTATTTTAGGTGAGCTTAATTATGGATGCATACATGCATTACCAAATATGAGTTTTCCAGGGCTGGGCCCGTTGAAAATAGTACCAGTGCTGGAAGGAAACGAGAATTTACATGATATAAGTAAGGAACTATTATTAGCACTTCAAAATTTTCATTCTACGCTCTTCATAAGTGTATTTTTCTTTCTAATTATAGAAAGTTTGGAGTGCGAATTGAGATTTTTGGAGTGCCAATAATAATTCCCCATAAGTATATTGTTAGTTTTGTAACAAAGCCTATAAAACATGTATAATTTTTTGGGGTAAATTACATTTTACCCCTCAGGTTTGGTGTCGATTTCAATTCCTTACAACATCTTTAAAACATTTCACTTTCATACCTCAAGTACTATTTTATTTCAATATAATACATCCGCTAGAAAAACCGTTAAGTAAACCGTTAAATGATGACGTGGCAAATATGTGATCCACATTTGTGCTAACATGGCTATCGAATTTATTCCACACGGAAAAAAAAAATTTATACATTTAAAAATAATTAATTAAACAAAAGTTATTAAAAAAATTTAAAAATAAAAAAAAATAAAAAACACACAAGCAAACCCAGAAACTCATCCCTTCCCCTTCCCCACAACCCCTCTCCACTCTCTTCGTCTCCCCTCCCTTCAACCCAACCTTTGATCCCTCCTTCAACCTCATCCTTCCCCTCACTTGCAACTCAACCCCTAAACCCCTCAAACCACCCCACCTCACCCCACCCCAAAACAACCAGCAACTAGGGGATGGAAAATGTGGCAGCCACGTCCCCTACACACCATTGTCGTCGTCCCACATGATCTGAGATAGTTACCCAGAAGAAAAAAAGGCAAAGATGGAACCTATTGCCCATCCCCTACACATCATTGCTGCCGTCCCACCTAATCCCGGTGACCTCCTTATCTCACTCTTTCTTTTCCTCCTTCTCTCACTCTGACCTCGGAAGCTCGCCATGAAGTGGCACCCAGATAAAAACCTTAACAACAAGAAGGCCGCTGAGGCCAAATTCAAGCAAATCTCGGAAGCCTACGATGTACGTTAATGTAAATCTCTCTCGATTTGAATTCTATTTTTGAAAATTCCCAAAATTCTCAAATTTTTTTGCTGAGATTTGTCGCAATTTGGATGGAAGATGGAAATCGACTTCGGGTGGGAGATGAAGACGTTGATTGACCAGATGGTGATGGAAGAACATGAAGAGAAAGGAAGTTCTGGGGATAAGGAAGACATGGGTTCGAGTGAATGCGGCTGGGATGGGGAAGACTAGGGGTGGGTTCAAAAAACCGAAAACCAAACTGAACCGAGGCCGAAAAAAACCAAACCGAAAAAAAAAATCATATATAAATACTAAAAAAATACATGATGTTGTCAGGGTTTGAACCCCTTCTCTTCAGGTTGGGCGTTGGGGTTAGTAGCTGCAAGCCAACTTGACTGTAGGCTTCGTGTTGTTATAATTGTACCAGTAATATATTTATAGGTTTCTTATGTTTAATGCTTTATAAAATTTCTTAACTTTACAAACCCTAGCCGTCACACTCCCATTTCATTTCAGATCTCTCAAACACTTCTCTCTGTTTCGTCCGCTGCTTCCTCTCTCTGCCTTTGCTTCCTCATTCTCTCTCTCTCTCTCTCTCCCTCTCCTTCATCTCTTCCACCAAATCACTCTCTCTCCAGTCTTCTACTGTCCTCCTCGCGGATCCCTTCTTCCAAACCATGATTTTCCCTCGCCCCTTTCGAGACCCGACGAGACCCGACGAAAAGAGGAATTGTAAGAGTTTGCGACGATCATGGCGATATCACTGCAGCAAAGGTTGTGGGTTTTATTTATTTGTCAGTTCATAGGTTTTTAATTTTACCCATTTGAAATTTATGTAATTTAAGGTGAAATTTTTTGTATATTTCTCTGAATATGTTTTGGAATTTTCTAGATCTATTGTGAACTTGACTATGAATTTGAATGTGGCCACTGGGCATGCGATATTGGAGTCCGATTATGGCATATAGACGAACCCATTTGCTTTTTTTTTTCCGATCCGCATCGATCAACTAATTTGTTGAATTATTTCATGATTTTGTAAATTTTAAAGTTTTAGAATTTTGAATCCTGGCGATGTACATTTCCTTGAAGAATATATGTTTCTGTATTTGCTTAAGTTTGAAAATTTGAAATCGATCTGCTTGATCATAAGTAGTTGAATTACTTGAATATATTCAGGATTTTAAGGCAATGCTCTGATATATGAGAACTGGGAGGTTGATAGGTAGGTTCCTTCCAGGTTTTTATTCCTCACTCTCGTATAGGTGAACTTGGTTCGTTCAATTCTTAGGGAGAAGAAGGATCCACTGGGAATGAATGGGAAGATTGTTTACATCATTTAAAAAAAAAAAAACCGAAATAAAAAAAAAATGAACCGAACTGTCGGTTTTGACAAAAAACCGAACCGTTTTGAACCTAACCCAGCCCTAGGGAAGACAACTGTTTTAGTTTTAGGGTTTTTTTTTTTCAAAAATTAATTATTTTAATATTTAATATTATGGTTAAATTATTATTTTTTAAATGCATAAATTTAAAAATAAAAAAAATGTCACGTGGCACAAATCTGGCAGCCACGTCAACACAAATGTGGCGGCCATGTTAGCTCTTAACGGACCAATGGATGGAAGATGTAACGGATGTATTATATTGAAATAAAATAGTACTTGAGGTATGAAAGTGAAATGTTTTAAAGATGTTGTAAGGAATTGAAATCGACCCCAAACCTGAGGTGGTAAAGTGTAATTTACCCAATTTTTGGTCTATATGATAATATTGTATCATTGAGATGAAACTTTGTCTTTATAATATTTGCACCGTTGAAAATAATTGTAGTTGTTAAACAAAATAAAGATTTACATGATATGAATACACTATCAATATGTATTATGCTTTATGTAAATCGCTCTTTCTAAAACTAAGTGATCTAATTTCGGATTTGGTTATCGAACTCAAAGCTTTGTTTAGATGACAAGTCTCCTACTTGTGGTGGGACGAAGCGGTTGGTAATTGAACATGGAATAGGAACACATTATTCAACTGGTTCAAATGTACTGTCTCTCTGTATAGTGCTATTTCCAATAGCCACTCATCTCTACATAGGAATAATAGCATACGCTACAGTGCCAAACTAATTAAGAACTTAATCAAGCACACGCTCGAGCGAAACATAAATATATGTAAGACTAAATTGTGATTAGGATTAGGCAAAAAACCATATGAAAGGTTCTAAACATATGAACAAATCGATTTGTTTGTTGAGAATTAATCACATATTGATTGAAAGATGAATATTGTATGTTCTTATAAGTAATTACGTTTTTACTCATATTGTTAATTGATTTTACAGTGAAACTTCAGTTTTTTTCATCGTGTCAGCATGACGGTAGCGTGAAATCATAGCATTGGTATACAAAAATTGAAGCTTTAAAAATACAAAATACCCTTATGTCGTCTTCTTCTTCATTGCCCATCTGAAAGAGCACGCTAGAAACAATTAAAATTCCTGACATGCAATGCATCTGATATTTAAGTAAATCGTAATAAGGCCTATCTTACGATCCCATGTGCTGCGACTGCGATCATATATATGCTTTCTATTCCCACCATAACTAAAATCTTATTTACTATATATTTGATATATTAATATTGACAAAAAACAAAAAACAAAAAAAAAAACCTGTATTATATATAGACACAAATATATGTATGTATAAGTGTTCTGGTCCCTTCTGTCATTTGGTCAATGGCTCCTCATGCAATGCCTCTCGCTTGGAGGACTCTTCTGGCGGCCCCTCCCAGAGGGAGAGACCTACAAGCCAACCTGCTTTGGCACCATTCTAACACACAATCTATCAAGTCATATTCCTTTCGGGTCTGGTTCTGATTTTGAAGTCAATCAGACTAATGATTCACCTTGAGTTTAATTATAAGGAAGTTAAAAAGAGATGTGTGCTACCACCCTTCTTAGAAATATTTGTGTTGAGTTATGAGGTCTTGCCAGCATTAGCAATGGCAGAGACATGATTTTTTTCTTGGGTGAGCTAGCATAAATTAGTACTATAAAACTATATGTTTGTTTTTTCTTATATAAAATTATATAATAATCAATATAAAATAACAACAATAGAATATAAACAATTCTTGAAATCATAACCCTAGTCGACAACTTCAAGGACCATATAAATAATTAACCTACTAAATAAATCAAGAACAAGTAAATAAAGTGATTAAGAACGTATCAAAGGCTACATTCATTGGGAAATCGCAACGAAAAGTACGGAATTGCGGAGATATGGATTTAATTTGTGAACTAAAAGAAAATTCTTTTTCTTTTCTTGAGTAAGAAGTACGGAGGCTAAATTGCATAGGGTAAATGGTCTTTTTCTTTAACGGATAGGATAGAAGAGGGGGGGAAATAAAACAAATTGTTGTAGGCCTATTTGATTGAGCGATCTAGGGAGAGAGTGAGAGAGAGGGGGCCGGTCACTTTGGAGAGAAGAGAGATTGAGTTAATTGTGAGGTGTGTTTGATTCACCCCATTGTGCCTTTATTTATAGTAGTAGAAAGGGTAAATACCTTTCCCTTTATGATTACAACATTTAATAGGTAATCTAGTCCTAATAGGAATATAAGATACTATCTCATATTCTCCAGGATTTACACAATCACATTCTTATTCTAAATATGACTGCAACACTCCCCCTTGAGTGTGTAAATACTCAACAAACCATCGCATCAGATCTTCATCAGATAAGGTAGAATAGTTGATGAAGTCATCGGCACAACGGGAAATTGAGAGTCTCATATTTACGTTGAAGTATGCATGTGTAAAAACTCACAAAAACCTTGCTATGGTAAAGCCCAAGGAATGGGGAAAACCCATACACTAAGGGAAAAGTAAGAAAATATGCATAATGTCTTAAACAAACGTCAAATTGGACGAGTGTAGTGAACTCAACAGAGTATGATCATCCCAGGATGGGTGCCTCATTAAAACCTCGTTAGGTAGCAAAAACCCAGTGGGAAAAATGCTCCTAATCGTAGGAAAAAGAGTACATTAAGATCATGTGAGTATGCTTCTGGATACTCCCCCTGAGTTAAACATAACTTCTAAATAAGAGAACTACAAGCGATTCAATTCAGACAATTTACGCATACCGATTCCTTGGACGAGCTTCTGAAATGTAGACTTGGGCAACGACTTGGTGAAGAGGTCGGCCAGGTTGTCCTGGGAACGGATTTGCTTGACTTCAATGTTCTGATGCTGCTGCTGTTGGTGTGAGTCAAAGAACTTCGGCGCTATGTGCTTGGTGTTGTCTCCCTTGATGTATCCCTTCTTTAACTGCTCGATACATGCTGCATTGTCTTCAAAGATCGTCGTAGGAAAGTCAACGACTGATGTAAGACCACTAGTGCTTCGAATATGTTCCATCACTTCTCTCAGCCAAAAGCACTCATACGATGCTTCATATAGGGCGAGAATCTCAGCATGGTTAGACGAAGTCGCGACTAGCGTTTGCTTGGTAGACCTCCAAGATATAGCGGTGTCCCCAACGGTAAAGACATAACCCGTTTGAGAACGTGCTCTTTGTAGGTCAGACAGATATCCAGCATCTGCGTAACCAACAAGGCGAGAATCAATCCGAGGGCTATAGGGGGCGGCATCACTCGGAGATTTACGGGTATAGAACGAGCCCAAATCCGTTGTACCCTTGAGGTAGCGAAAAATGTCTTTGACACCATTCCAGTGCCTGCGTGTGGGCGCATTGCTATATCTAGCTAATAGATTCACAGCGAATGAGATGTCGGGTCTAGTGCACTGAGCCAAGTACAATAAAGCCCCAATTGCACTTAGGTAAGGAACTTCAGGTTCCAAAATCTCTTCCTCATCCTCCTTTGGACGGAAGGGATCTCGTTTAGCATCTAGAGTCCGAATGACCATGGGTGTGCTCGAAGGCTTCGCTTTATCCTCATTAAAACGTCGCAACACATTTTGGGTGTAGTTTGATTGATGTACTAGGATTCCATCCGAACAATGCTCGATCTCCAGGCCGAGGCAATATCGAGTTTTCCCAAGATCCTTCATCTCAAATTCCGATTTCAAGTGTGCATCAATTTCCTCAAGCTCTACGGGAGTTCCGATGAGGTTCATGTCATCGACATAAACTGCAACGATTGCAAATCCGGAATGTGACTTCTTAATGAACACGCATGGGCATAGTTTGTTGTTCACATAACCCTGACTTGTCAAATATTCACTCAGACGGTTATACCACATCCGCCCGAATTGTTTCAATCCGTAGAGTAACCTCCTCAACCTAATTAAAAGAGTGTTCCGTGGTCTAGAACTATTTGAACCAGTCAATGGAAGTCCTTCTAGAACTTTCATGTATATTTCCGTATCTAGATCCCTATAGAGATACGCGGTTACCACGTCCATAAGCTGCATATTCAGTTTTTCGGAAACTACTAAACTGATTAGGTAGCGGAACGTTATAACGTCCATTACGGGAGAATACGTCTCCTCGTAATCAATTCCAGGGCGCTGAGAGAAGCCTTGCGCTACGAGGCGTGCTTTGTATCGCATTATTTCATTCTTCTCATTACGCTTCCTCACAAAAACCCACTTGTAGCCAACAGGCTTCACGCGTGGTGGTGTAGGAACGATTGGTCCAAATACCTTACGTTTCGCGAGCGAATCGAGTTCGACCTGGATTGCTTGTTTCTAGTATGACCAATCGATTCTACGTCGACATTCATCGACGGAACGTGGTTCAATGTCATCGTTAAGCATGATGTCAGTAGCTACTGAGTACGCGAATGCATCGTCGACGATCATCTCATTCCTATTCCAAATGTCATCTAATACTATGTAGTGGACCGAAATCTCGCGATTCTCGGGAGGCCGGCATGTTTCATCTGAAGCATCAACGTTGTGGAGCCAAAAATAATCACAAGGTGACACGTGGATTTTTGGGTAAAAGAGGACAAAATTACCCTCGAGACACACCGGGTTTCCTACACGCGAGCAGTGGAGAATCATCTATCAACCGAGTCAATAGTGCCCAAAATAGGTAACAAGTTCAAATTTATCTCATCCATCTTTATTCCATAACCTTCAAAACCTTCCACATAAATTACATAACCTCCCAAAAACATTCATTTCAATTATGTTAATTAGCCAATTTAATATATTTATTCCTAATCAATATATTAAATTGCTAATTAAATCACCAAATAACATTCAAAATACACATAAAGGGCCGGCCACTCTTTCTCCAAAGGGGACCGGCCATGCCCTATATATTGGCTCCCATTCTCACCAAAACCTAATTCCAACTCTCTTGCAAAAATCCCAAAATTCTCTAAACACTCTTTCTCTCTAAATTCTAACTTTGGCATTGGAGGTTCTTCGGCCAAAGTCCCCCCCCCCCCCCCCATTCATCATGGGCGCGTGAGACTCTTGGCCTTGACCTAAGGTGTTAATTGTTTTGTAGGTGCAAAATTGTCCAAGATTAAGAAGGAAGAAATTTGCATCCACAAATTGGTGCTTTCATTGAGAGAAAGAAATCCACACTCGTAGAAGACTCTCGCATAAAAAGGTTTTTTCTCTATTTTCTAGTCCACTTGTATTTTTTCATACGTTCTTATTATTAGAATTTTTTATTTGCAAAGGTTCTTTGGTAAAACGTACAAAAAAAAAAGAAAAAAATACAATTGGCTAGAAATTTAGAAAATTCCACGAGTGAAAATTCCAATATCCAAGAAATAAGACCGCGGCGATCCACAAGATTGAATGTGATCCTAGGAGGGGTGGCACCACCACCACCACGAGTTTCCACCATGGGAACCACCGCGGTGGCTACCACGGTAGCCATCCACGGTGAGGTCCATGGCGCCATCACCACGGCCCGAGTCGTGCCATCCAAGGCCATAGCCCAAGCCATGTTACTCCAAGCCCAACGCGAGCCCAATGCGTTGCCAAGCCGAGCCCAAGCCTCGCACCCACATGTGCCACACGCCAAGCAGCCCATTCCCGTGGCCCAGCCTGCTCCCGCCGAGCAGCCCGCTCCCGTGGCCAAGCCTGCTCCCGCCGAGCAGCCCACTTTCGTGGCCCAACTCAGCGGGACACTCCAGTGGTCCAGCCTGCTCCCGCCGAGCAGCCTACTCTCGGGGCCCAGCCTGCTCCCGCCGAGCAGCCCACTCTAGTGGTCCAACCTACTCATCCTGCCTAGCAGCCCACTCCCGTGGCCCAGCATGCTCCCGTGGCCCAGCATGCTCCCGCCGAGCAGCCCACTCCAGTGGTCCAGCCTGCTCCCGCCGAGCAGCCCACTCCAGTGGTCCAGCCTGCTCTCGCCGAGCAGCCCACTCCCGTGGCCTAGCCTGCTCTCGTGGCCCAGCCTGCTCTCGTGGCCCAACCTGCTCTCGTGGCCCATCTTGCTCCCGTGGCCTTTCAAGCAGCCCAACTAGGCCCAAGACCATCCAGACCTATCATCGAGCCGGGGGCATTCTCACCATATTTCTCTGTGGATTTGGTATTTCCCAACTCAAATCTCGCGCCCGGAGTTTACCACCCTTCCACTACTGAAGGGGGCATATTCCTTCCAAGCTTTTCCAATCTAAATGGCGAACAACACTTGTCTCGACAAGTCATAGAGTTGTCCAGCGCCCTAGCACAGCAGACGACCTTGGTGAACCAGCTCTTGTAGCGCACTAAGATGCAACGTGCCCCTGACGAGGTGTCCCAAAGTAGGACGAGGGCAGACGAAAAACCTCTCCAACAGCGTCTTGGCAAGCAGCCACTCGACTTGTCGCGAACCGAGCGTTCTAACAGAGTACACTCCCAACTGGGCCCTTGAGATAGCGTATACTCCCGTCTTAGCCCGTGGAGGAGCGTGCACTTTCAGTTAGGCCCACGGACAAACATACACTCACGGTTGGGGCCACATTCCGATAATCAACATGAGCAACCTTCCAGGTGAAATGTTCATTCGCGGGAAGGCCCTCAAGGAGCATCCTCTACCTCACATCGGAGTAGGCAGCACAATGGACGGAGAGAAGCAGTCACTCAATCCGGCTCAAGTTCAACCAGTAGCCTGCGAGTTACCCGCTCGCCTGCTAGGAATATACCACACCCACTGTTGCCGCGACATAGACGAGCCGAACACATGGAAGAGCAACCTAGACCAGCAGGTCACAATTGGGGGTAGCCGAGAGCTCTGCCACCTTAACAAAGGCAAAACTTCCATGGTCTCCAGTGCGAGAGGGTAAACCAATCCCCCGACACCCATCTGGGTCTGCTCTCCAGTGCGAGAGGATAAACTAATTGCTCTCTAGTGCGATAGGGTAAACTAATTCCCCGACACCCATATGGGTCTGCTCTCCAGTGCGAGAGGATAAACTAATTGCTCTCTAGCGCGAGAAGGTAAACCAATTCCCCGACACCCATATGGGTCTGCTCTCCAGTGCGAGAGGATAAACTAATTGCTCTCCAGCGCGAGAGAGAGGGTAAACCAATTCCCCGACACCCATATAGGTCTGCTCTCCAGTGCGAGAGGATAAACTTATTGCTCTCCAGCGCGAAAGGGTAAACCAATTCCCCGACACCCATATGGGTCTGCTCTCCAGTGCGAGGGGATAAACTAATTGCTCTCCAGTGTGAGAGGGTAAACTAATTCCCCGACACCCATATGGGTCTGCTCTCCAGTGCGAGATGATAAACTAATGGCTCTCCAGTGCGAGAGGGTAAACCAATTCATTGACACCCATCTGGGTAAGCTCTTCCCTGCGAGAAGGTCATATACCTCAAAAGATCGAATGCTTGAAGACCAACTAGGCAGCGAATAGTCAGGGGGCAGCAGCCACTTTGCACTTAACAGTTCGCTCATCTGACACTTCATCTTAGCAGTTTCGATCTCGACAGCTCCATCTTTGACTGCTCCATCTACAGCAGCTGAGAAATCAAACTCAAGCAGTTTCTTCATTTTTTGCAAGCAACCCAGACGTGGCAGCCCAAACTATTGCCCATGCCATGCCACTTCCTTGGCCCATGCCGAGCCAATCCTTGGCTCTAGCCAAGCCAAGCAACCCAAGCAGTGGTCGTTGCCACAACACCTCCTCGGCCCATGCCGAGCCGACTCCTGGCCCCTGCCAGCCGACGTGTTGCACCACCCCGACGGTTGCCCCGCGACAACACTATCCAAAAAGAAGGCAAGAAAAATTAAAATTTTCTTATATTGGTGCGGCACGGAGAAGACGAAGAAATCAACGAAAGACGGTCCTTTACACGGGCAAGACGTAGAAGATTGCTAGAGGAGGGGGAACAAATATCCTCTAAGCTCTTTCTCTCTTGTAGGGTAGAATAAATCGCTCTCCAAAGTTGATTTAATAACCCACTTAAGGTGGACTTAAATAGGCTTTGAGAGAAATTTATTTCCCTTTCTTAGAAGGATCTAATTTCCTATTAAAGAGGGAATCTACATCAAAATAGGAAGCAGTCATACGTTTCCTAAAGCAAGAAGATCTCTACACATGCTGCCCTTTCCTACGAGCAGCCCAACAGGTGTGGGGGCATTTGTGGAGCCAAAAATAATCACAAGGCGACACGTGGATTTTTGGGTAAAAGAGGACAAAATTACCCTCGAGACACACCGGGTTTCCTACACGCGAGCAGTGGAGAATCATCCATCAACCGAGTCAAGAGTGCCCAAAATAGGTAACAAGTTCAAATTTATCTCATCCATCTTTATTCCATAACCTCCAAAACCTTCCACATAAATTACATAACCTCCCAAAAACATTCATTTCAATTATGTTAATTAGCCAATTTAATATATTTATTCCTAATCAATATATTAAATTGCTAATTAAATCACCAAATAACATTCAAAATACACATAAAGGGCCGGCCACTCTTTCTCCAAAGGGGACCGGCCATGCCCTATATATTGGCTCCCATTCTCACCAAAACCTAATTCCAACTCTCTTGCAAAAATCCCAAAATTCTCTAAACACTCTTTCTCTCTAAATTCTAACTTTGGCATCGGAGGTTCTTCGGCCAAAGTCCCCCCCCCCCCCATTCATCATGGGCGCATGAGACTCTTGGCCTTTACCTAAGGTGTTAATTGTTTTGTAGGTGCAAAATTGTCCAAGATCAAGAAGGAAGAAATTTGCATCCTTAACCGTAATTTAGAATAACCTTATGCGTTGGAACGGATGAGTGAGCGATGGTCGGATTCAAACTAGGGTCACTAGTTGGTGCCGTTTTCCTCTTCCAAGGTTGTGAATCATTCGAACCAAGGGGTATGCCACGCTTTAGGGTCGGAGCAGTTGATTGGCTAGCCGCCAATGTACCTTCCCGCGTGGAGGGTGCGGCCTCCCCACCTTCGGGGACGGCCCGGCCTTCCCAGGCGGGTTGTTGACGTACACGGGGTACATCCATCCTTGCAGGTGTGTTTGCAGCGGGTATATGTGATCTTGTCACCTTTGCTAGATCATTAAAAGCATCCGGCATGCTTTGAGCAATGCTCTGAAGATCTATAATTCGTCGCACCTCAGTTTCAAACTGGGCAGTGCGGGGATCTAAATAAGACATAGTGGGAGCATACCACGATAATTCGCGGCGTTCTACGGGAACGTTAGCATGCTTATCTCTCCCTAACGACGGGAAGACTGTCTCATCAAAGTGACAATCCGCAAAACGTGCGGTAAAGAGATCTCCTGTCAAGGGTTCTAAGTATCGAACAATTGACGGCGAATCATAATCGACATAGATTCCCATTTTTCTCTGAGGACCCATTTTGGTACGTAGTGGCAGCGCTATTGGCATATAAATGGTGCACCCAAACACCCGTAAATGCGAGACGTCAGGCTCGTATCCAGTGACCAACTGTAACGGTGAATGTGGTTGGGTAGCGATGGGCCTCAGGCGGACCAACATAGCTGCGTGCAGTATTGCATAACCCCAGACAGATACTGGCAGTTTGGTTCTCATAACCAAAGTCCGAGCTATCATTTGAAGGCGCTTTATGAAAGCTTTTGCCAGGCCGTTTTGGGTGTGAACATGGGGCACAAGATGTTCCACATCAATCCCTACTGACATGAAATACTCGTCAAAAGTCTGTGACGTAAACTCTCCAGCGTTATCCAATCAAATCGACTTGATCGGATAATCAGGGTGGTGAGCCCTTAGCTTAATGATTTGAGCTAAGAGTTTAGCAAACGCGGCGTTGCGTGTGGACAATAAGCAAACATGTGACCACCTTGTCGATGCATCAACCAACACCATAAAATATTTAAATGGTCCGCAGGTTGGTTGGATAAGTCCACAAATGTCCCCTTGAATCCTCTGAAGAAATTTAGGGGGGTCGTGAATAATCTTTGTGTGCGAGGGTTGAATATTCAACTTCCCTATAGAACACGCTTGGCATGTCAGGACCCTAGCATAGGGATGTAACTTATGCCCGTGGGAAGATTTGAGGATACGGCGCATCATGTCACGTCCAGGGTGTCCCAAACGATCGTGCCAAAGCAACAAAGTGTCCTGGAACTCAAGCATAGGGTCGGCCACTGTGTGGGCTTCTATGCCCCAAATGGTTGTGATGTACAACCCACTCGGCAGACGTTCCAACTTCTCATGAATATGCTTCTGGCCATATTCGTACGAAGTGATACAAAGAAATTCAGAACCATGGTCTTCAGTGGTTTCAAGATGATATTTATTATCTCGAATATCTCTAAAACTCAGCAACGTTCTTCCGGAACGTGGAGAATAGAGTGCCTCCTTAATGGTCAAGATTGTACCATTGGACAACATGATACGTGCCTTTCCGTATCCTTTAATAGGGTTGGATGGGCCTGAGAGAATTGTCAAATGAGCTTTCTTAGGTATCAAGTTAGTAAAATAGTGTCGTTCATGCAAGATGGTGTGCGTGGTTGCACTATCTGCCAGACAACTAACTTCCCCACTAGACATACTTAGAAATAAATTGATTGAATTGGTCACATGTATAAATATAATTCCATTCATTCAATTAAGCGATTCGAGAAAATAATATCCATTCAAATAACAATCCATAATTCAAAACAAACCAAAACCAAACAAATTATTCCAAGTACTTAGGAAAATTGTTCAAAAATTAAACCATAAGCCTAATAAAATAGGGTAGGGGCCGGCCACTCCTAGTGGGTTCAACCACTAGGGGTAAAACGCCCAAAAATCATGTCTAATTTATTCATCCATAGGTGCTGATGCCTCCTGGAAATCCGATATCTCCATTGATGTAGTTGCATCTTCCGGATGATCCACATGTGCAAAGTTAGACTCACGACGGGAATGATACTTGGCAATAGCCTCAGGGGAAGCTCGGCATACGCGTGACCAATGATCTTTTGATCCACAACGATAGCACATGTCCAATTCAATAGAAGCAGCCTGAATTGGAGCTTTGCCCTTGTTCTTGAAGTTTGGGACCTTAGGGGCGAGTGGTGGACGCTGCTGGGTCGTAATTCTGCCCTTAGGTGCGACATTCTGTTGACCTTGGGCCTGTGGTTAGGTTTGTCTCCCATTTCCACGGCCATGATGAGTCTGTCGAGGTTTCTGGCTGCGATAATTAGTCGCATGCGCTTCAGGCGCGGCGTGCGAGCCAGTGGGTCGAGCTTGATGGTTTCTCAACAAAAGCTGGTTCTGCTTTTCAGCGAGAAGTAAAATAGAGATCAAAACCGAGAACTTGGTGAATTTATGTGCCCTATATTGTTGCTGCAGAACAATATTAGTGGCATGGAAGGTCGAATAGGTCTTCTCCAAGAGATCTGATTCGGTGAGTTCCACTTTGCAGAATTTCAACAAAGAACGGATTCTACAAACTTCAGAGTTGTATTCATTCACATACTTAAAGTCTTGGAAGCGAAGATGCTGACAGTCGTGTCTTGCTTCAGGCAAGTATATGTCTTTCTGGTGATCGAAACGATCAGCCAGAGCAAGCCAGAGGGTGCGTGGGTCCTCTTCAGCGAGATACTCGGTCTGCAGTGCATCATGGATGTGTCTTCGAATGAAGATCATTGCAGTAGCCTTCTGAGCTTCGTCAACGGGTTTGTCGGCGATATGAGTCTCGATGGCGGCTCTAATGCCCTTTGCAGTTAAATGGAGCTTCACGTCTTGAACCCACTTCAGATAGTTTCTTCCAAAGACTTCTAGAGCGGTGAAATCGAGTTTGTTCAAGTTCGACATGTCCCTAAAACGGAGGGAAAAAATGTGATTAGTCATATGGTAAGCCATAGACATATATCGTAGAACATACAGGTTCTTTAGACATGTATTGGTTTAATTTATGCATGAAAACTACAGGTTTCATGTGGTATGTTTTGAATGAAAACTTCAGGTTTCAAAGGCACTAAATTTGAAACTACAGGTTCAATTTAGTATTTTATGAACAATTAGTTCATAATGAGAGGTTCGTGCAAGAAACACAGAATGCAATATACTAACTAAGTGTAGTGGATTTTAGTTTCTTCGGGAACTCAAGTGTGAGAGCTTCGTTACTACGAAAGTATGTGACGGTTCAAAGTATAAAGAGAAATTATTGAATAGTTAATGTCCAAAAGTGATCTTCAGGTCAAGAATTTTGGATTCATTATCAGATTAATGGACTGCAGGTCACTTTTAATTAATTCAATAAATCGGGCCATACATGGTCGATTGTGGAAGCAAAATAATATTAACATAATATTATTGGATCGAAATTAGAGCCCCAAATAATTTGGGCTTTGTGCCGCGGTTTAAGGCACGGTATGGGTGCCTTAAGTAGAAAATCACGACCCAAAAAGAACCTTGGGGTGGACTGCAGGCCACGGATAGGTGAGAACCTCCTAGCCGCAGCTGGGTGGGATCTAGGGGGCACGGGGGAAAGGGCCCAGCGAAAAACTGGTCTGTTTGGGTAGCACACGGGAAAACCAGGCCGTGGGCCTTACGGGAAGCCCAGCCCGAGGGCTGGCTTTGTGCCGTGTGTGCATGGGTCGCCCAGCCACATGGGCTGGCTAATATGGGTGCGGGCCGTGAAGGCCGTGGGCTGCCGGCCCAGCAAACAAACCCTCCCAGGCCGAAGCCTGGTGTTGTTGGCGCACGGGGATGGTGCATGCTGCACCAAATCCCAAGTTCCCCCTTTTTGTCTTTTTTTTTTTCTTTTTTTCTTTTTTCAAATCCCTTAGGGTTTAGGAAACCCTAACTTGCTTCTAATTTGTTTTTATACTTTGACTCACAAATTCCACATAACAATTTAATTGTGTGATGCATGAAACAAATATATATATGAATATATGAATATATATATCGGAAGGAAAATATAAACATAGGGGGTTCATGCATCATGGGAAATGTTTTCATGCTTCATGGGTCGTTTCAAATATCTTACTTTATTTTAAGCGTACTTGAGTAGTAGAAAACAAATAAGCCTTTGAATGTAGTGGATGATAGCCTCCTCCTACGATGCGTCAATTCCTTAGCTCGTCAATTCCTTAGCTTCTGGCAAGAGCGTACTGATAACGTGTTGTAGGCCTATTTGATTGAGCGATCTAGGGAGAGAGTGAGAGAGAGGGGGCCGGCCACTTTGGAGAGAAGAGAGATTGAGTTAATTGTGAGGTGTGTTTGATTCACCCCATTGTGCCTTTATTTATAGTAGTAGAAAGGGTAAATACCTTTCCCTTTATGATTACAACATTTAATAGGTAATCTAGTCCTAATAGGAATATAAGATATTATCTCATATTCTCCAGGATTTACACAATCACATTCCTATTCTAAATATGACTGCAACACAAATTTATTATTTTTAGCATAAAAAGTATTATTTATTAGGGTAAATTACAAAAAACTACCTCAACTATTAGGCTAACCACAGTTTCATACCTCATCTTTAAAACTTTTCAATGTCATACCTTATCTTAAGAATTTGTTGCAATGTTATACCTCTATTACTTTGTTTGTCAATTCTTCCGTTAAATGCTGACCTGACTTATGATGGGTCCCACTCCCTCCACATATGGACTTCCACTTCCACGTTGATTTTTGAAACACGTGTATATTACAATAAAAAATAAAAATTCAATTAAATTAAATTTAAAAAAAAATTGCCTCGTAAACTATGCAATTCGAATTAAAACCTAAAGCCCCAACTGTGCAATTCCATTTCAATTTCGCTCCAGTTCCCAAATCAAAGAAGAACCCTAACCCTAATTTCATATCACCTGCCGCAAATCGCGATCAATAGTTCGTCACCTACCTTCCCTTTGTTCGTTTTTGTTGAAAACCCTAAGTTCCATTGATTTTTGAAGGATTTAACAGTATTTTGAAGGATTTGAAATGGGATGGAATGTGCACAAAGATCCTGAGGAAACGACACCTACCTGCTGTAAGTACAAATTTCAGTTCGTTTTGTGCTTTGTTGTTTCCCTTTTTTATTCCCGTTCTTCTGGGTTTGTTGATTCCAAAATCTTTGTTGGCGATGGGTGAGTTTTGTTAATTGTTTATTCGAAATGCTTACTGATATGTTGAAGAATGGGGGTCCTTTGGGTGCTTGGTTTATTGTTGTCGAGAAAAAGGTAGTTTGTTTATTGTGCTTTGGATAATTGTTAAACAAAAAATTTGGTGCTTTTTCTAATTTGGGTGCTTTTGTTTTGTTTATTCTTATGTTGGATAATGGAGGGTCCTTTTGGTGCTTTGTTTGTTGGAGATGTGTGGGTTGTTTTCTTTGTTTATTCAAAATGCTTATTGATTTGTTGGATAATACTTTTTTCTGTGATGTGTTTGTCCTTTGCTTTGTTGTTGGCTGTTGAATATGTTGAATTGCAATTGTTTACATTTGGGGTGGGTGTGGTCCTAAGGTTTGTTGGCTGCACTAACGAGGGTCATTTTGGTGCTTTATTTGTTGGTGAAGAAGATGTAGTATTTTCTTTGTTTATTCAAAATGCTTACTGATTTATTGGATAATGAGGTCCTTTCTTTTTTCTATGATGTGCTTTTTCTTTTGCTTTGTTTACATTTGGGGTGGGTTGCGATCCTAGGGTTTGTTGGCTGCACTAACTAGGGTTTTAACTAGTGTTTTTTTTATTTATTTATTTATGAATTTCAGGTTATCCAAACCTATTTTCCATTCGTTTGCATCATGTTGGGGAGCTCGGTCATGAATACTACTATGGGGGGGAAAGTTGCATATATAGATTATTGCAACAAGGATTTAATTTCACTCCATGTGATAGATGATATGGTGGAAGCTCTAGGATATAGTGAGATGTTCACGAACTACTACTATAAGATTCCCAATATGGACATTTGTAATGGTTTGAAGCCCATTCAGAGTGATGTCGATGTACAGAAGATGTGAAACTTTGTTCCAAAAGCTTGAGTGTTAGACATGTACATTGAAGAATTGTCCACAGAAGAAGCCTTCACCAAGAAACAACAGTTTATGGAGTTTGTGGAGTGCACCGGTCTAAGCACAGTGGTTATTAAGGAATTAAGTGATGAAGAATGGGATGTTAGGGCAATAACTTGTAAACCAAGAAAAAGAAAAAGGTTGCTAGCTATTTAAGGACCCCCAGATAAAAAGGAGGTGTCTGTTGAAGAAGAGGTGGCTATTATGTGCTCGGATGATGGTTTACACCAAGAAGAGGTGGTTGGTACAAGTGTGGTTGAGGTGGCTGGTACAAGTGTGACTGAGGTAGGTGCTACATGTGTGAATGAGGTTGAAGATGTATAAGTTGCTTGAGAAGGAGGTTTAGAAGATGTACAAGTTGCTGAACAAGGTGGTCTAGAAGATGTACAAGTTCCTCAAGAAAGTGTACAAGTTGGCAAAGAAGATGTAGGAAATGTACATGTTGAAGATTACAATGAAGAATGTGATGGGGAAGACAGTGATACCTTCTTTGATGCACCTGTCGATTTTGAAGGAGACAATGAAGAAAGTGATGAAGAAGATGCCGAATAAGACAGTGACTTTGTAGATAATGAATATGGAAGTGATGAAGATAACCCAAAATTTGTCAAGTTTGATGAGATTCAGCAAGCAAATGAGGTGCAATATGAGCAATGAAAAGGAAGGCAATCTGAGAAAAGAAAAAAGAAAAAAAAAGAAAAAAAAAAAGCAAACTGAGGATAACACTGAAGGACAATAAGAGTAACAAAATGAAGGAGAAGGTGGGCAAAGTAATAGAAGACAAGAAGAGATTAAAGAATATGAAGATGGGGACTTGGGCATATAAGAACATGAATTCTCCTTTACTCACATTTGTACTTGGATCGGATAAAGTTTAATCCCACATAGCCTGTGGATTCTTTTTTAGCCACTGTGGAATCCCAGTAGAATCATGGGTGTACAAGGATAAAGGCTTATAGGGCATTAGATAGGGCTTTGAAGATTATTTAAGGGAAACATGCAGAGCAATATACAAAACTGTAGGATTTTGCTGATGAAGTAAGGATGACTAACAACCCTGAAAGCACTATGAAGATGAAGTTGGATGGGCAAAGGTTTCAGAGGATATATGTTTGCTTGGGGGCATGCAAAAAGGCTTTAAGGCAAGATGTAGACCTTTGATAGATTTAGATGGGTGCCACTTAAAGGTTTTACATTGATGGCAGTTGTTATGTGCTGTGGGCATTGATCCAAACGATGAGACATGGGTTATTGCTTATGCAATGGTGGAAATGGAAAATAAGGCAGCTTGGATTTGGTTCTTGAAACTCTTAGCTGATGACGTGGGTATTGCAAACCAAAATGGGTGTACATTTATCGGTGACAAACGAAAGGGGCTAATTCCAGCATTTCAAAAGACTATCCCCGAATGCCACCTTAGATTCTGTGGAAGGCATTTGTACACAAACTATAGGAATTTGTTCAAGTGGAAAACTTTGAAGGATGCTCTATGAGTAGTTTCCAAACAACAATAGTTCCACACGTCAAAAAAACAATGGAAGATGTGAAAAAGCTAGATGAGAAGGCCTACAATTGGCTAGTGAAGAAGCCTGCAACTTAATGGAGCAAGTCACACTTTGAAACCTATCCAAAATGTGACATGTTGCTGAATAATTTGTGTGAATCCTTCAATGCAGTCATACTAGTGCCAATGCAAAAGTCTATTATAATTATGCTGCAAATGATTCACACTATGTTGATGAAGAGAATTCAAATGAGGCGAGGTATAATGATGAAGCAAGTAGGAGATCTCTGCCCTAAGATTAAGAAGTTGGAGGAAGCCAAACTCTTAAGTGGCATGTGCATTACACAATGGTCAGGATGGACCAAATTTCAAGTGGATGCTGGAGGTAGGGAGCAATATGTGGTGGATTTGGTTGAGAAGACATGCTCTTGTAGGAAGTATGACTTGGCGGGAATACCTTGCAACCATGCAATAGCTGTCATCCATGTCAAGAGAGAAAAACATGAGGATTATGTGGATGCTTACTATTCAAAGGCATGGTACTTGGAAGTTTATTCTCACTTAATAATACCAATGAATGGTATGTCATTATGGAAGGATACTGAAAACCCACCAATCTTGCCTCTATTATATACAAGGCAACTTGGAAGACCAAGGAAGAAGAGAAACAAAGAAGCTGGTGAATTGGAGAAAGATGGTGAACAAACTCCTACAAACCCACCAAATAATCCTAAAGGTCCTCCGAAGCCACTTAAGCTAGAAAGGAAAGGGTAATATGCTTTGAAGTGTACTATATGCAAGCAAGAAGAACATAATTCAAGGACCCATCATCGACATCTTCCTCCAAGTGACAAACAAGTAACATTTTGTACTTTCTTTAATCGTTTAATCGTTTAATGATTTTATACTTTGTTCAGGCATCCACATCAGCACAATGGAGAGCATCATCACCAGCCGAAGCTCCACCTACAAAGAGGACAACGAAATCTAAGGTAAAAACCTAATCCTCTCCTTTGTAGTTTACAACATCAGTTCAGTTTAGAACCTTGTTTTGCATCTGAACTTTTGTAATGAACATTGAAATTAGGCATCACAAACAGGGGATGGTTCATCTGCAAATCCTGAAGCTCATCCACCGAGAGCCACCAAGCAGAGAAAAACAAGGCAAACCAAGACCTAAAGAAGCCATAAATTGTAACAATTTACTGTTTTTTGAGTCATGTTTTATGTGCATTAGGAACTAAAATTATGGTACATCGGTTTTGGAATTAGACATCACAAACATTGAATTTCTTTTGGTTTTTTGAATTGATTTGTAACCCTGGAAATGCATTGTTTTATTAGATGGATTTCAGTAGATTTTTTGAATCAGTGCACTGTGCATTTTTGGATATTTAAGGATGTCTGATGCATATCTTTGTAAATGTTAGATGGATTAAGGATGCTATATGAATTACAGTTCATCCTTTGGTTTTTGCAAATGTTTTGAGTTGCTAATTTTGAAGTGGAATTTGTGTTCATCTTTTGGTTATATTAGGGGTGGGTTCGAAAAATCAAAAACCGAAAAAAAACCGGACCGAATACCGAACCGAGACCGAAAAAAATCGAACCGAAAGTGTAAAACCGGATCGGACCGAAACTGGTTCAGTTCGGTTCGGTTTCTAGGGTTCGAAAACCGGACCGAACTGAACTGAACCGAAGTAAGGCAAAACGACGCTGTTTCATATATAATTATAAATTAATATTATTTTTTTTCCATTGAACGGCGTCGTTCAATTCAGTCCTCCAAATCCAATTAGGCGGGCTGGTCTGCCCTACCTTCACTCCAGTCTGAAACCCTAAACAGAACAGAAGACCTTCGACCCTGTCTCTTCTTATCCCTCTCCAGCTCCGCCGCTCACTCGGAACCATCTCATTCCCAGCTCCGCCGCTCTTCCACTTCGTCTTCTTCCTTCCCAGTGACCTGCGACATGTCTCACATCACGCCGTCGCCGTCTCACTCTTAATCTCTCACCCCCGTGAGTCCGTGACCCCCGACCCACTACCCACGACGTCCTCTCGCCGTTTCGAGTCTCGAGTCTTGACCCACAAATTCCCTCATTTGCAAGGTTAGTCTCTCACCCCTGTCCCTGATGCGTTTTGCAGATTTTTTTTATCTTTTTCAATTTCGTTGGTTCTGTTCTGATGAATCTGATCTGTAGCTTTTCAATTTCATGGTTTTGTAATTTGTTTTGGGTATACTGGATTTTTTTTTAGGTTTGATTAATTGTGAGAGTACATAGGGTTTGATTAATTTGTTTTGGGTATGCTGCTGGATTTGGTTTTGTTTGTATATGTTCTTGCTCGACTCTCGTGGCTTCCACTTCTGTCTTCACGAAATTTTAACGGCAGTTTAGTTGCACACCACCTATGTTGGTCACTTATGAGATAAACTTTTATGGATAAGTATGTCATATATCTGCAAATTTAGTCGGTTTTTGGAATTAAACTGTATCCAAAGCATAGTCTTCAGCATTCTGGTGTTCTTACTGATTTAGTGGTCGTTTAGTTGTATATATCGAACATTGGGGGTATGTTTATGGTCTGAAGTTTTATTATGACATAATGCAGGTGTTGAAGCTAGAGGGTTTAGGCGTTTGAAAAGAGATCCAATGTTGTGATAAGTTTTAGCAGTTAATGTATTTGGCAGTTAAGACTTGAGTTAAAATGTTTGGATTATTGAATTGGGTACTTCTTTGTTTATTTGTTTAAGTTAGCTGTTGAAGGTGTATTTGGCAGTTAAGAGTAAGACTTGAGTTAAAATCCATTTGTCTCCTAATCCATGTTATGTGCATCCGTAGTTTTTTGTTGTGCATCCTACCTTTGCTTATTATATGTTTTGTATCTTAATTAGATGAGGTCAACTGCATCAAAAGCCTCGAGCTCAAGCTCAAACTCAATGAGATCATCAAATTGCTCCCGTGAAAAAATAAACTCATCTACGTCTACTTCATCGCAAGTAAGTTGTCATCTCTATACTTTCTCTATGGTTCTTATGTCTTAGTTTATCTAATAATTAATTGTAATGATTCTTTCTATTATTTTTGAAGGACATTGTTGGTGAATCAACTCCACCTTAACTCCCCATGGTGGCAACTCAACAATCTCCTCTTACTCATGGTGGATCCAAAAAATCTTCCGATGCGTCTCCAAAAGAAGGTTGCTCAAGTGATCAAGTAAGTAAAGAAGACACTCTCTTGGATTCACTAAAAAGTCATGAAAGGTCTGCAATTTGGGAGCACTTTGATAGGACACTTGAGGGAGGTAGAGTTAAAGGGGTGTGCAAGTATTGCGGCAAATCGTATATGGCCGACACAGATAAAAATGGTACAACTAGTATAAGAAATCACTTAGCTAGATGTAGGAGCTACGGTCCTAATAAGGAAATATTTGATGCAAATAGGCAAAAGATCTTAACCTTTGCCGGCACAAAAGATAAGTTGGAAGCTATAGGTTTTTCTCAAGTGGAAGTTACTAAGGCTTGCGTTGAGATGATAATTATAGACGAGTTACCTTTTTCTTTCGTTGAGGGAGAGGGTTTTCGTCATTTTTGCATGCATGCATGTCCTTTGTGGAGAGTACCTAGTCGTAAGACAATAGCTAAAGATGTACTTGGCTTGTTTTACTCCGAAAAGGAGAAATTGAAAAGTCAGTTGAAGACATTTAGGGTGTGTCTAACAACAGATACATGGACTTCTATTCAACAAACAAATTACATGGTTCTCACTGCTCATTTTATTGATGATGATTGGATGTTACATAAAAAGATTTTGAACTTTTGTGTCATTCCAAATCATAAAGGAGAATCCATTGCTCAACTTTTGGAGGAGTGTTTGGTGGAGTGGGGCATAGAGAAGGTGTTAACTATTACGGTTGACAATGCTTCGGCAAATGATTCCGGCTTAAGGGATTTGGTGCACCGAATAGGTGGGTGGGGGATTCCTAATGCACTTTTGCATGATGGAAAATATTTGCACTTGAGGTGTGTTGCTCATATTCTTAATTTGGTGGTGAATGATGGGATAAAGATGTTGAATACCTCCATACAAAGTATTCGTAATGTGGTTAGGTATGTAAGATCTTCCCCTCAAAGGTTGGAGAGCTTTAAAAGGTGTGTGGAGAAAGTGAGAATGGAAAGCAAAGGGCTTGTGATTTTAGATGTCCCTACTAGGTGGAATTCCACATTTTTAATGTTGGAATCGGCTTTGAAGTTCAAGATGGCTTTTGATAGGTTGAAAGTAGATGATGGTCATTACCTTCCTTACTTTGCTAAAGAAAATCATGATAATATAAGGGAGGGGCCACCTTCGACTTAAGATTGGAGTGAGGCGGGAATATTTGCATCATTTTTAAGACCTTTCTATGAAGTCACTTTAAAAGTGTGTTGTTCTAATACTCCAACAATTCATACTACTTTTGGTGATTTGTTTAAAATCAAAAGTCTCCTCCTTGAAAACAAAGATAATGAATTCTTGTCTATAATCTCGATGTTGATGCTTGAAAAATATGACAAATATTGGGGTATAATTGAGGATATGAATCAATATGTTTTTGTTGCACTTGTGCTTGATCCTCGCCATAAATTGGAGAAGGTGGTTGATTATTATGAGATACTATATGGCGAGGACGAAGAGGACGAGGAAAAAGTTGAAATTGCAACCAATGCGGTGAAAGATTTATTGTTTGATCTTTACAAGATTCATGAGGAGTCATCTTTTGATACACAACAAAGTAGAAGTAGTGGTGGTAGTTCTCAATCGGCAACTACAAGTCGAGATCCTTTATCTAGCATGACAGAGATTGAAAGAAAGTTGAAAGAGAAAAGTGAAATGAGAAAAGCAAAGAGAGCCCGTATTGTGCACAATGATTTGGATAGGTATCTTTCGGATCTTAATGAAGGGGAAGAAGAGGCAAATTTTGATATCTTGAATTGGTGGAGGGTGAATGGGCTTTCTAAGTATCCTATTTTGGCACGAGTTGCAAAAGAGATTTTAGCTATTCCCGTATCAACCATTGCTTCGGAATCCTCCTTTAGCACAAGTGGACGAATAATTGATCCATATCGTAGTTCTTTGAGTCCAAAAATGGTGGAGGCTTTGATATGTACACAAAATTGGCTTAGGTCAATTCATGTAGCATTACATCATGAGCCAACCATTGAGGAGATTGAATTTTGTGAAGAAGTTGAGAAAGGTAATTTTACTTATTTCATTTGGTTTTGTTAGACTATTTTAATTAGATGCTATGTTACATGCTTGCTTTACATCATGTTCTTTTGTTTATTTATTTGTATGTAGAAATGGCAAGTGGAAGCTCAAAGAAAGGTGCTATATTGCCTCCTAGGCCACCTAAGCATTGAGCTTGAGCTTGAGCTTGAGGACTTGGAGGAGGATTTTACTTGTGCAAGACATTAAGTGATGAAACCTTGAAGGTTTATTTGACTTGTGTGATGTTTAAATTTGGACTTTTTGAAGACTTAAACTTGATTGATGATTCTAGTTGGACTTTAAATGTTTATTTTCATTGTCTTTGACTCTTTGATTCTAGTTGGAAACTTGGAATTCTTATGTTATGATTGTTGGAGATGTTAAAATTTCATATTTCAAAATTTTTCATTTTTTGAGACTTTATGTTTTTAGATTAATTAGTAACTTATGTTATGATTGCTGCTGTTTTCCATTTTTTGGAGGGAAGAAGAAGAAGAAGAAGGAAAGAAGAAGAAAGAAATAAAAAATAAAAAACAAATAAAAACCCGGAACCGAACCGAAAAAAAATGAACCGAACTGTTAAGAACCGAACCCACCCCTAGGTTATATCATGTTTTTATGTGGGATTTACATTCATCTTTAGGTTACATCATGTGTTGATGTGGGATTTGTGTTTATGTGGAATTTAGATATTTTAGATTCTATTATCTTCCAAAATTGGACCCTTTAGAAAATGAATTTTTTTTTAAATATTTTTTTAGCCGACGTGGAATAGTTTTGGCGAGAAAAAATAGTGTTCAAATTTTCAAAATTTTTTTTTAAAAATGACGTGGAAATTTTGTGGCGGGAAATCTACGTGGCAGTGCAACGTGGAAGTCCATATGTGTAGAGGGTGGGACCCAGCATAATCCAGGTCAGCATTTAACAGATAAATTGATAGACAAAGTGGTGGAGGTATGACATTGCAACAAATTCGTAAGATAAGGTATGATATTGAAATTTTTTAAATATGAGGTATGAAATTGTGGTTGGCCCAATAGTTGAGGCAGTTTTTTGTATTTAACCCTATTTATTACCTATCCTATACTAAATATACATGAAATAATAACCTGTAGTGGAATTGAGTGGGCTATATAGGCTACATGCAATCCTGGAATTTGTGTTCATCTTTTGGTTATATCATGTTTTTATGTGGGATTTACATTCATCTTTAGGTTACATCATGTGTTGATGTGGGATTTGTGTTTATGTGGAATTTGGATATTTTAGATTCTATTATCTTCCAAAATTGGACCCTTTAAAAAATGAATTTTTTTTAAAAATAGTTTTTTAGCAGACGTGGAATAGTTTTGGCAGGAAAAATAGTGTTCAAATTTTCAATTTTTTTTTTCAAAAATTACTTTAAAAAATAATGTGGAAATTTTTTGGCGGGAAATCTACGTGGAAGTCCATATGTGGAGAAGGTGGGACCCAGCATAATCCAGGTCAGCATTTAACAGATAAATTGATAGACAAAGTGGTGGAGGTATGACATTGCAACAATTTCGTAAGATAAGGTATGACATTGAAATTTTTTAAAGATGAGGTATGAAACTGTGGTTGGCCCAATAGTTGAGGCAGTTTTTTATAATTTACCCTATTTATTACATATCCTATACTAAATATACATGAAATAATAACCTGTAGTGGAATTGAGTGGGCTATATAGGCTACATGCAATCCGAATGTCAAAAACTGAGAGGGATATGCGAGAAATAAAAATAATGAGTAGATAGCACTACATTTACAAAAAACCTCCCTGGGCTATAGCCCACCTTAGCCTTGTGGATGGCTCCGCCCGTGAACACTAGAAAACTTGGCAATGTTTTATGTGCCTGCTGCAAAAGGAGTAACACTTAGAGATACTCTCATATTTTTGCCATTTTGAAGAATTTTAATGGTAGTGGTATTGAGTTATGTGGTTTTTCCTTTTGAGCTATGAGTTATGTCACATCCCGGCCCGGGCTCCATCACACCCCGAGCTCGACTTCACCGTAGCACGATATTGTCAGCTTTGGTCCCCGGCCACGCCCTCACGATTTTGTTTCTGGGAACTCACGCGAGCAGAACTTCCCAATGGGTCACCCATCCTGGGAATGCTCTGGCCCCGTTCTCGCTTAACTTCGAAGTTCCTACGGAACCCAAAGCCAGTGAGCTCCCAAAAGGCCTCGCGCTAGGTAGGGATGGGAATATACATATAAGGCTTACAGGATCCACTCCCCTGGGCGATGTGGGATCTCACATCCACCCCCTTAGGGGCCCGACGTCCTCGTCAACACACCACAGCCAGGGTTAGGCTCTGATACCAAATTGTCACATCCCGGCCCGGGCTCCATCACACCCCGGGCTCGACTCCACCGTAGCACGATATTGTCCGCTTTGGGCCCTGGCCACGCCCTCACGATTTTGTTTCTGGGAACTCACGCGAGCAGAACTTCCCAATGGGTCATCCATCCTGGGAATGCTCTGGCCCCGTTCTCGCTTAACTTCGAAGTTCCTACGGAACCCGAAGCTACTGAGCTCCCAAAAGGCCTTGCGCTAGGTAGGGATGGGAATATACATATAAGGCTTACAGGATCCACTCCCCTGGGCGATGTGGGATCTCACAAGTTATGTATGTGGTTTTGTATTTCAATGATGATATTAATTATGTGGTCTCACTCTTATACGATAATTTATGTGATATGCTATTCAGTAATGATCAGTGTAGTTGACGATACAGATTTGTTGTGTATCGTATTATGCGATAGGTTTGTATTAATGGTGTTTGTAGTTTTGTGCATGTGTGGTAGGCTAGCTGTTATCTATCATAGGCTATAGCTCAGGTAGCTTTTTAAATAAATGAAAAATCCTAATCATTGTTTTATATATTTAAATGTGAACTAGCACAGACACTTAGTAGCCCACTCAAATTTAGATCTAACTAGCAAAAGGGCCCGCGCGATGCTGCGGGTCTTAAAACTGTTAGGCATAACAAAAACAGTTGGTACAAAGTTGTAATGAATAGTTTATAACAAACAGTTTCTTGACATGTTAATATTCATCAGCAAATGTACAAACCAAACTAAATTTATTAATTTAAAAAATTATTTGCTTCCTCTGCCCAACCCAAATCAATTCATACAAAATTTGCACAACACAAATTAAGAGATCAAATCAAATCTACACAATTCAAATAAGAGATCAAACCAAGCTAATCTTTTCCTTTTGGAAAAAGCAGCATACTCATGGGAGGAAAGTGAGGTAATTAATAGTGTACCTCTAATCAGACCTCTGTAAATCAGGTTGGCCTTAATTGATCAAACTGCACCTGCTTTCTGAAATTCTGAAATATCTATCAAAATGAATTCACACAAAATCAAATTTGAAAAACAAACCATAATAATTCAAATAACAAATACACACAGTTCCCAAATAAAGAGCATGGTTCAAGTTAGTGATTTGATTTAGGCACATAATGCAATAGCAACCTATCTATTTATATAAATTAAAAATATTTAAATATACACTTCAATAATGTTTACAGTTATTCTCTACTGTAAGCAATTATTTTTGTTTAACAGAGTTCATTATTTTGCAATCAATTATTTGTTTACAAATTCGAAAACGATTTATTCACTTAAGTTCCTAATCAGAATAACAAAAACATTCACATTAATAAAGAACTTGGAAAATGGTATGGACCTCCAACCGTTTACATCTTCCCATCTTGTCTAAAAATAAACACCACATATGGGTTCTTCCACTGGATGAACACTTTATTTTCTATATTCTATTGGGTTCACTTTCTTTTCATTTTTTTTCATTTTTACCATACCAATCTGTGCATTTTTCTCTGTCAGTATGCCTTAACTTTTGAGTCCCTATATGCAACTACTTTATTACCCTCTCTCTCTCTCCAGCTTTCCTTTTAAATAGGTTATCATAAACCATGCTCACTTTCACCCAACAACAAAAGAAAGAGAGGAGAAGGGAAGACACCACATTTAATTAGTTCATGATTCTGTCTAATTAGCTTTGATTGAACTGGAAAACCTAAATCCTAAGCTCTATATAACAACCTGCATTTAAACTGTGAAGTGATTTAAGCTGCATTAGGCTAATGATTTTCAAATTTAAACTCTCAACCATTACAAAGAGTTGCAAGCATCACAATGCATAATTGAAATATTAAAAGAATAATAAATCTCTCCCCACCTAAAACAGTCAGATTCTCATTCTCATCCAAGGCCCCGATGTTTAAATACTCTATAGCGTTTTGCACCTGTAAAAGATATCAAGAGACAAAAGGTGAATTGCAGATCAGCAGCAAAATTTACAAATAAGCACAACATCATTTCAGGAGGAACAATTTGGGGTCAGCCTTGAGCTGCACGTGTGCAGGGTGCAACTAAACCACCATATGCCTCTAAGATAACAAACAGACATTAATAAGTATATGCACTGAATGCTAAGGAATTAGCAATCTTTAGCCCTAATCAGTTTAAGAAAGTAACGCTACAATGAAAAGCAAATTAGAACAATTCTCAATAAGCTTTGAGATCATTTTAGTTATGACAACTTAAATATTTCCATGTGATCTCAAATAATTGGAGAACCTCACATGATCCATCATCCATGTGATCTCTCTTCTTTTTCAAATGGGTAGCGTCCAATCGATCTAATATCTACAGAGTAACACTCAAAGATCAATATTTTAAGCAAAAACATAAGGGGTTCCATTTATTTCCCAAATAAAATCAATGGTTTACATAGAAATTAGAAAAGCTGATCAGTGAGCGATGAATTCGACTATGGCAAATGAGGCATAGGTGTCTCCAAGGACTGCATCAAAGCTGGTGGCGTTCAAATCGACGACGAAGTCGCAAGCTGATGTTCAAATTCCTGATTTTCTGTAATGGTATAATGATGTTTGAGTGAAAAGAATAAACATTAGGCTCATTCATATCTCTATCAGTACAATTAATTTGATTAAATCGTCCATAACTTTCTTACAATAAAGCTCTATATTTCTATTTAACTGCACTAAAAAGCCTGTTTTTCACTCAAGAATCTTGTCAATCCATCTCACCAGTAATTCTTCGAAAAAATTACACACACATTTTAATCTAACACCAACCAATGAGTTGTCAAATCAGGAAAAAGCAAAAAGAGAAAAAACTTACCCAAAAAATAGCAGGACCACCGGAACCGTCGGTAAATCTGAGACTGACCAAGCATGGAACCAAACCGCAAAATATCCTCTTAGCCAGGAAAACTCTAGCACAGGAACAGAGCCAACCCAAAACCAAACGGTTACAATTCCATCCAAAATTAATCAAAACACAGCAGTTAGAAAACATACCTCAGTTGTAGAAAATTAACTTTCTAGCGATGCGAAAACAACCGGTGCTCAAACGGAAAAGAAAATCAGAAATAGATCCGACCAAAATCGGTGCAAATCAGACATAAACAAACCCAAAAACCGCAAATATGATCTCTTGTCTAGGCTTGGAAGCTATGAAATTGAAGAATATATTCCTCATATTGATTCTACTTGATATATCATTAGGAGGATCGCTAAATCATGAAATTATCCAAAAATCCTATATCTTACAAAATTGAAAATTGCAGGTAATCAAAAGTTCAAGAATTTTACACAGAAGAACTAACTTTCAAATAATTAAATATATAACTACGGGAGAAACGATACCTGTGTATGGAAGTGCTTCATTGGAGGGGAGGGAGAGAGAGGGAGAGAGAGAAGCTGCGAAATCGGGAGGAAGAAGCCGCGAGTAGGTTTTTTATTTTTAGTTGCTTCGGCGAAGGAAGAGGTGGAAGAAAATAAGAAGAAAGAGGGAACGAAAGATGCTTCCCGCAACTTACGGAACCCACGGAAGTGAACCCTTTGATTTTCTTTTGCTAAGCTGGAGAAATGGAGGGTGAATCGGTGTTGTAGCTGGTTGCGAGATAGTGACAGAGAAGTCGATGGAAAAGAAGAGTCCAGAAGAGGAAAAGAAGAGCAAGGAAGCAGGTGGAACACCCCAGATTTTTCAGTAGAGAAAGAAAGCTTGAGAAAGAGGGAAGGATGAGTGAGGACGGCAAAGTGAAGCAGAGTTCGAGGAAAAGTCGAGAAGGAGTCGCAGCAGAGCCCTTTTCGACGATGATCGACGCGTGGACGGAATGGACATCATTCCACTGTGCGGAGAAGGAAAAATGGAGAACGGCACCGAAGCAAAAGGAAAACGGAAGACAGACGTGTGGGCTAGAAGGGCAAAGGCGTCTTTTAGCTATGTAAAAAATAGAAAAAATGGCTGATAACAAAGGAATTGGAGGGCAATTCAGTCCGTTCACTGTTCGTGAACAGTATCCCCTCTCACATGATGAACAATGCTGGAACCGAACTGGGTTTTAGAAGATAGTAATATAGCTCACTGTCCAACCAAGTTTGTAGGCTAGTAGTGTTTTATTCTCAATTTTCACTATGGTTATTAGATGTTCTTAATACTCAACTTTGTCATAAAATAATAATTTTTCATTGATTTGTAGCAAAAAATCTTGTTAAGAGCCAAGATTTACCCTTCAATAATTAGCTTAGCCAATGTAGAAAAATACTGCATATTTTTAGAGAAAGGATTCTGCGACCGTGCCTCTCTCTCTCTAAAAAAAAACCTAAATTTCTGAAAGCCTTCTCACCGTTGGCCCCTTGTTCAGACTTGGGGTTAGCGGCAGCCCAGTACCCAACCCTCCTCACTCTCTTCCCTCTTCCCTTTTCTTCCTCCCTATCCCCCTTATCTCCCTTTTTCTTGGTTCTCACCTTTTCCTCCAACTCCCACCAGTTTTTCCCTTCTCCAAACCACCATGGTTGGTGATTTGGATTTTCTTTTTACGCACTTAGATTTCGGTTGTTTTCGTTCTGAGCATGTTGTGTCTTAGGTTGCCCTGAGCTTGGTTTCAGTTTTCTCTGAGTTTATCTCATATTTTCTTTCTATGCCTTGTTCCTCTCCAAACATCGCTACTCACCGTCGATCTTCAACAATCTACCCTTACTAGTCGTTTCGTCTGGTGTCTCCTCCTGAGGCGCACTTTGGTGGTTTGTAGTATTTAAAGTGCATTTTGCACTATTTTGTAGGATTATGGGAGTGCTCTTAGCGCGGATAGCTTGCCTACCCCATTTTCCGTTCATCTTTTTAGTTCTTTGGCCCTTCTTTCGTGTGCTCACAACGGATTTGCGGTGGTGGTGCGGCTATTTTGGTGGAGATGGCTGCTTTACATTTTTATGTCTAGGTTTTTCCGTTTGTTTACTTCTATGGGCTGCTCACTTTGGGCCTATTTCATTGTAATTTTCTATTATGGAATTAGGTTTTTGCTTGGCCATTTTGAACTCTCGTTTGGAGTTACCTTGTAATAGTTTTCTCTTTCTATGAAATTTACTTTGATTGACCAAAAAATAAAAAAAATAGCTCGGCCCACCCAGGTAAAACTTTATGGCTCCGCTCGTGGCTATTTGGGGGTTTGCTCTTGTTGTTTGTTTGTGCAAACTCACTCCAAATTAATTTTTCAGTCACTAAAGCAATATACCTAATTAACACCTCTATATTTGTTTGTGGAGAAAATAAATGAAATATCACTCTATTGTTTCTCGTAAGAAAAAAAGGATATTGTGTTGAAGGAGGTTCAACCGATTATAGACTGTATACAGAGAAAATGTGCACCACCTTGGAGATTAAAAACAATTATTGAATACATTTGGAAGCTCTAAAACTCATTCGCTGGCATTTCTTGGAAGCATGTTTTCGGGAAAGCAAATTTTGTGCCCGACTCGAATCCTCGATCACTAACATTGGACACTCCTTGGATGGTACTTAAGTTTGGGACCATACAATCCCTACAATTTAAACATTACAGCTTAAAACTTTTCTTTTATGCTTCACTTCTCTTTTTGTATCAAACTTGGAGATCGATACATGATTTTATGTTTGATTTTCAATCACCTATGTTAAAGACTACGTGACAAGTTTTCGATTATGCACTTGCTTAAGTTGCTTATTAGATGAAAGTAACTTTCATGATAAAGATACATTGACACAGAAGTCACACTAATAATGTGCTCGTGCCATAAAAACTTGTAGAGTGTAGCATCGTGTCAAGGGAAGTATAAAGTTTTACTAAAGATCTTCAAATACATGAAGCTAAAGAAAGAAAATAAAGAAGAAAATTTCTCATGAAAATAATGAGTCTTCTTCTTCTTCGGAAGGCGTGCAGACGTGGCCGTGAGGGAGCATGCCATGTTGGTGAGCTGACCCACAAATAAGCACCATACGGGTGAGCTACCCATGTTGCTCACTTGTCACCACCAAACTGCTTTTAATTTGCTTCATCTTTGCCTTTAATAAGTGGTCACCAACACCAAGTGCTTGATGCGCACATAACATAAGCTTTTCCTTATTCCCAGATTCTACATCCAACTTGTGAATCTGTGAAAATATCATGCCTCCACCCTCCACCCTCTATCCATGTATATGATACGAAGGAACAAGAAAGAAAATAAAGTCTTTATTCTCTACTTTTATTCATTTATTTCTTTCGAATAACACACATTAAAATTTTGCAATCTTATGAATGATGATAGAATCCATACAAAATGTATTGCTCGTTTGGAAGTGCATTTAAAATAACTAAAAACACTTGTGGTAAGAATATTTTTGAAACCAATCATAAGGAAAATCCAAATGGATACTGAAAAAATACTTGAAGCACTTGAAATGCTTTTGAAACCCAAAATCAATCTCATCAAAAATGCTTGCAGTCATTTTAAAATCACTTCAAAACGAGCTCGTAATCTTCAACAATCACCTTCAATCGCCTGCAAAGTTTGTTTTAAGTTTTTGCACAATTTTCCAACCATTTTTTTATTTGTGCACTCAATCTGTTTAGTTTTGTCATTTAATTATCTTTTCTGAAAATATGACTTTAGCCCTTAAAACTGAATTTTTTCCATATAAAACCCGATATAAGTTTTTTACTTGAATAAAATCCATTTACTACATTCCACATCAACAAATTTATTAATTATGTTTGACTTAACACATTTAAATTTTTTTGGATGCCTAATGTCACATCCCGACCCGGGGTCCACCACATCCCGGGCCCGCTCCACCACCGTAGCACGATATTGTCCACTTTGGGCCCCTACCACGCCCTCACGGTTTTGTTTCTGGGAACTCACACGAGAACTTCCCAGTGGGTCACCCATCATAGGATTGCTCTCGTGCGCTACTCGCTTAACTTCGGAGTTCCCATGGAACCCGAAGCCAGTGAGCTCCCAAAAGGCCTCGTGCTAGGTAGGGATGAGAATATACATATAAGGATCACTCCCCTGGGCGATGTGGGATCTCACAATCCACCCCCCTTAAGGGCCCGACGTCCTCGTTGGCACACCACGGCCAAGGTTAGGCTCTGATACCAAATTGTACATCCCGACCCGGGGTCCACCACATCCCGGGCCCGCTCTACCAACGTAGCACGATATTGTCCGCTTTGGGCCCCGACTATGCCCTCACGGTTTTGTTTCTGGGAACTCACACGAGAACTTCCCAGTGGGTCACCCACCATGAGAGTGCTCTCGCGCGCTACTCGCTTAACTTCGGAGTTCCCATGGAACCCGAAGCCAGTGAGCTCCCAAAAGGCCTCGCGCTAGGTAGGGATGGGAATATACATATAAGGATCACTCTCCTGGGCGATGTGGGATCTCACAATCCACCCCCCTTAGGGGCCCGACGTCCTCGTCGGCACACCACGACCAGGGTTAGGCTCTGATACCAAATTGTCACATCCCGACCCGGGGTCCACCACATCCCGGGCCCGCTCCACCACCGTAGCACGATATTGTCCGCTTTGGGCCCCTACCACGCCCTCACGGTTTTGTTTCTGGGAACTCAGACGAGAACTTCCCAGTGGGTCACCCATCATAGGATTACTCTCGTGCACTACTCGCTTAACTTCGGAGTTCTCATGGAACCCGAAGCCAGTGAGCTCCCAAAAGGCCTCGTGCTAGGTAGGAATGGGAATATACATATAAGGATCACTCCCCTGGGCGATGTGGGATCTCACAATAAATTGTACATCCCGACCCGGGGTCCACCACATCCCGGGCCCGCTCCACCACCGTAGCACGATATTGTCCGCTTTGGGCCCCGACTACGCCCTCACGGTTTTGTTTCTGGGAACTCACACGAGAACTTCCCAGTGGGTCACCCATCATAGGATTGCTCTCGTGCTCTACTCGCTTAACTTCGGAGTTCCCATGGAACCCGAAGCCAGTGAGCTCCCAAAAGACCTCGTGCTAGGTAGGGATGGGAATATACATATAAGGATCACTCCCCTGGGCGATGTGGGATCTCACACCTAAGATACCCCTATTTGAATGTTTGATGTACATAATTAATGCCAAGAGAGAATTAATGATTTTACAAAAAAAAAAAAAAAAAAAAAAAAAAACCATCAATATTATAAATTCATTGCCTAATATATAATAACAATAAAAAAATGTCTAATATATTACATGCTTAATTAAGTAACTAAAATTATATTTTACATATTAATGTAGGTAAATTATTTCACACATATATATTAAAAATACCTAATATATGTAAAAATCCATGCAAAATAATTTACCCAAAAAAATAATGTTAGATTCAAATAGTGCACCTACTATTAAAATTTTAAAATGTTAGATTGCTCAAAATAATTTACCCTATATATGTAATATACATGAAAAATAATTTACCTACATACTAATTTACCTGGATAATATTATTAATTTACCTACAAAATATATTATTTTCTAATCATAAATTTACATATAGGTAAATTACTTACATATAATAATTGTTTAACATATATGTTAGTACTGCGCATATACATATATATATATATATGAACATATAGTAGTTGTCACATTCCGACCCGGGGACCACCACAACCCGGGCTCGACTCTACCGTAGCACGATATTGTCCGCTTTGGGCCCCGATTACGCCCTCACGGTTTTGTTTCTGGGAACTCACACGAGAACTTCCCAGTGGGTCACCCATCATGGGAGTGCTCTCGCGCGCTACTCGCTTAACTTCAAAGTTCCCATGGAACCCGAAGCCAGTGAGCTCCCAAAAGGCCTCGCGCTAGGTAGGGATGAGAATATACATATAAGGATCACTCCCCTGGGCGATGTGGGATCTCACAATCCACCCCCCTTAGGGGCCCGACGTCCTCGTCGGCACACTACGGCCAGGGGTTAGGCTCTGATACCAAATTGTCACATCCCGACCCGGGGACCACCACAACCCGGGCTCGACTCTGCCGTAAAAAGGCCTCGCGCTAGGTAGGGATGGGAATATACATATAAGGATCACTCCCCTGGGCGATGTGGGATCTCACAATCCACCCCCCTTAGGGGCCCGACGTCCTCGTCGGCACACTACGGCCAGGGTTAGGCTCTGATACCAAATTGTCACATCCCGACCCGGGGACCACCACAACCCAGGCTCGACTCTGCCGTAGCACGATATTGTCCGCTTTGGGCCCCGATTACGCCCTCACGGTTTTGTTTCTGGGAACTCACACGAGAACTTCCCAATGGGTCACCCATCATGGGAGTGCTCTCGCGCGCTACTCGCTTAACTTCAGAGTTCCCATGGAACCTGAAGCCAGTGAGCTCCCAAAAGGCCTCGCGCTAGGTAGGGATGGGAATATACATATAAGGATCACTCCCCTGGACGATGTGGGATCTCACAGTAGTACTATATACATATAGGTAAATTATATATATATATATATATATATATATATTATTTGCTAATCATAAATTTACATATAGGTAAATTACTTGCATATAATAATTGTTTAACATATATGTTAGTATTGTGCTTTTATATATATATATATATATATATATATATATATATATATATATATATATATATATATATGTATGTATGTATGTATGAACGTATAGTAGTTCTATATACATATAGGTAAATTATATATATATATATATATATATATATATATATATATATATATGTTGAACTTTTAGTAGTAAGATATACTTTTGAACATATTTGTGTGTGTGTGTGTTAGGGGTAATAGTATGTGCAATGATTATTTGTTCATTATAATTAAGGTAAGTAATAATATTTATTGATTTGATTTGAATATTGTGGCACAAATTGTAAATATTTTGTAATAATAGGTTAATTTCTTTTCTATTTGGCAGTCTTTTTCAAATTTGGGTTTTATTTAGATGTTTAGAATTAGATGGGTTTTTATCTAGGAAATAAAAGTTACAAGGGTCTATATCTAAAGAACCCATTATCATCTGAGTGAAAATTAAGTCCCTAAACTATTTTTTTCAGAAAAATCAGTCATTGAATTATAAAAATCTGCCAATTTGATCCCCTAATATTAGATTCAAAGTTATTATATCCAATTTCCTTCAATTTAAGTCACGTTATTTCATGTGATACACATTGGAGGGTGGATTGGTAATTTTACATAAAGAAATAGTGTGTAGAGTTAACTTTGGAAGGTAAGTTAGACGTTAGATTTGTAACCTATATAAAAGGTTAAGGACTTATAGGCGATAAAAGAACAATATTGCATTTTAAAGTATGTCAAGTGACTTAAGTTGACTGAAAAATTAAATAAAATAGCTTTAAATATAATAGTAGGGCTGAAATTAACAAATTTTAATGAATTTAAGAACTTATTTTACCGAAAAAAATAATTCAGAAACCTAATTTTCACTGAGATGATAATTAAATCGACACTTCACCTTTTATTCAATAAAAAGTCTACAAATATAAAAGAATGTGCAAGAAGAAAAAAGTGGTGCATTCACTCTTTAATCTATCATTTGGACTAGATAACTTAAAAGAGAAAAAAGAAACATAAACAAGAACATGAATGAGAAAGAAAACGAGAGTAAAAATTACCAACCCTCTATTCAATAGTAGTGCACAAACGCTAACCAATTAACACCACATTAACCACAAATTCACATTACTTTTATTAGCAATTTTTTCCTCTCTAACAATTGACACTAACAAAGTTTTTGATGAAAACAAAATCCTTTGTCAAATGAGAAATAAATACCCACCAGAGACTACAACTGGTGTAAAACGCTACTGCACAGTTAAAATCTCTCACTAAGATTACAATCGTGTTCAGCCTCCAATGCCATTCAAAAAGAATAAGCTATAAAATTGAGAAATTGGAGAACTCAGGTTGAATTAGGATAATCGACAAAGGTTTAAGCCGGAACAAGTATCAGGTATAGAACTTCTAGTAATCCATGCCTCCCATGCCTCCTCCCATTGCAGGGGTTTCCTTCTCGTCCTTAGGAAGCTCGACAACAACAGCCTCGGTAGTGGTCATCAACGAGGAAACACTGCAACGGTGACAATTTTCAGGTGTTTCAGGAATTATAGCCAGCTAATAAGGAAATTAACAATATAAAGTAGGCGAGTTAAGGCTGTATGGATTACCTAGCAGCATCTACCAAGGCGGTTCTAATGACTTTCAATGGATCAATGATTCCAGCCTTAATCATGTCTACATATTCACCTGAAAGGAATAGAGAATGAATAAGCAAAATTTTTTGTAGTCCTAGACCTACACATGAAGCCAACCTTTATTCATGTATGTTCAATGGTTAAAAAGAGAACCAACCTTTCGCTGCATCATATCCAAGGTCAGGATTGTCCTGCTCCAATAGTTTGCCAACGACAACAGCCCCCTCGACTCCGGCATTAGAAGCTATTGTGGATACAGGCATCTAATAGATAATGAAATCAAATGATAAGATTAGAATGTATATGAAACATTAGCACTTGATCACTTAGCTTTAAGTATTTTTTTTAATTGGTAATTCGATAGAATTTGGAATTCCTAATTTATGAAACTATTACGACTTGGATGAAGCTTGAAGCTAAACTAAATTTATTTGCATTACAACAAGACCCCAAGAGAACGAGAAACTATATAAGAGAATCATTTGTTTATTATTACCTTGAGAGCATTCTGAATTATTTGAACACCAATCTTTTGATCGAAGTTGGCAGTCACCAACTTGTCCAGCTCTTTTGAGGCATATAGAAGGGCAGCACCACCACCTGCACGTCGGGAGCTTTTAATTACCATAAGATACCGTAAATCAAACAAAACAAGCTCAAATACGTTTCTATAAGACAACTAACCAGGTACAATTCCTTCCTCTACAGCAGCCTTGGTGGCGTTTAGGGCATCAGTTACTCTATCCTTCTTTTCACCAACTTCTGCTTCGCTAGCTCCACCAATCTACAAAGTGAATCTCAATCAGACTTGTTTTCAGTACAAACAGTGATTAGAATAAGATGTTTTAGAAGTAAAATCTGTCACCTTCAATTCTAGACCAATAGAAAGGACAGAAGGAAAACCAACCTTTAAGACGGCAACACCACCAGAAATCTTTGCAAGGCGCTCTTGTAACTTCTCTTTGTCATAATCAGAAGTGCTCAATTCAACTGATGATCTCAGCTGTCACAACAATCATGGTCCACCATCTCACGTTAACAAACACAATGCAACACGAAATGGTTGTTTGAATAGATTAAAGAAAAAGAATCAGCATAAAACCTGTTCACATCTTTCTTCAATGGCTTTCTTGTCACCAGCCCCATCGAGAATGACGGTGTCATCTTTTGATACTGTAATCTACAATACCGGACCACACATGTCATTAAATATTTCAACCCATTTAGATCAGCAACTGAGACACCACGATTAGGAACATATGCTAAAACAACAGTTGATAACTTGATGTATACATCTCACCCTTTTGCACGTTCCAAGTGTTTCTACTCCCACTTTTTCGATGTTCAGACCAAGCTCTTCAGTTATTACCTAGAACCCCAAAAGAAAAAGAAAACAAAGTGGTTCACGTGTCAGCCTTACAATTATGAAACTTTTTGAGAACAAGTGAAGAATACAAATTAATTACCTGGGCTCCCGTAAGAATGGCTAGGTCCTGCAAATTTGCCTTCCTGTTTTCTCCAAATCCAGGGGCTTTAATTGCACAAACCTTCAAACCCATCAACAGAATCATATCAGGACAATGAAATAATAGTCAGTTAACACTTTTTAACAGTGGAAACAGCTAGTATACAACAAAAATATAAACATCACCTTAATTCCAGCACGAAGCTTGTTTATAATGAGTGTCGCTAGAGCTTCACTTTCCACATCTTCTGCAACAATCACAAGAGGTCTTTGTTTCTGAGAAAACACATAAAATCAGTCAATTCAATCAGAGAAGCACATAGCACATTCACAAGATTCCAACAATACCACCGAAGGAACCCTAACCTGCAAGGCCAACTCTAATATTTTCACTATAGAATTTAGATTTGAGAGTTTCTTCTCATGGATCAAGATGAGTGGGTCTTCTAATTCCTGTAAAAATCAAAACCTCTAGTTAGTAATCACAATGAAGCAGTTTGAAAAAAGTGTGATAATTAACCTTTTGGACAATTTAAGAAAACATCCTTCAAAGAACCATGAAACTAGAAAAGTGACAAATAATGACAAAGTGCTTACACATTTTTGGTTCTTCGGATTGGTGATAAAATAAGGGGATATGTAGCCCCTATCCAGCTTCATTCCTTCAACGACCTCCAACTCGTTATACAGTGTTTTTCCATCCTGAAACAATTCAACATGAAAACAAAATTCACATAAGATTGTCTGGAGAATGCAGAGAAGCTCCAATGTTGCCACCACACCATAATACGATACTACTCACAGAAAATAATTGGAAACAGAGAAAGATTCAAAGGAAACAAATTACAGCTATGGTAATAACACCCTCTTTGCCAACTTTCTCCATAGCCTTAGCTATTAGCTCACCAATTTCCCTCTCTCCGTTTGCTGATATTGTACCAACCTATTCAGGAAGAAGAATTCAAATGAGCTACAAAGTCATTACTAAAAGTTTAGCCATTCATTTTAATTCTCTCAATTCTCGCATTAAAACAGAACAAACCTGAGCTATTTCTTCAGATGTGCTGATCATCCGAGCCCTACTCTTCAAGTTTGCAACAACGGAATCAACTGCCATTGAAATGCCTCGTCTTAGGTCCATAGCATTCATTCCAGCCGCCACTGACTTGCATCCTTCAGTAAATATAGCGCGTGTAAGGACTGTAGCACAAGTGGTACCTGCAAACACAAGTAACAACGTTTGCATCATGGCTTCATGATCAGCCAAAATTTTACACACTTGAACACAAAATGTAAAGAACTCTCACCATCTCCTGCTGCATCGTTTGTAGCATTTGCAACCTGCTTTACAAGATTAGCACCAATGTTCTTGACTTTATCTTTGAACTCAATACTCTTTGCTACAGTGACACCGTCCTTTGTCACTTTAGGGGCACCAAAGCTTTGTTCTAGAACAACATTGCGCCCCTATGAAAATCAAGCATCAACAACAAACCATCATAATAAGTCAGATGGAACTGAAGACTGAGGAAACAAAGAAACAAACTTCATTCACTACTTAAAACTGCAGGAATTACCAAAATTAATAAACAAAATACGATATCCAACAAATCTCAGAGTTCATAAGATAACACATACGGAAGTGAAGTGGAATTACATCCATAGATCAACAAGATTTAAACATAAACATACAATAACTCAACGCAACAAATTCCCACCAATATCCAGATCACTGTTCCCAATCATAACCAGATATGCAATCAATCACTATAAGCTAATCAAGAATGATAAAGTCACCCACTTTTGGCCCCATTGTGACTTTAACAGCATCAGCGAGCTCTTCCACACCCCTAAGCATCCCGGCCCGGGCTTCAACACCGAATCTGATTTCTTTCGCCGCATAGTTCCTTCTCGAAATCAATTTACTACCAATCTGAACAGTAAACAACAAAAACCCCCACATCAAAACCCACTTAAGCAATAACAAATCACATCTTCAAATTGATAAGGAAGAACAAGCACCTGTTGAGAACTGTTCCTAGCCACCCTACAACCACAAAGCAATGAAAAATAAGAAAAATGAGAGCGACCCAGATCAGAAAACAATCAAAGACGGTGACTTTTGGGGAGAAGTTCGAATTTTGACAGAGGCAGGATGGCATTACATACCTGGCTTTGGAGGCAAGGTTAGTGGCGAAGCGATACATGATTGATGAAGTTGCAGAGCACCTTAGAGAGAGAAAGTAGATTGAGAAAGAAGATGGGCAATCAGGAGAAAGCGAGGTGAGAGTGAGAGACAGAGACAGAGAGAGAGAGCGAGAGCAGGAGAGTATAAATTGAGCAGCAGAGAAGGGTCTAGAAGCATTTGGTTTATGTTAGGGTTTAGGGTTTAGGGTTTTGGGGACGGGTCGGGGACGGCAAGGTCCAGTGACTTGGAAATATTGCAGAAAGCCACGACCCTGGTGGGCTTTCTACGCAGGCCTGTTTACCTGAATTTTCTTTTTCTTTTCAATTCATCATGTAGTCAAAAGAAATTCATAAATTCGTTCACATCATGTATTTATATTAAATACATTCAACATTATCTTCGAGGGAGGAAACAGTTGGATAACAAATTTAAATTTGATATGCCACGTAGAAAAAAGGGAATCCGGATCTGCGAGATCCTCTTTGTGAGGATCCTAGGAATTCGGCAATTCTGTTCGTTTATCGTATATCATGCGGTCAGAAATTATTTTAAATATTTTTATTTAAAATTAAACACAAATAGTAATTGACAAAAACTGATCGCACGATATAAGATGAACAGACACGATTTACGGATTCCCAGAATCCTCACAAAAAAGATCCGGAGATGATCCTGTTGGGAAAAAAACGCATCTCCAAGGGTGTTAGCAACTAATTAACAAATTGCAAATTGGGTTCCGAAATATATTTTATTCAAAAGTATTGTTTGGGAAAGAGTTTGAACATAAAATATAGGCCCACGGGTTTCTTAGCTCAACTATTGGCCTAGTGGCTTGGCAAAATCCAAACACTCCTCTCAAACCTAGCAAGGCCTGATGGAGGATTTAGCCCAACAAAACTAGATAAGGAATAATCCCGCGTTGATGGTATATAAGGCCATCTCCAACCGAAGGGGCTAGAGGGCCAGAGGGCCGAAAATGGCCCTAAAACCGTCTCCAACCGAGGGCTAGGCCAGAGGGCTCTGGAATCTGGGAGGGCCCCACGGAATCGGAGAGGGCTAGAGGGCCGGAGGGCTGGCTGCTTTCGGCCGGCCAGCCAGCCCGCTGGCTGGGTATTTTTTTTTTTAATGCTTTTCTTTGCTGTCGGATAAAACCGACAGCATTGATCAGCAAAGCTTTTTTTTTTTTTTTTATTAGTATTAGTGTCGGATAAAACCGACACTAATAATTTGAATATGTAATTTGTTTTGAATGTAACGGCTAGTTGCTCAACTAGCCGTTGGGTTTCCTTTGGGTTTTTTTTTTTTTTTTTTTTTTTTTTTTAATATGAATTTAAACCTTTTTTTTTTTTCTATAACTTCAATTTAAACCTTTTTTTTTCTTTTTTTTCTTTCTATAACTTCAATTTAAACCTTATTTTTTTCTTTTTTTTTTCTATAACTTCAATTTAAACCTTATTTTTTTTCTTTTTTTTTCTATAACTTCCTATAAAATTTCAATTTTTTTTAATTCAATTTTTTTTCCTATAACTTCCTAGGCCATTATACAACATTAAATTAAATTAAGTGAATTATAGCCCAACATTAAACAATATGAAACAACATTAAATAACATTAACCAACATAAAAATTATACAACATAAAAAAAGAGCCCTCTGGCCCTCGGTTGGAGACGGTTTTTTGTGACAGGGCTAAAACGAGCCCTCTGGCCCTCTGGCCCTCGGTTGGAGACGGAGGCAAATATGGCCATGTACTGTTCATTAAAATATTAATATCTTGGAGAATCTTGGAGGGCCAGAGGGCTCAAACGAGCCCTCTGGCCAGCCCTCGGTTGGAGATGGCCTAACGACCCCTATTATGGTGACCTAGTCATAAGCCACAATAGGCTTCCTTAAAGGAAACTTTGGGGTATATTCAATTGGGATTTTGAGAGATTTTAATTCTTCTAATGAATCTAGTGGTATTCAATCAAGATTTTAAGTGATTCTCAGAAATTTAATGTGTATTCAATTAGGATTTTAAGATAGTTTATTAAAATTCTTAGAAATCCATGTGTATTCAATTAGAATTTCAAAAATGTTTATAACATTTCATGTGTATTCAATTAGAATTTGAATTTAAAGAATTTGGAAAAAGTTGAGGAATTAGATAGAATTGGAAAGATTTTGTAGTATATTTTAAGTATCCACAAATCTCACATCTTCTCATGAGATTTCGAGGGAATTGAATCAAAATTTTACATAGAATCTCTACAAATTAGTTAAACTCCATAAAAATCTATAGATTTATAAATCCATTAAAATATCTCAAATTTCCAATTGAATACACCCCCCTTAATTGTTGCCCCCTATCACATCTCCTTAATTCGCCGAATGGGCGGTATTAGGGGCTTAAACCAACCAATCAAGAATTGTCATGCGTACTCTATAAAATCGCCTTCAAATTTAGGTTTGCCACTATGTTAAGGAATGACCATCAACCAGGGAAATATAATTGTTCCTCTACCAAAAAAGTTAGAGTTTTCATATTTATTTCATCCACTATAAGCAAGGACAGAGCTAGTGTAGGCCTAGGGGCGGACGCCCCTACTCATTTAAAAAAAATGTATGGTTACGTTCCAATTCTCAATAACCAGCCCTAAACTAGTCTACTGTTTTGGATCCCAAATGTCCTACCTGATGACAATTTAATTGTGTCTCCCCGTTTTCCTAACCCTAGGCCGATAATCCACACAAAACTATCCCACCATGTATGGCACAGCAATTTCAGTCCTCAACTTCTCCAGATTTTTCCTCCCCTTTTATTCAACCAAAACTCAATTGAATTTGGAGTGTTATAGACAGTTGGAGTTCAAGTAATCAATTATCAAAATTCAACACATGAATTTTACCCCACAAGGTATTGTTTTTGGCATTTCAATTTAGAATTTAGTTTTTTTTTTTTTTTTGAGTGAAACGATAGCGTTAGTAAGTTAAATGTTAGATTAGCCACTGACGGGATTCGAACCCGTGCAGTCATGCAAAGGCACAACACTTTTCCACCATTGTGGTAAAGGGCCACTTGCTAGAATTTAGCTTTCTAATTTAGAGATCAATGGATGAATGATAAAATGATTATTTTTATATAAAAAGATATTTAATGGTATTGGTAATGATATTGTTATGTAACACTTTCAAAACATGAAAACGATTCGAGGAATATTGTAATATGTTGTATGAAAAATTTTATGGATTAACATATTAGTATTTTGTTCAATAAATTCTTAAAATTTTTAATTGTGACTTTATTGTTTAAGGATGCCCTCGCTCATACAAATCTTTGGCTTTATCCCTGACTATAAGTCCTACTTAAGCATCGGAGTTCACACCAAAAACTTGACAAAAACTGTCTTTTTATTTCTTGATTGCAAGAATACTAGAATAATTTTAAACTTGCGTGAAATTCGTTCATCGCGTACTATTCATTGAGTTTTGATGTGAACATTATTCTTATTCTTCTGAATATCATTTTGCATAAAAATCAACCTCATTTGGTACAAATCACACTTCGACACTTTAAATCATAGACTTTATTGTATGGAGAAAAATATCTTAATTTATCATTTTTCAACTGCTAATTAAAGTGTGCTTGGTTTATCTATGAGAATGGTGTTAGAATTGCAAAATTAGTACTTCGCTGTAATTATAGTAAATTGTAGCAATGATCCCTTAACTTTAACTCAATTGGAGTAATTTTCTCTCAACTAAAAATCCGTTACCATTGGTCCCTCAACTTTAACCCAATTTGGGCAATTGTCCCTCAACTTTAACCCAATTGTAGCAATGGTCATTCTAACATAACTTGTTTTGACAAAATTATGACGAAGTTGACGAAAATGATCATAGCTACACATTTTATGATGAGTTGAGGGACCCCAATTGTAGCAATGGTCATTCCAACATAACTCATTTTTACAAAATTTTGACGAAATTGATGAAAATGATCATAGTTACACATTTTGATGAATCGAGGGACCAATGGTAATGGATTTTTAGTTGAGGGACCATTGCTCCAATTTGACTAAAGTTGAGGGACCATTGCTACAATTTACTCATGTAATTACATTGGTAATAAAAAAAACTGGTGAGCTATGGGTTAGTACTTAGCCCAATTAGTTGAATGGATAAAAGTATGACATGTTGACGGTTAGATTTCTTTTAATGCAAGGAAAAAAGTGTTAGATTTCAACGACTAAGTTTGATGTGTAGTTCATCTCCCCTAATCTATTACCATTTTTCATTAAAAGAAAGGGTTTAAACTCCTTTCAGTGTAAAAAAAATAAAAAATAAAAAATAAAAAATAAATTATCGTGGCACAGCAACACACCAAAGGAACAAAGAAAGAGAGAAATGGAAAAGTGAAACTTTCTCATATATATTGATTAATCAGCTGCTCTCAATTGTTAATCACACTTAAATAACATTGATTTCAATAACTACTTGAACGGGAGAGGGTTACATTTGAGTAAATGACATTTTTTTTTTACTTTCTTAATACTAATTAATCCATGAAATTCAAACATGGAGATTAACCTTTTGGAGGATGGAAACTAGCTTAGCAGGAGTTAATGGTTTCTCTTGGTAATCATCTAAGCCTGCCTGTATAAATTCTTGTGCGTCTTCACTGAGAGATGAATGCGACGAAACACCTGCAATCGTACTTCGAATTCCCATCGCACGCAGCATCCTTGTTGCCTATAATTCGGAAGGAAAAACAAACAAAAAGAACCAGTAACATTAACAAGTAAATTTAGTATAAACTTTCCAGGATTTTGTGTCTTTATTTACATGAAAAAAGAAGAAGGAGAAATTTACCTCGATGCCATTCATGACAGGCATATCCATGTCCATGAGAATAAGGTCAAAATGTTTCCCTGAGCAGTGGACATCAATGGCTTCTTTCCCGTTCCCTACAACCTGGTTTTCTATGCCAAGATTTTCCAACAGTTTGTAGTGAATTATTTGGTTGACCATGCTGTCGTCTACGACAAGCGCCGTTATCTTCGTAGTTGCGTTTTTGCTCTTCAACATTTTTCTTCTTTCAAACTTGTGTTTTCCTACATTACAGCAGCAGCCTGTGTTAAAAAAGCTGCATTAGTTAATAACTTAATAAAAGAAAGCTAAAAAGAAATTTGTGTACGTATAGATTTCCTTAGCAAAAGGGACCGAAAAATGACCAATATTCTCAGCATATGCACAGCAGGTTAATCAAATGAGAGGTACAATTTGAAGCCTTGAAAACTTCATATTATATTCCCGTCATTGCAGACACTGGTTGAAACTTTACATTTTTTTTATTACAAGCGATATTACTACACTAAGACAAAGAAAGCGTTTAAACTCGAAATGCAATGGGTTAAAGAGGAATGCTCTATCCATCGCCACTTGCGGTTTACATTGTTTTCTAAGTCAAGTGATAAAACCAAAAAAACCCTAAAAATATTGTTGAAGACAAAGGTTTAGTAGGTACCTTGTGATAAAAAGCTAGATTTCTTCAAGATGTTAAGAATGGTGAGATTTCTGCAATGATTGTGAGGCAGAAGAGAGCAGAGAGAGATGGTTTTTTTCCATGCTGCAATTCCGATCTATTTATAAAAACAGCAGCAAACTGGAGAAAAAGGATGCCAAAAACCAAAAAAACAGGGAAAAAGGATAAAAGTGGCCATGTGGGGATACACGAATATCACTTGGATTTAGTTGGAAATCTCAAAAATCTAACGATGGTGATTCTTTCCTTAATTGTTGATATGCATAAATCAGACGCTTCTGCCTTCTTTCGGGGCATCTTTTGTATAATTTGAAATATGGATGACAGCATGGTAAAAGAAAATTGTTGTATACTTTTTGGAGATGCAAATTAGGTCACTTGATAAGGTTCTATGTACGATCTCTTCCACTCAAGTTCGAATCTTCGTGTTTATAAATCAGATCATAGTGATTTAGATTTTAGAAACCGCCTTGTAGCATTTAGTAGCCTCAAATTTGCTTTTCGTCTAATTTAATAACCCAAATCAGAAGTACAAAGATATTGCCATTACCATGTGATCCAACACGGCACACAACTTCCATACTTTGAAATTTTACCTTTTCTGGTTCACTTCTTTAGGAATCATATAAGCTTCTAGACTGGAAAATGAGTCTCAAAATCCATTGTCAATATAAATTCGTAATCAAGAATATTGTTCCTTAAGCTGCAGTTTATTTATGAGATCACACAAGATTTGATTTGAACATGTCTTATCGTTTTATCTACTTTTCCTAGTACACCAACTAACTTTTAGTTTAACTGTATTTCTCCGCCTACTTTTAAACAAATTATTTTACACGATATTGAGACGTGTGCATAGCGGATCATTGTAAGTTACATTTCACATGTGAATGAAACACGTGACGCGGTTACGCTCTGAGTATGAGTAAAACATGTGACGTGTTTACTACATAGTAATGCTCTGAGTGTGAGTGAAATGCGTAATGCGTTTACGCTCCAAAGAGTGAGTGCACGTAACAAGTCATGTGAATAGTAACGTTACTAGTACAAAAGCAATTCGTAGGCATACATTTTCTATGATCTTGGTAAAATAGTAGTGCTAGTAGTTTCTCATCTTGCTGTTTTGGTTGACAAACTTTGAAAAAAGACATGCACAACTCTGCCTGATCTATATGACATCAATGGTGATGCTTATATGTCACTGTAGTTGGACTAATTAAATATATGTTGATGCCATAAACCATTTGTTGTTTGGCATGACAAAATGTGAAAGGAAAAAAAAAAAGAGCTTACAACTCCACCAGGCCGCCATTAGGCACCTAAAAGGAAAAGATGTGCCCTTGATCAATGAGCGAGAAAGTTTTCCCATCACCTGTTTATACGCAATCAGCGATAGGAGAAACAGACACATAACCTTATACAACTATTGACAGACAAAAATATCTCTTATATTAGACAACAAAGCCGCCCACATGGGGGCTTTAAAAGGAAAGAAATGGACTCTTCATTCTAGAGGCACAAAATACCCCAAACAAGAATCTTTATAGAGGTTTTGACGTGATTGTGTAAAAGTCTAGTAGATGAAGTTATTTTTTGAATGATTGTACCGAACAATGATCCTAAAATGTCAATACACAGCTGTGCCTTTAGTATTCACCTTTTCACAACCAATATATACATGCACCGAAATCTTAATTTGGATCATTTGTATACCTGTGTGGGGTTATAGGAACAGTGGTAGAGCGGGTTTCTTATGTATTTCATGTCACAATTCTTTTTAAGAGGCCAACGTACAATTTTTGTTGTGTGTTTGTATCTAAGGGGCAATCTCACATGAGATTCTAGAGACCAAAGAATTGTTTTCATGTCGTGATCCTTCTTGTTTTTTAAGGGGCCAACACACGTTTTATATTTTCTCATTGTTCATTTTTAATGGGCAAGTTTTGTCAAGATTTGATAGAGATGAATTGCACCTTTCACTAATCAACATTGACATTGTCGCAAACGTGCATTTATTAACCACGTTGCTAACTCAACGGTTGTGACATTTTATCACAAAAAAATTTGACGTTATTAGCATTGAAACCATTCATTATATATCATATTTCATATTGTCAAGTTTTGGACGTGAGACTGTTTTCATTATTCAACAAATTATTTCACACCAAACGCAAGAGTTCAAATAATAGTAGAATAAAAAAAAAATACGTACTCGTAGATATTATGGAATTTAAACATCCTATATAACATGTTAAACATCATAACATAAGAACCAGAAGGTTGAAGAAAAAAAACACGATTACTCTTTTTCCTCATGAACTCAAGTACATATATTTAGTAATAACTAAGATCTAATTAAGAAAATATATCCATTCCAAGTCCGAATAGAAGGTGTACATTCATGGCGATTCCATTGTAGGGGTCTTCGGTTTTGGATTGGTGGTTGTGTAATGCAAATTAGGTCACAGGTACATCGCTGATAACAACATAGTTGAACTATACTGCAGGAATTTCTTTTATTATTCACAAGTAAGAGATATATACATCCAGCCCTAAATACATAAGGAAACATAAAAGGATAAAATCTCTAACCTTCCTAAAAGAGACTCTATAATATTTACATACTCTTTTATGACTCACGCTAACACTCCCCCTCAAGTTGGTGCATAAATATCACACATGCCCAACTTGATGAGTGAGTCATTAAATGTTCTACTACATACTGCATGAGTGAGGACATCGGCAAGTTGCTCCTCAGAAGTTACAAACGGAAGAGATACAATTTTTCTTTCAAGTTTTTCCTTGATAAAATGTCTGTCAACCTCCACGTGCTTCGTCCTATCATGTTGTACCGGATTGTCTGCTATATCTCTTGCAGACTTATTATCACAATATAACTTCATAGTATCCTTTGGTTTGAACCCAAGTTCCCAAAGAAGCTTACGCAACCAAAGAATCTCATAAATTCCTTGCGCCATACCTCTGTACTCGGCTTCAGCTGATGAACGTGAGACCACTTTCTGTTTCTTACTACGCCACGTAACTAAATTACCTCCAACAAAAGTAAAGTATCCAGATGTCGATCGCCTATCAGTTACATCACCAGCCCAATCTGCATCAGTAAAACCTTCAATTCTCAGATGTCCGTGTCTCCCATACAATATTCCTTTTCCCGGTGCGGACTTCAGATATGCTAAAATACGCACGACCGTGGTCATATGGTCTGCACTAGGTGAGTGCATAAACTGACTCACAACACTTACAGCATAGGCAATGTCAGGACGAGTATGAGCCAAATAAATCAGTCTTCCTACAAGTCTCTGATATCTACCTTTATCAACTGGTACCTGATCTGGATATATGCCCAAAAGATGCTTCTCAATAATAGGAGTGTCTACCGGTTTACACCCTAGCATACCAGTTTCCTTAAACAAATCCAACACATATTTACGCTGAGACAAGAAAATACCTCTGGATGAACGGGCAACTTCAACTCCCAGAAAATATTTTAAGTCTCCCAAGTTCTTCATTTCAAATTCTGCCGCAAGGTTTATCTGCAACCTTGATATTTCATCTGAATCATTTCCTGTAATAATCATGTCATCTACGTAGATAATCAGAGCAGTTACTTTATTCAATTTACGCCTCACAAACAACGTATGGTCGGAATGACTCTGACAATATCCATTCTTCTTCATGGCTTGAGTGAACCTGTCAAACCATGCACGAGGCGACTGCTTAAGTCCATAAAGTGACTTACCCAATCGACACACCCCCGACTTCCCACCTGCATCATATCCAGGAGGAAAAACCATATATACCTCCTCCTCCAAACTTCCATGAAGGAAAGCATTCTTCACATCGAACTATTTTAGAGGCCAATCCATGTTCGCAGCTAAAGAAATAAGAACACGTACCGTATTCATCTTGGCCACAGGAGAGAACGTCTCCTGGTAGTCTACACCATACGTTTGAGTATACCCTTTTGCTACCAACCTTGCTTTGTATCTCTCTATGGATCCGTCAGCCCTGTATTTGATTGTAAACACCCAGCGGCATCCAACCGGCTTCTTCCCGCTAGGCAGGTCCAGTACTTCCCATGTTTTATTTTTCTGTAAAGCCATCATTTCTTCATCCATTGCTTTAACCCACTTTGGATCTTTCAGAGCTTCCTCCACTTGAGTTGGAACTTTAATGGACTCTATGTTATTTACCAGAGCCTTGCGTTCAGGTGCAAGGTTCTTACAGGATACGTAGTTGGCAATTGGATACCTCACTTTCCCTTTCGGAGAAAACCTGTCAGGAGGCACACCTCGATTTTGTCTTGGTGGCAACTGATATGTACTCACAATATTATTTGAATTAGTTGTAAAATCATCTATTGTACTTACCTCAGGTATATTCAGAGGAGATGCATTGGACGGCATTGCGGAGCTAGAGAGAGGGGATAATTCGCTACTACACTCAGCTTCTTGTTCAATACCAAGTTCGGCATCAGCTTGCACAACCTGATTATTCATCTCGGCAGCAGCCTGCTGCGGTACAACTTGCGGAACCTCCTGACTAGTCTCGGTAATCACTGTTGAACTTCCTCCTACACCATTAGTCTCGGGTGTACTATCCACCGCTCCCCCTAAATCACAATCCAACCAACCAAGATCCCCCACATTCTCACTCTCCCCCTGGGGATCTGAAGTAGAGCGGGTAGGAGCATAAAAATATTCTGATTCTGAAAATGTAACATCCATAGTCACATACATATGACGGGTGCCAGGATGATAACATTTATAGCCCTTTTGTTGCGCGGAAAAACCCACAAAGACACATCGAAGTGCACATGGATCAAGCTTACTACGGTGAATTTTGTGGATATGAACATACGCCACACAACCAAACACACGGGGGGGGCGAGTGTATTGGTGGACACCACGGGGACATGTGTACTAAGCATCTGAAGCGGGGTTTGGAATCCCACAACCCGTGAGGGCATACGGTTGATGATATAGACAGCGTACGTTACAACGTCAGGCCAAAAACGCTGAGGAACAGAGGCACCTATTATCAATGCACGAGCAGTTTCCAAGATATGACGATTTTTCCTCTCGGCAACCCCATTTTGTTGTGGAGTGTGAGGGCAAGTCGTTTCGTGGAGAATCCCATGAGCACAAAGAAACTGAGACAACTAAAAATTGACATATTCCCCTCCATTATCAGAGCGAAAAACTTTAATAATAGAGGAATATTGTGTCTGGATCATCTGAGAGAAAGACTGAAACACCATAGCAACATCACTCTTATTTTTAATCACATATAACCAGGTCATACGGGTGCAATCATCAACAAATGTAACAAACCATCGAACTCTAGAAGTCGTACTTACAGGGGAGGGGCCCCAAACATCAGAATGCACAAGATCAAACGGAAACACACTTTTATTCAAACTTGGAGGGAACGAAACACGATGGCTTTTAGCAAGAATACATACTTCACAATGTAAGTCTGATTCATTTATTCCATGAAATAAACTAGGCAACACACGCCTTAAATAACCAAAAGAAGCATGACCTAAACGGCGATGCAACATCCAGACATCTTTTAAAGTACTAGCCGTGGACGTCCGAACCGCAGCAGCTCTTCCCCGAACGACATCATCCACATAATACAACCCCTCTCTCTTAGTGCCACGCCCAATTATCTCATTGGTCTGAATATCCTGAAGCAGACAAAAAATGGATACATTAAGACAACACAATCCAATTGTTCCGTAACTTGCGGTATAGATAATAGGTGATGAGATAAGGACGGAACAAATAAGCAGTGATGCAACGAGAGAGAGGGGGTAAGACACACGGCGCCTGCTCCATGAACCGAAGCAGTAGTACCATTAGCGGTCTCCACACATGTTCTACGGGGCGTTGTCATATATTGAAACAAAGTCTTATCATATGTCATATGATCTATTGCACCAGAGTCTAGAATCCAACATGTATGATGAGTAGTGTCGGAGGCTAAGAGAACACGTCCTACAGTACCTGGATTTGAAGATGGTTCACCAAGAGTAGTACGAGTCAACAAGGAATGACTCGGTTCACCAGATTGCCCCTCAGCTTCTTTATTGTTGCTCGGTGTGGCAGCAGCTAAGGATGCCGGTCCACCACTAGAGCTATTGCTCCCACGTTCTTTTGCACGCAACCGTTTCTTCAACTCCGGAAACCACTCGGGCACCCCATGCTTCGCAAAGCATGTATCTTCAGTATGGCGAGTTTGACCACAGAAGGTACACTTCAAATGATCTTTGTTTTCCCGGGTGAATGGACGGGAATTCAAAGATAAGGTTGACAAACCACCGGAAGAAAAGCTGGCAGGAGGCCGTGACACCATAGCTGCGGCAGGTCCTCCTCCTTGGCTGCCAACATGACTACCACCCATCATAGTAGCGTGACGTTGTGCTTCACGCCTGACCATAGAGAACACCTCCTCGACGGACGGTAGTGGTTGGGTTCGTAAGATGTCACTACGAACCTTATCAAATAGATCATCCAAACCTGCCAGGAAGGCATACACTCGGTCCAGTTGGACCTCCTCCCGTAGGGTCTTCAAATCTTGTGCACACTCCATCCTAATTGGCCTTCGCTGATCCAACTCATGCCACACGAATTTAAGATCGGCATAGTACACACCAACCGGACGCCCTTCCTGACGAAGTCGAAACGACTTAACCTTTAACTCATAAATCTGAGAGATATCAGAGCCATCATAGTACATTCGAGCAACCTCCTCCCACACTTCTTTGGCAGTACGAAGGTGGATGAAAAAGCTCATGATAGCCGGCTCCATAGAATTAATCAACCATCCTTTCACAATTGCATTCCCAGTCTCCCATGACTCAAACTCGGTATCATCTTCACTAGGTTCCTTGATGCTCCCTGTCACGAAACCCTTCTTACCACGTCCTGCGATATGCATCTCCAGTACTTTGGACCAAAGCGGATAGTTTGATCCGTTAAGTTTCACCGCATTCGGCACTGCCGAGGCATCATTCTGGATTACCACCGAGTTCAGAGCAGCCCTATTGGTTGGAACACCCACACCAACGCCAGCCTTCTGCTCCGAGCTCCCATCTTCACCATTCGCCATCTTCCTATTGTGTTTCGCACAGCCACGCAACACGTATCACAGACCCTGACACTCATGTTCTTTACTGCACACACTCGCAGAGGTACGGCAAGGACAGAAACACATAACCCTTGCAAACTTACAGCAGCAGCAGCAGCACGATGGAAAAATTTAGTTTTTTTTGGAATTAAGGTTACGACACCAGGCTCGAATGCCAAGTTGAACTATACTGCAGGAATTTCTTTTATTATTCACAAGTAAGAGATATATACATCCAGCCCTAAATACATAAGGAAACATAAAAGGATAAAATCTCTAACCTTCCTAAAAGAGACTCTATAATATTTACATACTCTTTTATGACTCACGCTAACAAACATTCCTAGGGAGAAAAGGACTAAGGCATCGTTTGTTATTATTATTATTATTATTTTACTAAAAACTGCTTCACTTTAAAATTAAGCATTAAAAAAGTGTTTGACAAAATTAAATTATCTTGTTTATTCTAAAAGCAGTGACCTCTAGACAGCAGCTTGTAGGTTGTTTGTAAAAGCTGTTTAATAAAAAGCTAAGTTTAGCCTTTAATGAATATTTTCAATTGCTATAATAACTTAATTAATTTTTTTTGAAAATAACATATTTCATCTCTTAGAAAATAAAGTGACCGCCAACACCTACAACCACCATTAATGTTGCCACCACTACCACCACCATAACCACAATCTCCACCATTGTGACCACAACCACAACCATCACTACTACCATTGTCACCATTATCATTACCGTCACCACTACCACCATTGGCACTACCATCATTACCACCACCGCCACCACTACCACCATAACCGCAGCCGTCACCATTGCCACCACAACCAATCGGATCACCACATCCCACTATTAGCCAAGGTTCTAAAAAACGCTAGGCGCTAGTCGGGCGGCGGGCTAGCGCCTAGCGCCTAGGCGGCTTGGCGGGTTCTAGGCGGATTTGGGTAAATTTCTTATATATTTTATGAATTAATTAAATTTACTATATCAAATGTAAATAATTATTGACTAATATGCTATTTCTTATAGAAGAACATACATATGTGAATGTTTTATCTACATACTTGCCTAGGAAAAAAAATATTATCTAAATCATTTATAATTTATATAAGATTTACACACACACAATAAATATCTCAAACTTTTAAAAATATAAAAAACCCACCCACTCAAACCGTCCACATCACCTCTACTCTTTCACATCACCCTAATTTATATAAGATTTACACACACACACAGACACACACACAATAAATATCCTAAACTTTTAAAAATATAAAATACCCACCCACTCAAACCGTCCACCTCACCTCACCTAAACTTTCACAGTGGTTTTCATAATTAAAACCATCACAGTCCATGGTTTTAAGAATCTGACCTTGGATTTGAGACCATACTTCCTCGACAGACGAGCTGCAAATGGTTTCTTAAAACCATCTGATATGTTTAAGTCTCTCTCTTTCTCTCTCTCTCTCCCTCTCTCTCTCTCTCTCTCTCTCTTCGCGCTCTCTCTTTTCTCATCTTCACAGACGCGATGCTGTTCACTGGCAGCAATTTTTCTTCCCTCATCTTCAGACGAGCTGCAAAAATTCATCGGCAGTCTCTCTTCCCTCACCTGCTCACAGATGGCTCTCTCTCTGCTCAGAGACGGCAAAACTGCAGAAGCTCGCCGAGATCGGAAGTTGCAGATTCAGAGTTGCAGCACGTTTGGGATTTGTAACCGCCTAGAGTGGCGCCTAGACCGCCTAGCAAGCGCCTAGACGGCCGTCTAAATCCTCTCCGACTTAAGTGAACGATTTGGTCGAAATCGGGTCGGAGCTCTACCGTCCAGCGCCTAGGTGGCCGCCTAGGCCGATTTTTAGAACATTGCTATTAGCACCAGCACCATACCTCCACCATTGCTACGTACCATCACCACCACTGTAAGCATCACGACCACCACTGCAAGCATCACGACCACCATTATCCTCGCCACTACTGTCGTTGCCCCCACTCCTACTACTATGTCCATTTTGTCACTATATAAAATTACATCACTTTTACATTAAAATTTACTAAACCCTTCTACACTGCTTTTCAAACTTACAACACTTTTAAAATACAATTAACCAAATGCTCATCTGCTTTACTTTACAGCTGATTATTCTTAAAGCAAAAATAAACTCTTTTTTTTTAAAGCACAACAATCACAAACTGGCCCTAAGAAGGTGGGGATAAACAAGTATACTAAGGGCATGTTTACGTAACCATAATCAGAATAAATAAATAAAAATTGAATTCTGATTATGAAGTATTCTTATAAATATTAGGGAATAAAAAAGGTGGTGTGTATAGGTGGGTTCGGTTCTGTTCGATTCCATTTTTGGCCGAAATCGGAAACAAAACCGAATTTACTGTTTGGTTCGATTTTTCTTTTTCTTTTTTTTGGTTTCATTTTTTTCGGTTCGACTTCAGTCCGGTTCGGTTTTTTCCATGAAAATTGTCTTCTTCTTTTTTTTTCTTTTTTTTTTTAAATCTGGATATTGGAAAACTAGCCCAAAAGACCCAACAAACAGTAAGGGCCCAAGCCATAAAATACAACAAAAGAAAACCTAGGCTTCCACTGCAGCATCCGCCGCCGAGCATCCCTACTAGCACAAACCCTCGCCACCAACTAATCGACGCCTCGCCGATTGCAACGTCCAGCCACGAGCACCTGTACGAACATAGCCAAACAGACGAGAACCAAGAGTTTAATAAAGAGTAAAGATCCAAAAACCAAAGATCTTTACCACATACAACTCCACAAAGACAAATCCAAGAACAACATCAACCAATTTTCCTTCAAAAATTCACAAACCAACAATCCAAACAAACATCAGCAACATTTTTTAGATGATCAAAAAACACAAAAATAAAAAGACAGATTGATTAAACAATTATATGAAAATCCAAACGGGAGCTTTCTCGTTCGATTTGCATAATTCACCTGTTGAACCACCTCCTAGTGGCTTCTCCGTGGTTTACAAGAGTGAGGATGTAATAGATAAAATAATTTACAAATTTGCAGAGGGTAATGATTCTGAACCCAACCATTCAATCACAAATTAAACAAATTGACAAGATTGGGAACAAAATCGATGAAATTGATACAGGGAGAGCATCGTTTCGAACCTGAACTTCTTGAATCAGGCATCGCGGCGGTGACCCACCTGAAAATGATGAACGGATTGCTACAAATCCTTGTATAGATCACTTGCAGTTGCAGACATTCGAGCGTTCAAAAAAGAAATCATGGAGGTGCAAGAATTCGACGATGGGAGAGAGAGAGGCTGAGAAGTCAAAACAAAGAGAAGATGAAATGAGAGTAAATGGGACGGCTGGGTTTTGTGTTTAGAAATCTTATAAAGAATTAAAGATCCAGAATCAGTATAAATATTTACTAATACAATTATAGCAACACAAAACTTGTTGTCAAGTTGGCTGAAGCAAACACTCTCAACCAGGAGGTAAGGGGTTTGAAACATATGGCCTCTAGATTTTGAGTATTTGTATATGATTTATATAATTAATATATATATTAAATAATTAAATATAAACCGGTTTGGTTTGGTTCGGTCTTGTTTCTGGACCACCAGAACCGAAACCGAACCAACCTATTTCAGTTCGGTTTGATTCACTTAGTTCGGTTTAGTTTTTTCGACTTCGGTTCGGTGTTCGGCTCAATTTTTTTTTGGTTTTCGGTTTTTTAAACCCACCCCTAGTGGTGGGTCATATGAATTTTGGAATTGAATTTCTCCTTTGGGAGGAATTGGACTCCAACTAGGTGATAATCCAATTCAGGAGGATGTAAGAAGTCCAAAATAGAAACCTTGTACCCATTATACCCTCACTTGAATTTGAAAACTTCAAGATTTCCGTTTACCACCCCAGACATGCTGCACCCCTGCCCGGTGCCACTCCTAAATCTCCCTGACCACCGCAACCACCCGTATCACTCCGGCCCATACCCAACACCACAGCCACCAATTCATGATGGAAAAATCTGTGATTGTTTGTTCTCATTCAAACAAGTCTACGTATATGTTGTTTTGAAAATTAAAATTTATTAGCTAGCACATAAATGAGTTTACTTAGAACATGGCAGTTTAGTAATTGAAGTAGGTGTTTGGTAAACAGCTTGTATTATTCCTACTCCCATTTCAGACTATTTAGTAAACAACTTGTAAAAGAATCCGATCATGATTCCTCATCAATTTAACTCCTCCCCCATTCTAATTACTTAGTAAATGTGCCCCAAGTGTGAGATTGTGTTGTGGCCGAGTTTTTTCAGTTTGACCAGCAACCAGACGTATATCCCCACGACTAAAACGCTGAGATCAAGATGGATAAGGTCTATTCCTGTGACAAACTTCATGATTTTTTCAAAATTGATGAGTATTCATATGAGAATCGACATGATCAATAACTAGAGGAGGATTTCAGGGTTTTACTGTTAAGATATAGAGCTACGACATTTTGCGGGTCCGTTTTCTGACCCTGAGAGGCCTAAAGGAACACTTGCCCAAGGAACACCGGCCGAAAGAAACACGAGGAAGGTTAGGCCTGATGAATTTGGAAGGAAGCAGTCGAACGCTTCAAAAGCCCGTGGCCTCTAGATGTCCTATCGACAATTATGCCGACTACTTCTCCATCAAGTACTTTCCGACCGCTATGAGGTAAGTTGGTGCATTGACAACTTTGCGGTATGAGTTCCCAGGATCTACTCAGACATCAACTCTAAGCCACGTGGTGACTAGTCGATGGGTGTGTGGACAGCAGAAATACAAAACCAAACATCTCACAAAACCCTAATTAATTTCATATTCTTTCATAACCTAAATATTGTTAAGAGCCTCCCGGCGTGAAAACAAAAAAGTTGGTGACGCTGAAATGTCTCGCCTTGTAATCTCTGACCCTCTACCACAGTGGTGAATACGTGTATTGCTCTTGTACCACGGGATGAGGGAAATGTGAGAGACAATTGTTTTAGAGTGCCAATAATACCGCCCGACCCACACGGACAATGGCCAAACAGAGAACCAAAAATTTACAAAGCTCGTTCCATAAATAAATGGTAATTCCAAAACCTTTTGCTTTTATATATATATAAACGCTGTTTGGGAAATTTTGATTACAATATGTGCGCCTGTGACACTAATTGCTTCCCACAAATTGCACTCTTCAGTTCTTCTACCTCCAAACCAGACAAACACGAGAATTTGACGAAAGAATAAGAACATACAAGCATGTGAAGATAACAATATTACAAAAAATTTGAAGTCAAAATGCATTCACACAATATACAAAAATACACAACACAACGAACAACGCAACACCGGAAACCCAGAATTCCTGCCTAAACAAACCGCGCTAATCATGGTTGGTGTCCATTGATGTGCCCGTCCTAGCCTGTGAAATTCTGTTAGCATAAATAGTCACCAGCCGTAACTGCGTGCTGTTGAGTCCCTCCAGGTATGGCACGAATGCTTTTCCGAGCATGATGTATATATCGACTAAACAGAAGACAACAGTCTGTACAACATAAAATGAAAAAAATCAGTCACCGGCACCAGATGACTATATGCTGAACATAATTGCCACGGGCCAATGTGTAGTTTAAGGGATCAGACAAATAGTAACCATTACCTTGCGAACGTCAGCACTCTGGTTTCCAAATGCTTCGAAAAGTGCAGGCAAAAATGATGGCAACTGAGCCATCAGTTCCTCTTGTGAAAGCCGGCCCACAAGCTGAAGAATGGAACATAAGAGCCTTAGCAAGATAGTTCATAAAAACTACGCATTAAATGGCGTGATGCAAAATAACTCCTAAACTAGAATTTAATGTGTGCAATCAATAGTGTTTATAAACAAGCTAATACAGCTCCGGAAGCGTAATACCTTTGTCAAACAGTTGATGCAAGTAACAAGAGTTTTCTCATCTTCAGTTACCAACAGAGGGACAATAACCTGCAGCATCGACAAGTGAATGTTAAACAGTACTAGCAACAAAGTACAGGGGAATTAAGCCAAACATAACTCAAAGGTTTCTGATATTTTAATTTATTTTTCACTTCTAAACAACTGGATTAGTAGGGAGCTGGATCGTAAGTACGTACGCTTAGACATCTGAATGGATCATACTGGGCCAAAACGATACTCAAGCAGTGCTCGGATTCATTTGAAACCTGACAGGAATATTGTATAGTTTGAGCCATGAAAACAGAATAAGTCCAGAATAAAATAATTAAATGCAACAAAATTTACCTTGGGAACGACATCCTTCGTAACATGAAGCAGCTTCTCAATTACGATCTCAACAGAATCTTCCATTGCATCTTTCTGGTAACAAATGAAAGCAACATCAGGAATACAATTTGTAAGAGCTAAACAATTTCCAGGCAATACGTATCCAAAAAAATAAACAACAAACCTGGTTCTTAAGCATTTCAACAATCAAGGAAAGAGAGAGTTCCCGAATCGAGGACTCAAAATCATCCAACACCTCAAGTATACCAGTCAAAATCTGATTGAAGTACTGCACATGCACCACAGAACAATCATTAATATACGAATGAGTAATTACATTACAGAATTCTAGTTTTATACCCACAAAAATGTGTATATGTAGTTTGTTTCTCTAGTGCAATAAAAAATGTGTTTCCTCATCCATTTGACTTCACCGTGCAGTCAACAGAATCAACATTTAAATCCATATGTCTACGTATTAACTATTACGCCAATTCTCAATGCTACTATGATCGTGAAAGCTAACACCATTTCAAAGTTACAAAATTTATGACGAGATTTACAAGCATTCTACAAATGAAAGAAAGGTAAAACAATAAAAATATGGATACGTTGTAGCATTCTCCATGTCTCCTTTGATCAATAACCAAACAATTGTCAACTTCTCAGTTTCTAACTTATTCAAGCATTCTCTCCCCGTTTTCTCATCTTTATAGAAATGTTTAAATAATTTTTGAAAACTTTACAAATACGTTAAAAAAGACACAAAATGTGTCACGTGTAGGGCTCACAAACCTTGGTCCAAACAGAGTGGTCATTAGCTATGGAAGCATCAATTAATTGTTGAAGTGCACCACGTTTGCTTGCTGAAGGGCTTTCCTCACTTCCATTGCCGATCTATACACAGATTCAATTAACAGAAAAGAAATAACATGACATTAAAGCTTCATAAATTGTAAAAGTATATATCAATATATTTTTTGTCACAACAGTTGACCATTTAGAGAAGTAGATTACTGGTGCAATTATCCAAAAAAAATTCATCACGATAATAAAAGCCTAGAAAAGTGAAAAAGTTCTATAACAAACCGCTGATAATAAACTTACACTCCAAGGAAAATTTTGAGCTTATTAAGCCAAAGAACTCACCAGATGAAGTATTTGAGGAATGCTGGGACCTGATTCTGGTGCAGAATTAATCTTCACAGCTGTAAGTTTATAATGATCAGGGTCGAAGTCGGTGGGAGCTTCACTAGCATGCCCAATAGTCTCAGCAACCCCTATATGGTCCAAGCTCATAAGACCATTAACGTCCAGGCAAGAAGTAGACAAGCCTTCTAAATTTACTCTACCATCAACTTTATCCACTGGGCTAGTCCAGGAGCCCAAGTTCTGACTCACGGAATTCATAGTGTAGGACATATCCTTGGATTTTGAATTGAGAATATCTGTGTTGGAACCAGTCTCAAAATTCTGATACAAGTTATCCCGTGTGTCATCAGAAGTTGCTTGGCCAACAGGGCCGGTGACCATGGCTGATTCTTGGGTTGAACTCCACTTCCTGCCGCCATCACTATCAACTGAACCAGCAGAATACCTCCCAAAGAAGTGACTTTTCTTTGAGGCACTAACATATCCTTCTTCAGAAGATGTTCCAACTACATCAGATGGATCATAAGACTTTAGGCGCTGTCGCTCTTTCTTGTTTTGCAAGAAGTTCATAAGGTCCACTTCAATGCGAGGAGTGTACTGTTTCAGGGCCCTTCTCAAAGAATTTTGTTCTTCAACTGACAAACTAAGAATAAAATTCAAGACAGCTACTGAATCAAAGTGAGAGTAAACAGATATTATGCACGTAATGGCTGCCTCCTTTAGTTTAGTATTTTTCTCATGGGCCAATGGCGCCAACTTAGAAAGCCATAATTTAAGGATGCCACTATTACCAGAACCTTCAGGATTCAGTGAATGCTTGTTAAAAGAACTAATGGAAAACTCAATAACAGCTAGTTTGGCCTTTGGTGATCGCTGTTCATCTAGTGAACGGAGCAAAGCAGGCAAGAGGGAATCTACACTGTACGTTTTGCTAACAATATCTAACGTTGTCGAACACGGCTGCCTAACTAACTCCTTTGGGTCAATTAACCGTGAGAAAACATGGGGTAGGATCCTTTCCATGTAACTTTCAAAGGGCTTACGGCAAGATGGAATAATATCTGCTAGTGTTGAAAGTGCTGCCTGAGCAACTTTATGGTGGGGATCATCCAAGTGTTGGAAAAACAACTTCATTACTTTCTCAAAATTCTGAATCACTTCTTGAATTCCCTTTGGGCCTTGCTGCAGCAAAGATCGTAGATAATTAAATGCAGCAACCCTAGCATTCCAGTCAGACGATGGACTCAGTCCCTCACTCAGAGCATCATTTAGAGATGCGGGACCTTCTACATAATTTGACATTTCCCTGAGTGAGAGTTGACTATCATCAAAACTTCTCCTCCTGCCTGCAGACATCCTTCCAGTCACATTCTTTCTTAAGAGTGGCCTTTGAAAATTCGGCACATGATTGCTATGTGAATCCCTAAAGTTCCCATCTCTGTGAGACGTGTCATAGTGCCTATCGATTTGAGAGTTCATAAACCGTCTAGCATCCCTAGTGTCATTGTTCTCTTCAATCGAACCTCTTTCTTGAGTTCTCTCGGAAGCTCTCCTCATTGCGTATGAAGAAACAGTTGGCACAGCTTCTGCTGATGGATTACTGCGATATGACGATTTACCAGAATCTTTGGAAGCTTGAATTTGTGTAATGATATCGGACAAAACCAATCCACCATTGCGGCTACTACTCTTATGGATACTTGAGGTAGTTGAATCTGCCATTAAAGAGTTTGAGAGATGATTAGAAGCTGGGGCAGCAGCAGGGGATGGTGGATCACGAGATGATGGAGGGTCAACTCCTGCACTAGGGGCAAAAAGAGAACAATTTAGCCGCTCACAACAGAATCAAATTTGCTAAATCGAGCAGCTAGTTCATTCCCGTAACTTTCTAATGACTCCAAATGCTGAAATTTACAAGTTATATTCCAATAAAAGAAAAATAATATATAGGCAAAGTCATTAGGTACCTAGATCCAGGCTTGATGACTGGAGAGTTGAATTATGTTTCTCAGACAAATCCAAACCTCTAAGCATGCTTTCAATTGCACTGACCTTCTGTTTGCTTGCATGCAACACACTTTCCAGACTACGTTCAGTACCTTTACCAAGTGACTTAGCTTGCGACAGAAGTAGTCCTGATGAGATAGAATTGCCAGATGATAAACTTGAACTTCTATCCATTGCAACAATAGCTGAAGTTCCATATCCAGGCAAATTTGAGGCAGCAGATGGTTGCGGAGTATGTGACACACCCCTATCACGAACGGAAGGAGAAGCATGACGCCTATGTATTCCCCCATCCTCTTCATTGATTAACTGTGCACAATTTTAAAAATTAAACAATGACTTCCCCATAAAAATAGAATGCAATCCTCCTTGCGATAAAGAAAATGACATACCCTTTGAATAACAGGATCAAATAGCGAAAATAACCGTCGGGAACGCTCTGGCCACGTTTTCGAGAACATTCTATAGCACATTCTTGCAGTTGATCGGACCTATATATATACAAAGGAAGTTCCACATATGAATCCTAATACATATGAAGACTCCAAACAAGTCAGAAAAATATATAGGAATCCTTGATATGAATACCTCACTCATTGCATCGGCCACGCAACACCTTATTAGATCTTCATACAAATCCGCCGAGCGCTGTATTTCAGGTGCATCAGCCCAATACTCTAGTATCAACAGTGCATAATCACAGCACCTACAATACAAAATGTATTAATAAATGAAACAAAAAACAAATGCATAACTCATTGCGTCTGCCTGTGTATGAATTGATCTCGAGAGTTATACCTTGCACGAAGTATTGCATTACGGTCATTCTTTGCACAATCAGCAATTCGTGGAAGCACGCGAGCAACTTTACAATTACGCAACATCTGATAAGGAAAAAGGATAAAGTGCCAAAATCCTGCTTTAAAAAATCATTTTCTTTTACTCAGAAACAAAAAAAAGTAAAAGATCATTAGAGTTAGAATTACCGTTTTTATGCAGTTATCTGCAGACTCTGCAATTACAAGTACAGTAATCACAACCAGCTTGAAAAGAACCTGATTACCATTTGATAAAATTAGTTAAAAAAAAAATTTGTCACTTGGAGGAATTTTCTTTTCAGTCAACACTTGAGGATTGATTTTGGCAAAAAATGAACTTACTGGAATGAACATCTCCGCACATGCCTCAAAATCTCCTAATAACTCCTTTGACAAAAAGCATAACAGATGGCAAGCCTAACAAGAAGAAAAACTAATCAGCACCCCCAAGGCACATGAACAAGCACAAAGCATTAAGAAGGTATGAACAGCTGCCTTTGACATTTGTCTATGCAAAGCTTTCAAGAGCTAAATGTTTCTAATCCAAATGCTCACTGACAACTGCAAAGAATAGTAAGAACTAACCAGTGTCTGCCTCTATTTTAAAACTTTGTTTTAACTGTTTTCGGTAGTGTTTTATTATAAATATTTGTTTATTATAGGGATTTTTTATTAAACATATTTTCTTGTGCAAACTAGCGAACAATTCCCACAAGTAATAAGCTAAAATATAAATTGAAACAGCAAACTGTTCACAACAGAAAGCTGCAGGTTACTAAAAATTTGATTGTGAACTAATCTCCTAAAAGGGGTTTCTGAAGCGCAAGAATAAATCCATAACCAGGCACATGAAAAATACAAGAATATATTAGGGCACCTGTTTCACTATGCTGGACCTTCGATCAGATAATTGTGTGCTCAGAGGCCCAACAAGTTGCTTCAGGAGTCCCCGGAAACATTGGTAGTCAGCAGCACCTACATGTATTTATTAACTCAAACTATTACAAGCCAATAATCTTTTTGAAGCAACAACCATTTCACAGCAATATTACTTGTGATAAATAAATTAAATTTCCATTCATCAAAAAATCAAAGCGGTTAAGAAAGGTGAGAAAAGAGGGAGCTTGAAGCAAATGATACAATACAAACGAAATATAATGACCATACTGACACAACAATACAATGGTTCTATCTAATCAAAATAATTTATAACATGATAAAATATAAGTTGATTGAACATGCATGTCTGCCCAGGGCAGAGGGGCTAAGATCGGCAAGGAAGGAATTGCAAGAGAGTGGGGGAACCAAACCTCCATATACAAGTCCTTCAATTCTCTGCATTGCAGCAATGCGAATTGACCAGTCTTTCTCTGGTACAAGGGTAGAAGCAATTTTCTCAATTTCCCTTATTAGTTCCTTTTCTGAATAAACTTTAATAGGGTCTACGGATTTTTCAGAAGCATCAGTTTCCGCTGCATGGGACAGAAGAGAATAACAATTCAACAGAAATCAATTATTCAACAATCTTAACAGTTCCACAGATAATGCAAAGAATATTTCAAGCATAGCTAAAACCATTTAAATAACTATATGCAGAGATTCTTTTAAAACTGAGAATAATACTGTCTAGGCCATTTTCTACAGTGCCAATATGTTTCAATAGTATCCAGTACCAACATGTCATAAATATGAAATTGGAATGTCAAAAATCTTCAATTCCAACCCATCTTAATCCCGAAACCAAAATTCAGATGGTGCTTCACCATATGGTATAAAAAATAATGAACTGGCTTTCACAACTATAAATTAAGGCAATGAGGGAATGTCTGGGTCATGAAACTTTATAACAAAATATTCTTCAATATTTGGCAACGTATTGTTTATATAAATGCACATATGTAAACTACAGTTAATTTATCACCGAATAAATCAGTGGGAACGTAATCTCTTGAACTTCCCAGAATTGAGGGCAAAGCATCCTAACCTCCAAAGAGAGACGCCTCCCTCGAGGAACTCTTGGCCTTTGGACTACTTTTCTTGTGGTTAAGGTTCACAGGCTTCGCTTCTACAGCACTGAGTCCATCTGACGAGCGAATCTTAGGTTCAATCCTCTCTAACCTCGCATTAATATCCTTCAGCTGCAGTTGCACATTGTTTAGAAAAATGAAACCCAAAGTGCAACCCGCATCATATGACATTCAGATTAGTTCGACAAAACTACAAAAACTGGTCATTGTACTTGAAAAAAAAAAAATTAAAGGGGCAAGGAATTATAGGAAAGTAAACTGCATATTATCTTAGACATTCACCATAGACATAGGAAGGTGGTGCCTCTGAAGTTCATCACGGAATTGAGGTCCTGCCTGCGTATACATCTCCTGGAAATAGAAAAGAAAGCATAAATAAGAATAATTGTCAGATGAGGCCCTGCCTGCGTATACACCCAATACTGCTAAGTTACTAACCTCAATGCATGCTATAGCTGCATCCCTTACACCAGGGTTTGGATCACTTAACATCTGTAGAATCTAATTATAAAGAAACATTGAAAATTTTAGTTTGTTTCTCACAAGTATATGAACTGGTTAGGAAGAAAATGTATGTTTTGCTCATAAAATTCAACACACATACCGGAGGAAGTATAGTTCGCTGAAGTGGAAGTTCAGTTGATGCAAAAAGTCCAATTGCTGAGGTGACCGTTCGTGCAAACTCTTCTCGAACTCTCCAGCTTTTGTGCGTCCACGCATAAGATCCTGCTCTTTCAACGATTATTGTTGGAGAAGAAACCTGCAGCAGAAAGAAAACGAGATTTGATCCTTTTTAAACCTTAAAAGAAACAATGATTTGAGACCAAAACAGGATACATAATGATATTTCAAAGAAATCAGATAAGGCGCTATTATGATCTCCAGTTCTCTACCGTCTGTATGCACACAAAGAAGGGGTTCTCAGAGGTACTAATCGTATTAAAAGCAAAAAAATCTCCTCTCAAATTAGGCTAGGAAAACAACAAAAACAGCAGAATGGTTCCGACTTTTTTTTGTTGGAAACTCAGCAGATAAGATATACTGTATTGTGCATGTCTCGTGTAATTGTAGTTTCTTATTTTAAGACACAGACTGAAATAGTGAGTCATACTAAATATGTGCTGTGATTCGTATTGTAACATGATGAAAATGACTTCCACTATCCAACATAACTGGTTCAACTCTAAACCGCACGGCTGCCAAATCCGGCAAATACTTATGTCCTAATGACAACCCATCTTATCATTTCTTCATGCTATTCACAGAAACTTCAACTTCAAAGTGGTTCAAGTATTTATACGATATGGGTCACCGAGTCTGTTTATCTATGTGCGCCACAATAATTGAAAATCTGATAATGTCTAGATGGATTAGCAACAACCTGATTGGTCCCAATACGCGAAGTACAACAAACAATAGCCAGTGCAAAATTGAGGTGTATCTCTATGCTAAGGTAAACCATACCGCACAGCAAAACACCTCTAAGAGTATTCAATTGGCCTCTAACTACATGCTAAAATCCACAAACTTTGTTGGGCAACAATTTCATGCAATGTTCAAGTGTGATTTACCATGTTATCATCTTTTCAGAATCAATTTAAAAATTACAAGCCTCAACGATTTCGCCGCGAGTTTTTATTGCACTACATTTGAGAAATTAAGACACAATGCAGAGGGCAAAAGAGGAAGAGAGTAAAAATAATACCTCCATAAGAGTAAGCAGGAGCCTCCTAGCGGCGTCGCGGACGGGCTGTTTGCCATCGCCCAAACGCTCAACGACGGCGGGAACAAGCGCATTGAAATGGAGCTTGAGGTGGTCGCCGGAGAGCACAGCGGCGGAGGCAAGGGCCTGCAGAGCGCCCTGGGAGACTCTGAAGTTGTTGTCCTTGAGAAGATCCAAGCAGCAGTCGACGAGCGACGTCACCTCCGACGAAGTCAGGCTCTTTCTGGACGCTTCCAGAAGCTGATGCAGGCGCTCCACTCCCGCCATGCGCTCCTTGGTGTCCTTGGCACGCGCGAGCTCCAGCGCTTCCTCCATGGGAGAAACTTTAGGGTTCGATCTGGTGCGGTGGGGCTCAGATCTGGTGAATTAGGTGCTGAGTTAGGGCATAAGAGAGAGAGGGAGGGAGAGAGAGGAATGGGCGTTTGGAGTTGGAGTGAGAGAGTGAGTGACTGAAAGTGAAATGTAGAGAGAGAAAATAAGGAGAGAAATGCGGAGGAGGATGAGTGTGTCTGAATTTACAGGGTCTTCTCTCTCTACCAGAGTCTGAAGGTTGAAGAAGATGTTTGGTTTAGATTTTAGAGAGAGAGAGAGAGAGGGTAGTTTGGCTTTTTCGCTAGATTGGAACGGAAGGAGATGGAGAAACAAGTATGTGGTTGAGGGGTAGTTCAGACTTTACCCCTGTTTTATAAATAATTTACCGAGTCTACCACTGTGTTCTTACTTGTTTGTAGTTACTACAGTGAACTGTCACAGTCCCTGCATATTTAATTATTTTTTGTCTTAATTTATTGTTAATTAACAATTTTTTCACCTTTTGAAATAATTAACGATTTAACAACATTGTACTATGCCGTGAAAATTTTTATTTTTATTTTTAAAATTGAAAGAGGGAGGAAGATAGTGAGAGTGGAAAGAGGGAGAGAGGTTTATTTTTTTATTTAAATTTTTTAAATTACAGATGTTAAAATCACCTGTAAGTGATGCTTAAATAAAAAACAGCAAAATGTTATTTTGTGAAATTATTTTACTATTTGTAACTTTTTTGTTTTGATAGAAGATAAAATAGTCTCTTTTTTTTAATAAGAATTTAAAAACTTTTGTTATTAAACTGTAATATTATACTATTTATAAGATTTTAGAGTGATTTTTCAATCGAGGATGCTAGCAATATTACCTAGATCTTTTCGTTGTATCTTTATTCATCTTATTTTCATCATGCAATATTTAATTTTTAAATTACTTGTTAATAATCAATTATGCAAAAATTTAACCAAATTAAAAATCACTAAATGAAACCCAAAAATCAGACGGTTCCTGCAATATGAGAAAAAGAACCAAAAAGATAAAACGAAAGTCTACATGAGAGTGTTGTTAACATTCTTTGTTCTAAACAGATCTGAGTTTCTGTGTCATTTAATTTGACATTTGGGACACGCCCCAATCTCAGTACAGATGTTAGTATGGGAAAGCAACACTCTTTAAAAGTTTTCTGTAACATTTTTTTCATTTTCAGGGTTAGAATTATGTAATGTATACTTAGGTATAATAATATTTTATAAGTGTGAATGCCATTTTTTCTTCCAGCCACATAATGCAAGGCATTGAAAATTTAGGTAAGCAAACAATTCGACTTGTATAATAAAATAAATTGTTAAGATTGAGGTTAGGACAAAGCTTAAATGGTGAAATGTCGAATGCTCAGATTCAATAACATCGATATTGATCTCAACTTGTTAGTTATCACATGCACAATCCGATAAGTTGTGGAGTTTTATCATAAAATGGCTCGGCGTTAGGATATTTAAATTCTTCTTTACTCTCACACGATGTGTGATATTATAATGAAATGTAGCGTATCAAGATATGCGATCTAACTTAATATTTATAAATTTTTCTTGGTACGATATTAACACGTTGACAATGGGAAAGTATATTTCGTCACGGATGAAAATTCATAAGATGTTTAACATTAGAATGGCAAACCCACGAAATAAGTAGTTTTCGTCTTACAAAGCATAAGCTTGTTCCTACCTGCCTCTCACATGGACCACATGGTCCCAAAAATACATCAAAATAGACAATACAATAAAATCATTAAATCAAAAAAGAAAAGGAATTAGCAAACGATAGTAATGTTTGTTCACCAAGAGGCAATAGCTTATCGCTATCAGGCCGGTTCTAAAATTTTGAGAGCTCCGTGCGAAAATTGATCATTCCAGCTAATTGTCATAAATAGTATCACTAGAATAGATAAGTTGTTTTCATTGGATATTCCAATTCCCTCGTAATAAAAGACAAAAAAAAAAAAAAAAAAAAAAAAAAAAAAAAACCAAAACCTATTCACCATTCATCTCTACCTTCAACGTTCGAATTTTACAAATTCTTAGATAAGATACAATTTTAGGCATCAAACAAGCTATTAAGTATTTTGTATGAAAAATGTTACAAAACCCAACATTTTTCCAAGACAACCAATCTACATAGAAGCACATTCGAACTTGAGTGCAAAGTAAACCGACAAAGCGACCAATTAGCCGAACTCACATGCTGAACACAAATCTTAAGCAAAATTGTAAGTTGAATTGGAAATTCCGATCCTAATAACCAACTATAGTCCAAAAATTTCCGGCCCGACTCTAAATTAGGGAAAAAGGTTGGTGTGTCCAAAAGATTATTAATTTGGGACCCCATATTTTGTCTTCCAGAAAGTCCTCCCCCGTGATGATTACAGATGATGCAGCCAAAACTGATAACAACTTTGAACCAGAAAATGAGTAACTAATTGTTAGCTCACGGGTCATTTATCGTAATATGATGATAATATTGTTGTTAATTGAGAGGATTAGATAGTCGAACTTAAGACTACGAATGAAGAGAAATATTACTAGACTATAATACTAAAAGCTAGAAAAATATTTTATTAAAAGAGAGAGAAAATAAAAATGGCTAACTTGATGACAAAGCCTAGCCAACAACCTTTTCGACAATTGGACAGCGCAAAGTTATAAATAAAATAATAGGTTTAAAAGTGGCCTACTTTTGCTTTGCTTGCTTAATTATGTTAGGTTAATGGTCTGAAAATACTAAAATACCCCTATCTATGTGAGATTTGGAAACTAAATTATGTTCTTCTTTATCAAAGCTTTTGATCAATTGGATGAGCTTGTAGAACTTGTAGATGTGCAACAATGGAGGACTTAAACCGAAACGATTCCAACCGTTGCGCTTCATTTGGTTGTTTTGGGTTTGAGGGGTTGTGTTTTCGATTGAGGTTTAGTCTGTACAAAACTGTATCGTGCTCACGCATGGTTCAAGTTAGAATTTCTTGGTCCCAAGTTCGAACCCTCTCTACCCTACTTATAAATCGACCATGATCGTCGAAATGCTCGTGCCATAAACGGAACCGTCTGGTTGAAAATGTGTTGTACAAGTTACCATTACCATGCCCTTTAGTTCTAGCAGCAACAATTTGCTTGTTTTTGTGATGGTTCCGTTTTGAGCAATGGATGTGAAGGATACGTGGCAAAACACAATAGGTAGAAGCCCATACCCTTGTATCTTATAGTGGTACTGTGGTAGTGAGTAGGGATGGCAACCACTTCTTTATGTGACTTACTACACAAGACAAAACTGTCTTGAACTTCAAGTCGAAGCTCCAAACGTGAGAAGAGAGTGCTAAGGTTAGGGTTTAGCCATTCGCTGGCGCACAGACTAATTTAACAGGCGCGGGTGATTGACTATAGCATTTCTCAACTCAAAAAGTTTATGTAACATGCTAAAGTTACAGAACAGTCCCACATCACTTAATAGGATAATCTATCAGTAAGAAACTTTACGACACATCGAATCCGTGAAAAAGAACCAACAACTGAAGCATAACTTGCTAGCTAATAGCTATCAAGGCCTTAAGGGCAAGTAATATACACAATCATATCTAAAAAGCATAATACCTGCATAACTTTGCTGCACGGCTGAGAAATTTTGGTACATCCAATGGGGTCATTTGCATAACAAGTGTTGAATAAAACTACAGTGTGATAGCCATCCCATCTAAGGATCATCGTCATAGGGTGCACTCGCAGTTTGTGAAGACGAAAGAATGAAAACAGGCTTTCCATTACATTGGGTGTCGGCAAGCATAGAGGCATAACCTGATTGAATTTCCCAAGTATTTCCCCTCAAGTCCAGATGCTCAAGATGACCTAATAGATAAAGTTATTCAACAACAGGCTCAACACAGGCATATAAAATTATTTCACTTCCTATTAACTAAGATTTCACATGAACGCTTTACTTTGATTTATTCACTAACAGTCGTTGAACCGAAAGAAAGAAAAACAGAGAAGGCCAAGGTCAACGTTTTAACTGATACTGAACTCAATGTCATGATAACCAAACATTTGACAGCTTAAATTATTTGGTGATGCTAATATAGATGACGAAGCCTGGCGGCAGCATAAAAATTAATCTCTGTTTACTACCCTCATGTTTCGTGGTTTTCAACATTTAGTACATCAAGTTTTTTTCATCCCAGAGTCATACCTAAAGTGTTAATTTTGGGATAGTCTCATACATCCGTTAGTCAAACTGTTAATTCTCCCATTAAGTGATGACGTGGCGCCCATGTGAACAATGATTGGGCGCCACGTGTCATTAAAAATATTAAAATAATTAATTTAAAAAATAAAAAAAACCTCTCTTCTCCCCCGTTCCCAACCCAGAAGAAGAAGAGGAAGGAAGAAGAAGGAGAAGGAGGAGGAAAAAAAAAATATCGAATCTGCAACCTAGAAGAAGAAGAAGAAAGAGGAAGGAGAAGGAGGAGGAAAAAAAAAATATCGAATCTGCAACCTAGAAGAAGAAGAAGAAGAAAGAGGAAGGAGGAGGAGGAGGAGGAGGAGGAGGAAGCAGGAAGAACAAAAAAAAAAAAAAAAAAAAAAAAGAACGCAGAGCAAGGAGGAAGAAAAGAAAAAAAAAGGGGATCTGCAACGCAGAGGAGGAAGAAGGAAGACCCCCCCCGACCCACTTCCCCCCATCCCCCCCCCCCCCCCGCGCGACCTCCTTCTTCCTCCCCCCCCCCCCCCGCCCCCCCGCGACCCACCCTCTCCTTCTTGCAGATTCGTTCTTTTCATTTTTTTTTCCTCCTCCCTCCTCTTTTTCCTCTTCTTCTGGGTTGGGAACGGGGGAGGACAGGGGTTTTTTTTTTTTTTTTTTAAATTAATTTTTTAAATATTTTTAATGACATGTGGCGCCCAGTCATTGTCCACATGGGCGCCACGTCATCACTTAACGGGAGAATTAACAGTTTGACTAACGGATGTATGAGACTGTCCCAAAATTAACACTTTAGGTATGAATCTGGGATTAGAAAAAAAATTGATACAGTAAATAAATACCTTTAGCAGCTTTAATGGCAGAGCATACGATGGTCAAGGAGTTTAAAGGCATAAGATTATATGCAACATTGACCGTAACAAGTTCTGGAGCCCTTAATATAAGGTTTGCCAAAAACTTTGCAGCTTCAATTCCTCCACGGTTTTTGCTACACAATTTAAAAATAAGATCAATCTACAGGCATCAATTACAATCTTATATATAAAATAGAAGAAAAAGTATCTAGCATTGCATTTTGAACCTTATGTTGATCTCAACTAGCTTCAAATCCTTAGTTATGCCATCTTGCAGTTCCCGAAAACCAGATAAACCCAATCCAATGCCTTCAACATTGAGTACTTGAATTGATGCAGACAAGATTTTTCCCAAAGCTGGTGCTACTTGGCTACGTAAGAGTATCGACCCATTAAGTATTGAGAAGGAAACATAAGTAATGATATGTAATGTCTAAGCCAGTGTCAACCAGACAAACCTGCCGAGGTCGTTATCAGCAACAGACAGAGACTTCAATGGTCTTTTTAGGGTTGAAAGGGTATCTATGAGTAGAGTCACCCCATCACAGGAAAGTTCACAACTCTCCAACATTAAATCAGCAAAAGGAGTGCACTTTTCGGATGCTTCGACAATATACGGAATTAGACTCCTGATACATTGATGACTTAGAATATTAAACCTAGTGCTTATAATGCTCAATGCATATGTGGAGATTGAAAATTCAACCAACCTGATTCCATCATCCTCAATAGGATTATCACTCATATCCAAGATCTCCAACTTAGGCATGTGAACGAGAGCGTATCTAAGGCCATCAACATCATCTTTGTTTAGATTATTTCCCCTAAAAGTACAAGTTATACAACGAGTGAAATCAGGTTTCTGCCCAGGGTAATCAATGTAAAGCACTGGTGATGCACCTTTTGAAGTTCGGTGATCTATTTATGACTGCCACAAATTTTTATTTGAAGGGATAGAAATTTGCTTAGAAGGCAAAAAGTAATTATAAGTTGATACCTTAAATTGAGGACTCGCAATGATTGCAAGGACTTTCCAGTTCCCAAAGGTGTTGGAGGGCCACTTGGTGATCTCCAATAGAGTTCAGAAAGCCAGCCTGATATCTGCATGGTTTTGTATCGAGTTTCATGTTAGTTTATGGTGGATTAAAAAAGAAATGTAAAATACCTTCGTTAATGAAATATCATCTTACATTGTTATCTGAAAGGTCAAGGATGGATAGACTAGAAGAAGCATTTATAAGAGTGCCAAAAACCATTTTTGCAAAATTCCGGCCAAGGTGGTTGTCAGAGAGTTTTAACGAATACAAGGACCTGATAGCAAAAGAAGACAGATGTCAGAAGCACGAATGTACAATTGGAGCAATTAGTTTATCATCAATGCAAATGAATGCCCATGGATAATCAATTCAGAAAGAACAAAAAAAGTGTTATAGTAATGAGCATGCATCAAGATTTCTAACTTTTTCGCAGATGATTGTAAATAATGAAGGTCTAAGATAGAAGTAATTGACCTATCTTTTCCTATTTATCTGTACATCTTTGGTTAAACTTGCTTTTAACTGCCACTAGAATTATATATTAAGTGCACCGAAGAAAAACAGACATTAAAAGACACCTTAGTCATCAAAACTGAATTCCAAATACATAAAACTTCAAGACTTGAATCCTGAAAGGATCGTAATAAGGTTTTATTTAAACAGCCGAAGCCTCTAACAACCAACTATGCAATAGTTTATTTATTTACTAAGAAGTAAGCATACAGCATAAAGTTTTTTTACTGCCCATTTATTTATTTACATTCAAGTTTTCATGTCACTTCAACCAATTAACAGCACACACCATATAAAACAAATTCATGGATTTAAATTATGCCTGAAATTTGAATAACAGACATACCTTCCCGATGACAAAAATGACACTAGTCCGAGAGGCAAGGAAAGTGGGTTTGTTTCAAGGAAGTTTGATGTGCTGATTGAGAAGCTTTTTATGCCGTGAGTTTGCACACTCTTTCTGGATAGAGAACAAAAAATTTCATTGATAGAAGCTGAAGAAAGCTTGCAGTGAATGAGCTCAAGTGATGTTAAACTTTCACTATTCTGGCTCAGAAGTTTGCATAATCCATCAATCTGTAGAAGATTAGAAATGCATATGAAATCAGACATTTGATTAAATCAACACTTAGGAAGTTGCAAGGAAGCATTTAGCCTACACATAAACATCAAATCTGTATACCATTTATTAAAAATGGGTAAACTAGGAGTAGCTGCTCACTTTAGCCAATTTCGTCCACTCAAAGAAACGTTTTTTATGAGACAAGGCAATTAAAAGAAACTGGTTGATACAGAAATTTTCAAATGATTTCTACTTTTATGGGGGAGTGGTCAATTATTGAGAAGGATACATAATCCGTCTTAGTAACATTGAAGGAGAAAGAACTGAGCTTACATGCTCCTTGGATCTGATCCACCTTAGTTCCAATCTCTGCAATCGGCTGTCCCTCAATAAATGCTGCAACAGATTAGTATTACATTACTGCAAAGTGACTTGTGGATAAAGAAACTTAAGCCATTAAGTTAGAAATATGGACATGTAATACGTAGATTGACTTCAACTCAACACATTTTCTGTTCCAACTAAATGGGATCAGCTACATATACAGAACAATCGGAGCACCAATATAGATAAATAAGACTTAGTTACCCCCTTGATCGCAAATGTTAATACCTAATACAAAAAGTGTTTTTCAACTTGTGATTAGCATATGAACAAAAGCAGAGTAACTTACAGAAATTTCTGCACCACAGAGAACATTCTGAAGTCTCAGGCATCTGAACAAAGATAAGAACAGAAAGTATCAGATAATCTTTACATAAAGGAAGAAGAAAAGGACAGAGAAAAAGACAAAGTGTGAAGTAATTAAAATTTGAGCACACAGCCAGCCCTCCACTCTTGGAGTAACAAAGAACTTTGCACTCCTAATATACTTACTTACCTGGCATAATAACCAAATTGTTGGCAATGGTGATGTAGTTCGGAATAATCACAAGCTGAATTATGCACAAAGCCCTCACAACCTATCAATCCCAATATAGATTCTGCACAAACAAAAATATGATGAGATACACCATGTATTAGATTATTACAACCATCAGAAATGCAACAGGGCACAGGTTCCTAATGGAGATATAAAGGAGAGAGTTTCAAATGAGACGCTGAAAATGGTACTTTTGCTTGTGGCAATTTAGCAAAACATGCATATTCAAGTGATTAAACTTCAGACTGAGTAAGTAGGTAAAGCTTCTATTCAAGCTCGTAAAGAAGCTCGACTTTAAATTGATCTACCTACTTTCAACAGAACCTCACCCAGACACCTCAAATAACAGGAATTATACAAAACCCAAGTACCCTAATTCCTAGCTAGTACCTGGAATCCTGGTTTCACTGAGGCGCCCATCAAATGACGGCAGTGAAGCTATCTCAGCTACTGCATCTAGGCAACTGTTCTTTATGATTTCATACAACAAAAATGCCAAATCAACCATGAATAAACAATAGCAATCATCGCTGATCAATCTTTCACCAAGAGACAACAAAAAAGGCATACTTTTGAAGATGCATTTCCCAATAAATTCGTTGCCAGTCCAGCAGTTCAATCCCAATGTCTAGCTCTGGCCACCGCACCTTCAACAAATTCCTCCAGGCCGCATTGAATTTCCAACTCCTGCAACAAAATGTAAGCACTCTCATAATTCTTCCAATTCCTCTCTACATTCAACCAAACAAACCAAAAAAACTCAATTCTTGCCCACCTTCCACGCTTTCTACCATTCCGGAGACCTTCTTCCGCAAACTCACGGTCATCCCAGTCATCATAAGCCCTGCTCGAACACAAAACCGGATTAAAATCCAAACATAATCAGAATTTGAAAACCAATCATCAAAAAATTCAAAATTTCCAACACCTTTGGATTAGTTTTCGACTTACATTGCGGTCTGTAGCTTTTCCAACCCCAACGGAGGCAACCGGGAAGCGAGTGCATCGAGCAGGTCCCACGGAAGCTCCTTGACAATCGGTAAAAGATCATCGCCTACAAAACCGACAAATTAACCCTTTTTTTTAAGTAAATGCAGGGTTTATGAAAATCAAGTGAATTTTATTAAGCTTCAAGGAAATTACCGCGAACCAGTTCGTTTTTTACTGCGTCTACGCACAAGGAGAGCAGCGTTGGAATTTCACCTTCACTCATGCTTCAGAATAACCAATCTGAATCTGCGACTTTGTTAAAAAATAAATAATTTTTTTTAGAGATAATCGAATTTTAGTTATTTTTGTGAATTAACTGGAATTGTAGATAAATTGGACTCACCGGGAAGCTTCCAGAAGCTGAGCGCGGGAAGTAGAAGACGAAGAAGAAGGCTGGGGTTGATTGGAGACGGAGAAATAAGTCAAAACCATGAGCTGCAAGATGAAGGGGACGTTAACGACGTCGTTTGGTTCGGAATGCGGGCGAAGGGGATTTATTGGGCAGCGTTGGGCCGCTATTAACCTTTATATCAAATCTTCTGCACTTCTTTGTAGAGATGAGATCTTCTGCACCCATTTTTGCATGTGGCCTCCCTGTGTCTTTGTTAATTGTCTGAGAATTTGATTTATTTTTTATTATTTTAATTATTGTCAAGTTAACATTAATTATGTTTAGTTCAATTAACAAAGGCACAGGGAGGCCACATGCAAAAATGGGTGCAGAAGATCTCATCTCTTCTTTGTATCATCTATTATTAATCCACACGTGTTAGGTTTTTTTAGAGAATTAAAGAGTTAAGTTTATGGACACGTGTAAATTAATGATAGAGGCAATAAAAAGGTCACACACAAAATGAATACAGAAAATTTGAACTCGCTTATTAGGAGCTTTGTTCACTCGCACATAGGGGTGGAATGGTGTTTTTGATTCCAACAATAAAATTGGGGTAGAGTAGGGTGTTTTATTCTCACCTAAATTCGGATCTCTTTCCGTAATTTAGATGAATATATTGTAATTATCTTATTTGTTCAGAAAAAGAAGAAGATACATACGTTTGTCGACCAACAGAAGAGGAAAAATTAAAACTCGAGACTTCTTTCGATAATATTGAGAAGAGAAGTAGCACTTGACAGATATTAGCATAAGACGAGCAAATGTAATGCAGTCGAATTGTATGGCAAGCTATGAGACAATTTGCATAAACAATGTAATTAATTAAGCTTTTACATCTTAAGTTCCCATGTCAATTATTGGCAAAGCCAGAACATATAAGAACACGACATAATCATTACAAAATAGCATAATACAAGCAGGTAATTAGCCACTATAAGAGGTTAATTAATTTGCAAATTAATAGTAATTAGGTCATGGAGTCCAAGGCCATGATGGTGCTTAGGTTCATTGGGTTCATGTACTTGGTAGACCCGGACATAATCTGCTGCACAATTTGCCTGGTTGCTTTCTCAGTTGGATGGAAAGCATCCCAGAAAGCATAGAGATCCCTGTTTGGGCACAGGTTTGACAATGGATTGCACTGTCCCAACCCATTATAGGGTCCTTGCCCACAACATGCCACTTTTGATGTCACAAAACCTGTCAAAGATGAATCAAATACATATTGATTAAAGGACTCTAAGATGAACTATCCTCTGATTTAACAAGTCCTTATCAACATTTACAAGTTCACTGAGCAACAATCGAGACATTAGTCTGAATATAATTGCATGGTTGAGTTCAGACCGAGCCATCAAACAAAGGGTTTTTTAGGGTTTTGGGGACAAACCAAATTTTTGGGGGTCGGAGATGAAGTCCATGTGCATATCAAATGCATTAGCAGTGATAAAAACATCTGAACCGAGCTGCTTGTTGAGTCCTTGAACCATCTGGACGAGTTGTGGGTTGAAGATTGCTCCGGCATTTTGTAGTTCTGGGTCGCACTCACCATTTCGACTCCTCTGGGCTAGCTCAGATGGAACACAGCCTAATGGGCCTGTACCAGTCACCATTACCCTCCGGGCACCTAATTCGTATAATCTCTGCATGTAATTTACAATATTGTAACAAAAAAAAATTCACGTGGTGTAAACAATTCGTTCATGTTATAACATATGATTAGTAAGTAATGATAGTATATGATAATATTCCATTACCATACAATAATTTATTTAAGTTCTTGTGTAGAACAATTTCCTCAATAAATAATGTGACAAATTTTGCATGGAATGGTAGACCAATTCTGCCAACTTCCGTTTATTTCTCGTACATAATTGTCAAATGCACACCACATGAGAGAGTAAATTTGACGAATTTCATACAAATAATCAACAGAAGTGACATATATACTTAGTTTGAAACGATTTACAAAGATTAGTCATTTCACACTCTCATTTCTTCTTGTGCACCTCACCTCTTTTTTGATTTGTTGACGCTAAAAAAAAATAAAGGGTGCATGCGGGGAGAAAAGAGAGTCCACAAATCACTTCCCTTACAAACTACAAAAACCAAGTTCAGTACATTTAAAAATATAGGAACAAAAGTGGAACTTTGTGAAATTTACACGGACTAAAAACACGTTTTAACCATAAGTACATTACCAGGAGAATTTTTCGGTACTCGGAGATGAGGTAACGGGAAAAACCGGGGACGGAGTATTGCCGTGATCGTAAAGAGAAAGGTTGGATGAAATAGTTGTTGACGAAGTCATTGCCACCAAGCGTTATGAGCACAAGTGCATTGTTCACCAGCCGTGTTGCCTGCTCGGCTCCAACAAGTGCAGTCAGCCGTTGCTGGTATTGTTGGAAATTTTCAAACTGCCTGGAGATCCTTATTATGGTAATCTGCAGTAAATAAAAAGAACACAAACACAATTAACATTACAGATTAATTAACGGAAAAATTAGTATCCGGTCCTTAGTTACTAATGTACTTTGATTGAAACCTTATTAGTTTTTAGATTTTGATCAAGGTCCCTAACATTAATGCAATAATGAATTTACATGTCAGTTACATAATTTTTAAAATAAAAATTAATAATTGATTTAGGATTTTAATACTCACACCATCATTAAACTCCTAAATAATTTTCAATTAAAATTAAAAAAAAAATTAGAAAAAGTTTGTACCCCTTAATTTTTTTATAAAAAGGTTTCGAATTTTTTAATCTTATATGTACCCATTCATGTAATTTTTCAATTTTTTTCTAATCCATTTTTAAACTTATATGGGTACATTCTTTTTCTTGATTTGAGAATGTATCCATGTCAAGTTTAATCAAATAAATTTACTAATGTTATTGAGCCTAATATCTATTATTTTTTGTGTGGTTTTGAAGAATGTACCCATATTTTGGTACAATAATTTTTTTTTGTTAATTTTGATGAATGTACTCATGTTTATATACATACATATATATACACACACAATATATTGGAGAGTATAATTTATATTTTAATAATTTTAATCCACAAATTATGGTTTTTTTATTTATTTAAAATCTCATTAATACAAACAACTATAAATTTAAATTTTTTATTTAAAAAATATAGTAACCTACATAAAAATACATTATTACATTAATTTCAGGAACTTCGATCGAAAATTGAAAATCAACAAGGTTTCAGTCAAAGAATATTGATAGTTAGGGACCGCATCCAAAGTGTCCCTTAATTAATTAATTAGCAATTATACTTGTCATTTAATAAAGGGAAGTGTTATTGGCACTCCAAAAATCTCATTCTACACTCATAAATGTATTTTTTAGGAGTGTAGAATGAGATTTTTGGAGTGCCAATAATAATTCCCTTAATAAAACTCTCACTAATATTTCGAGTTCTTCCTAGCAGAAGTCAAATAATTTTATTTTTTATTTTTGGTAAAAGCAGATGATAAATATAGGCAACAATAATAAAGTATGAAAAGTCTCAATTGTGGAAAGACTCAACTTGTTGTGCTTATACCATACACCAAGGACCGGTCCTGAGATTTTTGAGGCCCGGGGCAATACCAAAAAAAGTGTCCTAGTATAACTCCACGTCAGAAAGAAAAAAAAAATCAATTGTTTTAGTGTTCATATTTGTGTATGCCGATGTAACTTTTCTTTGATAAAATGATAGCAGGATGTGAGGGATTATGCTAAGCAACAAGATGGGTTGGCCATAATTTGGTATCTAACTTTTCATTTAAAAGACTCAAACCTAAGACCTCTCACTTATAAGTGAAGAAAAACTAGATTTCACATCTAAGTCATAACATTAGTTTGTATTTAGATAAGGGTACACAAATATTTCACAAGCAAAAATCAATTAAAGTATGAAAGGTATTTTTGTATAAAACTTATAGTTATCGGATAATTTTCTAATTTACTGTCCCTTGAGGCCTCATAAGAATTGTCATATTTTTCTCTCTCTAATTTTTATATATAATGTTATAAACAATGAATGAACAAAAAAAAATTATTGAAAAACCAAGTACCACATATATGTTATTAAAAATATAACTCATTTTTCTTGGATAAGAAATAAAAGTAACCCTAAACCCGTAACATTATAATGAAATAGAACATCATTGCTAAAGAAAAAGGAAAATGAATGAAAAGAGCTTGAAAACTTTGAGTTTTAACGATAAGGACAAAATAAATGGTAAAGTAAATAGTACTAATATTGACTTTTTAGTGTAAAAATATGGTTTTTCGTTAAAGTGAACAATACTGGGAGCTTTTTGTTAAAGTTCCCAAAAGGAAAAGGCTCTCATTTTGAACTTGGGTGGCTACTATTATTATTATTATTTGCCAAAGGGTGGTAATTAATTGAAAATGAATTTGTAAAAACCACTTTCGTCAAAGGCACATATAGAAATATAGCTACTTATTTAAACCAAAGATGAAATAAATGCATAACAAAAAGGCAGTTTTGAGTTTCGAACCCGTGTTCATTTCCATTGCAGAAAAGCAGCGAAGACACCGTTGCAAATGACAACTTATGACCACTGTTCTAAAAATCCGGCGCTAGGCGGTTGGCCACCGCCCCGATTAATGCCTAGGCGTTTGAAAATTAAGAAAGGGCGCCTAGACTTGCTGAGGCGCCCTGCCTAGACCGCCTAGGCACCCACCTAGCCCGCCCAGACCCTACTAGGTTGCGACTCACTTAAACAGAAAATAGATAACTTTCATTTTGCCTTTTATTTTTTACAATAAATTGTAAGAGACTTGTTGAAAACTTAAATGAATACACATTATATGCATGTTCTCCATGTTTTCATTATGTTCCAATACCTTCGAATATATATGTCATTCTATTTTGTAGTTTATAATGATATTATCTATATTTTAAGTATAAATAGACTACATAAATCCGCCTAATCCGCCTAGTCCGCCTAGGCGCCCGCCTAGTCCCCGCCTAGGCGCTAGGCCCCAGCTCGCCGCCCGACAAGCGCCTAGTGTCTTTTAGAACCTTGCTTATGACAAATATCCAGTTTTATATTTTTATACTCTTACTGAACATAACATTATAATAATAGAAATTTAATTTTTTGGTGTCCTCGATTTTTTGAGGCCCTATGCGGTCGCCCTTGCTGCCCTAGGCTAGGGCCGGGCCTGCCATACACACGCACTCTGGATTGCATATTGCATGCAACAATGCATGACATACGTTACAAATTTACGGTGATTATCATTTTATACTCTGATGAAAATATGAACCATCACATATTTCATGGTTAGAAGAGATGATGTTTGACAAAAAAAATTACAAAAAACAAAAAAAAAGGGATTTTTTTTATTGATTTTCATTTATTTTCTTTTTGGTTTCACATAATTTCTCACTTAATTAACCGATAAAGTAGAGCTAGCTAGCTTGAGCATAAGCTATAACTAATTTCCTCTTTTTAGAAAATAAAACTTGTTACTAAAACGTACTAATCAGAAAATGTGTGCAATGTTCATGTGTAGTGACTTACAAATTGAACCCCGGTATCGTTGAGGATTCCAATTCCTGCAGAAGCAAAGTTGGCTCCAATAAGCAGCTTTTCTCCTGTGAGCTCACTACTCAAATAGGGCAACACGCGTTCAGATCCTATTTGCTCACCTATGTATTACACATGTCAGATGATTCTTGTGTTACTATATGAAGGAGAAATGGGGGAAATGTAATTAAATTAAACTAGCTAGCTAGATCGATGGTGATCATAGTACTGATAATGTCGGGGAGGTTTAAGCCGTTGGAGAAGCGGCCGGTGGGGCGGTGGGTCGGAAAATCAATGCCGTAGGGAGGAGAGTCGGCACGTGCAGTGGTCGCTAAGTAGTTGTTGTTGCCACTGTCGACGAGTGAGTCCCCAAACACAAAGAAAGCACGAGCTGCCTCGGCTTGAGGTGCAATTGCCGCCATTGCCACTATCAGAGCGACAGCAGCAAAGACCTTGCAGCTGGGAGTTGTAGCTGACATATTGCTCTCTAGGTTAAGTTCTCTTCGTTGAGCCAGGTTGGTATGAATGGTTATGGCTTCTGATCAGGTCGAAGAGTTGTACCTTTATATAGAGTTTAAGTTGTGAAAAGCTGAGGGCTAGATTTTGGAGGTTCATGATATGTAAATATTAATTGTTTTGTTGTTGAGGCCATGGAAATAAATGAGCTATTTTTTATTTTTGATTATATTAGAGAGTTTCGAATCCTTAACGTAGTCTATTCTTATCTATCACAATGCACACTCTCACTATTAGGTAATCCCAATATGAATATGACAAATTATGCATGCACCATAATATACTTTTCTTTGTGAAATTATTCACCAAAAATACAGTTGTAGTCTATGTGAGTAAAACTTAGATGTAGCAAGTATGCATTTTGGTTGTATTTTTATCTCACATCACGTGAATCTGCACATATACATCGGAATCATGCAAACTTCTCTCTTTTCATTTGTAGAGTTGTGTTTTGCATGTTCTTATTAAACCATTTACCTGTTTTTTTCTTCGAACGGCGGACTACTACCATTTCTTTGGACAATAGATTCTATGAAAACAAGACTGCTGCTTATAAATTTGCAACTACTGCTATATGATTTACAAAATAATGAAGTAAAAAGGGCTGACTGTTGGGCAGATTGTAATTATGGCTTGCTTGGTGTACTATGCATCTGTGCTTCTTTATACAATGAGTAATGCTAGAGAGACTCAATTTGGAGACTAAATTTTGAAGACTAAAGGACATAGAAGTTGATGATTGGTTTATTACTTAAGCGTTAATAGACATGCTCATTTCTATTGGTGACACATCATTTAGTTTGCAATTCTAGTCTCCAAATTGAGTCTCCCTATCATTCCTCTTATACAATTATCAATAAATAAGTTAGTTTGCATGCAGGAAGAGATTGCTTTTTCAAAGATATATATTAGAAGTTCATGACCCCTTGGCTAATTGTTGTGGCACCTACGTACTCTAGAACGAAATATCTTCAAACGTTATTGAGCTTGTATTTTCTCAGAAAACAAATCCATGCAGAGGAAATATTTGAGGGGACTTTTTTCACTTTAATTTTTGTTAAGAGGCTATCTGACAGCCTGACATGGTAGGAATAAGTCCTTTTCAAATGACAACGTAGTTCTCACACTTTTTTGTGTTCTGGAATCTGGAAACGTGCAATATTTTCAGTCGATACAGTGCCAACTTAGGGCGCCATGTGAGAAACATAAATGAGCAGGCTTGTAGTAGATGAAGTCCTGGTTTGGGGTTGCAATGACTTAAAAAGAAAGCAGTTTGAAGGTGGTTGGCAGATCAAAAGAAAGCTGGTTTCTTTTTCAAAATTGTAGAGACCGACACTAAAAAAGCGGAAGCATGGCAGAGTCCTGCTTCTAAAAATTGGCTTCTTTTTTCTTTCCAAAGCATGCGGGTGCATAATGAGTTTTAATGAATCTTTCTAAATACCAGTAACAGAGTCCGCTTTTAGACCATCTCCAACTTTTGGAGAGATTTTTCAGTGTTTCCATCACACGAAGCGGTAGACCACGTGTCTCTATGTAAATGGTTGAATATGTGTGTTAAAAGATTAATAACTTAAAAATTAAAAATTTCCACCACTTACATAAAAACACGTGGTGTACCATCCGTGTTCCCGTCACAACTAAAAATTTTCCCAACTTTTGGGGATAAAGTTTAAAATTTTAAGCTAGAAAATTTTAAGTCATAACCCAGAAACTATTTTTCCACCCCAGCCCTTTTAGACCATCTCCAATCTTTGGGGATAAAGATTAAAAATTTAAGCTAGAAAATTTTAAGCCATAACCCAAAAACTACTTTTATCTTCCAACACTTATGGCTTAAAATTTTAGTCGGAGATTATAAATAATGACTTTAGCCCAATTTTTTTTTTCAGTAACTTTTTTGAAAATAAAATTTATGTAGATTATCTTAATTTTTTTTTATGAACATTTTAATCTAAAAATATTTAAATTTTGATAAGTAATTAAAAATAATACAAATATATAGGTATTTAAAAAATTTAAGTTAAATTTGATTTAAATGATTTTAGACGTTAGATTTAATTTTGAGCCGTAAAATCATTTTTTTACCATTAGATTTGATCTCATTTGATCATAGCAGCTAGATTATAAGTAAAAAAAATGTTTAAAATATGACAGTTTGGTGGGTCCAGAATAATTTAAGTCAGACTTAAAATGTACTTTCTCCCCATGGCTTATTTTTGCCCAATGGTTGGAGATGTTTTTTTTTTTTTTTGGGGGGGGGGGGGGGGGGGGGGGGGGGGGGGGTTTTAAAGCTTATATTTTAAGCTTTATCCCATGGGTTGGAAATGATCTTATGACTTAAAATTTTAGCCTGAGATTATTAAATAATGATTGTAGCCTAATTTTTTGTTTTGTTTTGGTAACTGTTTTGAAAATTAAATTTATGTAAATTATCCTAATTTATTTTTATGAACATTTTAATCTAAAAATATTTAAATTTCGTAAGTAATTAAAAATGTCACATCCCAGTCCGGCTCCGCCGTATCACGATATTGTCCGCTTTGGGCTTACCATTCCCTCATGGTTTTGTTTCTGGGAACTCACACGAGAACTTCCCAGTGGGTCACCCATCCTAGGAATGCTCTCGCCCAAACTCGCTTAACTTCGGAGTTCCGATGAAATCCGAAGCCAGTGAGTTCCCAAAATGCCTTGTGTTATAGGGAGAGGAGCATGTACATATAAGACACATCACCCCATCTCCGTTGGTCGATGTGGGACCTCACAATCCACCATATTTAAGGGGAACCCGGCATCCTCGCCGGCACATCCGCACTGAACGGCAGAGTGGCTCTGATACCAAATTGTCACATCCAGTCTCGACTGCGCCGTAGCATGATATTGTCCGCTTTGGGCTTACCATTCCCTCACGGTTTGTTTTTGGGAACTCACACGAGAACCTACAGTGGGTCACCTATCCTAGGAATACTCTTTCCCAAACTCGCTTAACTTCGGAGTTCCGATGGAATCTAAAGCCAGTGAGTTCCCAAAAGGCCTCGTGCTATAGGAAGGGGAGTATGTACATATAAAGCACATCACCCCCTCTCCGTTGGTTGATGTGAGACCTCACAATCCACCCCACTTAAGGGGAACCCGGAGTCCTCGCCGACACATCTGTACTGAACGGCAGAGTGGCTCTGATACCAAATTGTCACATCCCAATCTCGACTCCGCCGTAACACGATATTGTCCACTTTGGGCTTACCATTCCCTCACGGTTTTGTTTATGGGAACACACACGAGAACTTCCCAGTGGGTCACCCATCCTAGGAATGCTCTCGCCTGAACTCACTTAACTTCGGAATTCCGATGAAATCCGAAGCTAGTGAGCTCCCAAAAGGCCTCGTGCTATAGGGAGGGGAGTATGTACATATAAGGCACATCACCCCCTCTCTATTGGTCGATGTGGGACCTCACAAAAAATTATACAAAGACATAGGTATTTATACAGTTTTAAGTTAAATTTGATTTAAATTATTTTAGACGTTAGATTTAATTTTGGGCCGTCAAATCTTTTTTTTTTTACCCTTAGATTTGATCTCATTTGATCATAGCCGTTAGATTATAAGTAAAAAACAAAATAAGGTTTGAAATATGACAGTTTGGTAGATTCATAATAATTTAAGCCACACTTAATTCCTGTGGGAAACTAGCCCAAAGATATATTTTCTCCCCATAGCTTATTTTAGCCCAATAGTTGGAAATGGTTTGGGGGGAGGAGTTTAAAGCTTATATTTTAAGTTTTATCCCATGGATTGGAGATGGTCTTATAACAAAAGTCTAAACGCGAAATTCTTGCTATAAATCAAATAAGAACACGTGTATAAAATAAATGTTTTATATTAATGTAAGGTTCAGGGCTACAAATCTTTGATATAGAATTTGAATCCTCTTATTCGATCTCCGGAGTTGCCAAGTGTAGGTATAGGGTTGTTGATCCGAGGGTCATAGAGACTTGGCCTCGAATGAACGGATGCCGCAAGGATTTGGCTAGTGGCGATGGAAGAATTGGCATGTGTAGGGGTGCTTGCCGGTCCTTCACATGTGTGACGAAGAACACATAGAGCTTTATGAGTCTTTTGAGTGTTTGGGGGCTTGAGAGGTTGAGCGTCTGGTCATGAGGATGAATTTCTAAGGGCTTACTTTGTCTTGAAGTCTCGTATTTATATGCTCTTAAAGTCTTGCTTGCGGCTTGATTTAGCCTTGATTGTGGATTTGATTAATTGATGAAAGAACAAAGCGTTGATTTGTGGCTAGATTCGTGATTTTGACTTCAACAAATCATCTTTGATTTAATCAAATAAATCAATCACAATTCCATCCTAATTGGCCATGCTTGATTTAAATTTAAATTAATCAAAGAGTTAATAAAGATAATTTCTTAATTAATTTGCATCAAATGTCGACACGTGTAATTCTTGATGACTTGTCTTGTTTTGATGAGTCGCGTGCCATGTGTACAACTTGTGAGGCACTGTGCATGTCACGTAAATCCTGACATGTTGTGAATTAATGTGTTGGTGAGTCATTATTTCATCAAAATTTACGTGTTTACAAAAACATATCTTAGGAACCACAAAGCCATTCAATCTCAGTCAATAGTATCCATCGCAGTCATCACCACCGAAAAAATTCACCCATATGATTGGAGGCCTAGAGTAGTAGTCGTCGTCTACGCAGCGAGGTGTTGGCTATCCCAACCCCCTCCTCTCTCTCTCTCTCTCTTCTCCCCGTTCTTTCTCCTTCTCTTTCTTCCTTCCCTCTCATCGGCTCCCTAGACCACCGACAAACCTTGTCTTCCTTCAAATCAGATGTTGCGAATTCTTGGCGACTTGTAGCGGTGGGCTCCGACAATGAGCACAGGGAACGGGATCTGACTGAGGATTCTTTATTCTGAGCTATGCGAGATTGGGGGTTATGAGTTTGGGATTTGTGGTATGGAGTTAATTAGATTGAACCTCTAGCATAGGAAAATTGTTTTGGAAATTTTCAGTCAATTGAGAGGTTTTAGGTTTGATTTTCGCCAAAAGCGAATTTGAACCACATTATTGCTAGCTCATTGTGAGACTAAGCACACATTCTTTCTAGTAGATAATATCGTATGTCAAAAAAAAAAAAAATTGATACCAGGAAATTTGTTGATGCTGAAGACGACTACTAGTACAACAGAAACGATAGAAAAGGCACCTAATAGTAATCCACTGAACCTTTAAAGATTTTTACTGAAATTTTAAGATATAATTATTTTTTAAGTATATTTAATGGTTGACTTTTATTTGCCAAATAATTAATTAATAGCACATTCAATTTTTTTTTTTTTATCATTTTATATAGTCACAATTGTTTACATAAAAGTTTATCAAAACACTATAATAATATTTTTTTTCTTTGTTAAAAAAACTTTTACAACTATAGTATACTAGAAACTTACTACCTTATTATTCTCACGGTACAATAAAAATATTATTTTTTTCAAAATACATAAAACACCAAATTAGCCCGAAGCTCGCTCACCCTGTTTCTGTGTGTGGAGTTGGTGGGGAGCAGCTAGGGTTTCATTTAGTTCAAGTACTAGTCAATACAGCAAATTAGCTAGGTAGGGTTTCCCCAAAATATCTAGTACGTCTCACATGTCCTTGTGCAGTTGTGCTTTTGGTAAATACGTACCTTAAATTTAAGGATCGAAGAGTCGACTTTCATTTTATACAACCGTGTGGAGTTCTAGTATCCACGTACATTAATTTGCTTTGTGCATGCATTGATGAGACAAATGCTAGGGCAGTCAGTCAAAAACTCATTTGCAACGGACTGTCAAACCGTTGATGTATGGTGAGATCTATTTTTATCAGTTATGGACAGTCATTTATACACGTTTAAATGAATTTCGTTAGACAACTTGTGTCACTTATAATCTTAGTGGCTCTACACTGTTGACGTATAAGGAGAGAATTGTGATAACTAATTAACATATAGCTCTTTTTCTCTTTAGTTTTAAGTGCGTGGAGATTCATATATCGAAGTCTATGTACCTAGGACGATCAATATTGTTGCATGCATGCCCCCTACCAAATGGCCTTAATGCGTTTTGCTTGCCTCCGAAAGTCATACATATATTATCGTGGTAAGACAAATTATACATGTTTAGAGCACAATATTCTGGTTTAGCTACTTGTTCATGCCAATTCAATACGGTGCTTAGTTTTTCTTATTCGGCGTCGGCCCCTCTCTCCAACATGAAATGGAAAGTTCACACACGGTATTAGGAAAGAGGAAAATCGAACACTTACATCCAATTCCAATGGGTTTGAACGCTCTTGACCTCTTAAACAACAAAACTCTTACTTCTTTTAAATTATATTAAGTAATTAGATTGAATCAAACATCGCCAAGTTATGACAAGAATTATTCACGATCTAGCCCATGTATGAAGTGCCTTCAATTTTTCTCAAAATTTATGTTATTTTATTTTTTGTATTTTGGGTTACAATAAAAAAAGGGGTTTTTTAACTTCAATCCTTCAATAAGATTGAAATTTAAAATAAACCTGGTGTTAGATTACATATTGATTATAAATTATAATCCCTTGTGTGTCCTTAATTCAAAATAATTAATGTGCATTTTATTTAATGTCTCCCATTAAATATTTAAATTTATTAATAAACAAATTTTAATATATTTTTTGACCAAATTTTTTTTTTGTAATTTATTAATTTTATTTAACATTCTTCAAACTTGAAAGACTCAAATAATGTACCTAAATGTTAGTACCGAAATGTATTATATTGAATTAATGTATTTAAATGTTAGTACTGAAATGTATGTACCGAAATATATGCACATAAATGTATTATATTAAATTAATGTACCTAAATGTGTGTACCAAAATGTATGCACTGAAATGTTAGTACTGAAATGTATTATATTGAATTAATGTACCTAAATGTTTGTATCGAAATGTATGTACCGAAATGTGTGTGTACCTAAATCTATGCATCGAAATGTATTATAATGAATTTAATGTACCTAAATGAAGAAGACAAAGTACATCGAAATATATTGTATAACAAAAATTAGTTTAGATAAATGTTTACAACAAAATATATTACGATAAATGAAATGAAAATGAAAATTATAATGAAATAAAATTAATACATTAAAAATTAAGAAGAAAAAAGAGAAATAATTAAAAAATCAAAATATAATTAATAAATGAGGTTATTTATGTATTAAGGGACTAAAATTAGATTTTGATCTTACTCATAGTTTTAATCTAAAAATCATCTTTACCAAGAATTAAGATGAAGTTTTCTATAAAAAATAAAAAAATAAAAAAAAATCTCTTGATTAATCTATAGTCAAACAAAGGCCACTGATTACAGTTAGCTCACATTAATCCCAACTCATTTTCAGGCTATTTAATTCCTCTGTCGACAGCTTGATTTGGGCCACCAGAATAAGATGAGAGCAAGATCTGATTGAGCCAACTGGTCCAAATTAAAGTTTATTGAAAAGATATTTTTTCACAAGAAAATTAATACCTATACATCATCTTTTTCTTGAATACCCTTTTTAAATTTCTAGTCATTTCAAATTGAATAAATCAAATAAAAACAACACAAAATATTAAACAGAGTGTGTCAAAAAAGAAAAGAAAAAGGCGTTTGATTTGTTAGAGTGAGTATGAAGTTGACAATAGAACCGGGCCTTGGTGTTTGAGTTTGATATGGAAAAGTCATGTTAATAAGTTAAGAGTAGTTCTATTTCTTGTAGGACTGAAAATACTGAGAGTTGTTAAGTGTTAATACTTGACTCTGTACTAGAATTTTAAAGCACTCATGTTTTGTTTTGGTTTGAATGGTTGAATCCTATAATGATTCTAATAGGAGAATAGTAAGGAATCATTCTATATAAAAACATTGGCCACAGCTATTGCAGTCCCTCTGCTTGTTTTGTTCCAAATACCTATTATTTGGAGAGCATTTGTGTTTCGTTAAAGAGGAGAAGGCTGATCGTTTTGGAAGCTGCCATGGCTTCATCTTCTGCATCAAAGTCTGCAGGTAAGGTTCTTTACAACTATTGAAAGAGACAAAAGCTATTTTGAGCACCAATTTTGAAATGAAAGATTTAGGAGATGCTTTTACGTTCTAGAAATTGAGATTGTGAGGGAGACAGAGAAAATCCTTGGTTTGTTTCAAAAGGGATACATTTGAAAGAGTACTAAATAAGTTTAATAAAGTTGTAACAAAGCAGATGGTAAACAAAGGTGATAAGTTCTCTAGAGATCAGTGTCCGAAGCATGAACATGAGACTAAACTTACGAAGATAAAATCTTATGCTTCATTGGTTGGTATTCTTATGTGTGCTAATATATGTACAAGGCCAGACTTAGCATTCATTGTTGGATTTTTGGGTAGATTTCAATCAAATCAAGGAGAATCTCATTAGGTGGCTGCAAAGAAAGTTTTAAGGCATTTGCAGAGAACTAAAGAATTCATGTTAGTGTATGGCCGAGAGGAATATTTTGGAAATAGTTGGATTTACAGATTTAGATCTTGCTGGAGATGTAGATGAAAGAAAGTCAACTGATGACTACATTTTCGTGCTTAGTGGGGGTGTTGTCTTATGGAAAAGTGCTAAACAAACCATTGTGCCAATTTCTATTATGAAACCTAAGTTTGTTTGGCTTAGAAATTTTGTTGCTGAAATAAGGGTAGTTGACTCTATGAGAAGGTCCTTCAGAATGTCCGGGATAACAGTGCTGCTGTGTTTTTCTCAAAGAATAACAAAAGAACTTCAGCCTTAAGATTAATGGATGTGAAGTTTCTTAAGGTTAGAAAAATGGTCAAGAATGAGGAAATTGAGATACAGTTTATGTCACCGGATTTGATGGTTGCATATCCCTTTACTAAGGCATAGAAAATAATGTGTTTAAAGGGGCATGTTACTCGAATGAGACTCATGTTACTCAAATGAGACTTTTAGCTCCTTTTGATAGGTGGGAGTGAGTAAGTTAATGAAGTTTAGGGACTGCTATTGATTCTACATTGTTCTAATTTGTTGCTGCTGTTGTGGACCTACAAAGTTAAGTTGTTGCGTTAGTTTTGATAAGCTGGTTTCTTTTGCTCTGTTAGTTTTTCCAGCTTCTTTCAGTTTTGATTTCCAATAAGTATTTAGTTTTTCTAATTATGTGATTAATTGCTCCAGAAGACAAGTTTAATAAATGATAGTTTTGTTTTCTAGAAGATCAATTTGTGATTTTACTGAAACGTTCTTTTGGAACTATTAATTTGATGTTCTTTTGTTGGAATGGTAGTTGGTTAATATTTATGGTTATTAATTAATTGAATTCTTAACTTAAATGTGTTAAGGTTGGTTTGAATGAGTGGGATTTATGGTTATTAATTAATTGAATTCTTAACTTAAATGTGTTAAGGTTGGTTTGAATGAGTGGGAGCAATGGTTTAGAGTTTAGAGTTTAGAGTTTAGGGTCTATTTTTGACATTGCTGTAATTTGGTTTACATGATTACAAAATGCAAATTGAGTATGTTGTAACTCTTGAATTGGTTTTGTATGTGCAGAAGGGATTCTTGAATTCCATGCTTTAAGATACATAGGTAAAGTTGTGTGTGAAGAAGCTCTTTTGTCAACTTAGACTTAGTTATCACTTCAATACTGGTTGTCATGTCTCATACTCAAGTGGGAGAATGTTCAAGTGTAAGTATAAAGTTGACAACAGAACCGGCCATGGTGTTTGAGTTTGATATGGAAAAGTCTTCTTAATAAGCTAGGAGTAGTTCTATTTCTTGTAGGATTAAAAGTATTGAAAGTCATTGGAGTTTGTGAAACTTGACTCTGTATTGGAACTCTAAAGCACTCATGTTTTGTTTTGGATTGAATGGTTGAATCCTATACTACTTAATAGAAGAACAGTAAGGAAGCATTCTATATAAAAACTTTGGCCACGACTTTTGCAATCTCTTTGCTCTTTTTTGTTCCAAAGACCTATTATTTGGAGAGTGCTTGTGTAACGCCCCGCCAATTTATTTTGGAATTTATATTTAATGGTAGGTCAAAAATGTCATAGTTACCCTTTATGTTAATAACCATTCTAACATTTCTTTCTTTGACGATCTTCATCTAAAATTTAATCTCGTTTATTTAATGGCTGCATCTAACTTCTCGTTAGACTACCTACGTACCATTCGGAGGGATCAAGCCAATTGTAGTTCGCCAATTCAATTTCTAACTCATTTTCTAAATTTTTCCAGTGACTAACAATCACTAAACTAGGTTCAAACAAATGAATTACACCAAATGCATAACAAATATGGATTTAGAGTATCGAAATTAGCTTAATAGGGCAGCATTGGCCCTCTGGCCACTTGGCCGTCCTGACTCGCCGGAAAAATTCAACTATTTCCAAAAATTACCAAATTTCACAGAAATGTAGATCTCAATGAGTAGAGCAAGTTTCATACCTGTTACTAAGGCCAATTTGGCCGGGAAAAACTCCAATTTCCCTCAAACACGCCGTAAACCCTTGATTTGGGTGTTCTTGATTCGACTCCAAAATAACTCTGCTGCCCCCAAACTTGTTTGAGCTTTGTTCCTAGGCTTAAGAGGATGCTAAAGGTGTTGGTGATCGAGGTAAATGTTTCAGATATAGTGGATCACCGACAAAGTTCTCTCGCACCCACAGGTGCAGTTATCATGAAATCGAGGCTAATGTCTTTGATTTTTGGGTGAATAGGGAGGAGAGATTGATGCTAAGTTGTTTCCAAGTGGCCCTGCGCTGTGAATCGCCAAAGAAACACTGGAGATGGCGTAGGAAAATCGATGTAGAAATCGGGTCAGGGACGGGTCGGGAGGGTTAGTTGCATTTTCCTTCCCTCATTTCCCTCATTTTCCTCTCTTCTGGTTGGTTCCCTCACTTCTCTCTCTCATCCCCATTGGCCGCCCTCTTCCCCTCATTTCTCTCATTTCTCTTCTTCTGATTGGGCAGTTTTTCCCTCTCCCAAACCATAGCCACCACGTGATTTTTTTTTCGACACCAAGACAAAGCTCCAACAAATATGGAGCATTCCAGATTCACGATAAAATGACCATTTTGCCCCTATCTTCGTTCGTTTCTATTTCATTCGTTATAACTCCGTTTGGCGAACGGTTTTCGCCTACACGCTTGTGGGACCGAGCTCTATCCAAATATGCCAAGAAATAGTTTAAAATATATGAGGATAAAATACGTCCTCGTATAATTACGTTAAGCCAACTAAATTGTAATAATTTTCCGGAAACAAAATTTTAAAATTCCTCAATTAAATTTTCATAACCATAAATCGATTTATTTTCGATTTTCTCCACATATTCATATATTTTAAATTAACAAAATAAGAAGGCTGATCGTTTTGGAAGTTGCCATGGCTTTGTCTTCTGCATCAAATTCTTACAGTTGAATATATTTTAACTATAAGGAAATTTAGTAAAAAGTCTGCTTTTTCGTAAAAAGATAATAAATCTTTTTGGCTTTCTCCTCTCCATGACAAATGAAGTCCAACATTGTTTTTTCTTTTTGAAATTTATTGATCTGCAGTTGCAAACCCTATATGAAGAACTAATTTTATTAGAAGCATGTTATCACATTTCTTCATAGAAAAACCAACACAAAGTAAAGGGATCCCAAAAACAAAAAGAATATATCAACTTCACCAAGATGGAACGTGTTGTTATAACCACAATTGTGAATGCAAATTTCCGCCTTCTCCTTCTTGGACAAAATTGCACCTACAAAACAATTAACACCTTAGGTCAAGGCCAAGAGCCTCACGCGCCCATGATGAATGAGGGGGGGGGGGCGTTTTGGCCGAAGAACCTCCGATGCCAAAGTTAGAATTTTGAGAGAAAAGTGTTCGGAGAATTTAGAGAATTTTGCAAGAGAGTTGGAATTGAGTTTTGGAGAGAATGAGGTAGTATTTATAGGGGGTGGCCGGCGCCTTTAGGATGAGGAGGACCGGCCACTTGGTTGGTATTTTGGGTGAGGTTCATGATTTGTAGCTAATTAGGGATAATTGAATAATAAATCAATTAATTAGCTAATTAATAGAATACTTTCCTAATTGATTAGCTAATTAATATAATAAAAGAGGAATGATTTGGGAGTTACCTTGTGGAGAGGATTTGATGAGGATGGATGAAATAGGTTTTGAATTGTTACCTATTTTGGGCACTTTTGACTTGGTTGAGGGATAATTGCCCGTTGCTCGCGTATAGGAATCTCGATATGCCTCAAGGGTATTTTTGCCCTTTTTTATCCAAAAATCCACGTGTCGCCTTGTGATTATTTTTGGCTCCACAAATGCCCCCACACTTGCTGGGCTGCTCGCAAGAAAGGGCAGCAAGTGTAGAGATCTCCAACTTTGATGCTGATTTTCTCTTGGACTTGGAATTAGATTCTTCTAGGAAATGGAAATAAATAGCCTCCAAAACCTATTTAAGCCTACCTTAAGTGGGGGATTAAATCAACTTCGGAGGGCAATTATTTATCCCTACAAGAAAGAGAGAAAGCTAGAGGATATTTGTTCCCCCTCCCCTAGCATTCTTCTTTGCTTGCCCGTGCAAAGAACTGTCTTCCGTTGATTTCTTTGTCTTCTTCGCACCACACCGATGTAAGAAAAAGTTAATTCTCCTTATCTTCTTCTTGGGAGATGCTGCCACGGGGCAGCCGTCGAGGTGGTGCGGCACGTCGGCTGGCAGGGGCCAGAAGTCGGCTTGGCATGGGCCAAAGAGGTGGTGTGGCAGGGGCCATTGTTTATGCTGCTTGGCTTGATTGAAGCCAATGATTAGCTCGACATGGGCCGAGGAAGTGGCGTAGTTTGGGCTGCTACGTCTGGGCTGCTTGCCAAAAATAAGGAAACTGCTTGAGTTTGATTTCTCAGCTGTCGTAGATGGAGCAGTCAAGGATGGAGTTGCCAAGATCGGAGCTGCTGAAGATGAAGTGTCGGATGAGCGAACTGTTAAGTGCAAAAGTGGTTGCTGCCTAGTTGATATTCTAGCATTCGATCTTTTGAGCTATATGGCCTTTTCGCACTGGAGAGCTTACCCAGATGGGTATCGGGGAATTAGTTTACCCTCTCGCACTGAAGAGCAATTAGTTTACCCTCTCGCATTGGAGAGCAATTAGTTTACCCTCTCGCACTGGAGAGCAATTAGTTTATCCTCTCGCACTGGAGAGCAAACCCATATAGGTGTCGGGGAATTGGTTTACCCTCTCGCACTAAAGAGCAATTAGTTTATCCTCTCGCATTAGAGAGCAGACCCATATGGGTGTTGGGGAATTGGTTTACCCTCTCACACTAGTGAGCAATTAGTTTATCCTCTCGCACTGGAGAGCAGACCCATATGGGTGTCGGGAAATTAGTTTACCCTCTCGCACTGGAGAGCATGGAAGTCGTTGTTGTGAGTACAGTTGAGGAAAGCTGGACTGCTGGACAACTGAAATAATCCTCAGCTTACGAGGTCTTGTTTGGTGAACTACTTGAGACTTTGAACTGTTTGTGGAACCCACGTAAGGGTGTAAGCGCAGTAAGCTGCTCCCAGAATTATTGCGCCATTATTAGGTGTTTCGTCGTGTGCCCTTTAGAGGTTTGGTTAGCTCGAGCCATATGGCACGATCAGCATGGCTGGGAGCTGTGGTGCAAGATTGGCATAGTTATGAGCCATGGTGATAGATCAATGGTTGACGAAAGCCGTGAAGCAGGTATGCATGGCTATGAAAGTAGAGTTAGAGCTGGTTTGGGCCAGGTTGTGCGCAACAGAAGGAATTGTTTGAAGTGTTGAGAACAAGGCCTGCCCCCCGTTCTTGGTAGTTGGGCTAGTGTGTCCTTCTGGTACTCGTCTGCCCCCGACGCGCCATTAGGCTGAGCTGCTGCGTTTGTCGGAACAGAAGTAGTCTTTATATCCGGCAATCCATGTGGGGTAGTCCTGTCTACTCGATTTTTTCATTGAAAGATGACTCGCTTATGTTGGTCATATCTCATCGGAGCGCCTTGTCAATAGCTTCATTGTGCGGGAAATCGTGCAATTGCTCGGTCAGGAGCCTTTCTACTTCTTCCTGAATTTGCCTTTGTTGGGGGTGGCAGAGCTCTCGGCTGCCCCCAGTCGTGACCTGCTGGTCTAGGCTGCGCTTCCATGTGTTCGACTCGTCTATGTCACGGCTACAGTGGGTGTGGTATATTCTTAGCTGGCGAATGGGTAACTCGCAGACTGCTGGTTGAATTTGAGCCGGATTGAGTGACTGCTTCTCTCCGTCCATTGTGTTGCCTACTTCGAAGTGAGGTGGATAATGCTCCTTGCGGGCCTTGCCGCGAATGAACACTTCACCTGGAAGGTTGCTCATGTTGATTATCAGAATGTGGCCCCAAATGTGAGTGTATGTTTGTCTGTGGGCCTAACTGAGAGTGCACACTCCTTCACGCGCTAAGACGGGAGTATATGCTATCTCGGGGGCCCAGTTGGGAGTGTACTCTGTTAGAACGCTAGGTTCGTGGCTGGTCTAGTGGCTGCTTGCCGGGACGCTACTGGAGAGGTTCTTCATTTGCCCTTGTCCTACTTCGGGACACCTCATTTGGGGCACGTTGCATCTTGGTGAGCTGCAAGAGCTGGTTCACCAAGGTTGTCTGCTGTGCTTGGGCGCTCGTCAACTCTATGACTTGTCGAGACAAGTGTTGTTCGCCATTTGGATTGGAAGAGCTTGGAAGAAATGTGCATCCTTGAGTAGTAGAATGGTGGTAGACTCCGGGCGTGAGATTTGAGTTGGGAAATGTCAAATCCGCGGAGAAATATGGTGAGAATGCCCACGGTTCGATGGTAGGTCCAGATGGTTGAGATAGTCTTGGGCCGACTTGGGCTACTTGAAAGGCCAGGGGAGCAAGCTTGGGCCACATGAGTGGGCTACTCGGCGGGAGCAGGCTGCTCGACATGTGGCGCACGTGAGTGTGAGGCTTGGGCTCGGCTCGGTAACGCATTGGGCTCGCGTTGGATTTAGGCGGTGCCGGCCGGTTTTCCTTGGGCTTGAAATGACATGGCTTGGGCCGTAGCTTTGGTGCCATAGACCTCGCCGCAGGTGGATGCCGTGGTGACCACCGCGATGGTTGCCATGGTGGAGCCTCGTAGTGGTGGTGCCACTCCACTTATTGTCACATTTAGCCTTGTGGATCGCCGCGGTCCCATCTCTTGAATATTGGAATTTTCACTTGTTGAATTTTCTAAATTTCAAGCCATTGTACTTCTCTTTTACGTTTTATCAAAGAATCTTTGCAAATAAAAAAATTCTAATAATAAGAACGTATGAAAAAATACAAGTGGACTAGAAAATGGATAAAAAACCTTTTTATGCGAGAGTCTTCTACGAGTGTGAATTTCTTCCTCTCAATGAAAGCACAAATTTGTGGATGCAAATTTCCGCCTTCTCCTTCTTAGACAAAATTGCACCTACAAAACAATTAACACCTTAGGTCAAGGCCAAGAGCCTCACTCGCCCATGATGAATTGGGGAGGGGGGGGCTTTGGCCGAAGAACCTCCGATGCCAAAGTTAGAATTTTGAGAGAAAAGTGTTTGGAGAATTTAGAGAATTTTGCAAGAGAGTTGGAATTGAGTTTTGGAGAGAATGAGGTAGTATTTATAGGGGTGGCCGGCCCCTTTAGGATGAGGAGGACCGGCCACTTGGTTGGTATTTTGGGTGAGGTTCATGATCTGTAGCTAATTAGAGATAATTGAATAATAAATCAATTAATTAGCTAATTAATAGAGTAATTTCCTAATTGATTAGCTAATTAATATAATAAAAGACGAATGATTTGGGAGTTACCTTGTGGAGAAGATTTGATGAGGATGGATGAAATAGGTTTTGAATTGTTACCTATTTTGGGCACTTGACTTGGTTGAGGGATTATTGCCCGCTGCTCGCGTGTAGGAATCTCGATATGCCTCAAGGGTATTTTTGCCCTTTTATATCCAAAAATCCACGTGTCGCCTTGTGATTATTTTTGGCTCCACAACAATCATCTAACTCTTTGATCAGAAAGCATACATCAGTACTCTTTATCCCAAACCCAAGTAAAAAGCCAATAGAAAGCAAAAACCTAAAAATCTAAAATAATTAGAAGACAAATAAGAATGAAAAAAATAAAGGGATGTTGGGACTGAACCCCACACACCTTTTGCAAGTATTACATATGAAGGGATATGATTTGAAGAACTCAAATTGTTCCAGAGCCTCATGTGAAACAAACAGTAGCAAACCATTATAAAATGCAAGGTTCTAATAGACGCTAGGCGATAGTCGGGCGGCGAGCTGGGGCCTAGCGCCTAGGCAGCTAGGTAGGGACTAGGCGGATTTAAGTAAATCTATTATATTTCGTGTAAATAAGTGTCTATTTATACTTAATATATATATATATATATAATTTCATTATAAACTACAAAATAGAACGACATATATATTAGGAGGTATTGGAACATAATGAAAACATGGAGAACATGCATATAATATGTATTCATTTAAGCATTCAATAAGTTTCTTACAATTTATTGGAAAAAATAAAATGCAAAGTGAAAGTTATCTATTTTCTATCTAAGTGAGTCATAACCTAGGCGGGCGCCTCAGCAGGGCTAGGCACCCTTTCTTAATTTTCAAACGCCTAGGCGTTAATCGGGGCGATGGCCAACCGCCTAGTGCCTAGGCAGTGCTAGGTGGGGATTTTTAGAACAGTGGTAAAATGTAAGCAGATCATACATAATGCATTAATTAAATTAATCCACATTATTAATTAACTACACAGGACTAATAATTGAAGTGTACAAAACTATTATGTCACACACAAAACATGGTATACCAGGTAATACACAAAGGATAATTGTACAGTATCATCTAACCCAATATCAAGATTCATATTTTTTACATAGAAATCCAACAATTTTTCAACCAAGCGGAAGAGAGAGAGAGAGAGAGAGAGAGAGAGAGAGAGAGAGAGAGAGAGAGAGTAGTTGAATGAGTGAGAAGCAAAGCAGCATACCAAGCGAAGAGTAGGCAGTTAAGCATAGTCATCACGTAGAGAATGCCTAAGAACTAATATGTGCTTCTCTTCCATTGTATTGCCTCTTAAATGTAATTCTACACATTTCTAAACCAAAATTACTCAGAAGAATTCACAGAAATTAAAAAAAAAAACCAGTAGAAATTCAAGTTTTTGTTTTTATTGTCCAACAAATATACATAACCCATTTAACAAAATCAAATTTATGACACAAAAAACATGACCTTTAGCCACAAAAATGAAGAGAGAGAGCTAGGGATTTTGCTTTCTGAACTATGCAGAATGTGCAGAGAACCAAAATATGATAAGCCACTTAACAAAATGATATTTTACGCAAAAATGCATCAACTTTAGACCCCAAATGAAAGAATGTGAGAAAGAGGGCATACGTGGGTACCAAGAGGAGTAAGAGAGCAGTTCAATGAAGAGAGCAGTTTCATCACATGTTAAAATGAAGAAATAGAGCATTAACAAACACATGCACAAATCTCAAAGGAAATTGGTGAGAAATAATCCCAACTGAGAACATAATCAGAAAGCCAGAGAGGAAAGTTCTGAAACTCAACAAAGACACCAAACAAAACCTTGAGTACATGCATTGATTTTTTTCATCCATTTCAACCGAATTTTGAAATGAAAGAAAGAAAAGCAGAGAACTCAGTTGAGGAAAAGCCTAATCATGTGGTAGCCTTTTTAGCCTCCTATTATTATGACTTCCTCCTCCACCCCTCTCCTAGAAATCAACCTCTTCTAACCCCTAACCCAATCATCCCATCCCCAGTCTTACCGTACGACCAACAAACCACCCCAAAATTTCCTACTCATTTTTTTATTGAACTTGTTTTCTTTCCGAATACAATTCCCAACTCTGACCAAAATTGAAATTCAAATAAAAAGAAAACTAACTTCCCAATTGTTCTTAACTGCTGAGGGAGAGTAGCCCAATGAATTCCAGGAGTTGATGTATCCTCAAAGTTGAAAGTATTGTTTAAGCTATAATCAGGCTTCCATGGTGTTGATGTTATCAAGTTCAGGGTGATAATTGTCAAGCAACCCAAATCTTTTTTCCAGAGCTTCAGATATGGACGGTTTCTAGGAAAGATTTATACGATCCTACCATAAAGCAAGGGAAGAATCGATAAACGAAGAAATCACCAGAAGAGCAAAATTTGAACACATACCTAGACACGGCCATTGGGATTTCCAAACTTCTCCCAATAGATTGTGTGATATCCTAAACCCTTAGACACTAGAACTGTACGACTTGCTCTCAAAGCCCACACTATGCCTGTGCAAAACTAAGTTCCGAGAATTCCTCTTCCCTGCATTCACAAACACGCCGTTAGCTTCTGTCAATTTTGGCTTTTAGAGAGAACGAGAGAGAGAGACCAGTGAGCTTGTTGGAGGAGAATGAGAGAGAGAGACCAGTGGCCTTCTTTAAATCTTCAGTAAGCTTTTCAATTGTAACCAGATTTCTACAACTTCTGAGAAGAACAATATAAACGCACTTGTCAAGTCTTGCTCTAATTACTAACAAAATGTACACCTCAGCATTTGGTTAGCTTAGTTACTAAGCTTTCTAATATGACAGCTGTAATTGTGAAACTATATATAGTTGGATAACCACGTGTATCCATTAAGCATTCATTACAGTGAAATACAATTTACTCTCTAAGATTCTCTCTCTCTCTCCCATTCTTCATTCTCTGCTTTTTATTGCTTCTGTGAATTTCTGAATTCTGTTCTCTGCCTTTTGATTACTTCTGGGAATTTCTGAATTCTTGAGATCATGATTTCTCATTAGTTATCACTAATGACGATGCCATTACCTGGAGATTTTTAATGTTCTCAAATTTCTCTTTTATAACAATGAAAAGCCTGTATTTCTCTAGTCCAATAGCTCTCTCCCTCCCCATGATATCATTTTTAAGATTTTCTATGCAGTTGTCCTTTTCCTTTGCAATTCTTATATATAAGGTTCTTAGTGTTTTGTGTGAAAAATTATACTCTTGTATGTTTATTCATAATGTAAAATTTTGGTACGTAATTACTCAAGAGTAGAGAAGAATTAATATAATAGGCTCGAGAAGTTGGAAAGGTCAATAATTTTGTTATTGTGACATCACGATTGTGGAATCGGGCAAGTTGATAGGGATTTTACCGCCTACAAAAGTAGAGATAAAAACACACAAAATACTTGCAAGAGAACAAGGTTGTTGTAGTATAAATGGCTCAAGCAAGGTCGTTATCCGCTGGGATTATTTAAAACAATTTACGCTAAACCAAAATCTTAATCAATTATTGACAAACAAAGATGGGAAAGAGGTGATTTAATGACCTAAATTAACAAAAACGTAATTAATTAAAAAGCTAATTAAAATCCCCAATTTTTAGAGAAACAAGGTGAAACAATTTTAGAATTCAAATGAGAAAACACTAGGGTTCCGCCGTCACCTTATCAATCATATGTAAATTTATCAATCACTTATGAATTATCCATGCAACTTTGAAGGTTAGGTTTTCCTTAAGCATATTCTACTTGTGGCATTCAAGCTAGAACGTATATCAAACATGCAATCCGTCTGTGACATTCAGATCAAATATAAACATGCATGACTCATTAAGCTTTGTAAAAACCCTTTGAAAAACCATGCAACCCCTCAGACGTGGCATTCGCTGTAGGTGAAATTACAACTATTAATCACAAGAAGCAATAATCAATCCCCCGGTGGCATTCCGACCGAATTGCATCTGATTACTTATCTAAACATCCTAATGGTCGCGAACCATCAAGACACAAAGACAGTTTAAAGCACAGTGATTAACAATTCAAAGCATGCATGAAAAACATCATAAGCAATTAAATAAAAACTACATATTCATGCTAAGGCTCAAGCATCGCCCCAGCATAGAAAAATTAGTTACGCATATTCATAATTAAAATCAACATAATTATATTGAATGAATAAGAATGAAAACACCTTGAAGTAAAAGATCCAAAAGCCTTGAAAAAGCTCCCAAATTGTAAAATAAAATAGTAGTCGAATCAGGTCCCCCCAAAAAAGCACGGCTCCAGCAATTTATAGTTGCTGAGCCAATCCACAAAAACCCTAATACCCTAGGATTTTTAGTCAAACTAGGAAACCAATTAAAATAATAAAATAAAATATCTTAAACCTAATTAAACTAGGAAAAACTTCATATAAACTGTTCAGTCACGTTTCGGGCCTAATTCAGCTTCAAAACTGGCCCAAAATAGCTGGATTTAAAGTTTGAACTATTCTGAACACTTCTCCAGAAGGCCACGAACCCATTTGAGGTCATCTTGGGCTCCAAAAACGCAGTTTAAGCCCAGAAACGTCATTAAACTGCAACGCGCACTGCTTCTTCAATAAATCGCCAGAAAATAATCGCCTGGTAGAAAAATCCCAAATTTTGACACGAACAAGCCAAGAGACACACGAACGTCCTCTAATTTGAATTACTCCAAAATTCGTCCGTTTGATCATATTTTGCTCCAGAGGAAGTCGAATGTCCTATATTAGAAATATAACGCAAAGTATCAAAATTCTACCAAGATAATCACCAAATTATACTAAGAAAAGGGTAAAATATATAATATAATATTGACTCATCATAAGTTATTCTCTTTTTCCTAAGAAACAAGTTTATAATTTAGATATATTAAAGGTTAGTTTAGGAATAATAGTGGGTGAGAAGATTGTGACGACCCGTCCCTGAAAATTAGGATTTTTATAATTTTAATAAGGGGATTTACGAAAATGCCCTTTGAGGCATGTATGTTGACTAGGATTAATTGCAGTGTCATGTCACGTAAGACTCATTTTCTTGGCATATTCTCGTAATATTCGTCACTACGGACGTGTGGATGCAAACAGTTCGTTATTTTGAGCTATAACGAAGGAGTTATTGACGTTTGAAGTTGGGGACATTTTAGTAATTAAAATAATGGTTGTAGAATTTCAGAAATATTGAATTAAATTTGGTGTGTCATGGATGGCCCAGATTAAAAAGGGAAGAAAATGTGTGGCTGAGATAGAAAATGAGAGAAATGGAGGAATGAAAGGATGAGAGAGAAGGGAGGGACCAATCAGAAATAGGAGAAAGAAGGGAAATGAGAGAAGAAAAAGAGGGGAAGGACACGGGTTGACCCCGTGTACCCGTCAGGGCACCACCCACACCGCCACCTTCTCGACACTTTCCCACCATTTTTCCGGCACCTAACCACTTGGGAAACACTCTAGGACCTTCCCTCTACCTATTCTACCACAAATTTGAGGGAAATTAGCCTCGAAATGGTGTACACCGGACTCGTGGTGGCAATCCACCCAAATTTGAATGTAACTCAGATCACCACCACCACCAATAGACTTCCCCTGAGGTCTGGAACAAAGCCCAAGCAGTGGTGGAGACGTCGGAGCAAGTCTGGACGGTCGAATCGAACACACCTACATTTAGGGTTGCCGACGGGTTTTGATGGAATTGGGACCTTTCTAGGCTAAATTGGCCTTGGTCACAGGTATGAAAGTTACTCTACTCATTGAGATCTTCAATTATGCAAAATTTGGTAATTTTTGGAGATAGTTGGATTTTCCGGCAAGTTGGGCGGCCGACCGCCACCCGCGGCGGCACGTGGCCAGTGGGTCGTCAATGTCATTTTTAGGCTATGTTTGATGTCTTAAGTTCAGTTTAGATAATTGATTGGCGTAGATTGGTCGTTTGAACTTAATTTCATGACGATATGTGGTTAGGTAAAAATATGAATCGATGATCCGACAGTTGGATCGTCACCACACTTTGATACATTGTAATACGTAATATTTGAGGATCATAGGAACTTACGGATCAGGAATCCGACGTACGGATCTTCCCAAATTGGATTTGGAAGTTCATAAAATAAAACGTTAACTGCCACTTGGTTTTGACAATTGGCGGAGATCCGACCGTTGGATCGTAACGAAATTTTAGTATGTTATTCTAGAAGTAAAATGTGGATCTCTAGAAGTTAGGGATTGGAAATCTTAGATGCAGATCTTCTGGATCGAGTTATGTAGAGTTGTGACCCTACCGTCGAACTTTGGTCGACGAATGACTTTTGGTAAATGGGTCTTAAACCATTCTAAAATGCCCTGGAGGATATGTTATACGTGAGTTACAGTATTCTAATGATAAGAGTACTGAGATGTGATTCGATGATTGGTCACAGGCACCGATCGTTAGGACGCCTCGATGCTCGTGTTAGGAAATCGTAGCGCGGCTTCCAGGTGAGTGGGCAATTTGATTTTCTATAATTATATATATATATGTATATGCCTTGTCTTTTCCTAGAAGAATTATTTAATTGGTTATATGCATTGAATATCATGTTAAAGGTTTATAAATTAGAATACGTTTTTATTGGTTGCATATACTATGGTTGGCGCTGCGGATGCACATGAAGTATCAGGTAAGGTTATATATGGTTAATGATAGGATGCACTGTATTGGTGATACCTAATGATATTTAGAGCTTATAAATAAGTGGTTCCGACATAACCTTGTCGTACAGACCACTGTAGGTGGTTCCGACATAACCTTGTCGTACATACCCTACTATAGATTCAGCCGTACATGCCACATTAGGTGGATTCGGCTGATACATCTTTACGCAGCTGTACAGGCCACACTAGGTGGATCCGGCTGATACATATTTATACAGCCGTACAGGCCACATTAGGAATCCGGCTGATACATCTTTACGCAGCCGTACAGGCCATCCTAGGTGGATCCGGCTGATACATCTTTATACAGCTGTACATGCCACATTAGGTGGATCCGGGTGATACATCTTTACGCAGACGTACAGGCCCTAGGTGGATCCGGCTGATACGTTGTTTTCCATTAATTTATTAGTCGGGTTTTCTTATTTGTTTTGGTCTAGAGATTTGGCATGGTATGCTTATAGATTTTACCTTCTCGAGCATGGTTCTTGAGGAGCTTATAAAAGAAATGTTTTCTAAAAGCTTTGTTTTCGCCCACTCACATTTTCTTGTTTTGTGCCCCCTCTAGGTATTAATTGCTAAAGGTTTGTATCAACGAGGATTCGTGTCATATTCCAGTTTAGGTGACTGCCTCTGAGGGTATGACTTTTACCCATGCTACTGTACTTTACTTATACTCTGACATCGCGTGTGAAATGAGCTCAATCCCGCTCACCGCGCACCTTTGCTCTTAGACACTTTAGGTTTAAATTTATTCACATTTTACACATCATTACACTTTATGGCTTCGTCACCTTCCAGATGTCGGCCAGCACGACTCGATTTGGAGTCCTAGTGGATGTTCCGGGTCGGGGTGTGTCAAGATAATATTTCAATATTTTAACTTTTTATGGTGGGTGAGATTATAACGTGGATGGGAAAATAAGACAATGAGATGGGTCTAGCAGCTCTCTTATTTAATTGACAGGATAAATGGCAAGTTTTAAAAGAATTAAGTACCTAAAACTCCCTTACCTTTTAGTGTCATTCCAAATTGGTCACAACTTTTTTGAACATTCCAAACAACTAGCAGCCTATTGAAAATGTCATATCATTAAACCCCAGCTAAAAATCTGTTAAATAAACTAAGGTTTACTTTGTCTTCAAAATCAATAGATAGTCATGGAAGCATAATCTCTACCAAATAATGGTCACCACTACCTCCATCAAGCCTTCAGCTTCCAAACTCAAAGCAAAACAACCAATTCCACGCTACAACTCAAGCCTCCCAACATCAAGAAGAAAGTCATGAAGGTTGTTGAAATGATTGGACTTCCATGATGCAGCCACCAACATCTTCACCACCACAAAAAAGAATTAGAAGCTTTACAAGCTGAGAATCAACATATAAAGAAAACACATAAGCATGAACAAGCTCTTTGAAACACTATTTAAATTCTTACCTCTCCTTTTTAATTCATTCAATTGTTTTTGGTTTTTACAGAAGATTTAATAAATTATAAGTAACTATGGATTAGTTAAAGATACGTGGAAGATTTTGAAGGGAAAAACTAAAATGGGTCATCTTAGATTAGGGGGGTGAGCAAAAATTGGTTTTTTTTTTTTTTTTTTGAATAAACGATAATATCTACATAAAAAAGGATGAAGAAACAGACTAAACTTTACAATAAATTTGCCATAATAATGTGGTTCAACTTTACCTTTGACAAAAATCGAACCTAAGATCTCTAACTTATAAATAAAGAAAAATATCATTAAATCGTAGTATTAATTGACTCTTTATTGTGCCAGAAATGTTTGTAAATATTTAGTTGATTGGAAGAAAAGTCAAGGAAAAAAGTCTTTTAAAGTAGTGTAAATTAAATGAAATAACTTGTCAAACTCCAAAGAAGATCGGGAAATGCTTACACGCTCTCCAAAATGAAATTTATATGTTCTTTATCGTTTTAGTTTAATTCCTCCAACCAAACAATATTCTTTGATTCAACTTTCAAATTTTTATAGTTTCAACGTTTACCAATCCAATCTGTTCTATTATACCAGAATAAATATGTATCTTCTTATCCTCAACTTTTATCATATATCGTTAGTGTGCACCAATTGTGTTTCATTGTGTGACATGTTATTCAAGCACAAAAATGATCGCGTACACGGAATTCGTACTCTTCAAATTTTATTCGAAATTCGTGACCCGAAAGTCTATTCTTTTGTAGATGATGAGTGGTGATTTTCACTAGGAGGGAAAACACCCACAATTGCTACAATCTCACACGGTGATTAATCCTTAGACCACATACATAATCATTATTCTAAGACTCCGGTACTGGGCAACTGATCATTACTCAAAAGACTCCGGTAGCAACTGACCAACACAACGATTAATCATTTGACAGATGGTGAGTTCGTGGCCTCCAAGCATAAACTGCTTTCAAGCATCCAACGTCGCGACTCTCATATAAATAAGAGTAGATGCTCCTTCTTAGAGATGCACAAACTCACCGCTTCTTTTAGATTAACAAAATATATGAACCAAACGTGGACAAATTTCGTGGCCTGTATTTATATATTTATGTGTTTTATTTTATCATTTTGAAGGATAAAAGATAGCTTATTTATTCGAAAATTCAAACTCTACAAACTTACAAGAGGAGTCTTGGAAGATCGATAACATCCTGAATAATTTCAAGATGATCCTCAAACAAAACTACGATTGAAAGAGATAACTTCGTGAAACGGTGAGCAAACCAAGACAAATTCGAGGCACAAAACGAAACAGACTTTCAGCCAAATTCGAAGCAAGGCACTTAACGTCTCTTGCTTTCTAAGTTACAGCTCTTGCTTGGGCTCGCTACTCTTGAGCTTGGCAGGTTCATCCTGATCTCCTTCCCCTCCAGTGCTAGAGATGCCAATCACTCTAGGAGTAGCCTTGATTTTATCAGGAGACAACTTGGCCAGAGTCACAGTGAGAACCCCATTTTCCAACTTGGCCTCGACGGAGTCTAAATCAACGTTCTCCGGCAACCTAAACCGCCTCCAAAATTTTCCGTAAGACCGCTCAACTCGGTGCCAGAGATCCCCTTTCTTGTCTTCTTCCTTCTTCCTCTCTCCACTCACTCTCAGAACCCGGTTCTCCTCCACTTCGATTTTCAGCTCCTCCTTCTTGAGTCCCGGCACATCTAACATTATAACATGGCCCTCCGGTGTTTCTTTCCAGTCCACCTTTGCTGGTGAGAGTGCCAGCAGGGTGTCTTCTTTGTCAAGTTCGAACGGGAGCTGTTCTAGCACGCGGAAGGGGTCTGGAAAGCGCTCCGACCAGAGATCGACCAGAAAATTACTTCCTGGTCGATCCACGAACGGCAGCAAGGACCCATTGGATGACCTAGAAAGAAAAAGCAGAAAGCTCAAGGCGATGAGAATATTTCGAGAAGGTTGTTTCCTCATTTCTCTAAATGGTTTATTTGTTTGCAGGAATGGATTGGTGTAGTGAAGAAGAAAAGATCGATATGGCAGTGTCTAGTGTCTGCTAGCTTTGTCAGGGTTTGGACACGGTTATCTGTGTATTTATATAGCATGGAGGTTGAAGATACGCATGGGATGGTTCTTGAAACTTCCAAAATATGCCAGACTTTATTTAGACCCATTTAGAGAAATCAAGAACGTTCCAGCTTCATCCTTCCTTTCCGCTGATTTTTTCTTTTCTCATTTCCTTTATTTATTATTGGTTGATTTATTAATTATTTACTTTCACATACCATACAAGAAAAGAAAAAAACAAAAGTTTGCTGTAGAGAATTTGTTTTGTTCCTATTTACACCCAATAGGAGATGCCAAATACTTAAAATTTGGCATTTTATATTTATGGTCGTTTCGAAAGATGAATATAAAATCTACGTTTACATTTCAGGAGACAAATTTGAAATATAAACTTGAGCGAGTGAATTTTATGTGAAGCGTGCTGAGTTTCAAGCACAATGATATGAGGAAGCACTCCATGATTCTATCCTGTCGATGTTCGAGTGCCTTTGAATATTGAAGCGAAAGATCCAAACATCTACTTCAATATTTGTTCACATTGTCACTTAACAATGATAACGTCAACATTTAACCTTGGGTGCTAAATCTGTAAAGAGGGTCGTGGCTCGATAGGTTGGCCCGAGCCCAACCCTTTTTGGGGCTATGAACTGGGCTGATGCAGTCTTAGGGCCGAGCTTTATTCAGCTAGATTTCAAATGGGTAGGGTCTAGGCCTTGCATTTTAGGCCATGGACTGGCCCAAGCCCTGAGGCCCTGTTCTTAGACCCAGCTCGATATGTCCCGACGTAATTTGAATACTTTTGAACTTTCTTTAAAATAATATATAATGTAATTGACTATATTAACCAAATAAATAACTTAGTTCTTTTTTATGGGTCAAAAAAATATCTTCGTTCAAATGGTAATTGACAACTAATAAAATTAAAATGATAATTGAAAATTAATAAAAGTAAAATGGTAATTGAAAACTAATAAAAGTAAAATGTCCCAAGTTTCATTCTCAACAAAATCACTATTTTTTATAATTAAATGAAAATGATTGAAGGTAAAAATTTGGGCTGGAAAGCTCGTGGGCCGAGCCAAGGTCTATATGTTTGACATAGAGTCGGGCCGGCCCATTTAAATCCTAAGGCTCAAAAGCAACCTGGTTAATTATTTGAACTTAACCCAAAAAAATAAATTATTTATATATATATATATATATATAATTATAAAGGGAGAAGGCAAAAATGGTGAAACATTCATAATTTCAAAATTACCCTCTCTCATTAAATTTTTAAATAAAATAAGAAATTTACAAAAAAAAAAAAAAACCCCACTCCCGTAACTAACTTTAATTTTTTAATATATTATTATTTTGCTTTTCTATTTTTATCTTTTAAAATAAAAAATCAAAAGAGCCAATTGCCTAGCAAAGTAATGTGTGAAGATAGTTTTCACAAATGTGGAGATCCTGTAAAATAAATTGATTTCAATCAAAAATCAACTTTGGACTATCGTATCAAGCTGAGCCCAGCACAAGCTTATGACTACTAGTCAAGTTTGATGTCATTTAAAATACAATATATATATATATATATTTACTGTTCTAACCAACGTTAGTCAAGTTTGATGTTATTTAAAATACAAAAAAATATTTGACTTTATTCTTCTAGCCAATGTGAATACGCTCCAGTTAAATGCAAAAGTAAATAAAATAAAAATAATAATTATTACAAATTAGGGTAAAAGACAGTTTACTACCCTCATGTTTCGTGGTTTTCAACATTTAGTACATCAAGTTTTTTTCATCCCAGAGTCATACCTAAAGTGTTAATTTTGGGACAGTCTCATACATTCGTTAGTCAAACCGTTAATTCTCCCGTTAAGTGATGACGTGTCGCCCATGTGGACAATAACTGGACGTCACGTGTCATTTAAAATATTAAAATAATTAATTAAATTTAAAAAAAAAAAAAAAAATGTCATATTGTTCGCTGCTTCACTCGAATCCCTAAGAGTGATGTGGAGAGATTAAAGGTTCAAGGAGGAAGAAAAGAAGGGAAAAAAATAAAATAAAGTAAATCTGCAAACGCAGAGGAAGAAGGAGGAAGAAGAAGAAGAAGAAGAAGAAGAAGGTAGAAGGAGGAAGAAGAAGAAAAAAAAAAGCAAATCTGCAAACGCAGAAGAAGAAGGAAGAAGGAAGAAGGAAGAAGGAAGAAGGAAGAAGGAGGAGGAAGAAGGAGAAGAAAAAAAAAAAGCAAATCTGCAAACGCAGAGGAAGAAGGAGGAAGAAGGAGAAGAAGAAAGAAGAAGGAAGATGGAAGAAGACAGAAGAAAGAAGAAGGAAGAAGGAAAAAAAAAATAAAATAAAGCAAATCTGCACGCAGAAGAAGAAGGAAGAAAGGGAAGAAGAAGGAAGAAGGAAGAAGGAGGATGGAAGAAGAAAGAAGAAAGAATAAGGAAGAGAAGAAAAAAAAAAAAAAACAGCAAATCTGCACGCAGAAGAAGAAGGAAGAAGGGGTTTGGCGAGCGGGGTGGGGGGGGGGGGATGGGATATTTTTTTTTTCTTTTTCATATGTATATATTTATTTTATAAATAATTTATTTTTAATTTCCACGTGGATGACATGTGGCGTCTAGTCATTGTCCACGTAGGTGCCACGTCACAGTCAACGGGAGACTTAACAGTTTGACTAACGGATGTATGAAACTGTCTCAAAATTTACACTTTAGGTATGATTCTGGGACAAAAAAAAATTAATGTACTAAATGTTGAAAACCACGAAACATGAGGGTAGTAAACAAAGTTTGTTCCAACAAATTAATTGATCGTTTGCCTTCAGTTATATACCTTTTCGTATGTTGAAAGTAAATGAAGAAATTATTAGTATCTAAGTTAGAGCTGATTTAAATTGAAATTCTCATACACCTCTTTCAAATTTAGAGCTGATTTAAAAACATTTTTTAAAATGATTGAAAATATTTTTTGTAAAAGATTTTTGAGTTCTAAAAGCACTTGCATCAAGGAAATTATGTGTTACTTGCATGAAACATTTCAAATGGTTTTTATGATTCAGTTGCATTTTTTTATAAAAGTACTTTCAATCAATTTAAAAGCAATTCTAAACGCAATTTCTGTACGTTTTTCTTTGTATGTAATAAAGTTTTTACAACAAAATTTCACTATGCTTATCAAGATGGTAGATTAAATTTTTGTTTATTTTTACTAAATATAATAAACAATGCGCATGTAAACGGTTGTAAATGAAACACATCCTGTAACTTGGTGAGTATCAAATAACACAATTGGTAAATTTCAAGAACACATTCTGAAAGCTGGTGATTTTTTCTGTTAAGGGCCTTTTTGAAGGCTTTTAATTCAAAAATCCCTTTTTCGAAAAACCAGAAAATTGGAAATACAAAGAAACAAAAACAAAATAGCAAAAATCACGCGGAGGGAAACACCCGCAATTGCCGCAACCTCCAGCTCCCACTCTGCGCGCCATAGCTGATTTAGGGTTAGGGTTTTCAATTCAGCCCCCAATTTCTCTGAAACCTTGAAATGCGGCCCAATTGCTGCCACATATCCCTAGCTTTTGTGCTCAAATCACTCAACTTTCTTCAGGCCTTCATCGGCGTCTCAATCCTAGTCTACTCGGCATGGATGCTCAACCAGTGGAACCACCATATTCCGATAGTCCCGCCACCGCCTTCAGCTCCTTCCCCTGACTCTTCGTCCTTCTCCTCCCTCCGATTGAGCTCCTACTCGGCGGCGGTTGCTGATCAGATCACGCCGTTGGATTTTGCAGTCCATTTGGTCTCTGGGTTCGATGAGGGATTGGGGTTCGGATTGAACTCGTTCAAGCTTCCAGCGCCATGGTAATTTCAAAGTTTCTAAATTTTGCTGAGTTTCAACCGATTCGTGTAATTATGCTCGATTTTGTTCGAATTTTGATGTTTCTTGAGTTGGGTATTGAAGCAATTTGAATTCAGGGTGTTGTTTTTTATACGTTAAATTTGGATTTTGGTGGCTCTGGGCAATGGGGTACTAAAATTTTTGGTGCATTAAATTCTTAGGAATCATCAAGTTTTCAAACCTATTTAATTGTTCATTTGATGCTTTGGTTTCTTGGTGGCAGGTTCATCTACTCTTTTATGGGACTGGGGATTTTGCTCTGTTGCGTTAATTTCATAGGTTGTATTGCAGCTACAGCAATTAATGGCTGCTGCCTTTGCTTTGTATCCTTGACCAGTGAGCCAATAAATCTTTCACTAATTTCAGCTAAGAAATTGTTTTGCTAGTATACCGGTACTGCTTTGCTATGACTTCTGAAACTCAAATCAATGTTTCGAGATGCATGACATGGCTAGTTCTTAACTTGTGAATGCACAGTTTGGTTGGTGATTAGAAGTATTAAGCGAACAAAAGGGAGAAACTCCTACAGTATTAGTGTTCGTTTAATGAGCCCCTAGGAAACAAAAGGCTTCAGGTAGTCTGAAGGTTTTGTATATTAGAAGCTAGACGACTACTTCCCACTGTTTGTATTAAGGTCCAGACAAAGCGGTAGTGGCTTAGAGTATTGTTTTTGCATAATAAAAAGCCTTACCACTAGCTCCAAACTTAATAGTTTTGAGGTATTGAACTTCATTTAAAGTTTCACAGTGATTGTCCTTTATATGTCATGCAAGTTGAGTTGAATGAACGTGATTTTCGTCCATGAGTTGAATGAACCTGATTTTCAATTCGCCTTTTCCACATTTGTTGATCATGTGTTCTACCTTTTTCTTAACTGGCAAACAATTCAGTACACAATACTTATAACCATGCTCACTCTACTAGAAGCAGCTTTGGTGGCATTCATTTTAATTGATCGCCGTTGGGAAAAGGTAACATTTATAATGGCAAATAAATTCAGTAATAAATGTGCATTGTCTTATCCTTAATCTTTATCCTAACAGAATAATATGTTTTATCATACCTCCACAGGATCTTCCATTTGACCCAACTGGTCAACTTGACAGTCTTCAATCTTTTGTTAAAGAGAATATTGACATCTGTAGGTGGGTCGGGCTCACTGTCATTGTAATGCAGGTATGCTAAGTCCAATGTAGTGATAACGTTTATCATTATGTTTATAATTTCATAGGACTAAGATCAATAGAACTCTTCGTTACATGATTTGGAATTCAAATTTTGAACCTTTCGAGGAAAGCTCATTGGATGGCTAACTAGTGAAGATTACTTTGCATTGAATTGTTTCCTTATACTCATCTTTTATGAAACGTCAGGCTTTATCTCTGCTACTCTCAATAACTCTGCGAGGCATGCTTTCTACTCGCAAACCTGACTATGATGTTGAAGATGATTCCGATGCTAGGGCTAGAACTCGGGAGCCCTTGTTAAACCAAAAATTAAACCAAGCATCTGGATCAACCAAGGGTGATGGGAGAGGGACTCACTCTGACATTTGGAGCTCACGGATAAGAGAGAAGGTATGAATATATTTTTCAGTAGCGAATCTGATTTGATGTCTTTTCAGTATGAATATATTTCTTCTCTAATACCGACATCAGTATGAATATATTTTCTTCTCTAATACCTTGTTCTTGTACGTTGCACAGTATGGATTGAGCTCTCTGAATCAAAATGCGTCAGCGAGTATGCAATCCAAGCAGTGAAGATGGTAAACGGTTTTTCATCTCACTGATGAGAAAAACCGATCAGCGTTGGAGGAACTTGTGGTGTATATATCCAACTCTCGAATAGTGTGCTTGCTTGTTTTTCTTGTATGAATTGGATGTGTTTCTGGTAAAATATGTTGTGTCATTAAATGTAAAAGAAAGAAAGCTTGTGATTTCCATATATATTGTGAGTCTGGCTGTCATCATTTCTGAGGAATTTGAAACGGTTTTATAGTAACTACCATCCCCGCCGCTGTAGGTGATAGATTCTCTCTGTTGTCCTCATCGACAAACTTTGCTTCTTTCATCGAAAATTCTATTATGTTTCGGAGTATCTTGTATGACAAGGCTGTTTCTTGTTACGTTGGAATTTGGACGGTTTCAAGCCCTGGATCTAGCCTACTCTCGGCCATCTCATACCCACCCTCACCACTAGGCTAGCCCCAATGGCTTTGTATGATGAGGTTTTTGACCAAGGATCCAACGGACCCCCAGCGGATAAGATACCCGGAGCATACGAGAAAACCCACCCTTTCGTTTTCGTTAATCCCGTGAGCCTGTGGAATCGTGGATTCTTTCGTTTTCATTTATTATTTGATTCCTTCCATGGAAATGGAATAATGTAGAGATGGCAGGTTCACGAGATTTCTTTTGCCCGTCTTTTTCGCTTTAAACTAACTACTACTTGGCCACCACTCTGGGTACAGTGGTAAAGGGCACATTTGGTTTTTCATGTTGCACATACGAACTATTTTTAATTCCGAATTAACGACAGGGAGTTGTTATTAACACTGCATAAAAGTCATCTACATTCTTTCGTTCTTTATTTTTATTTTTTATCGAAGAGAATGAAGAACAACTTTCCGGGAATACGACCCTGAAGAGTTACTGTATATTATATCAACGCAAGACATACATGTTTTTCTAGTGAGATTCGGGGGTTGATTTTGATAAATAAATGTAATTCAGCCATTCATTTGACAATGTAATGTGACATATCAATGTATTGTAGAATTTTCACGAGGACTTAAGGCGGACGGGTCATATGACGGACCTACTCAATTTTACAAATATCGTCACGTAGCCCTTATCGTCCATTTAAGGATAGGAGTCGATATTTGGGACGCATGCGCGAAGCGTTGATTCTATTAGAGAGTAGTCTTGAATTCAAAACATCCTTTAAAAGATAGGGCAATCGTTACTACCAGGTTTGTCCTTGCTACGATTTTGCTAGAACTATCGACTTGACGATGAAGGGGGTAAATTGACGCAAAAGATCGACATACAAACAAGAGAAAAATCTGAATGTGAGAGAGTCAGCTACCACATGATTTTTTTTTACAATTTTGTATATAAACAGAGAGTGGACACATTTATCAAATGATGATAAACTGAAACATTTTGTGGCATTAAACAATTAAGGTGGGTTTTTTCAGGTCCACCATTGTTGAAAAACAAATACACAAAGTAATAGAGTTACAGTAAAATTAAATAGAAAATGAATCAAAAGCCTCATCATGTCCTCCTTGTCAAATCCACCACTGCCCCCTCCACCAGCTCCTCCAGCAACTTCCCCTCTATTTCCTTCCCAAAATTATCAATTTCCAACCTCATGTTTTCCGACCACCCTTTCCCGACAACCTCCTCCTTCAACACCCTCTCCACCACCAGGTTGTGGATGTCCCCGCCATCCTCCAAAACACACCTCACCTCATCTGAAAACCACTCCGTCATTCGGGCCCACACGCGGTCTGCCAACAGGGGAGAATCACCCTCTAAGAACCTGTCATGGGCCCCGCTGCATGGCGTGGTCCTTGTGCAGCTGTCCGAACCATAACCGGTGATGTCCACCAAGGCTGCATTTACGCAGTCGAATACAAGCTTCCGACTTGACCGCAATCGCCTTCTTTTGGCCTCATGCAAAGGCTCTTTGTCACTTAGGTTGGCCGACTTGTCTCTCAGAGACGGGTCCAAAGGACTTTCAAGCGAATGCCATCTAGCGAAAAATGAGTTGCACTTCACCTCGCCATCTAGGCCAGCAGTGGATAGAAGGGTCTGGACATTGGCATGCCAGTCTTGCTCTTCCCCCTCGGTTGAAACTGAAGGGGATTTTAATAGATATGGTGAGGCAGTCTCTGCACAGGACTCATCCCATGATTGCGTCCGGGAGATTGATCCTATAGGTGGTGATTTGTCAATCAAATTAGACTTGGGGTGACTTCCTGTTTTAACACACAAAATCGTAAAATTAGACAACAATTCAGGAGGATATGAACGAAAACTAATAAATCAAGGATTGAGAGAGATACCTAAGAGGTTTTGCTTCAAAATTACGGAGGATTCCCGAGTTGTATTCTCATCCTCTTCCAACGGTGCTTCTAGAACTGATATTGGACTTGCCTGATCCGGATTTTCACCAACACAGCCGGGCACCACAGGCTTTGCCACACACAACCCTGTCTGCAAAATTGAATCGAAAAACAAATCAATTGAACCATTCATGCAATGACAATACGACACTGAATAATTCAGGTTTTACAAAAAAAATCAGTACTATAATGCATGCATTTTGCTCCATATAGCAAAGTATATTGCTTTAGAGGTTGCTGCAGTTTTTTTTTTTGTTTTGGAGGGGGATTTGCAACAAATAAAGAGGGCAAGTACTAATAGCAGACGAAAATGAAAGATTGAACTACCTCGCGTGGCACTGTGCCTTGGTTTTGTCCCATGCTTGTTACATGCTGAGATTCTTTTCCTAAATATCCAAATAAAGCAGGAGACAAACACCCTTCAATGCCACCATCATTAGCACATTGAGATGCATCATCACTAATTATACCAGGAGGAACAAGAGAATTTGGTGGTTCAGCAAGGGCGGACTGAGATTCACTAGATTTCCCTCTGTTTAATTTCTTATTTCTGGAGAAAAATAAACTTGAGACTTTCCCTTTCAGCGATGATTTCATGCTCTTTGCCTTCGTTAGCTCTTTGGGAACATTTATCTTTCCAGCATCAGCATCTGAAACTTGAACATTGACCCCGGCACCATATACTGTAGAAGATACAGGGAGAGATTGTGACCTAAAAAGACTTCTGGGAGAATCAACAGCACCTTCTTCTTCAATAGAATCAACAGGTAAGCATGAACCTGATTCCCTTGGTTCTTGTTCTTTCTCAATAATCTCATCCTCAGATCTTGTGGGCTTCTTTATCTCTGAAAGAGCAAGCATCTCACCCAATGTACTAGAGCTCCTCTGGGCATGTCTTTGTTCCTGAGGATTCGCATTTAATGCCATGATTGCCCATCTTTCAGAAAGTCGCTTCTTCGCCTCTCTGCAAACCGATGACTCTGGCGAACATGACATGCGGCTGAAGGAGGACGAAGAAAAAGGGCTGCCAAACCTATTGATGTAATCCCATGAATGCCTAGAAGATGGTGACATGACTTCAGAATCACTGAGATTTCCTGCTGCATATTCATGTTCTGATTTGTAAAATGAACTTTCATCACCAGTATAGCCATTGGAAAATACAGAGGAAATCAAAGTTTCGTCCCTCCGATGACCCATCAAATTATCACGCATCTTCTGTGTGATCTCCTTTGCAACTTCTCTTGATTCTCGTTCCTCATCATCTTCATGTTCCTCATAGAAGTTTTCACCCTGTAATATTCTTGGTGATGAGGTGGGTGAAGAAACCACTGCCTTAATGTCATTAGCCTTCCCAGGGCTAGGCCTTAATACCACTATCCGAGTTGGTGGAACCGGATATCCATCAACTTCCTGATCAACAATAGTAGGAGAATATCCATGGTGGCTTTTGTCCCACGCAGCTGCTTGACTGGCCTGAGCAGATTTCTTTGTCTGTTCATCACTCTTGTGCTCTATGCCTGATAATTTTTCGCTAGAAACCATCTTTGAAGGTCTGAGAACAGTGATCCGCTTCGTCTCAGTAGACTGAGGAGGGATAGAATGTAATTCATGTAGATCCTGAGAAAACAAGGAATTAGGTTCTTGCAGAAACGTGAGGAACAAATCTCTATTGGAGCTTAATACGTCAAGTGCATCTTGGAACTCCTTGGACTGGCGAAGCCTCTCATCCGTGGCCAAGCGTTTGGCTTCCATAAACTTCTGACGAACAAGAGCCATCTTCTTCTCATTAACCTTTTCATTATTCCTTCCCTTCTGCGGTGATTTATTTCTTACATAACCTGCCTTCTTAGGTTGCTGCCAGACTTCGTAAACATCTTTGTAATCAGTCTGTTCTGAGCACTGATGAAATTTGTGTAGCATTTCCTTGTCCAAAAACCCATCTTGTTGTTGCCAACATTCCAAGGGCATGCTGGAATGATTATTTGTACATTGCGAATAGCTGTTTTTATGACTTCTTTGTAAAGCTGAATCAGACTGCTCTAGTGGGAGAGCATCAAGCCCCATCAACTTGGCAACCAAGTTGGATGGATTCTTCTTAGACTCCACTTCTTTTGACATTTCTCGGTCTAAAAGGATCTTTATGGGTGTTCCACTTGCTTTATTGTTTGATGAACTTCTTCTTAACTCGGACACAATCTGAATACCCCATAAAATTTGTAACACAAATCAGAAAACTGCGGTATAAATGATTCAATGAGAAACAATAGACAACTTCGAATTGCATGTTTCTCCTGTGGCACTGGGTTAAAATTCCATTAGACAAGAGAAAAATCCCGCAAAACTTACCGGTTTATCATCTATGTGATCTCCAAAAGAGGGAGGACCCAACATTGTTGCCACATCCGATTGACTCCTTGAGAGTGAAGAGCCTACCAAAACTGATGGATCAGTATTACAATTGACAGATACACGACCACAAATAGCATAAGAAAAGCAATCGCCAGACGTTCCAAAAAGATAGCAAACAGCAAAAATTAGAACATGAATTTGACAGTTGAATTATGAAAGCAATTTGTAAAGCATTAGAATCTGTCACCCATTACTGATTAATAAAAGACTGTATCAAAGGAAATTACCATCACGGTGCGGTTTATCAGTGAGCAGCTTGTTTCCAGAAACCCCATTACCCAAATCGAAGAGGTTCACCATTCTTCCCAAGCATCCGGGGAAAGCCTTGTCCGCGTCGTGAGCTTTGCCGATCTGCATCTCGTTCATTTCAACCCCTGTGTGATCACATAACTCAGTAGATTAATCCCAATATACAATCACCTTCAATTTTCATTTGTTGAAATGGAATAAAACAAATGCAGTCAAAGAATTCCAAATCAAATAAACAAAACCGTTGAAAAACATGACATCTTCAAGGAAATTTACTCGTGGAACATTTATTCCAAAAAAAAAAAAACCAATTCGAAGCCACACAATTCAACACGATTAGAAATTATGGAAAAATAAATTTAATAAATAATATTTTTTTCCATTTCAGTCAAACTCAGCACAAACAACGAACCTGAAAGCTACAAGCGTGAACCTTGATTCCCAATTAAGAGAGAGTACATTGGATTGAAATATCACATCAATTTTTTATGCGTAAAAAAAAAAAAAAAAAAAAAAAAAAAAAGGAAGTTTGGATTTTTCTAAGATGAAAATAAAACCCAAAAGCAAGCTAATTAGAAGGAAATCATTGAGCTAAAATTGAACAAAAAGCGAGAATATCAAGCTCAGGAAAGCTGCTATTTCTTCAGCTTGAGCTAATCAGACAAGCAAATCCAGCTACACGGAAGGAATTAGATTCCCCTTATCAGCAACACACAGACGAGAGAGACCAAAAAGGTAACACTCAAAAGGACGACACAGCCATAAATCTGACACAGTTACAAGCAGCATTCAGAGGGGGGGGGGGGAGATTGGGACCTGTGAGCGTCGAGGAGATGGGAATCTGTCATTCCAGCGATAATGCGGCCGGAGGAGCTGCCGGAATCTGAGGTGGCGATTGGATCAGCGGCGGTGGCTCTGAGCCCCAGCTGGCGTGGTTGGCTTCGGTTTTCTCCTGTGAGCTTCTAGTTTCTCTCTCCTCCCCACCGACTTTGTTCAGCTGTGTCTGTGTGGTGTCGGACTTGAAAATGGTATTGTTTAATTGAGATTGATTTGAGAGAGAGAGAGAGAGGGGTCAAAAACGGAAAAGTGGTAAGTTGGGGGTAATCAGACAATATTTGTATTTTTTATAGGAAAGTTTCGGTGTTTCTATTTATGTCCTTGTAGTGTTGGGTATTTACAGTTATGGTCTATTTCGTTGGGGATTCTGATAAGATTTGTGTCCTAGCTTACTTGGTTTGCTGTCACCTTCACCCATGCCCCCTTCTTTAGTATGTGAAAGTGAAATTTTATCCTTTTTCTTTTCTTTTTATAATTCATTTCAATTCACCCTATTTTCTTTGAAGACAGCATAGCGATGTTATCTGCACTCCAAAATATATCTACGACGCATATCTGCATGAGCTGTAAGATAAAGCTTGTGAACCATATGAATGTTCCAAATTCCACTAGAGCATCCAAATCTGGATCACTTTGGCAATTCTTCATTCATTTTGAATTAAGTAAAAAGATATTGTTTACTCATTGTCTTTGGTTTCCATTTTAACATACAAGACAATCGTGTTTATAAGTTTGGTAGATTACTTATTCCTAAATTTTGACCCGATATTAAACACATTTTCATCATTTTATAAAGAAAAATCCTAGGGATGATGAAGAATAAGATCTCACGTCGGTCATATAATAAATTAATATATAGGAGTTTTAGCCTATAATATCACCAAAGTTTTTTGTGATAAAACTCAACATCTAACAATTAATCATTAAATTAAAACAGTATCGATAATATTAGTAGCGGACCATGCTAGACGTTTATCAAGGGAGCACAAAGTACAATTCTAATGACCAACCAAACGTCCACGCACCTACATGATACAGAAATTGTGTGTACACATAAGCCAAAAGAAATGAGGTGGACAACATTCTAATGCATGAAATGCCATGCATTTTTAGGTTGATTAATTAATTAATTATATAATATAACAACTTTTTCAACTTTAGCTAGCTAATAAGATAAGAAGATTTTTTTTTAATTAATATTTTGCTGTTTTATTAGAATGGCTAAGACAGAAAAGATGCACTCCCCATTTGATATATTATTAAGCAAGTTACCAATTAAATAAACGTTTAGGAAGGCACCTTAATTAAACAACAAAAGTACAATTGTCTCGATGCAGCATTAACATAATCAAGACTTAAAACACCAAATAATTAGTTCTTGTTTTTGTTCTCTTACCAACTGAACCATTTACAATATATATATATATATATATATATATATATATATATATTAAATAGGTTGTTTGTAGATTGTTTCAAAAGAAAATGTGTGATAATTTGATGTTGGTGCTATTTACACATCTTTGTTTACCTTTCACACATCTCCGTTAATTTATGTTATTTAATCATCTTCAAGTTAATCGATCAAACGGCCGAAAATTGAGAGGGGTCATATGTATAATAAAATGTATGCCCAGCAGGTCAAGTCTTTCGTTCAACAACAAAGATCAAAGTTAAAATAACAAAAAAATCAACTACCCTAAAATGTCTTGAGGCTAAAAAACCTCATCAATATCAGCTAACAAATACCTCCAAGAAGACAAAATTTTAAGTAAGATTCTATGATCCTGTCATCTGACAAAAGTATGAGATTCTATGTATCTTAATCTCATCGGACTTCATACTAGTTTCACCCGGCACAAGAGAGTTGTCCTAGTAAGCCTTGTGTTATTTCACTTTGTCCCCATATGCTTTATGTTATTTCACCTTGTGATACATGAACTTTTGGTGGTGAATGTGAAAGTGAAATGCTTTTGGTTTTGGAAAGCAGATGGGTGAAGAAATGTAGCAAGGGAAAAGCATGGGGCAAACCAAATTATTATGGGCAAAGATCAATCTCAAGGGTAAAATCTTTGACATTGACAATATTGCTCAACATGGCTACAAAGAAGGACCTACCCCAACCACTATGAACTTACAAGACACATGATCTTCTTTGCTCACAAGTAAAGAGGACTACTTCATTTGGTGGGGGTTCGAATTTCCCTACCTAATTAAAACTCCATCCTTTCAATTAATTATATTGATGGTTATCCAATTTTAGGGTTCAATACAATTGGGTCCATAACACAATAATTCAACAACAATATGGTCCTTATAAAGTGATACTACGTACAACAACTCATAAAAGATTTTATGTACCTTCTTTTAAGTCTATGTATTTATGTGAAAAAAATCTTTGATAAATAATGAGAGAGTTCTACTAAATTCACAATAAATTGCAATCAGGTGGTTCGAGCTTGAATGCAAAGAGCAGAGCACACTGATGTAACCAATTTGACTATATCCAAATCTGCTTCGTAATTTTCTCTTGGATAGTACTGATCTCCTTATAATTTTATTATTTTACCTTGTTCTCTCTCACGGTCACAACATCGTGCTTAATGTATTGAGTAGTATGTGTAACTAGAATCAGTTACAAAACTTTTAATCAAAAACATAAATGTCATTAAAAAGATAATAAACCACAGTTCAATGCTCCCACTTAGTTTTGTTCAAATTCTTTTTTTTTTTATAAATTTTTTTGCAACCATATCTAAATACATATATTTCCGTAATTTATTACTACTATTATTTTCTTTACCTTTTTATTTTTTCAAAATCCTTTTCTTTTTCTCATTATGTAAATAAAACATTTAATTTTATTTACACACTTATAATGAAATAATTAATAGTCGTTTTCCAATAAATTTTTTTTTTTGTCACATATGCATATAATCGTTCGCATGCTTAGTGAGTAGTCAGTAACTTAAAACCGGCAGAAAATCTGTGACGGGACGCAAATCTTTAATCTTTTATCGACGGTGAAGCATGCAGCGTGCACATGCATATGGCAAATGACAATGACCACCTTTTCTGTTTCCATTTGTTTAAACGCCGATTCAGATTATGGGCAGATTTAGGAGCTTAATTGTTTGTTTACGTCAGTCATTAGGAAAAGGACTTAACCAACTAACCACTCCATTTGGACTTGGAGGGAATGTGTCACCTTCATGCATCTGTCAATTTTGGCACTGTTTTAGTACATGTTTAGCCATAATTAAGTGCCCAAACTTTATACACCAAGGTGGAAGTTTTTAATATAATTATTATGTTAAAACTTGCACTAATCCATTTAACAACGTGACCAACATATAAATGGTTGATCACGGGAGAAATATTGCATACAAGATTGTTCTAGTTAGGAGATGTGATTCTAATTACCCGATAGTGAATTGGAATCACTAGTAATCACGTGCTCATGACATCACTACTACTCACGTGTAAGAATTTCATTTTCTTCTAACACATAGCGGTTACTTAGAATCAAGGTTCTAAAAGACGTTAGTGCTAATCGGGCAGTGGGCCTAGCGTCTAGGCAAATTAGGTGAATTTAAGTAAATTTATTATAAATAAGTGCCTATTTATACTAAAAAAACACATAATTGTATCGGAATACATAAATTGCAAAATAAAATGACATGTAGATTATAAAGTATTAGAACCCATTGAAAACATGAGGAACAAGCATATAACACGTGTTCATCCAAGTATTCAACAAGCCTCTTACATTTTATTGACAAAATAAAATTCAAAATGAAAGTTATCGATTTGTCGGTCTAAGTAAGAATCGCGACCTAAGCAAGTGCCTAAGGGGGTCTAGGCACACTTTCTTAATTTTCATGCGCCTTAGGCACCAATCGAAACGATGACCAGCCACCTAGCTTTTGGGTAGGGCCTAGGCGGCGTCAGAAGCGGATTTTTAGAACAATACTTAGAATATATTTCATTTTTTTCTTTCTAATACCTATAGATTATTTAGAATATTGTTTGACCCATTACAGTTAAAAATGAATTTCTTCGTTATTGCAAATCATCAAACACAAAAGTATCCGGGTGAAAGAAAAAAATTCATTGGAACACTGCTCGATTGTTACAATTGAAGAGCCAATTATTTTCGCTACCTACGCGTATCTCCACCCACTTTATACAACTTGACCCAAGAGTCCAAAACTCTCTGCTTTCAAGAATTTATTTTGTTAAGGATATGATGGTAAAACCACTACCAGCTACATCCAGCGTTTGGCAAATTGCAATTCCAACTTCGACGAAGAATGTGAACAAAATTAATGAGGGGTAACGACTCATGACATCAGCAGACAAAGTGGGGACAGATGTCGTGGCAATTGGGATGGACTGCATGGTTTTGTTTGGAATAAAATTCTCTCCGCTTCAGATTCACTCCCTTCCGGCTTCCGGTCCATTTCGATTTAAACTTCAGATAAAGTCACGTTAATATTTTGTGTTAACTTATTTATAAGAGAGAATGATAAAGAGGAAAGTGAGAGAGAATGGAAAGGAAGGAGAAAGACAGAGAAAAGTGAGAGAGAATGGAAGGAGAGGAGATGTGGAGGATAAATAATCCTACTTCTTTTTGTTGTCCAAAGACCACCAGAGATTTTTTAGTGTGATATGAACTAAGCTCGGTATACCAAGTATTATAAAACAAGTAATTGAATATTTGAAGAAAAAAAAATTTCTAATTCATTTGTATCATGACACTTGGTGTACAAAGCCTTGTTTTTGGTACACTAAAAATTTATTAAAGGACCACAAAGTTAGAGCTCGTTTGGAAGTGCTTTTAAAATAACTGACAACACTTTTGATGAAAATGTTTATGAAACTAATCCTTAGTAAAACTCCAAGTAGATCCTGAAAAAGTACTTTACTGCAAGAAGTACATATCTAGTGCTTCTTTCAAAGAGCATTTATAATGCTTTTAGAATCCAAAATTAATTTTAAAAACACTCTTAATTCATTTGTGCGAAAAGAACCGGGTTTATACTCTGGAGTGAAGAAAGGAGGACTGAGGACCGGAGAGTAAAAAAATTTGTTAATCATTTGCAATGACTAAATCACATAATTAACGATGAATTTTAAGATTAAAATGAACCATTTTTCAATTTAAAGTATCATCATATGATAACACATCATTTTCAATCCTTTCTCTTTCGTTCAAATATGCTAATGACTTAATTGCATGCTAAAATCTAAGGGACCAGAGGACCCTCTGCAACGGCTACATTTATTTAATTTGTGATGATTTTGCATTTGAATTATGTCTTGGTCTACTTAATTACAAAAGGTCATGAAAAAAATAGTGCATTCATTTTCAACTACTTTGAAGCATCATTGGAACCAAATCTACTTATTAGCACCCACTCCACATTAATTCCACTTTGATAATATAGTGCTGCAAAGCAAGAATACAGAATACATAACTCTCGAGAAAATTTGTGTGTTACACAGTCACACCGTCAAATAACGTTACTAATCTACATGTGGTAATACGTGAGTGGACGTGTAAGCGATGGATAAAGTATAAGAAGTAAAGAGGAGAGAGACGAAGTCAAAGTGTTTGTTCTTCTCAATAATCACAATTACACAGAACCACCTTAACTATTAATCATGAACAGTTTCATACCTCGTCTTTAAAAATTTTCAATGTCATACCTTATCTTCAAATTTGTTTCAATTTCATACATTCCGTCAATTCCTCCGTTAAAATGCTGATGTGGCAAGTGACGGGACCCATTTTATATTAAAAAATTAATAAAATATTTTAAAAAAAAATTTCTTCTCTCTCCTCCTTCTCCTTCTTCTTCTTCTCTTTCTCCTTCTTCTTCTTCTGGGCAGGGCCGAAACACTTTTTTTTTTTTCTTCTTCTTCTTCTTCTCTTCTTCTTCTTCTTCTTCTTCTTCTTCTCTTCTCCTTCTTCTTCTCTTCTCTTCTCCTTCTCCTTTTCCTTCTTCTTCTTCTTCTTCTTCTGGGCACGGGTTCGGGTTCTTCTTCTTCTCTCTCCTCCTTCTTCTTCTTCTTCTTCTTCTGGGCACGGGTTCGGGTTTTTTTTTTTTTTTTTTTTCTCTACTTCTCTCTCCTCCTTCTTCTTCTTCTTCTTCTTGGCACGGGTTCGGGTTGTTTTTTTTTTTTTTTCTCTTCTTCTTCTCTCTCCTTCTTCTTCTTCGTCTTCTTCTCTTCTGGGCAAGGGCACGGGTTCGGGTTTGTTTTTTTTTTTTCCCTCCTTCCTCCTTCTTCTTCCTCTTCCTCCTTCTTCTTCCCTCTTTCTTCTTCTTCTTCTCCTTCTCGGCAGGTTTGGGGGGGGGGGGGGCCGAAACAGGTTTTTTTTTTTTTTTTTTTCCCCTCCTTCTTCCTTATTTCTGGGTTGCAGAGGGTTGGGTTTTTTCGCGGGGGGGGAGGGGACGGATGAGCTGGTTTTCTTTTTTTTTTTTTTTTTTTTTTTCTTCTTCTTCCTCTTCCTCCTTCTTCTTTCTGGGTTTGCAGGGGATTGAAGAAGAAGAAGAAGCAGGAGGAGGAGAGAGAAGAAGAGAAAAAAAAAGAGAGAAGGAAAAAAAAATTAAATTTTTTAATATTTAATTAATATTTTTTTTAGTTTTTAATAATATTTTATTAATTTTTTAATATAAAGTGTGCCACGTGGCATGCCATGTCAGCATTTAACAGAATAATTGACAGACAACTGACGGAAGGTATGACATTGCAACAAATTCGAAGATAAGGTATAACATTGAAATTTTTTAAAGACGAGGTATGAAACTGTTAATGACCCAATAGTTGAGGTAGTTTTTTGTAATTTACCCTAAAATATTACATATTGACCTTAAGTGAAGAGACACACGATTAACAATATTCAGAACAAGTAGTTAAATCATACGAATTTTTGTTAAAGCCATCAAAGTAGGATGATATTACAATATCAGATTCATATTAATTTACCTACCACATCTCTTATGGTGGTAGGACTCACACAAGAGTTCCACATGAGAGTTGAGACTCCCACGTGAACCTTACACGTCTGAGAGATGTTTTTACTTACTGATGCATTTAAGAACAATATCAACTCGCTTCTGCCTAAAGTCTTGCAAATCTAACATTTTCTCAAGTGGAAACAATGTGAAGTTGCCAAGTCCCTCTGCTCAAGTAACTTGCCCATCGCTTAATCTCTAATGATTCTCTACACAGTACACGACACGAAAAATACATTCAATCTACGGTGCTGGATCATTTCGTAAGAATCGGAAAAGGCAGAAGTGTGACTCTTGAAATCAATAACATGTACCTGTTTATAACGCTGCAACCTTGCAGCGATAAAAGAAAATCTGTGCCCCAAAATATGAACTAGTATAACCGCTGCTGTCATACATCGTAATGTAGCCATTGATGAAATCTTACTTTACTATCAAGAATATTGACATCGCTATCAGCAAAGTTTGTCTCTCTTTCGTTACTTTCATCCCAGCTTGGCTTATCAAGCAGCAATGGCCATGCCTTCTCTCTGTCCAACGGAATTTGGAGGCAAAAGGCTGAGCTGTTGTCATGGACATTAACATTATCTTCAATGAAATGAGTAAGACTTCTTGTATGACTTGAGTCATCAAAGCATCTTTCGTACTTATCATCATGGTAAGTAAGAAGGCGGGAAGACGTGTTTTCCTGGCCGGGAAATTGTAGAGCTAGACGAGTTGGTGAATCATGCTCTCTCGAGGAACCACTTAACGGAAGGTAGTTCCATCGTAAATCAGAATCAAGTCCAGAGGAAAGGAAAGACTCGGTATTAGGAAGATAGTACCCCTCATTGATAATTTTGCTCGAAAACCAATGGTCATTTTGGAGAGATAATGTGGTGCTTCCAACTTCATGAGCAGTGTCATTAATGCAGTCTTCAGCTAGATTAATAAAGTTCGGTATACATGATGACAAGGTTAACGGAATTTGCTGGAAACCTGATTGTAAATCGCCGTTGCCTTCAAGACAATGCCTTACAACTTCATTGTTGTAATAACTGGCAAAGGATGCGGATTGGTGTTCAGTTCTATATGTTGATAAGTTAGATAAGCTTCTATCTTCTTCTGTGCTGTCAAAATCCCAACCCAGCATAGGAACACATAGCTCTTTGTCGACCAAATATTCATTTGGCTGACGGAATACATCCATCTCTTTGGCATGGCCAGACGTCACCAACCCATATTCTTCGAATGGAAGAAGAGAATGTGAATCACTCTCAGTGCATGAAATTGCAGTACCTCCTAATAATTCATGGTCAGGTTCCCATACTCTGTACTGAAGATGGTTCTTGTAAGCATAACTAGTTGGAGAATCGGAACATAAAATCCTCTCTTTTGATCTCTTTGACCAGCAAGATGATACCGAATCATTCAAGCAAGGGCTAAATTCAAGTTCCATAAAGTTTCTAGTAGGTGTCGAATGAAGTTTCCTGAATTGAATATCTGACTCATAAGATGGGAGTGCCATAGACTTGTCATTGGTGTCCAGTTGCCTAAGCTTTCGATCCTTAAATTCCTGCAAGAGCGAGTACTTTTCTTACCAATTGGAAACCAAGAACAAGTGTAGATCCAATAATCCATACAAAAAGCTAATAGATGATACATTGGTCTCATTGCACTTGGGGATCAGCCGACTGAGGAGCACAGAAACAAAATCGTACCTGAGATAATATTATTTCATCCTTAATAGGGGACATAAAGATAATGTAAAAACTTATTGATCATAGATTCATAATATGTCTAACCCCTTTGAGCAGTGTTCATCAATTTCAGGAAATGAGGTCTCTGCCACCCACTGGTGTAGTTTCTGTCTCTTCCTATCAAAAACGTCCGCACGCCTGTTTTGAGTTTCCGTCTCTCCAAAACAAGTTAAGTTTCCTGCATGATTCAAAATAACTTAATAGAGTGAAACCAAGATACCGAAACATTCTCAGGTTTAACTAATCAGAACTGCAGCTACAAAAATTAAAAGTCAAAGGAAAACATAATTCGATGGTATTGGTCAAAGAGACAACTGGCTAGAAGGAAATTTTGGACTAGAAAGCTTGTGTTAATTTATCAGATTCATATTTCCTTTTCCTCTCCACCTCCTTGGTCACCAAATCAGCATAACAAAGAAAAACTGTAGAGGTTTCACATACAAATTACCTTTACTTCTCAAGGAATTTTCATATTCCTCCACCATATTGTTCTGTCTCCTATGTTCTGCACATAAACGGAAGTTACACTAGATACTTTGAGGATGAAGTACTGTGGGAGGATAAAATCCAGTTCCGACTCATGGGCCAACGCCGATGATCCAAAGAGAAAATGTTATGTAAAACAAAAGGCCCACAAGAAATATACGGACGTAAGGGAAATGGGGTCCAGATAACTTCTCCTACAGATGCAAGGGGAACGTGTGTCTAGAAACCTACCCCACTACGGAGGCCACTACGGAGGGAAAGTGGGAGAGGAGGACGTGATATTTGTTCCCAAAGCATGCAGTCGCGTGTGGGACGACCACTAAGGAAGTGGGAAGAATGACTGATCGTGATACTTGATCCCCAAGCATGCAATCCTATAAAGGGGAAAGAGGCCGAACAGCCAGGGAGAAAGAAAAGGAGAAAGAATGGAAAAGAATCCAGAGAAAAAATCAATTCTAACTTGAGCGTCGGAGTATCTCTTGCAGGTGCTCACCCGGGAAGCTACGCAGGAAGGTTGTTCGGAGACACTTACGACGTAGGATTCGGCAACGTGAGGGTCGCGGTCAACAAATCTGTGGAGGTATTTCTTCTTGTGAGAAATTTCACTCCAACAGTTGGCGCCGTCTGTGGGAAGGGATTGGATCCATCGGATGGAGGGGGAAGCGTCAACCAGGTGTCAGGTAATGAGGTGTTTGTCGACGGATGGCCAAACAACAATCGACATTAAAGGGGATCAAGTGGAGGCTAGGAAGTGCTACAACATGGCGACAGATATCAAGACAGCAAGGGAAGAGCAACAGGGCTTGGACTTGCATGAGAATAAACCATTATAGCAATTAACGGAGGCCCCACCACAGCAGGATCAGGAAAATGACGATCAAGAACCCCCGACTATAGAACCATTGAGGGAAGAGGTTTTGGATCCAGCCGATCCTGAGAAACGAATATGGGTGGGCTCCCTCCTATCTGAGGTGGAAGTTGCAGAGTTGTTGAAATTTCTGAGGAGCAACGCTGACGTTTTTGCATGGTCTCATAGAGACATGCCAGGAATTGATCCGGAAGTGGCATGTCATCAACTGAACGTTGATCCGAGTTGTCCTCCACACCGACAAAAGCAGAGGAGATTTGCGCCAGAACGGAATCAGATTATTAGTGCAGAAGTCGATAGACTCCTCGAAGTTGGATTCATTCGGGATGTTTGGTGCCCGACTTGGGTTTCGAACGTCGTGGTGGTAGGCAAGAAAGAAAAAGGAAAGTGGCGCGTGTGTGTGGATTATACCAACCTGAACAGAGCGTGTCAGAAAGACTGTTTTCCAATTCCAAAAATTGACCAAACGGTGGATGCTACGGCCGGGTACGCACTGTTATCTTTCTTAGATGCTTATTCCGGTTATAATCAAATTCCCATGGCTATTGAAGATCAAGAGAAAACGGCTTTTATTACCGAGCGTGGGTTGTATTGTTACACCGTTATGCCTTTCGGACTCAAGAATGCCGGCTCGACTTATCAAAGATTAGTGAACAAGATGTTTAAGAATCAAATCGGAAGTACTATGGAAGTCTACATCGACGATATGGTTGTCAAAAGCCGAGAAAGGTCCCGACACATCGATCATCTGCACGACACTTTTGACATATTGAGAAGGTATCACATGCGCCTAAATCCAGCAAAATGTGCATTCGGCGTGTCATCTGGGCAGTTCTTAGGGCACATAGTGAACAAACGAGGTATTGAACCAAACCCAGCGAAAGTTGAAGCCTTGTGTAACATGCCGGATCCAGTAACACCTAGAGACATTCAAGTGTTGACCGGACGAATTGCTGCCCTTAGTCGTTTCATTTCACGATCGTCCGATCGATGCAAACCTTTCTTTCAAGTCATACGAAACAAGAAAGGAAATGTGTGGGGGCATGAGCAAAGGGAAGCTTTCGAACAACTGAAGAAGTATCTAACAAGCCCATTGTTGTTAACCATTCCCAAGCCAGGAGAGCCGTTGTACATGTACCTCGCCGTAAGCGAGGGGGCAGTGAGTGCTGCGTTGTTCAGAGAGGAAGGTACGGTTCAGCAACCCATATTTTACGTGAGCAAAAGTTTCATTGATGCAGAGAAAAGATATTCGCCCACTGAGAAGTTGGTGTTAGCCTTAGTAACAGCAAAGAAGAAGCTCCGTCAATACTTCGAGGCACACACCATCGTGGTGTTAACTAATCGACCGATCAGGGCTATCTTATCTAAACCAGACTTATCGGGAAGAATTACGAAGTGGGCCATCGAACTTAGCTCCTTTGACATAAAGTACCGGCCTCGGAGTGCAGCTAAAGGTCAGGTAATTGCGGATTTTCTTGTAGAATGTTATCCCCGTAACAATTTGCAGGACGAATGTGAAGGGATCGTGGAAGCAGACCCTAATGAAGCTAGGTGGGAGCTGTATGTGGATGGGTCTTCCAATCAAGCAGGAGCGGGGGCATGGGTCATTCTAATTTCCCCTGAAGGTGTAGACTTAGAGTGTTCAATCCGGTTGGAGTTTCCCGCATCAAACAATGTGGCAGAATACGAAGCCCTGATACTGGGCCTCGAACTTGCGAAACAATTGAAGATAAGCTATCTTATCGTACATAGTGATTCACAACTCATCGTCGGCCAGGCGACTAAAGAATACACAGCTAAGGATGCGAGGATGGAGGCGTACCAACAACTGGTTATAGGGCTGGCGAATGAATTCAAATATTTCGAGCTAAAGCAAATACCTAGAGAGATGAACGAAAGAGCGGACCAATTAGCATGCGCAGCGTCAGCTGCTCAAGAGAACCTACGGGTGACCAGAGTAGAACATTTGTACTCTCCGAGTATCGAAGCAGTAAAATCAGATGTGATGCAGATAGACGGGATGAGGCTTGATAACCCGTTACTAGAGCAGGCTCAGGTTGAAGACGATGATTGTTGGATGAAGCCAATCGTGGACTACTTAACCAAAGGAATCCAACCGAAAGATCATGTAGAAGCGAGGAAGCTCCGAATGAAGGCAGTAAGATATGCGATCTTTAACGACACACTCTATAGAAGGTCATTCTCAGGACCTTACCTCAGGTGCTTAAATCCAAGGCAATCTGAATGGGTCCTAAGAGAATTACATGAAGGAACGTGTGGGAATCATTCTGGAGGAAGAAGCCTAGCGCATCGAGCATTAACTCAAGGCTACTTCTGGCCTTACATGTCTCGGGATGCAGAGCGATATGCGAGGAGGTGTGACAAATGCCAGAAATATGCCCCGGTTGTTAGGCAACCCGCAGAAGAGCTCAATCCAGTCGTAGGACCCTGGCCATTCGCAAAATGGGGCATGGATATTGTGGGCCCGCTGCCGAGGGCTCCCGGGAACAATAAGTTCGTCCTTCTCGCCACAGACTACTTCACTAAGTGGGTAGAAGCAGAAGCGTACGTTTCCATCACCCAAGAAGACGTTGTAAGATTCGTGTGGCGAAACATTATATGTCGATTTGGCATACCAAAGGCGATTGTGACCGATAATGGGACTCAGTTCGATAATCGAAGATTCAGAGGTTATTGCACGGGTAAAGGGATCACTTTGCAGTTCTCCTCCCGAAGTTATCCCCAGGGCAATGGCCAAGCGGAGAAGACAAACCGAACGATTTTTGATTGCTTAAAGAAGAAGTTGGAACAACGCAAAGGAAAGTGGCATGAGGAACTCCCCAATGTACTGTGGGCCTATCGTACCACAAAGCGAAAACCCACGGGTGAAAGCCCATTCTCTCTCGCCTATGGCACTGAAGCGGTTATCCCTACGGAAGTCAGTCTACCTACTATCAGAACATTGGTTGCGGAAAAGGGCAGGAATGATCAACAACTAGCTCATAACCTCGACTTAGTCGAAGAACAAAGAGAAATTGCTGCACTGCGACTAGCGAACTACCAGAATCAAGTCGCTGCCTACTTCAACAGGCGGGTTAAATCGAAAAGGTTCAAGGTAGGAGAGTGGGTATTGAGAAAGGTCATGGAAAACACAAAAGATTTGAATGCAGGGAAGCTTGGACGTATATGGGAAGGACCGTATGAGGTGACCGAAGCCTTCGGAAAGGGAGCTTATAAACTCAGGCACGTTGAAACAGGTCAGTATGTGCCGCGCCCATGGAACGCAATTCATTTGAGAAAGTACCACATTTAGCTTTTCATGTTCATGTTTTCCGTATTTAAATTTCCGTTTCAAGCAATGTCGAAGGGTAAATCCCTTTTTGTCTTCCTTGCATGTCGAAGGGTGAATCCCTAGATGTCTGTTGACATCTCCGTATGGTTTGATAAATAAAGTTGCGTTTTATTCGAGTCTCAGACTAAAGTCTAAAGCGGAAGAGTATGAACCAAGGAATAAGGATCGAACCAGGATCGAAAAACTAAGATCGAGTGGGAATAGAAACCCAAGATCGAATGGGCAAAGACCCAACCAGGATCGAAAAACTAAGATCGAGTGGGAATAGAAACCCAAGATCGAATGGGCAAAGACCCAACCAGGATCGAAAAACTAAGATCGAGTGAGAATAAAAACCCAAGATCGAATGGGCAAAGACCCAACCTAGATCGAACACCCCAGATCGAACGGGCAAAGACCCATCCAAGATCGAAAACCTAATACTGAATAGGTAGAAAAATTGATTCAAGGTTGAACGGCCCCTAAGATCGATAACGAAAGGGCCAATTTAATAAGTTTAACCGTCCTCCTCGAAACACGTCGAATGGTCCCAAACAAAAATGAGGCCTTACGTGTGCAAAAGTAAAAGCTCGGGCAATAGAACACTGTTCTCGTTATCTTTTAAGTTAAAAAGAGAAAACCTCTTGGATATCCGATACATAGTGCGATAAAAGACAAGAGTGAATGGAAAACTAAACCTACTAGTAGAAAGGGAAAACAAGGACGACACCATTGCTAGACACCCTAATAGTGGTGGAACCTAAAGGCCCAACTTATTATAAGCAAAATGACATCTAGTCTAACGGGGTGGGGATACTATCCCAGTCTACGGAAGGAAAAGCCGCTTTCGCCTTGGAGCGGAAATAGTGGATGCCTTGTTTAAAACCATCGTGTATGCCATCTGAGTGAGCAGCGGACACAGCACGATCGGCAGCCATTAATTCCCCCCTGAGACGATCCACCTGATGCTCAGCACGTTGTAAGTATTCCTTCAAAGTTTCACGTTCGTTCAATAACAGGGAGTAGTCGAAGCATTGGGGACAACGTGGGTGGCGACGGGAAGGTGCGCGAGAAGGACCCGCATCGTCTCTCGCAGAAGGGTTAAGAGAATGAGCGATGGAGTTAGGTGCCCGAGTTGCGTAACTCCCTCCTGGAGAGACCATTCTATCAGCAACAGAGTTGGGAGCTCGAGTGGCATAATCTAGCCTTGGAGAGACCCCTTCACCGACGATGGAGTCTAAAGCTCGTCTTCCACCCGACCTTGTTCGAGACCGGTAGGTGGATTCACGAAAAGTGTTAGGGACTTCAGAAGATCGAGAAGCCCCCATCGGCGAACGCAAGCGTGAGGAGGAGTCGGAACGTAGCTCGATAACATTCCCGGAACCCCTGGACGCCCTCCGGGAGATTCCTTTCTTGGGAACATCGGCATAAAGTCGCAAGTTAAGCTTCAGTCTTCGGTGGTTAGCCATGAGATCCAGGTATTGCTTGCTTACCCTCAAACGCCCCTTTATATAGAATCAGTTCGAGGTTGATGGAAACAAAAATTCAAAATCTGAGGTGATCGCGTCTTATTGAGATAAAACTTTGGTTTGAAAATTCAAAGTTAAGGATAAAATATTTTGAACGCACACAGTTAAAACTAAAAATTAAAAGAGCGGTTAAGTAGGGTCAGGCAAGGGAAGGGCGAAGGCCCAACTCGCTAGCGACAATTACATGAAGACACAACAAAGACAATAAGTAAGATGCAGAAAATACAAACACAAATGAGGTTCGTAACCCATAAGAACAAATCACAATGACCTACTAAACGTCGTCGAAATGAGAGCCGGATGGGAAGCCTCCAAAGCCCAAACCCGAGATGGGTCCGGAAGTAGTGATGAACCCGCTGCCTGGGATAGGGTCAGAAGAGGTAGGTCGGTCTGAAGGCCTCTGATCTTTAGGATCCATCCCCTCATACCACTCATACCCGCCGGGCTCAATCCCCATATGACGATCATACGCGTCAGGGTCAGCTACGAAGCGATGTTCCGGACGTTGCTGGCTTTGCACCCAACCAAATCTGAAGCTGGAGGCCATCTCCTTTCGTATCTGCCGCGTGTTCATCTCCCGCTCAGTGACCCTCGCTTGCTTGGCCTCGGTCAGCTCCTTCTGCGTGCGGCGCACTTCGGACGTCGCAGCGTCGCGAGCCTCTTTCAAACTTGAGATTTCTCCCTCATATCCGAGAAGCTTAGCCTGACACTCCATGACCTGCTGTTGATTAAGGCTGAGAGATTCCATCCTGGCAGCTAGTCTATTCGACTTTTCCTTTTGAAGCAAAGCCATCTGGAAACAACGGTAGGGTTAAAGCTTACAGAAATGACGAAACACGAGAGAGTAAGAGAATACCTTCATAAACAATGCGACTCATAGGAGTCGACATCGTCATCAGGCATTGTCTCAAAGCGGCCGGCATCATTAGGGTGAATTAAGCCTCTCGCAACAGCAGCGGCGGCGTTAGCATTGCCCCACAGATCATCCCCAAGGGCGACGAAGCTCCCGTCTCTTTTTTTGAACTCAGGTCTCCAAGCTTGAGACGAGTTACCAGAATCCTTGCTACCAACTGAGCTGAAGGTGGGAGGAGCCGATTGCCATTGCATGGGTCTAGGGGTGATGCCGAAGGTAGACGACGAATCACGCTTAGGTTTTTTGGGCCTATCCCCCAGAGGTTGTTTACCCGACCTGCTTGCAATCCTGGGAACAGGGAGATCACGAGGAGGTGATGTAATGCAACGGGGCGGTGGAATGTCGGAAGAAGGAGAGGCCATCGTAGGAGAGTAGTTCAAGTCGGAATCCGTGTCAGAACGCCCTGACCCCTCGCTTTCTTCTCCTTCACTTTCTCCTTCCGAGTCCTCTGTTCGGGAGTCGGTCACAAGTACGGAAGACCCTGCACTAAACTGAAGGTCAAGATCGAAAGCAAAGATAGATTTAAGCAAAGGGTCTGGGGGCAACGACTGGTCGACCAAACAAAAAGGGAAGTAAATGACGGAGTTGCGGGGAGAAGTTATTTGGGTAAGGGTGTCGGCAACGTCTCTAGAGTCCCATATCTTTGCCGTCACGAACCTCTTCAACCAACATTTTCGGTCTTTAGAAATTATTCGTTCGGGACCGTCCGACAAAGCTGCAAAAAAAAGCTCAAGGTAAGTAACGCTCGCGTATTTGTGGAAAATTAATAGCAGGAGCAAATTTATATACCAGCTTTAGGACCAAAAGTTGAGGGAATAGATAGTTGAGACAGCTCGGGAGCCATCCAGTTCCCCGAAACTAAAAGAGGGCGGTTTTTCCAGTCTCTAGCTCTCGAAGGGCCCAATGACAAGAATTTCTTACGATATCTAGGTGTAAAGCTAAAGAACCTGGTTTCGTTCTTGATGGTAGTCAAATCGAAAAGATAGAGGAAATCTCTAAAACCTAAAGAGACACCAAGCTTCAAACCCAAAGCCAAAAAGTTCGACATCATCAAATAAGAGTTCGGGTTCAATTGCATAGGGTGGGTATTTGTAAAGAATAAGATGAGATGAATCATGGGGTGGAGCGGGAAACTAAGCGCCCCTAGGTGGTCCGGAGACAAAACGGTAGACCCGGTTGGAATACCGGAGCCCGAATACATGTCGGCTCCGACAGGAAGTGGGCAGAGGTGTACGTCATCCGGAACATGACCTTGGTCACGAGCCTTGACAACTTCAAAGGGTGGTGGAGTACCACCATATTTGGACCAAGGAGTACGTCCCGACATGAGAAACACGGTGGGAGACTTACTGGCCGAAATTGATTAGAGAAGACAAAAGGAGGAACTTGTGCCTGTAAACGTTTGAAATATTCTCGCTGGAAGGGTTTGAAGTGGAAAATTACCTGTAAGCGAAGAAGCTACTCTGAAACAAGAGATCACAGGCTTGGTAAAGGAAACTAAGCAAAGGAAGTGAAGGAAAATGAAGACGAAGAAACTCAAGGTAATGACATGTAAATATATACACGTATATGCGTAGGAATGTATGCAAATATATGAAAAGCAAGTGCGGAGATTTGCATGTCAGTACGCAGAGATATGCATGTAGATGTTGCGTGTGTGCATGTACAGTTAGATAGATAGCCCGAAGTGCAGGTCTAGCAAGTACGTGATGTCTGCAAAGGTGACCACGTATATATATATATATATATATATATATAATTGTCAAGAATGGGATTGATGGGATGCGACAGAAACAAATCTATATAAATAATAGTTAGTCAAGGATGGAAGACATATATATATATAGATATAGAAAAGGAAGTGTCGGTGAATGTCACAGTTAGAATATGGGTACGCATGTGTGCCCGCATAAAAACAGAAGGTGCAGACTAGGTGTGCTGGGACATGCTTTTAGGCTACTGTGCTGCAGCAATTGCTTTCGTCAGTTCAGAAAGATGAGACAATGGCTCATATGTGTATGACAGTTTACCCAGCCAAATTTTGTCAGTCAACTTTCGTAATGTCAGTCAACTTTCGTAACTTCAGTCCTCTTTCGTAAGTAGGTCCTCGTTCGTCAGTCCTCTTCCGCAAGTAGTTCCTCTGTCAGTCCCCTTTCGTAAGTAAGTCCTCGTTCGTCAGTCCTCTTCCGCAAGTAGTTCCTCCGTCAGTCCTCTTTCGTAAGAAGGTCCTCGTTCGTCAGTCCTCTTCCGCAAGTAGTTCCTCAGTCAGTCCTCTTTCGTAAGTAAGTCCTCGTTCGTCGGTCCTCTTCCGCAAGTAGTTCCTCTTTCGTAAGTCCTCCTTCGTAATCTCTCTTTCGTAAATTTTCATCCCTATATCTTTCGTGTCAGTCTTCTTTCGTAAGTAATTCCTCCTCGCTAGTCAGTCTTCTTTCGTAAGTAATTCCTTTTTCGTCAGTCCTCATTCGCAAGTAAGCTCTAAATCCTCTTTCGCAAATCTTCTTCCATAAATTATGCGAAAATAAAATAAGGCACAAATTTGGCCTTAGCGTGAAGTACTTAAAGTTTGGGCTGTCGAGGCCTCACGAGATTGAAGAATTCAGTTTTCCCCTATTTTACATACGTAAAAAAGGGAAAAAGGGGGCATTGTGGGAGGATAAAATCCAGTTCCGACTCATGGGCCAACGCCGATGATCCAAAGAGAAAATGTTATGTAAAACAAAAGGCCCACAAGAAATATACGGACGTAAGGGAAATGGGGTCCAGATAACTTCTCCTACAGATGCAAGGGGAACGTGTGTCTAGAAACCTACCCCACTACGGAGGCCACTACGGAGGGAAAGTGGGAGAGGAGGACGTGATATTTGTTCCCAAAGCATGCAGTCGCGTGTGGGACGACCACTAAGGAAGTGGGAAGAATGACTGATCGTGATACTTGATCCCCAAGCATGCAATCCTATAAAGGGGAAAGAGGCCGAACAGCCAGGGAGAAAGAAAAGGAGAAAGAATGGAAAAGAATCCAGAGAAAAAATCAATTCTAACTTGAGCGTCGGAGTATCTCTTGCAGGTGCTCACCCGGGAAGCTACGCAGGAAGGTTGTTCGGAGACACTTACGACGTAGGATTCGGCAACGTGAGGGTCGCGGTCAACAAATCTGTGGAGGTATTTCTTCTTGTGAGAAATTTCACTCCAACAAGTACGCAGTTTCAGGCTTAACTTCACAAAATACGCATGTCAGACACTTCCCTTTAAAGTTGATGCAGTACAAATAGGCATACAGGACACCGGTTTCTGCATTAAACTTTTAACTACGCCTCTTTACATTGAAAATATGAGCTTTTGATGCACAACCAAGTACCAAGTCCAAGTAGTAGGAGAAATGAATGAGCCAACTTACCTGGTGTAGCATTTTCGTTGATAAATGAAGACCTCGTGTCCTCTCTCTTATTCCGGGCCACATTGATCCTCTCTGTACAGCAGGTAATTCGTCAAACACCAACAGAGCAAATTTAGATGGCTAGAACCATAATACACTGGTTTCAACGACTTCAGAGTTGAAAGATTACCTCTGGAACAGTCCCTGGACTCAGAATTCTTTCTTTGGTCGGCCTCTTCACGAAGAGAACAAGACTGTGCTTTACGGCCTGCGCCTTCCTTCAATTTCTTGAAGAAGGCGTACTCGGAAGTCTTGGCATTGTCAGCTGATTCACACACTTTGCATCAGATTATTAACTTTTCAAACAAACTTCAACTAACCCATAACAATATACGAAAAATGGCAAAAACTTGAAAGATGTAACATTTTGAGAATAGCATTACCAAATTCGCATCTTGGGGGTTTCTGATTTTCATCGTCCAGCGAATCTGTAAATGTGACTCTTTTCTTGCAACTGGTATCTACAAGCAGAAGCAAAATCGAAACACGAGCATCATCGAATTTGAACAATTTAGCGCTCTGAGAGTAAAATTTTTTAAACAATTTCGAAACTATATGGGTGATTGATAAATTGGGTTATGGAATCGGAACGAACCGGTTGTTCTTGGGGACGTTGCGATGGGGAATCGGGAATCGGAGCTCCGAATCCCATGACAACGTCCACGATGCGATGGAATGTGGATTTGAAGCGGACCCTTGTGGTTGGAATGGGAAATCTTACGCTTCATTGTGCCCTAACGAAAATTGAGAAGTCCATTGATGAGTTGAATTGAAACCCTAGCTTTTGGTATTTTTGTGTGTTTGAGGAATTGAAATGTTTTCGTTGCAATGGCGGTTCCGAGTGGAGCTACGAGTCCCAGCATTTAGGCGCCAAATCGGCACGTGATAGTGCTTTTCATATTTTATTTTTCAAAAATTAATTTTTTCCTTTAAAGCAAAGGTTTTTTATTTTATTTTATTTTATTATTATTATTATTTTTGCCCTTTTGCTTTTCTGTCTTGTGAGTAGTGAAACAAGCTCAAGTAATGTTTGTTTCTTAAGAATAAGAGAAATTAAAATTTTCAAATTAAGCAATTGTATTTGAGTTTTACCCTAAATTTTTAACTTATACGCTAAATGATATTTCAAAAATAAAATATTAAATTTTTGGACGATTCATCTTCTAAATTAAAACGAACTGTTACAACTATGCAGTGGGATGCGAAACTTGCGAAATTTCGCACTGACACGATAAGAGTTTAGAATTATCTTTGGACGATCCATCTTCCAACCTAAAACGTTGTTCAGACCCACAGCAGTTGATTGAACTGGAAATTGAAAGCTTTTGCAAGGAGGCATGCTTTGGATCATTTTTCAGGAGTTGGATTTTTGGCTTTAAAACTCTCAATAACCCATTCCACAAGTTTATGGTCAGCATTAACACAATCATATCCAAATCCATAAGCAAATCTTACCGTGTCCGACTCAGATGACTGTTGAAGGTTTGAATTAACGGATTCCACAAAGCAAAATTTTGTTTGGCATAATTGCCAATGCAAACCAAGCCGCTAGAGATCCCAATATGCTATAAGGGCGTTTTAATCGGTGCGCTGCAACTAGCACGGTGGTCTCGAACGTACCATTGTCGTACAAAGGAAACGCCACCGGAATTTAATCAATTGTATGAAATGGATTAAAGTAAAATGGTGGGAGAAGAGCTAGTTTTGATGGAGTGTTGGTGATGCGCTTGGATGAAGTGTTGGTCGAGGATGGAAGCACTCCAAGCTTTTGGAAACATACATGTATCGAGTAATATCCTTGGGTTCTAGGCTTCTAGCAGTACAAAGATGTTAAAGAGCAACTCCGGTGGGAGGAGGTCTGACATTGTACTTGTACTTGACGCAGCAGCAAAGCAATAAAATCAAATTGTTTTACTAGGTTTAGGGAAACATAAATCCTAACACAAATCTATTTTTTGTGCAAAGAAACATAACTGATAGCATACGCCAGGATGATTTGTATTGACAGATTGATCAAGACTTTACACGGACTAGACTGCTTGGAACCCAAGGCATCGATCCTTTATTCACAATTCAATAAAAATATCAGTAGAAAAATTATGGACGTTAAGGTAATTTGCACAAAAATCACGAACATTAAGGCAATTTCACAAGAAGAAAACTGGTTTAAATTGCCAATGCCGATTCCAATGCCAGTGCCAGTGCAAACTTCCAATTATAATCTCAAGGCTTCCAAAAACTAGGTAAAATTCTGTATTCCTAGTAAGGTTTGCAAAAAACAAATCAAAGTCTGCAAGGCAATATACATGTAACTGAATCAAAGTCTGTAAACTAACAAACTAATGCTGTTACCAAAGTTCAATGATATCAGTTGAAAAAAAGAAATACAATATTACATAGATCAATAAGCCTAATCTAAAGAAACAAAGGAGCATACATTCGGATCTATTTCTGTTGCTTTGACTACCATATATATATGAGACGGAACACCTTCTTCAATATTGAAAGTTTCTTCTTCTTAGGCCGAACACACTTGTTGCTGCCTCTCCCAACATTTACAGGATTACCATCAAGAACACAAAGGCTCCTCGAGCCCCGACCTTCACAAATAATTACTATAAACTCATCAGGCTTACGACAAAATTCAGCTTGTTTCTCACTCTTTTTCTCTAAATCAAACCAAAAAAACTGCTCGCAGTTCATCTCAAAAAGTACCAAAGGTTTGATGTGGGAGTCAAAAGTTCATGCAAGGCACAATAGAGTTCTTGACAGACAAAGAAGGGTCCAAGATCCCGTCAAATACATAGATAGCCTCCCAGCAAACCCAAAGAAATCTCATCCTCGTCCCCATGAACTGGGATGGGAAACTCGAGATATTTCTCACTTGTAGGATCAAGAGTTGGAATCATGCCTGGACAATCGTCATCTAAGTGGCAATCCATCTTCCAACTTAAGGCACTGTTCAAGCACACAGCAACTGATTGAAATGGAGGAAATCGAAAGCCATCGCAAGGAGGCATGCTTTGGATCCTTTTTCACGTGTTGGATTTTAGGCGATAAACGTTCACTTCATAACTAGCAACAACCCTATCCTCATGTACTCAATTTCCACAAACAGATCTAGTGGAAGACCGTTGATCCATACTAAACTCCACAACTTCCACAAGTTTATAGTCATCATTAGCTGAAACATACCCGAATCCATAGTGCCCTTGTTTCTTCAGTTTGTCGTTCATCTCTAATGGCTGCTGGAGGCGCGGCTCAGAGGTGGTTGTGCAAAGAATCTTCTTGAACTTCTGAATGGACGGGTTCCACAAAGCAAAAGCTCTATTGTTGTCATAGGTGTGTTTAATGCATAACAAGCCATTAGAGTCGCCCAATATACTATCACAAAGTTATTCCAACGGCGGCCGTGCAATGTCCAACGCAGTCCCCAACTTGTCGTTGTCGTACAAAGGCAACGACAAGAAATGCATGGTATCATACAGATTAAGTATAATTGTGCGACAAAAGTGGGGTTTGATGGTGATGAAGCGTTGGTTGCGGATGCAAGCATTCCATGACTTGGAAACACACATGCATCGGATCATATCCTTGTTGGAAATTTTGAGTAGAAATTTCATTGTCCCACATTAGTCATTACCAAAAAGTTCCCTCCCTTTATAAGGCTTTGTCCCTTATAGAAAGTGATTGGAGTGATGGACCATGGAGAATAAAATTGGGCTCACCCTTAGGGTTGGGCTGGGGTGTACTATTATAATTAATTATCAAAATATGGATCTTGGGTTCGGGCTCTAATAATTAAATTCTTTAATTAATTTTGAATTTAATTAATTATTTATTTTTTATATCAACAGACTCATCTTTTCAGATGAAGTCTGAAGTAATGAAAGAATGCCATATAGCAAAGCACCCCATCTGAGAAGATGTCTCCCAACAGACACATCTAATTCTCATACCTGTTGCGAACAAATATAAACCTATTATATATACATCCATCTGCATGACATTTAGGACATAGAAATATCAAATTCTTCTTCTACATGCGGCATAGTCTTCATGGATCGTCGTTAGGACCCAACGATAGATGAAAACAGCAAGTACTTTGAAATACTCAATAAGAACTTCTAACCATGTCTCACTTGTGACGTAATGAAGTGAGGTGAGTCTTGGAACGATTTGACGATTTTGCAACTAAGGTTATATCGTGGACCTCCAAGATATTGCGATATCCCTTAATGGTAAATTCGAAATGGTTACTGAGAAAAAGGATAAAGTGATTGTTGCTTTGTTTATTCTTGTCGGTATAAGGTGGTTTGTTGTTTGTTGTTTGTTGCTTTGTTGCTATGTTTTTTGCTGGCTTAAGCATTGGTTTTTGTTGGCTTTATGATTAGGTTAAAATGCCATTGCTTTTGTTTCTTTTTTCCTAGTCATGTGCTTTAATTAGTTTCCGCTTTTGCTTCTGATTAGGTTAAAATGCCATTGCTTTTCTGTTGGCTTGTGCGTTGGTTATTGTTTTTGCTTTTTGTTGGCTTTTAATTAAGGTTTGTTCTTGTGAATTTCAGTTTATCCAGAACTATTGTCTATTGAATTGCATCATGGTGGGGAGATAAGTTATGACCTCTATTGTGGAGGAAAAGTGACATATATAGATAATTGTGATAAAGACCTCATGTCACTGCCGGTGATAGATGATATGGTGGAGGCAGTTGTATACAGTGAGCGGTACATGAACTACTATTTCAAGATTCCCAACATGGACCTTTGCAATGGTTTGAAGCCGATTCAAAGTGATTCTGATGTTTAGACGATGTGCAATTTTGTTCCAAAAGATAAAGTGATTGAGATGTATATCGAAGAATTGACGACAGAAGAAGCCGTAACCCAAGAGCAACAGCTTCTGAAGTCCATGGAAGTCAGTGGTCCAAGTAAATTGGTAATTCAGGAGATGAGTAGTTCAGAAGAGGATGTTGGGCCAACATCACTTCAAGCAAAAAGATATAGAGGCTTGCTAGCTATTGAAGGACCAAAAGTGGATGATTGTTGCACATCTCAACTAGTGCAAACATGTGTGACTGATGTAGGAGAAGGAATTGCTGATTCTGGGAATGGTCAGAAAGAGAAATGATGAAGGGTTAGAGGTGAACAAGGGAAAATATGTGGCTGAGAGGGATGTAGGAGAAGGGGATCTTGAAGTCTTCTTTGATGTACCTATTAGTTTGGAAATGAATGTTGAAGAAGGGAATGTTGAATAAGAGAATGAAGAAGCTGCTGATGAAGATGATAGAGAGTTTGAAGAGAGTGAATATGGAAATGATTCTGATAACCCAATGTTTTCTAAGTTTGATGGTACTGTGGAAGAAAATGCAAGGGAATCTGAACACAGAAAAGAAAGGAACTCTGAGGAAATAGATGAAAGGGATTATGAGCAAAGAAGTGCAAGGCAAACTGGGGAAAGCCATGAAAGAAAGGAAGAGCAAAGGGAAGAAGAATTTGATACTGCAAATCTGGAACAAAATGTGGTTGATGATCCGACTATAACTCTGATGCCCTAGAGAGTGTACACTCTGAAGATGATGAATGAGGCAAAAAACATGAGCGCTTTCCAGAGTTCAATGAGAAAACAGACATGAAAAATCCCACTCTTACTCTAGGGTTTGTTTTCAGGGATCATGTGCAATTCAAGCGAGCTGTCATCATGTACTCCCTAGTGAATGGATATGGGGAAATCTATTTTCCTAGGAATGAGAAGTTGAAAGTCACAACAAAGTATGCAAAAGGATGCCCTTGGATGTGTTGTGCTGGAAAAATGTATGGTTCAAACAGCATATAGATCAAGACTTGATGAACACACCTATGGGAGAACTTCGGCAAACAAGAACTTGAAGTCCCCTTTGCTGACGGATTTGTACATGGACATGATCAAACTTAATCCTACATGGCCTGTGGATTCATTTTTAGCAACTGTAGAATCAGAGTGGAATCACGGTTGTACAAAGAGAAAGGCTTACAGGGCTTTAGATAGGGCTAAAAAGATCATTAAGGGAAAACATGCAGAGCAATGCACAAAGTTGTGGGATTTTGCTGAGGAAGTGAGGAAGACTAATCCTGGAAGCATAATGAAGGTGAAGTTGGATAAGCAGAGGTTCCAAAGGATATATGTGTGCTTGAGGGGCTTTCAAAGAGGGGTTTAAGTCAGGATGCAGACCATTGATAAGATTAGATGGGTGCCATTTAAAGAGTGTACATGGAGGTCAGCTACTTTGTGCTGTTGGCATTGACCCAAATGATGAAACATGGGTTATATCGTACGCAGTGGTAGAAATGAAGAATAAGTCCAGTTGGATTTGGAAATCAACAGGGATGGACATTTATCAGTGATAAACAAAAAGGGTTAATTCCGGCCTTTCAAAAAGTCCTCCCCAATTCCCAACACAGATTTTGTGTGAGACATTTGTATACCAACTTCAGAAATCTCTTCAAGGGGAAAACTTTGAAGGATGCTTTATGGTCAATTGCCAAAACAACAACAGTTTCCCACTTCAAAAAAGCAATGGAGGATATGAAGAAGTTGGATGAAAGGGCCTACGATTGGTTGGTGAAGAAGCCTGCACATCATTGGAGCAAGTCCCATTTTGAAACATATCCCAAGTGTGACATGTTGCTGAACAATCTATGTGAAAGTTTCAATGTTGTCATACTTGTGCCAAGACAAAAACCTATTGTCACCATGTTGCTACTTATTCACACACTCTTGATGAAGAGAATTCAGATGAGAAGGGATATAATGGTGAACAAAGTTGGAGATCTCTGTCCTAAAATCAAGAAGTTGGAGGAGGCCAAAATTCAAAGTGGCAGGTGCATTGCACAATGGTCAAGGGCACTAAATTTCAAGTTGATAGGGGGGAGCAATATGTGGTTGACTTAGTTGAGAAGACATGTTCTTGCAAAAAGTATGGCTTGACAGGAATCCCATGCAACCATGCAATATCTGCCATAAATTTCAAGAGAGAAAAACCGAAGGACTATGTCGATGCTTGTTATTCGAAGAGAAAAACCGAAGGACTATGTCGATGCTTGTTATTCGAAGTCATGGTACTTGGAAGTGTATTCTCATTTAGTAATGCCCATGAATGGGATGTCTTTGTGGGAGGAAAACGAAAACCCACCAATATTGCCTCCGACATATACAAGGCAACCTGGAAGGCCGAGGAGGAGGAGAAATAAGGAAGCTGCTGAGATGGACAATGAAGGTGAACAAACTCCCACAAACCCAACCAATAATCCTCAAGGTCTTCCTCAACCACTTAAGCTAGGAAGGAAAGGCCAAGGCACTTTGAAATGTACCATATGCAAAAATGAAGGTCATAATGCAAGAACCCATCACAGACATCTTCCTCCAAGGGACAAACGAGTAACATTTTCTACTATATGTGATTTTTTTTAATTCCTTTAACATCATATTAGACTCTTAGTCCTTTAAATTGCTTTGTAGGCATCCACATCTGCTCAAGGACAATCACCATCAACACATTCAGCTGAAGCTGCACCTAAAAAAAGGACAAGGAAATCAAAGGTAAAAACTTAACCATTTCCTTAGTTGTAAAACATTTGGATTTATTTAAAAAGCTTGCTTTGTCTCTTATGAACTTTGGATTTAGGCATCACAATCAGTAGCTGAATCACCTAGAATCACCAAGCAGAGAAAGACCAAGCAAAACCAATACCTGAAGCAAACCAAGCACATAAATACCAAGCAATGCAGCCACTAGTTTTTTTGCAGAGATGGTTGTTTTTTGTAGAGATGGTTGTTTTTTGTAAAGGAATTGTAAAGTTAGAATAGGTTTTATGCATCCAGTAGGTCTTTTGTGAATTGAACAGATGAGATAGCAGGTTTTTATGAATTCAGTGGGTTTTGTAATGTTGGTTGGAGATGCTAGCTGAATTCAATTAGGTTTTTGAATAGATTTATGAATTTCTGAACAGGTTTATGAATTTTTGGAAAATTAAGGAGGTTTTATGCATAATTTGGTCCATTTCATATTTTTCTTCAGAAATGATGTGTAGTTTGTGCTTGAATACACTAGTTTTGTTGTGGTTATAGGGTTTAGAGTTTAGAGAAAAAGGATTTAGGGTTTAGGGTTTAGAGAAAAAGGGTAGGGATTAGGGATTAGGGTTTAGAGAAAAAGGGTAGGGATTAGGGTTTAGAGAAAAAGGGTTTAGGGAAAAAAGGGTTTACAGAAAAAGGGTTTAGGGTTTAGATAAAATTGGTTTAAGGTTTAAGGTTGGGTGAGATTAAAATCACATGGTTTCCAAAACCAAAAAAAAAAAAGAAGGTTAAAATCGCATTTTTTCACTTGTTGGCGGGAAAGAAAATTCAAAATTCAAAATTCAAAATATTAATTACCAAAAAAACAAAATCAAATATATTTTCTGACGTGGATGCCATTTGGCGGGAACACACTGGCTGTGGTGCCACGTGGAATCCATAGGGGCGAGGAACTGGGCCCCGAGGAAAGACACGTCAACTTTTAACTAAGCAATTCACGGACAAACTAACGGAGGTATAACATTGGATCAAATTCTTAAAATGAGGTATGACATTGCCATTTTTAAAAGATGAGGTATGAAAGTGTCGTTACACTCATAGTTGAGGTAGTTTTGTGTAATTTACCCTAAAAAATATTACATAAGTTTTAGAAAAGTATATTTGAACTGCTTCATTTGTTAGGGTTTTAAATGTTATTTTGTTTCCCCTCTAGCAGATCAAGTCTTTTATGTAATTAAATCAAATTTTTCATTAGGGTTTAATAAGGCTTTTTAATGAAATTTCACTTAAAAAAAAACTGATGCAGAAATATGATAGACAAATGACAGCTACAAATAACTGAGATAGGCTCAGAACTATGGTACATCAATGACAAATCTAGGATTTTCCTCAATCTGGAACAGTTCATGAATAAGAAAAGGTAATATTAAACTTACAAACAGGGATTATTAAGTGTACACAAATGGTAAAATTACAAACCTATTTATACGTTAAAACAACAGTTTCTGTTTGTAAGATTTTAAAATCCTGATGTAGTCAACTGAGATTTTAAAGGATTTTTATAGAGTCCATGCAAATCTATAGGTATTCAAAAATTCATAGATTTTGAAGGATTTCTTTCATAAGAGATTTTGCAGGATTTGAGAAGGTATTATAAGCATAACAAAATCCTACCTCCATCCCTAGGATTTCTTTTCAACCCCCTCGCTCTTTCTCTCTCTCTCTCTCTCTCTCTCTCTCTCTCTCTCTCTCTCTCTCTCTCTCTCTCTCTCTCTCTCTCTCTCTCCATTCTTCAACTCGATCTTTCTTTCTCACTCTCAGTTTTCTTTCAGACATAGAACCTGCCAACCTGATTTCTTTTCACGTTCATCTGTCACCGTCCCAGTTGCAAACTTGAATTTTTTGAGCTTTTTATTTCCTTTATTTTGGATTGTGTAATAGTATTTCTTGCAATGCTTTGATGGGAAGTATTAATAGCTACTAGCAGTTCTTGTAATGATTATGCATTCTATCTGAATGTGTTAATTTTTTACCATGTTAATTGAACTCTTGAAAATTACTACTAAGAATCTTATTGCCAATTCAAGCTTTCTGTTCTTTTTCGTGTAATCATGTTAGTGTAAGGGTGCAATCATCTTCCAAAGCCTATTGATACTAGTAACTGTACTTAGACTGAATAACACATTATGAACTAATCAATTGTTGAGGAAAAATGGTTAATTTTGAGACATTTGAATTAAGAAGCACTACTTGTTTTGATTAGTTAAAATTATTTTTCGTAAAGAAATCACAATTCAAATGAGAAAGGGAAAGAAAAGACATATTTGATTGATTTATAATTCCATATCAATATACATATGCGTATGTCTTTTTCAGATTGTGCACTAAGAAAAGAATTTATGTTGTAGGAGTCAAAAAAGAAATCTTAAGAATTCCATGAAAGAAATCCATAGAAATCTAGAACAGAAATCCATAATAATATGTCAGAATCCATATGGAATTGTAGAATCTATTAAAACCATTTGAAATCTGTCACTTAAAAAAATCCATTAAAATTCTTTAAAATCCAAATTGACTACACCTCTCTAACATTGGCGATGTGGAAAGTGATGTGTTAAACGGGCTAGGCCTATATGGTTGGGCCATTGGAAGAGTCTAGAGGCTAGACTAATGAATATAATGCTTGGTCAATCTTTTCATTGTTGATCTTCTCATAATGTTCATTAAACTCGAATCACAAAATATTGCTAATGTTAAAAAGTTTGATTATTGGGTGTAAGTTTATTGATAAATGTTAGTTTTATTGTTAATTTTATCTTGTACATGATAATATTTATACAATAAAATAAAAAAGAGACAAATTCACATTTTTTTTTCATTTAAAGTTTTCTTAAATCCTATGTTCTTCATAGTCTTTGTTTCCATTTTTGTTTTTGGAAGAGCAACGATAGCATTAGTCTAAACGGCTGATTACAACTCACAACACAGCGAAAGACAACAGACCAGCCTCTCACAAAAACATCCAATCCATCCAACCATTACATTTTGACAGAAAGAGATCAGATAGTAGGTCTGGCGGTTCCTCGAACCAAGACCGAAAACCCTCACCATGCATAACAAATTTAGCAAGTCGGCATGCGCCAACAGGATATATATAATGAGGATGAATGCTACGGACAATTACCAAAAGTAATTTTTTTCTTCCAAAGTAGCATTCGTTTTTTAATCATGTTTTGGTAAAACTACAACAGTTTGGAATATTTAAAGGGATAAAGCAGATTTTTCAGTTAATGAATTATTTTTTAGATATTTTTTCTGAAAATTCAATTTCATTATTATTTAGAAGAATTTCACGGGAAGAAAAAGAAAGATACTTGGTTTGTCCACCAGCAAGTCCACACGCAAATATGACATGTAATCACATATTATCCAAACAAAAAGGATATGGTGCACACGTGTCATCACCCTAGTGGAGGCAACGATTTATCTCACGTTGCCAGGATCAGATAATTCTGTCGTCCTCAGTAGCAAAATACAAAACTCAGTTCATCCAAAGCCTCTAGTCTTAATTTTATATCCATTAATTTCTGCCACAATCTCAGCACAAACACACGGAGAGCTAGAGTGACCAGCAGCAGCACAGAAATCTCACACATGGCTAGCTGTGGCATGGCGTCAGCTGCCTCAGGCTTTGTGGTAGCACCAAATGTTGCAACCACCAACGCAGGCTCAGCTTCCAGCCGGAGTAGCATGCTGTTTTTCTCTTCAAAACCCAACACCAACACCAGAAGCAATGCCAGGTTTGTGATCAGGGCAGCTGAAGAAGCCGCTGCGCCGCCGGCCGCCGCCACGACTGCACCAGAGGGGGCAGCTACCCCTAAGCCTAAGCCACCACCAATTGGACCCAAGAGAGGCACTAAGGTTAGTTCATGTGAAAAAGTAATAGAAATAAATTAGTGCTCTTTTTCAAGTATTGTTGTGAGTAAACTGTCAATAGTTTTGTAGAATTGCTGAATAGAAAAATCAAAACCAAATTAAACCTAGAAAAAACTAGGGATTTAAAAAACACTAATTGTGAATTTAAAAGGCTTGCAGCTGAAATCATTAAAGGTGTTATCCTCGCACTTGAGATCCTTTGTTTAAATCGTCGCTCCTCCAATATTACATCACACAAAATATATCGCTAAAAACTTGTAAAGAGCTCAGTTAGTCCATAGTGACTAAGAGGTCCAAGTGTTCGTTGGTCTAATTTGATAGAAATAGTCCAACTCAGGTCGAGCCACAGGAGACCTTATTATATGTTCTTGAGTATGAATTTTTCAACAATATCTTAGGACCCCAATTGAATACACAACAAATTGGCTCATTTATTAATCTGTTATTAGAACGAGAAGAATTGAATTGAGGAAGAATATTGAAACGGTGACGAATTTGACTATTTCACTTGGCTCCATAGTTTTTTTCTTTCTTTCTGAATCATAACTCTATACTTAATTTCTTTCACAGGTGAAGATTCTTAGGAGGGAATCCTACTGGTTCAAAGGCATTGGATCTGTTGTGGCTGTGGATCAGGTCTGACAGCTCTCTCTCTCTCAATAAAAATGAACTTGAAAAAGAAAATGGAGTACTTAAATGTGGATATCTATTTTGCAGGATCCGAATACCCGTTACCCTGTCGTGGTCCGATTCAACAAAGTTAACTATGCCAATGTGTCCACAAATAACTATGCTTTGGACGAGATTGAAGAAGTTAAATGAGTTTGTAGTACCACTGTAAATTGTAATCTTAATTAAATTCTCCTTGTCTCAGTTTCTTCCTTACTTGTTGGTGCCCTTTATTTGTGTATCATACTCTAAATTTCTTCTTCCACCTTTCCTGAGTTATTTTCAATCACTGCTTGCTCAAAATACGAATAGATCCATATAAACTCATGGTATATACCGTATTTATACACCCATTTCACCCACTGGATTCATACGCTGGTTCCATCCTATACGCTGTAAACTATCCTATACCGGTTTCAGACACCGGAGCCGTACACTGCTCGTCTCTTTGTCAGTGTATCTTTATCTTATGATGGAGAGGGAAGCGGTGTTTCATATTGGTGTCTGTCCGTGGTAAATCATTTATGTGCACCTCGTTTATCCTTATGCAGTCTTTAGTTTATTTCTGTTAATTCTCCTTCCATTATTCAATCCAAAGACCGTAAGTAAATAGGGGTGTGTAAAGAGAGAAAAGGTTGTGCGGAAGTAACTCCCCTTTTCCGTTATCCAGATAGAAGTCCAAAACAGTTCCAAAGATGATTTCCAGTTCCCAATAGGCAGGACCTGTTTGTTCATACATAAGTGGTTAAGTAGTTTATGTCTCAGAATCTGCAAACCCTTGTTGGAACCAGAGAAAGTATGTTTTATGTGTTTGGTCGAAACGAAAAACCATGTGGTTAAGCACCCAATAATACAAGAGAGTTAGCAGATACCCGAAATGTTGATATGCATGCCTTTAAATGCACATAAAATCACAATATTCTCAACAAATTGCAGAGTCATGACAAGTAATGAATGACTAGAAACTAACTAATCTCATAGCGTTTCAAGCAATCCAACTAGAATTTAATCTATACAAACAAAAAATATTTTCTTAGACTCTTCCATCAAACCCGTCAAGAAGACCAGACCACATTCCCTTTACCGGTGGTAACTGTGCAACGAAAGCATTCCAAGGTGGGTAACCAACGCCACTGCCACGAACACGACCATCCAGGCGAAGAGATATATATCTGCAAGCAAAGAAAATGATGTAGAATACTGACCAAGTGATCTTATGTTAACTTACGCAAGAATATAAACTCGTTGGTTAAGAGCACAGACTATACAAACTGTCGTAATATAATAGATTAGACATAAGGCAATTTGCCCAGTGGAATTAACGACAGAAGCAATCAGGGAAGAAATGCTTACACGGGATAGTCAGAGGTGACACCGGCCAGCTTCTTTTGTTCGTCCAACCAGCTGCAATTTCCAGCGAAAAAATGAGCGTGTCGGAAGAGAGAATAAGAACTTGAAATGATTAAATCATTTTGTTTTGCAAAAGGTTTACTTACTTGGTCCATTCAGTAACATAAATTGGAGTTAGCTGCCAGAGTCTTTTCCTCTTTGTAGTAATATCCTTAGCCTCTTCACTTTCTTCAAACTCAAAACTAGGCACGTTTCCATCCGTAGCCAAGGGCACAACAAGCACTCCTCTTTCCACAAGCCCTTCAGTGAAAGGCTCACTTCGATTGAACGATTCTGTGATGAACGATGCAGGGCCAGCGCATATTACAAGCCGAGCAATCCCTCTCAAAGAGCTAACAGGAATGACCTTCTTTTCAGAAACACGAAGCTTGAGATTTGAAAGATTTTCCTCTCGAGAGAGCCTAGCAATCTGTGCATTCTTGGCCTTGTTCTCCCTCAAATACAAGAATGCAAAGAGAGACACTGCTCCAAGGTCTATGCCAAGACCCTTTGCAATTTCGGGGGCGTCGAGTGCTCTTGACGGATTTGTTAGTGCTGCAATTAACTGCGTGGTTGCTATTAATCCTCCTAAACCACCACTTGCAATGAAAGCAAGATAGAAAAACATTCGAACGGAGCGAAAGGGAGTGAGAACTTCACTCCTAATCCTGGCTGTGGAGCTGAGGAACAAACAAACGTATGATTACAAGGAAGCCTAACGTGTAAAACAGAAGCTGATATAGCACAAGGCATTGGAATGCAAAGAACCCAAGTCAGCAAAGATGTTTGGAAATTTGAAAGAACCCCATTACTGCTCGATGCACTTCAATTTAGAACCAGCTCCATTCACAGTACAAATAGATAGAATTTATCAATTATCCATTGAAGTGCATATAGTGTTAATGTTTTCTTGGACAATTTAAGCTTCCACCATATTTCCCCAAAATATGCCCGTATAAAGCTGGTTATAAACTTTTAATCCAAAATAGAATTGAGAGGATACTAAATAAATAATAACGGGACACTAAACCTTGTTATCTATACGATTTACTATTTTTAATTTTATTTTTAAATAGAAAGTTTGTAACCGATTCTATATATGCAGACTTTTCTTATATCAATCATACAAAACAATCATTCTCAAAATACAGGAAAGGGGAAGACCTGATTTCAGTAGAAGAAGTTTGCTTATCAGTTGCAAAGCATGTGATGGTTGAAGACTTGTGCTTTGAGGTCTGCAGAGCGAGAAATTGTGCATTGCTACAAGAGAATGACCAGAGGGTGGTTCTGATTCCACTGCTGAGTTTGTAGTGAGTGTGATTTGGAGGTTTCAGAATGTACAAGGGAGAATTTGCCACAGAAGCCATGGCCACCGCCTGAGTTCAGAGTTCTTTTGTTGCTTTTTAGAGTTTGGCAGTGGTTTCTTGGGAGGCCATATTTGGATGAACACAATACTGCCACCTCCCACAACCCAAATGGTGGTAATAAAAGCCAGTCTTATTTTCTCTCTTGATTTTTCCTCTTTTTTTTTCTTTTCTTTTTTTTTTCTTTTTCCCTCTGAGGGACCAAAAAGGCTTACCCTTTAGCTAAAATTATGATTTAGTGGTATTCTTTTTCATTTATAATCAAAAGGTTTGAAGTTTGATTCTCGTCAAAGGTAAATTTGAACTATATCCCCTCCCCACTAGCGTAAATTTGAGCTTACTAAATTTCCCTTGACTGGATTGGACTACTTATTAGTGTTGTATAATGTTTGTTATACATAAGGATAAAGTTTGATGGGATTAGCCGGTACTCGCTCCGACTAACCCCTTCGCTAAAAGGTCTTAGCAAGGAACCCCAATTTTCACAGGATTGCTAAGCCCGTCTTCAAGAGCGTTGCTCGCTCGTCCTGCTCCTGCTTGTCCTCGTCTTGCTCCTAGTTTGGTAAATTCCAAATCCGACGATCTATTTCTTTGATTTTGTTTTGTAAATTGTGAAATTATTACTGGGTTCTCATCGATTTTGTTGTTTTGGGTTCGAAATCTATGAAATTGTTTACTGGGTTCTGATTGATTTCTCATATAATCCTTCTAGCTTCAAGTTTTGATTCCAAGTTATAGAAGAAATGCGATGGGGGAGTTGATATGCTTAGATATACCTTCTTTTAATTTCAAGAAATCAAAATCAGTTATGATGTCGATGTTCGGTCCTTTGATTTTTTGCCATCTATTGAGTGAATTTTCCAGCCCCTTTTCCTTGTATTGGTTTAAAAATGAAAATTACATTCTGAATATGAGCAGTCAAATTTGCCAATCCAATCTTATATTTTAAGCTCTTACATCCAATCTTTGTTCATGTTTCGTATCAGTGTCGTTAGTTGGTCATTGTTCTGTCAAGCATTGATATGTTTTATCCACTTCCGTGCAAAATGTTGCCCAAACAATGACGGTGGTTGAATTTATTTTGGATGGTTTCGTCTGTGTAGGTGCTACTGTATTCTGCACGAATAGAATGTATTGGGAGCTATTTTTAGCATCTGGGACGAACTCAAGACAGCAAAAACATGGGACGAAGTTGAGCAAATTGTGTTGGGAGAGTTGAATAATTGCAAAGGTTTCCCTGGATTATCCTCCACTTCGCATTTACCGTTGCTAGTTTATTGTTTTATCACTTCATAAGGTCCAAATAATGCGTACAATCATGATACCAATGTACCCCATTTTTATATATGATCAAACTACAAGTTTCATATTTACTTTTTTATGTCCAACATTTTCTTCCCAATCTTTTTCTGTCAAATATGTATTGAGTGTATTGTCTTCCCTCTCTATGTGAGTTTTGGGACCTGCATAAGTGGAGACAACTCCCGCTAAACCGAAGATTAGTTGGTGTTATCTTTCACATGCTCAAGGTACCATTGAAACTGACTTTTTGATGCCTCCAGTGGGAGAACGTTGGGACTTTGTCAAGGGAGGTGACAGGTGGGGTTCCGGTTCAAAGTCAGAGAACGAGGATGGCGAGATTGATGGAGCTGGTATGTCTTTAGTTGTGAACAACAAAAGTATAATGTTGATCCAATTCCAGCATTTTGTATTTTGCATATGTTATTGTTGGTTTGGATCTTTCAACTGGCCTTGAATTTCATTGTATCTTTAGTTTGAAATGGTGCATTTGAAGATGGCGACGAAAAGTTAGAAGAGCTCCCCAAGCGGTATGACACTTCTTAATTTTTATTGGGCACTTGTATTTGTGGAAGAAATCATAAGGTCCCCTGTTTGCCCTCTAGTCTCTATTATGTTTATTATTTTTTCAAATTATATTTAATAAAAACAATAATATTTAAAATAATTAAAATTAAAATAAAATAATAAAAGAACCGATTGTCACACGCGCGTGTCAATAGGCTAGTGATATTATAATATGAGTGGGTGATTGGGTTAATATGTTGTAGGCAAGAAATTTTTCAATGTACCGAGAACACGGTCTGGTACATCAAGTATCTTAATATAAAGTGGTTACATTTTTTTTTCAAGTATCCAACCATTTGTTATTATGACGCTTGAAAAATATCTTGTTATGGATGTAGAGTATCAAAGTTCTAAAAGGCGCTAGGCGCTAATCGGGCGGCGGGCAGGGGCCTAGGCGATTTTTTAATTTTAATTAAATTTATTATATAACATATAAATAAATGTCTACTTATACTTAATAAAAATAAATAATTGTATTGAGATACATAAATTGCGAAATAAAATGAGATATAGATTATATAGTATTATAGCATATTGAAAACATGAGGAACAAATATATAATGAGTGTTCATTCAAGTATTCAATAGGTCTCTTACAATTTGTTGAAAAAATAAAATGCAAAATGAAAGTTATCTATTTTCTATCTAACTACGATCTAGACGACAGGGACGGAGCCAGAAATTTCTTCTAGTGTGGCAACCGAAAACAACTAAGAAAACCTTATTATAGTATGATTATACGCAATATGATATTAAGGATGGTTTCAAATGATAATGTATCACAATTCCAATGTTACAAAAATTTCAATATAGTAGTGGAAGTGGCAAAGTGATGAGAAAAATATATGTACATGATAGGCGGGAAAGGATTTTTTTGGTTTGAATGACAGAATAAGAGCACTATTGCTCATATAATATTTGATATGAAGTATAAGTAGAATGAATGTATGTTGGATATTAGATACATATATTTTCTTGAAAGATAACTCTTGTATATTATATAATTGTAGTCTGCAACTAAACAAACGAATTACTTGAGTGGGGGCATCTGGCCCCAATGAGCCTTCATTGGCTCCGTCCATGCTAGACGGGCGCCTAGGTAGGTCTAAACGCCATTTCTTAATCTTTAAACGTCTATGGAATAATCGAGTCGGTGATCAGTAACCTTTTTTTAGAATAACAACCTTTTTTTTTTCTTTTTCTTAATCCACTTACATGTATGTAAATGCTAAAAAGATGCTGAAAGAAAGCAATTCAAGGCCTTGAAGCAAGGATCATCTCCCTCCTCGCTTGTAAAACACAAACATTTTATCAGGATGGAGGCTCTTTTTGATAGCTGGGTTTTCCCTAAACTTGTTAATCCAATTACACAAGCGAGGGAACTCATTGGCATGCAGTATTTTGACACCAACTTGTTCAATCACTCCAAAAGAGGAGGCTATAAATCCCAACGCCCAGTCAGCCAACCCTATTTCATTGCCACCAAAGAACTCCTTCCCTCCCAGAGCTTGCTCTTCTAAGATCTTGAATACATCTCTGATTTCTTTTGCAGCCTTCTCATGTTCTTCCCCATCAGCCATAAATTTAAGATATGGTAACCCCTGCTTGATCACACAAATTGAAATGTTCATTTGATTAGTAATGACCGAAAAAGGCCGAAACCCTAATAATCTACAAAAGCAATACATGTTATGCTTGTCAGACTGTGAATTCGGTTAACATAGATATGACACTGTATGACATATACAATCACCTTTTCGTCTATAAACTTTGTCTAGAACCGCGCCAACGCTCTCTCATGAGGGTCATCTGAAAGGAGGGGATTATGGGGCCAAGTCTCCTCAATGTACTCGAGGATCACAGCGGACTCGGTGATTGGTTTCCCATTGTGAACGAGTACCGGAATCTTTTTGTGAACTGGATTGTAATGCAAAAGAAAATCACTCTCGTTAGCCAAATTCTCTTCTATGTATTCATACTTCACACCCTTGAGCTCTAGAGCCCATATCACTCTGAAATTATATGGACTAGGCCAAGCTCCAAGCACTTTCACTTCTTCCATTCCTTGTTCAGTTATATACGTTCTTTAAATCGTCGAGTCCTGGACTCTTTATATACTGATTCGATGAACAAAGCTTTGAAATTTCCTTTTGAATATTCACGCGGATGTTGCATTGTTTCTGTTGAAAAATATAAAAGAAAGTATTTTAAAGATTTGATTTGATTTGGTCTAGGTTTCTCTGTTTTGTGAACAAAAGATTTGACTTGATTTAATTCCTATTATTATTTTTTTATATCTTATAAAAACCTCTTTACCGAGAAAAATAAAGTATTAAAGCGCTTCTTTGTAAGTGTGCGAAGCTAATTTTTTTGTGCACCCATAAGCCATAAATCTGAGGATGAAGATTATCTACATTTTTGAAGACTGTCAAGACTTGTCAAATGAGGCATTTCATCGAGTATTTGCTCACACAATAAAGTCGCACACAATAAGAGACGAAAGGCACACATGGAGGATAAAAAAAAAAAGAAGTAGGAGGAGTAGGTTGTAATTTAGTTTCCCTAAATGTTTACAGGATCAAATACAATATACATATAAATATACATAAGTTTTTTGAAATTTTTAGAATTATGAACAATCAATGACCTCATGCTGGCTTCGTCACTGTGCATGATTTTCTTTCTAATTAAGTGGCACTATTAAATGGCTTTTATTAAAAATATCTAGGTGAGAAAAATAAGTGAATGTGACATCATTGCTAACGTGCATATGTACCTTGAATTGTCTCTCTTGTCGACTCTTGATTCTATCGCCCAAGTATCATAGCTTATGTGAGAAAAGCCAATATTCCCTTAAAATAAAAGAAGATTTTTTGCCAAAAAATTAAATATTTTAGTCCAGAATATAGTCTGGCACTGCACCAAACACTTCACTATTCTTATCATGCTTAGTCCAAGCTAAGTCAATCCAGCTTAGCTCTAAAGCGTCTGAAATAATTTGGTGAAACAAACGTACTAAGTTTCTAATACCCAAATTACTCTTTTCTCATTAGGATTTATAAAATATAATAATTTCACAAAAAACGACATGGTGGGACTGCTGGTGGTTAGTCCAAGCTAAGTCAGTCCAGCTTAGTCCTTAAACCGTCTGAAATAATCTGGTGCAACAAACGTATTAAGTTTCTAATACCCGAATTACTCTTTTCTCATTAGGATTTATAAAATATAATAATTTCACAATAAACAACGTAGTGGGATTGCGGGCGGTTATGTTTGTTATTTTTTCAAATTATATTTTAATAAAAACAATAATATTTAAAATATTAAAATTAAAATAAAATAATAAAAGAACCAATTGTCACACGCACGTGTCAATAGGCTAGTGATATTATAATATGAGTGGGTGATTGGGTTAATATGTTGTGGGCAAGAAAGTTTTCAATGTATCGAGAACACGGTTTGATACATCAAGTGTCTTAATATAAGTGGTTAATTTTTTTTTTTCAAGTATTCAACTATTTGTTATTATGACGCTTGAAAACTATCTTGTTATGGATGTAGAGTATCAAAGTTCTAAAAGGGGTAGGCGTTAATCGAGCGACGGGCAGGAGCCTAGGCGGTTTTCTAATTTTAATTAAATTTATTATATAACATATAAATAAATGTCTACTTATACTTAATATAAATAAATAATTGTATTGAGATACATAAATTGCGAAATAAAATGAGATATAGATTATATAGTATTATAGTATATTGAAAACATGGGGAACAAACATATAATGAGTGTTCATTCAAGTATTCAACAAGTCTCTTACAATTTGTTGAAAAAATAAAATGCAAAATGAAAGTTATATATTTTCTATCTAACTAAGACCTAGGCAGACGCCTAGGTAGGTCTAAACGTCATTTCTTAATCTTTAAACACCTATGGATTAATCGAGTCGGTGATCAGTAACCTTTTTTTAGAATAACAACCATTACTTTTTTTCTTTTTCTTAATCCACTTACATGTATGTAAATGCTAAAAAGATGCTGAAAGAAAGCAATTCAAGGCCTTAAAGCAAGGATCATCTCCCTCCTCTGCTTGTAAAACACAAACATTTTATCAGGATGGAGGCTCTTTTTGATAGCTGGGTTTTCCCTAAACTTGTTAATCCAATTACACAAGCGAGGGAACTCATTGGCATGCAGTATTTTGACACCAACAACTTGTTCAATCACTCCAAAAGAGGAGGCTATAAATCCCAACGCCAAGTCAGCCAACCCTATTTCATTGCCACCAAAGAACTCCTTCCCTCCCAGAGCTTGCTCTTCTAAGATCTTGAATACATCTCTGATTTCTTTTGCAGCCTTCTCATGTTCTTCCCCATCAGCCATAAATTTAAGATATGGTAACCCCTGCTTGATCACACAAATTGAAATGTTCATTTGATTAGTAATGACCGAAAAAGGCCGAAACCCAAATAATCTACAAAAGCAATACATGTTATGCTTGTCAGACTGTGAATTCGGTTAACATAGATATGACACTGTATGACATATACAATCACCTTTTCGTCTATAAACTTTGTCCAGAACCGCGCCAACGCTCTCTCATGAGGGTCATCTGAAAGGAGGGGATTATGGGGCCAAGTCTCCTCAATGTACTCGAGGATCACAGCGGACTCGGTGATTGGTTTCCCATTGTGAACGAGTACCGGAATCTTTTTGTGAACTGGGTTGTAATGCAAAAGCAAATCACTCTTGTTAGCCAAATTCTCTTCTATGTATTCATACTTCACACCCTTGAGCTCTAGAGCCCATATCACTCTGAAATTATATGGACTAGGCCAAGCTCCAAGCACTTTCACTTCTTCCATTCCTTGTTCAGTTATATGCGTTCTTTAAATCGCCGAGTCCTGGACTCTTTATATACTGATTCGATGAATAAAGCTTTGAAATTTCCTTTTGAATATTCACCCGGATGTTGCATTGTTTCTGTTGAAAAATATAAAAGAAAGTATTTTAAAGATTTGATTTGATTTGGTCTAGATTTCTCTGTTTTGTGAACAAAAGATTTGATTTGATTTAATTCCTATTATTATTTTTTTTATATCTTATAAAAACCTCTTTACCGAGAAAAATAAAGTATTAAAGCGCTTCTTTGTAAGTGTGCGAAGCTAATTTTTTTTGTGCACCCATAAGCCATAAATTTGAGGATGAAGATTGTCTACATTTTTGGAAAATGAAGAAGAAGAAGAATAGTTTCTGCAGGTGTAAAAGAAGATTAAGGAAAAATTTAGAAGAAAATAAAACGATGGAGAAAAGAGATGGAAAAAAAGTTTGTTTTCTTTTGATAATGGTAGGCATCCATTTCCTACCATGAAGGTTCTTTGTTTTGTGCTTATTTTATATTGGTTTAGTTTGGTTTTGAGTTTGAGGAAAAGAAAAAGAAAAAGAAAATGAGAAAAAAGAGAGATGAGAAAAAAGAAAAGAAAAAAAAAAGTAGATTTGGATTTTGGGCTTTCGAACAGTTTGTGTTTGTTTCAACATGTAAAAAATTTATTTGAGCTTTCAAAAAGATTCGTGTGAGTTCCACTTTTACCATACTAAGAGGTTTTGTTGGACTTTCAAAAAGATTGACGTTTGTTTTAATTGGGAGTTCTAAAAGAGGTATTAGTTTCGATGAATTGTGATTTGCTGAACTTTTGATGAAAATTGCGTTAATTTCAATATATTAATACAGATTTCTTGCACGTGGGGCTCACTTCATGCATAATCCCACATAAGAGGGTTGAAATTACTAAAAGTTTCAAATCAAATTTGATTTGGCAAACTCATTTCTTGGTTTCCTTTTGACCAGATGAGACTGAGATGACCTTTCAAAGTACTTTTGACTGTTCCCCAAGGACACCAATTTTTCTCTGCCAAGTATAACTCCAATTTTCGATTATGTACACGATTTTCTAATTTTATTTTTCAGACAGGCTAACAAATTAATGGTAAAAGAGTCAAAAGCTTTTGAGTCAAATGAATTAGAAGGGTTTTTATCCTAAATAGTTTTTGAAATTGACATCAATTCCTATTTTAATACCACAAATCAATATCGTCATTACTGTCATATTACTAATGTCGTCATTAAAATTTGGTACCATAAATTAATGTCGTGCTTGAAAAAGATAAGATTTAAAATCATGAACACAACTCAGAAAATGGAACACGACCAACCCAGCTACTGCAAAACACCGACAGAAAAGAAAGCTTCTTCAAATCAAGAAGAGACTTTCATTTTCTGGGTTTTAAAAAAATAGATGAAAAAACAAAGGAAAAATAAACTAACCCAGCTACCCCCTCAGCCATCTCCCTCATCTCCAATTACCATCTCCATACCCTCTTCAAATTTAATTTCATGTTCTTCTCCAAAGCACCAGAGTTAAGGGGATGGGGTGAGGAGCGACCAGCAGCGAGGTTATGGGAGAGGTTCGGTTGGGCTTGGGGTGAGGGAGATGACTCACAAACTCTCCCTCTCTTTCCTATGAATCCGTAATACGTGTTTTGATTTCATGTTGGGATTCCGTTTTTTGCAAATCGATTTTGATTTTAATTTTCGGCAATCTGATTTGAGTTGGAGGTGTTGGGTTCATTTTTATCTTTGTTTATTTAATCCACGTGGCACCACACCATTGGTTGCATGGGTCCCTATGTGTGACATCATCAAAGTTACTGAAAAATAATGGAATGGAACGGTAGGGATGACATTGATCTGTGGTACTAAATTTCAAGGATAACATTAGGGATGACGTTGATTTATTTTTAATTTTTAAGGACCAAAATGATGAGTGAAGTCAATTCCAGGAATCATTTGTGATAAAAACCCTATTTAGAAAGATATTTTAATTACAACGGGCTATAATGCACTCACAGTGGAGGTCCGCTGCCATATGCATACGAGGTTAACCATAACTAAATGTCGAATATAAGAATACCTTTAACTAAGGGAAGACAAAAAGATAGAAAGAATCCATTTGATAATTATTTTCATTTTCATTTTTATTAAACTGAGCCTTACAGACTTCAACTTTTGTTGCATGTTTTCAATGAGTTGGTGAAGAGCATGAGAAGGCTAAACAAGAAATCCAGGAAGTGTTTCAAAACAATAGAACATGGACTTGGGGATAAGAAATTTTTTGGAGGGAGACAATTGGTTTGGCAGACTTGGCAATTGGGGAATTGGATCCCCGCCGGATCCCCTCCATGGGGATCCTAGGGATCAACAAATCTAGACCGTTGATCGAAAATCGTGCGGCTACAGTTTTTTCTTTTTTTATATTTTTCACGCAAAACGAGGTTATTTTACTTTTAAAAATATAAAAAGCATTTAATTTGGACAGTACGATTTTCGATCAACGGCCCACATACATTGATCCCTAGGATCCCCATGAAAGGGATCCGGCGAGGATCCTTGTCCGGCAATTGGGATGGATAGCTGGTTGTCGAGGAGCTATAGAAGAATTAAAGTTGCTAGAACCAAATATGTTTCCTCACTTGCAAACTTGGATGAGCAGTTCTAAAGATGCCCCTGTGGTCAAGGAGAACCTTCCTCATTATGATGAATTGTTGGCTTATTTCAAACCCCTAGGAGAGAAGTTCATTGCATCAGCAACATCATAGGCGTCTTCAAATTGAATTTGGCTACCGTTAGACGTCGACACGCACATCAGCTCAGACAATGCATCATCAATAGTCAAGAGTCGCTCATGAACGTTAGCTAAAGCATACTTTTGAAATGTACCATGCAATGCTTTTCCTTTTTAGTGCTATTACGATATGTTTAAGCGAGTTTTAATGAAACACTAGTACTGTTCATTTTTCACGAAAAATCACATTTTTATCTTTTTCTAGTACTATTCATTACACATTTATTTGTAATTTTTCATTAAAAATAAAGTTTTTTTTAAACTTTTATTTAGTTTTTCTTATATTAAGAGTTTTAATGAAACATTTCCTATATTATTCATTAGCTGTATTTGGTGAGAGAAGTATATGAATGCGTGTGGTCAGCAATAGCATTTCAAGAGATGGCACGATAGCCTTTAAAGAATGATGATATATACCATCCTATCAGCAATAGAACCCCAATAAATTTTTAATTTACATATGCAATCTGTTCTTTTATTTTCTTGTTGTGAAGACATCATTACTGACGTACACATACACTCCATTTTATGCGTCTAGGGAGTCATCTATTAGGAATGAAGATCTTCTTCGGATTCTTTTTGTGAGGATTCTTACGTCTGTTCATCGTACATCGTACGATAAAAAATTATTTTAAATACTTTTATTTAAAATTATATATGAATAGTATTTTACGAAAACTGACCGCATGATGTATGATGAACAAACACGATTTGAGGATCCTAGGATCCTCCTCATTCATCTATTAGGGACTCTTGACCAAATAACCTAAGGATGTCATATTTTATGATGTGACTTTAATTATATGCAGCACTTAGTTCTACGAATGTTTAGCTATTTTTTAGGGTAAATTACATTTTACCATCCCAGGTTTGGGATCGATTTCAATTCCTTACAATATCTTTAAAACATTTCACTTTCATACCTGAAGTATTATTTTATTTCAATATAGTACCTCCATTACATTTTACATCCATTGATCCGTTAAGAGTTGTCGTGGCTGCCACATTTATGTCAGGTGATTGCCAAAATTGTACCACATGGCAAATTTTATTTATTTATTTATTTAAAAATAATTAATTAAAGAAAAGTCATTTAAAATAAAATAAACCAACCCAAAACCCATCTTCCCCCCTAACCTACCTCCCTTAAGCGTAACCCCCCCTCAACACCTTTTCCCTCCCCTCCCTCTTCACCTCTCTCCGATCCTCAAATCTAAAGAATTAGGGCGAGGAGTGACAACTCTCCTCCTCTCCACCGATTGCGAGCACTTCACAAACTGCGACAACAGCGTTGCCACCGTCAAACAGCCGGTTCTGGACGGCAACAGCGACGAACATCGCCTTGAATTTGAACAAGTAGAGGAAGAAGAAGAGGAGGATGAGGACATATACCGAGAAGTGACCTCCCGAGCTTTGAGGCGGTGAGGAACAACGACGCCATTGTCGGATTCAGAAGGCAGAATAATGAATTGGTCTTGTTCGTCATTGGAACATTCTTCTGACGAACCATTTTCCAAGTCAATTTCTGACTCAGAAATTTGAACTCTTTCTTCTAGGCCTACCACACTTTTAGTCTCGACCGAGACAGCAGGTGGCCTAGGTTCTTCTTCGGCCGTCTCGTCAATTTTCTGAGGCCGAATTTTAATTGTGACCGGAGCGAAAAATTTCCCTCTGGTGTTTTCAACCAACCATTCATCAAATGGAATTGATTTGTAGTCGAAAACATAAGGAAAATGTTCTCGATTTAGCCACGCATTAAATCGAGCCCTGTCTTCATTTACCCATTGCTCTTGGAGGGTAACATGAGCTTTTATTCTCAACATGTGAGCGAATGACTTCTGCATCTCTCTTTGGCCAGAAAGAACTTTTTCCTCATACAATCGGCTACGTGGAGCCGAATCAGAATCTTGATATATCATATGAACTTCGTAGTTTTAGCACTGGGTCCCACTGGGCGTGCCAAAATGTTGACCCTAAAAACTACCAAGCCTACGTGGCGCGCAGGCCGAGTAACTAATGAGCTAACTACGTCATTCGGTTGAATGCGGGGCGTGCCAACTCGATTTCCGAACTCGGCCGGTGAGTAAAATGTTGATGTTGCGTTGTGTGCTCGGCTGACTTCTGAATCTTGCGACTGCAGCCGAGGAAGGAACACGCCTCAGCCTTTGGGTTCTAGAGCCTGAAGACAATGCTACTATTCTTACGAAGTTCACGAATCGTCGGCGCCGGATTCGGTCACAGTGATTATATTCGTAAAGGTATAAGCACGCCGAATCGACACCAAAGTATAGGGGCACAGATACTCAAAACAGATATATGTCTTGACGGTGAAAGTGGTTCGGCCGTCGGAATGCCGAACTCTGAAGCTAACCTGTGAGTATCCAATCATAAAACAACTCGGCGTTCGATGTGCCGAGCTCGGTAATTCGTAATACCTCACTTCGTCGAGAAGGCTGGTGAGATGATCTCTGTCGATGAGAACCCGAAAGTCCTTCTCGACCGAGACTTGGATAGATAACCAACCGGCCTCGATGCAGTGCTGTTTATCCAAACTGAAGGTGCTCCGCGATCGACTGGTTCTACGGCGATAGTGTTGTTTATCCAAACTGAAGATACCACCGGTTGCCTTCACAGTGCTATTTATCCAAACTGAAGATGTGTTGGCAAAAAAGAAAATAAAAATCTCAAGGTTGAGAGAGTTTGCGCAGGGCAGTTTTGTGTGTTGAGTTGGAGAGTCCGCTGGGTTGCACCACCCCTTGTATTTATAGTGACCGTGTGCTTAGTAGCCAACCCGTGTAGTTCCAGTCGAAAACATTTTCCCTGAGATAATTATCACAAAATCCCTTGACATCATCTCGATATTTGGGAATGGTTGGCAATTGTACTTTCCCTCTATTCAGACTAGATACACTAGTCACTTGATAAGGCTTGTATTTAGAGTTGTTGTTGACTTCAAATTTCCATGCACCATGTGCCATATCCTATCACCAAATTATATCATCATGATAATTCCAACTTAAATTGGAATATGCCATTACTAGCAAACTGAAGAATCCGGCATCTCCTTTATTTTTTGCTCATATGCATCCATGTAGCCAAAACATCATCAAAAGCCGTACTCCACTTGCACTTCTGTGAAGATCATTCCACCTATGATGCTCCATTATCTGAATTCAATTAGGATTTAGATAAATATTAGGTTCAGATAATTTTAAAATATTACTAAAAGACAATATCATGATTAAAATCACAATATTATTCCTTAATAATAATTTAAAATTATTTCAAGGGTAAATTACATAGTAGCCCCTCAAGTTTGAGGTCTATTACAACTTCATACAACATCTTTAAAACATTTCACTTTCATACATTTACTTATCATTTTATTTCAATTTCATACAACCGTTAAAAAATCTATTAAATTAACCGTTAAGTGATGACTTGTCTGCCACATATACGCCACGTGGCTGCCAACGTCTGCCACGTGGCAAATAAAATAATTTTTAAAATTTTTTTTTTTAAAACTGAATTTTCTCAACAAAAAAAAATTTTGAAACCCACTATCCCTCACCCCCCAAGCAACCCGCATCCAACCCAAAAATCTGCAACAACAACAAGAAGAAGAAGGAGGAAGAAGAAGAAAAAAAAAAAAAAAAAAACCCCAAACCCAGTTCGTCCCCCACCCACAAAAAACCTGCAATCTAGAAGAAGAAGAGGGGAAAAAACCTGCAATTTAGAACAGACCCCAAATTTGCTCTTTAAAAAAAAAACCCGCGGCGGGGGGGGGGGGGGGGGGGGGGGGGGAGAGGGGAAGGAGGCTGGTCACCCGGAAGCAAGGGGAAAGGAGGTGGGTCGCGGGCGGTTCTGGGTGGGTCACGCAGAGGGAAGGTGTCGCCCGGATGGGAGGGGGAAGGGTCTTCTTCCTGGGTTTGGTTTGGGGGTTCACGGGGCTGTTTAATTTATGTTTTTTTTTTAATTAATTTAAAAGATTTAGTTTATTAAAAAAAATTAAAAATTATTATTTTTGCCATATGGCGCATATTTGGCAGCCACATGACGTATAAGTGGCAGACACGTCATCATTTAACGGTTAATTTAACAGATTTTTTAACGGTTGTATGAAATTGAAATAAAATGATAAGTAAATGTATGAAAGTGAAATGTTTTAAAGATGTTGTATGGGGTTGTAATAGACCTCAAACTTGAGGGGCTACTATGTAATTTACCCTTATTTCAACCACTTTGTCAATCAACGGTCCAAAATTCTACTCATTCAACAGTCTCGATCGCTCGGGCCAATGGTGTAATTTTCGGCCCAAACAGATATGTAGAGGCTTTTCAAGATTGGCTACAGAAAACTGTTGAGTATTGTTGAAGACTGTCAAAACTTGTCAAATGAGGCATTTCATAGAGTATTTGCTGCGCACAATAGAGTCGCACACAATAAGAGACGAAAGGAACACATAGAGGATAAAAAAAAAAAGAGGAGAAGAAGTAGGAGTAGGTTGTAATTTAGTTTCCTTAAATGTTTGCAGGATCAAATACAATATACATATAAATATACATAAGGTTTTTGAAATTTTTGAAGTTATATGAACAGTCAATGACCTCATGCTGGCTTCGTCGCTGTGCATGATTTTCTTTCTAATTACGTGGCACTATTAAATGGCTTTTATTAACAATATCTAGGTGAGAAAAATAAGTGACTGTGACATCATTGCTAACGTACATATGCACCTTGAATTGTCTCTCTTGTTGACTCTTGACTCTATCGCCCAAATATCATAGCTTATGTGAGAAAAGCCAATATTCCCTTAAAATTATGACCTTTGTATCTCCACCAAGTCGGTTGTTGGGCATAATTATAAGTACATCCAGGAACCACAACACAAGATAAGAAAAATGGCAGAAGTGAAACTACTAGGAGCCTGGCCTAGTCCCTATGTTCAAAGGGTTATATGGGCTCTAAAACTCAAGGGTGTAGAGTTTGAAAATGTAGAAGAGGATGTGTTATTCAACAAGAGTGATGAGCTTCTCAAGTACAACCCAGTACACAAGAAGATTCCTGTTTTTGTTCACAATGGAAAACCAGTTGCAGAATCCATTGTCATTCTTGAGTACATTGAAGAGGCATGGCCACACAACCCCTTGCTTCCCAAAGACCCTCATCTCAGAGCCGAAGCTCGGTTCTGGGCCAAGTTCGGAGAGGACAAGGTAAATTTTGTGCAGTCAGACTGTTTGACATATGATGTTGTATTTGAATATGTTATCGAGCTTTATGATCGATGATAACATAAAATGCCAGACTGTCTAGAAACATAACCTTTTTATGTGAACGCCAACTAACACATGTTTTGTCCAACCTAGGACCGAGCTTTCCGCGGCTTCTTTTTTGTCACTGGAGAAGAACAAGTTAAGGCTGTCAAAGAATCGCAGGAAAATCTTAAAATCTTGGAAGAGCATGGCCTGGGAAACAACAAGTTCTTCGGCGGCGAAGAGATTGGATTGGTCGATTTGGCGTTCGGGTGGATAGCTTGGTGGCTGGAAGCCTGGGAGGAAGCAGCTGGGGTTAAAGTGTTTGAAGCTGATCGCTTTCCTCGCTTGCAGGCATGGATTCAAAGGTTCAGGGAGGTTCCCACAATCAAAGAGAACCTTCCTGATCGCAATGCACTGTTGACGTTTTTCAAAAGCCGAAGAGCAACGGTTATTGCTTCACCAAAACCATGAACAACACAATGCTATCATTTATGTATTTTACTTGTTCAATAATTTCCAGAAAATAAAAGCCCTTGAAGTTCAACTTTTGCATATATTTTCAGCAACTTAATGCGATGTGTTTATATTTCTTCGGAAACGAAGAGATAAAGAAGTAGCAACCAAAGAGAAAAGGAAAATGAACGTGGAAAACAATGCACAAAAGCAGGCAGTGGCACACATGCAAAAAAAATTAAAAGACTCCCGACTTTATTTTTCTTCCTTTTTTTCAGCTAAAATGGTGAAGAACTTACACGCTATCATTGTATGTGAAGAGAGAGAGAGACATTGTTTTATGAAACATGGATTCGAAAGTTTTTCTCCTACAAACGCTACCAAAAAGTAAGAGGATGGCTTGTTTTCATCCTAAAACGTCATCGAAAGAAGTTAAAAATATACAATTTTAAGACTAAGGGGTAGATATATATGAAATATTACTTTTAAGGTTAATTAAGATGGCATGTTATAATTAGTAATCTCCACCTTACCTCCTTTACAGATTGGTTGGAGCCGATGCAAGTTAGAACTGCATCCAACCAGCTAGAGTAAGAAGATAAACACAAGCAAAAAGAATATGGAGGAAGTGAAGGTACTGGGGTTCTTGACAAGTCCAACTGCTTACAGGGTTATATGGGCTCTGAATCTCAAGGGTATCAAATATGAACATCTAGAAGACAGACATTTTTAACAAGAGCGATTTGCTTCTTCGCTTAACCCGGTGCATAAAAAGGTTCCGGTGTTTGTCCAAGGAGGAGAAACCATTGCAGAGTCCATTGTTATTCTCTAGTACAATGAAGGGACATGGCCGCAGAACCCTCTGCTGCCAAATGACCCTCATCGATTTTGGACAAAGTTAGGAGATGACAAGGTAATCCTACCTCCCTGACTCTAACCTCGTTGGACATAACTTGGATGAAGTAATAACAAGCTGCTTTCTTGCCTAGAGATTCTCAGACTGATATAATATGATGGCTTCACTGACTAGTTTTCTTTTGAGTAATTCAGAAGGGAAACTTTTTGGATTTTTTCTAAGGTGCTGGAGAAGAGCAAGCGAGAGCAGCCAGAGATGCCCAAGAACATCTGAGAATCTTAGAAGAGCATGGCCTTGGTGAGAAGAAGTCTTTTTTTTTTTTTTTTTTTTTAACGGAAATGAGATAGGAATGACGGACTTATCTTTTGGATGGGTAGCATTCTGGCTTGAGGCCTTCAAGTGCTGGAAGTTGACAGCTTCCCACGCTTGGAGGCATAGATTATAAATTTCAAGGAAGTTCCTGTGATAATGGAAAATCATCCTGATCCAAGTCATCTGTTAGCCTATTTTAAACGCCTAAGAGAGATGTATACGAAGCCAGCAACTTGTTGACATCCAAGTCTTAAAATTTTGAAGCACACCAAACACGAATAAAGGTTAAAAAATAAGGAGTTGTATCAGATCAGATATAAAAATAAAAAATACAAAAAGCAATAGCTTCTCAGTTCCATACGTCAATAGTTTCAACCACATCTGTGTACCTTTGAAACTCTGCATAAGCTTCATAAACCCTTCATTAACTGTCAAATCATAAAGGTTTTATGAAAATGAATTAACACTCGCAATATATTTTTCTCTGATCAGTGAAATTTGTAGAGGTAGAAATCGTGCGTCTGTTCTTTCAAACAATCAGAGATTGCAAGGAGATCCGGCTCTGTGAGTGAATGCATGCTGGGTTGTGGGGCTTAGCTTTGTGTATTTTTAGCACTCGCTTCTGAGAGCAAAGTTTCAAGTTCACCTTTTCGGTATAACTTCACAGTATCTGCATATCAGAAGTATGAGCAACATTAGACATTAATATATATTCCCTTTGTTCAAATTTGTTCTCTTTTAAGGTTTTCACTTTGTCACGGGAGATTTTATAACTAGCCAGCACGGCCAACACGAAGATAAACAGCTGTTGACTCAAAAAAGTGGAGTTCTTTACTCTACGTATTTGCCTCTGTTTTTACTTTCTTATCACATTGGTCTTCTATGTTTTTAAGAGTCTATGATCACGTACTGTCACATGGAATTCAGCCCTAAACTTCCCACTTACTTTTAAACTAAAAAAATTACAAATTATTTTGCTAAAGACCAGTGCCATGAAAGACGAAACGTTCATGTAGGAGTATTATACCTGTACAACCACCAATGTGTTTCCCACCTGCATGGAAAGGAAAAGAAGTGTGAGCTTTTATTATAATTAAACACCCAATAAGATCAATAATACAAATTGCAATATGACAAACTTATAATGTGTTCGAGCACATTAGTTGGTAATATTTTTCTTCAGATAATGCCTATCACTGAATGAAGCCACTGTTGAGAAATTATGCCGAGGAAGGAATTACTATGAAGTCAAAATCTAACAAACAAAATTTTCTTTTCTAATAGCAGTTTACTAAATTGCCTGAACTTGAAAATGTTAACCATTTTGAGATTTACATTTAACAGCTTCCAAAGATATAAACTGTTAGTCGTCTGACTTACGCCTTTACACTGTTGACCATTAACAGGGGCACAAATTTTCAAGCATCGACTCTAGGCATCTCCAAACTGTTAAAAGAACCTAAGGAGTTTCATTTCTATTCCGGCAATTGCTCAGTAACAAAAAAAGAGTGAAAAAGAGAGTTTGAGGAGGTTTCTTTAGTCTTTACTTACTTTTGTTTGTAGCCTTGGAGGATGAGATTAGTGTTTCAAAAGAGAACAACGAAGGGAATATAACCTTGAAATTGAATTTGGAGAAAAGAATGTCAAGAAAGAAGATTGAGTGTTTGAGAAAAGAATGGAAACAGGATTCAGTAATTCACGTTTTGGTTAACATTCAAACTTTAAATAGAAAAAAAAAAAAGCCTACCCCAAACTACAAACGCATAACATCCACAAGACTACACTTCTAGGTTTGTCGGGGAAGATAAACAATTTGTTCATCAAAGATTACGTTCTTCATCAACAATGGGGGATTCCCACATTTTTTTTAATTTACCTGTTGCACTTATTAAATGACAAACTAATGAACTACAATGTATAATAAGTATTAAGGATAACTTAACTTGTACAAAATTGCAATAAACATCATGTCAAGATACTATATAAAAGAAATATTTGTTTTAAGCTACCCAGAGCTGCAGCCTAGAGTAGCCTAAACAGGGATCCACCCTTGGATCCATCGTATGAATATCGATGTGGCTGGGAGATCAGGTTGTCAATTGAGCAGAACATAAATGTTTTAGGTTTACAGAGTTGCTTACCGATAAAAACATTTGGGACAGTATGTTGTCCTGTAAGCCTCTCCAATACCTTTTGCAGCTGTGGTCCTTGGGGACCTGTAGAAGAGAAATAGCTTTCAAATTCAGCAATGGAATCAAATAATGACTCTTCGACAAAAACCACTATGGGAAAGCAATAAGGTAAGATCAAAGCGGATGTATGAGGAGCAGTAGCGAATGGATTCCCGGGTTTAAAATTGAAGGTCATTTTTTTTATTTCAATCGCCACCGGGCAGCAAGCTCCACGCTTCTCAGTAAACTTCTAGCCGTACCCTGTCCGCCAACCTGCACTGTTCGTGGTCTGTCATAGTACAATTCTTCTTGGAGGAGGGTTGGTATGCCCGGGTGACTGATCCTGCCATAATGTACTCCTACCTATAGCACCGGCAACCGAAGTCAAGCATATATACGACAATCTTCATGCGTGAATAGCCGGGAGGAAAGAAAGGGCGGTATATGATAATGATAAGGGGTGTCGCGTCTGGACCCTGCTCCTACCCACCGGGGGGGGCACTATAGCATGTCGGGAATAAGGGGGGACATACTGGACGTAACCACTCCCTTGGTTGGGGCTGTGCCACCCTGCCTTTCGATCGATACGCAGTTGAGTAGGCCGATCACGAACGCTACGGGTGTGGGAATTTTGTGTATAAAAGCACACTTATTTTCTTGATTCTAGAAACATTATTTCGATCATCCTGAAATCCCTAGAAATGTGAGGACATTCCCAGAACCTTTCTGTTTCGAAAGGTGAATAGAGCTTGACAAGTTACTCTTGAAACTATTCACTATTCACACATTGTATACATAATCAGCTGGCCTACCATCAAATTTTACATTCCAACTATGCTACCACATTGTCAAGCACAGAAAACTGAAGCTCAATTAACAATTTACATCAAATCTAAGGACTCAACTGCAAACTCAAGCATTGCCATGTAATGGATAGTAAAAAATTCATACCCAGTTCATCCAATTCAATCACGATCGGCTCCACACCAAGCCTTTTGAACAATGATTTCACCTCAGATGAGTACCTTCAAACACAATTTCCAGAAAAACCCAATTCAAATTTCTCGAAAAGAAACCAAATTTACAGCAAAAGCAACACCCAAATTGCAAATTTACGAAATTTAATAGCTATGGAGATTTGATAAGATGCACTCACGAACACCAAGTTTTGGAATAGACGACAACTGGGTTCTCATCCACCGTCTTCTTAACGCTCTCTTCGAGCCGGGAACCGAAGGAGGAGGAAGCCATGGCCTGAACCGACATGGGTCTCCATCGTCTCGAGCCGCCATGGACGCTAGAAAGGTTGGTGCTCGAGCTACCTCCCGGACTGTAACTGTTGTTGAAGGGAACACAGCAAATGGATGAATTGTTTGCAGACGAAAGAATGCGAGGGGAATTTAGAGAAACGGATGCGAAATTGACGAGATTATATGAGACTGCCATTGCTGTTGTTGCTGTGTCTCTCTCTCTCTCTATCTGTGGCTTCCGGCTTTCTTGGAGCTTTTTGCTTGGCTTTTTGGCCTATCTCACTGTGCTTGCTTCCTCCGCCTTCCTTTATGTTCTTTTACTGGCTTGGGATTCTGACTGAGATTCAGGTTCTTTGCGATTCAGTGACGAATGAAAAGTGAAAACAGAAACTGGGTTTTTTTTTTTTTAAGGAAAACTAATGAAAAGTCCAAAAAAACTTCTCTTTTAACGAAAAGTCATTTTTAAAGGTATAGTGAATAGTGTCAGTTAAAGGTAAAAAAGTGGTTTTTCATTAAAAGTGAACAGTACCGGGACCTTTTCATTAAACCTCCCTTTTTTTTAATGCCATTGGTTTTGAGGCTTTTGGCAGTTGGACTGAGGAGAACAAGCCACAGAGGCAAAGCATTAACCTGCAAAAAGCTATGGACTTATGGGGCTTCAGGCTTTTGTACAAGGGCCATCGTAGGGAGCCTGTATGTTGCTTTGGGCCTAGGTCTCCTTTCCCGTTTTCTTTTCGATTTTGATAGGATTTAGCTCCTTTTTTCTACCAGAAAAAGAATGAAGAATCATTGATATTTCTTCGATAACCAAAGGGTTCGTAGCTCGGTGGTAGAGCATTTGACTGCAGATCAAGTAACATTTTGGTAATATCTTGCCAGCAATATATCCAAACATTTTATTCATACATTTTCGATGATATTGTTGCATGTTCACTTTTTCATAAATAAAAGACGTCTTAAACAAATATTTCTTTTCTGCTAAGAATTAAAAAAAATTAGATAAGTTTTACATTTTTATACTTTTAAACGTTTGATCTTTGGTCAAAAATGCAAAAATCAAGATCTAACAGTTAAAACTCGAAGAGTATAAAATACTCCAGAGCACCATAAAGTTTTTGTTTCAAGCAATAGTTTATAACCATTTTGGTTGTACAATTATTATCAGCTTTGCTCTGTTAATGTAGATTTTGTCCTTGTAGATTAGACTTTATGGTTCATCACGTGACCAATGACAACTAAATCATTCTTTTCTATATCTGGATCATAAGATTGTGAGTCTAGTACTTATCACGTGACCGGTGCCTATTTTCCAAAATTTTCTTATTAAATTGCATTTTCATCAGATATCCATGTATATCTTAGTAAAGCCAAGAGCCCCATCAATTTTCTGACTCAGTGCTGTTTAATTCCAAACCAAAGCATGAGAAATAATGATACAACACATTTATGAATTGTGTCTCTATGTCAGGCAAGGCTGGCTGCATGGTTAAAGACTCACTGCTGGCAGGTTTCAGGGTTTAGGGTTGCAACACTCGTCTCTTCACTGCATGTGTAGTCAGTGTGTGTGCATGGTCCATACGGGCATGGCACAACCTTAATTATGGAAATTGGCAGTTTATGCCCCACAAACAAAGGATGGGCTGCGAACTCAGGGTTGCAACCTGAGCTGAAGGTGTTTTTTGTTGACCTGCATCGTTTAATACATGTTTCGGAATGTTGGATTTTGATCTCGATAATTATATTTACTTATCAAAAGGAAGTTATTATTTGTCATCTGAGTGAGTATAAGCCAGGATTCTCCATTAATAATATCAAGAGTAAGTTGGATATAATCAGAATAGTTCAAGGGACGATGTTGATGAAAACAATTGATAAAAAGTAAGAAAGTAGTCAAAATCAAGGTACCTGAAATTTTATTTGGGTTATCTGATTGTTTCTGTAAAATCATAAGTTTGGAACTTTTTGGAGGATGATTCATGTGCAAGTGTTGAAGAATATAAAATACCACGTTCGAAACTTGAAAAGAGAAAATAGAATGTACAAGTGGTTCGATAGTTAATAACAGCTAGGGTTTTTATGATTAAACTCTATACTTGATATTGAAATATTTAAGTTGGTGACAATGTCGTACAATTAAGTGGAAAAACCGGAAAAGAAAACATAAGAAATGTGAATGACATTTAAAGAGAATAACCGTGTGACAACCTCTTACAAATAGAATCTAGATTCCAGCAAACCACTGCACCACTCAATTCAAATTGTACTTAGAAAGTACTCAAACAGTGCATGCAGCTGGAGTTCGTGAAAGCAACATGACATTTGAAAGAGAATCTAAAACTTTATGACTAATTTAGACTATGTGGCTTTATGTGCTGCCTGTTCTTGATTGATATGTATATGGTTACAATCAGAGACCCTACTGGCCCAAAATGAATTGCTGCATTTTTTTTACTTTAAGGTCCAAAATCCTACGGACGAACCATATAGGTCCACTAACACCAGCCCGCGCAGAAGACACAACATGTGAAGTGAAGGAACAAAGTCTAATTCTTCACTTGTTCAATAATAAGCAGAAGAGAAATTTGATGTGATTGTGGCAGAGAAGAACCGTGGCCATCCCCATGTGTTATTTTTAATGTTACTGGCAGAAAATGTCTGTTTATGGAGAAGATGTTGGAAAATAACAGAGGGAAAAGAACAAAAAATAACTGGATCTGTTATCCGCAGCCAGGTTTTTTTGAGGAAGGCTCAGTTTTCTCATGTGAGTTGAGGTTGTGGTGGTGAAATACTTGAAAGAGCATCGTTCATTCTCTCAGTTGAAATCCTTTTTTGGGATTTTGAATTCAGCTGCAGCATGGGCTTCTCATGTGGGATGTTTTCTACAGACTTGGTCTTTTGTATGGTGAAGAATAAAAGCCTAATGGCTGGCTGCCTCATACAGTTTTTCACTCGATGGATAGGTTTTTGTGTGTATGTGAATGTACTTATTATATGTGTGAACTTCTATATGACGAGAAGTCACTATCAATATCTAAAGCCAATCTCGTATGTTTGCCATTGTGGAAAAATTAAAACACATAGCAGTGCATAATTGACTTTAAATATATACTAAAACGGTGACATTCCCGATAGGTAAGTGTCTCTTGTGCCAACAACACTTTCTTCAAATATTTTTGTTCATCTTTATTTCTTATAGTCTGCTTTCATGTGCTATTTTACAGTGCATCAAAAGTAGAAGCTATTAAAAACCAATAATTTTGATTTGCTTCAATCACATTATTTGGAGATATCTGACAGCAAAAGAAAAGAAAAAAAAAAGGAATTATGGTTCTGTACTTATAGGTCTACCTAAAAATCCCACTAAAACACATAATGTCAGTTAAGATATTATATGTACATCTTCACAAGTTTTTCACTGAGATTTACTTCGGTAGATTTTTGGCGGTAAACCTAGCTATATCGTATCTTTTGTCTTTGTGCAGAAAGCAGAAGAAATTGGTGTTTGGTTTGATTTCTATTTGTGCAGAAACCTAGCTATGTCCAATAATCTGTCTTCTGTACACTGAATCAATTACATTCAATGAGGTTGATTTTTTCCCTTATTAGAATATTGCTGGAACATAATTATGGTAATTAAGAACTAAATAAAGGCACATGGAAATTAGTTAGTTGGATATATTCAAAGAAGTTTTTTGTCCCCCTTATGTGGATTATTGATTCAGTTAACAAATAATGAGGGTGATATTTTCTTGACTAGAATGGTGAAGCATAGAATGTGTAAGAACCAAATCAGGCAAAGAAATTAGATTGAGCAAAGATTGTATATGTGTGGCTGCTGATGTAAAGTTTTTTTTGTGGATGAAAGGAACTTGAGCAGGTTTATCAAGTCCTACAAAAGAACCATCTGATTTGCACCATTGGACCTTCATAACCAAACAGTTTCCTAATCTATTGCCTAACCACCGAGTACTTCTAATTCGTTGATGTACCAGCGTTACTAGTTCATTCATGTTATAATACTTGTATATATATTAACAGTTCTATACCCTAAGTTCATGTACTACCAATCATGTCGTCTACAATATTATAACACATAAATTAGTAATATCACACGGCTGTCTCACCATCACACTCAAAAACTTATCCATAACACCATCTTCATCATCTGTTCCATAAGCTTTAACTTTCTGCTGATATCATTATATGCATAATGCCCCTTCCCTTTTCTTCCTACCTGAGCCATTTAGAAAGAAAAAAATATATATTAGAAATGATTACCGGCCAATACTTGTATTAGTATTCTGGCAGAAAGGTTTAGTCATTGGCTTCCTTTACATAATCAAACAGGTTTAAACAATTAATTCTCACACAACATTTCAACTTATCACTCCAAAAGGCAAAAGTTTTGAACTGCATTCCTTCCTTTTTAGATATTGCTTTACAGAGAAGATTTAACTGTAATTTTCATGGAGGGCTTTGTGGCTTCTATCCATGTGCAAAGGCAACAGAGGCTTAATAAACTTGTATTTTTATTTGATCATTAAGTTGGTCAAACCTCAAAGATAATAGTTGTTAAAAGGAATGGTGATGTGTAGCCAAATTAATTTGGCTAATTCTCTAGAGGGAGAGAAAGTAGAGAGAGAAAACAAAGGTGGCGGGTGTGGTGGACTTGAGTTTTCATTCTTCAATTGATGGGTCCTACCCATCTGATGATAGATGCTTGTGGCAAGTTGCCAATCTTAAAAACTTTGAATTAGTGGGCTGGCCATTTACTTTAATAGGTTTTAGGGAAATACATGGGTTTAAGAGAATGTAGTACTATTTTTAGAGCAATATTGCTTCAGGTAGTTGTTCTTGGCTGAGAATTAGGAACCTTTGCACATGAAAAACCATGTATTAATGCAAGATGGAGAGGAAGTGGGAAAAGGAACCTCTTAATTAGTTTAACACTTGAACTTAGCCGCAAACACTCGCACTAGTCGCAATCATATTAGTTAGAGCTTATGTGCTTTCTCCATGTACTCGAGTTTAAATTTTCTTTTCCGCAGTTAGGATTAATCTAAAATAAATATTGCTTGTATAAGAAAAAACACTTAAAAACATAGCTCGTTGTGTAGTTATGCTCATATGATCACGAATTTTTCTTAGTTGTATGTAAATAGTATGAGATAAATGGGGATATGAAAATAGATAGAACTGGAATCCTGTGATTGAACTCGATCATTGGATTAATATGATACAAAAGAACTGTATGGAACTTCAGAAAAAAAAAATGAAAAAGAAGAAAAAAGATGCCTCATCATCCACAGTTTACAAAACTCCCAAACATTTTCGGTACTTGGGCCTTTGGAGAGGGCTCTTTGTCTCTGTGTGCTATCTATTTGTTTTCTTTCCTTTGTATGATATACACTCATTTTTTTTTTCTTTTTCTTTCATTTTTTTACACCATGAGAGTTAATTAAGTGTCTGGTTAATCTTCTGAATGGATAGGTAATTCTTTTTAGAATTGGGAAATGCATCTTCTATGGCAAGCTGTGGTTCTCTTTTGGACCTGTTTGGTTTCTCCTTTCCACACATTGCCAATATCTTGAGCAATTCTCATGGCATCATTTGATGCACCACTGAGCCCTCTCCTTGTGAACCCTACTGCATAAAGTCCTGCATTTCCCTTCCAACCATGGGGGAATGGTTGCTTTGGGAATCCATTCTTAGAGAAGAAATCACCTTCCTGTTAAACATAGCACAAAACAAGATTAGTCACTAGTCCAAAAACAACAATCAAAGTTACCATGAAAGTTTTTACTCTCGATGTTCGTGTACAGAAACTTTTTTGTCACAGCATCCTTGATTGACGTGTCGCGCCAACAAGTGATATGATAGACGTTGTATATGACTGAGTTTATTAAATTTCAAGAAAGAAAAAGAAGAGTTTGGAGCATTTTTCTACCTGAAGCCAAGAAGGGACATTGCTGCGGTATCCGGTGGCTAGAACAACAGAGTCGATTTCGAGGGTTTCCCCGTTAACAAGCTCAACTTGACCGGGGGAGAACCTCTTGATTCCGGGAACAACTTTAATTCCACCGGACTTGATTTTGTCCAATGCACCAATGTCCAAAACAGGAGTTTTTCCTTCAACGTTCTTCATCTCCATTGGTCCCATGGATGGCCTTTTCAGCCCGTATTTCTCAATGCTTCCGAGCACCAACCATGAAAACATCAGGAGCAACTTGTCAGCCAACCAAACTGGCAGCCATTTTAGCAAGAAAACCGCCAATTCGAACGTTGATTTTCCCAAGATTTCTCTAGGCATAACATGAACCTGTAAAAAACAGAGCAAAAATTATTAGAATTCCATCAAAAGATTAGAACTTAGTAAAGAAAATTAAGGACTCATTTGATAACCATTTCATTTATTTAGTTTTCGAGTACTATCAAAGACTTACCGAGCTTCTAACCACCATAGATGGGAAGGCATTGTGGTTACAGAGGTCAAGAGAGACTTCCATGCCGGAGTTTCCACACCCAACAACAAGTACTTTCTTTCCCCTGAAATTTTCACCGGACTTGTACTCACACACGTGCATAACTTCACCTCCAAACTCCGACAAGCCGTCGATTTCTGGCACGACACACTCGGCATTTTCGCCCGGTGGCAACGATGAGCCACCTGCAAATGTACTCAACCTCAGACCGGGTCGACTCGGTTGAGGTAACGGTCTTGACTCTCCAGAAACCGCTTGTCTCATCGTACCTTGCGGATTGAACGCAGGAGTTGAACTTCGGGTTGATCTCAAAGTGTTTTGCGTATGACTCAAGGTATTCGATGAATTGTCGTTTAGTTGGGTACTCAGGGAAGTCTTCTGGGAATGGAAGCTTGGGGAGTTGGCAAAATGCTTTTGGAAGGTGAAGTTTGAGCCTGTCGTAGGTGCGTTTTTGCCAAAGCGATGCTATGCAGTCGGCTCTTTCAAGGACAACAAAGGGTACTCCTTGGTCTTTAAGACAGGCCGCCGTTGCCAGACCTGATGGTCCGGCTCCAACTATGATTGGACCATTGACCATGATGCAACGGCGAGTGAAGAAATCTTCATGATCAGCTAATCGAAACAAGTTTTCCATGCTTATGATCAAAGAAGTAGTAGCTCAAACACTAAAAGTGTGAATTTTTTGTGGGATTTTGAGTAATAGGTTTTTAAGTACAACACAATTTGGGATTGTTTGTTGTTGTAGTTGAAAGTCGATCAAAGATCTTGAGAATTTTGAGAAGGTTAGTAAGTCGAGGTTTGCAAATGTAGAGAACAGAGTGTGTTGAGTTTGGTTTGGAGGGAGAGGAGGGGGTGGGGTGCTTATATAGATGTGAAGTGCATGTGATAGGAGTGTGGGGAGTAAATTGCGCTTTGAGAGTCACTTCCAAATCATAAACATTTAGTTTATTTTTTAGATAATAATAAACACAATTTTCCCTAACATTATTTTATTAGATCTTGCATAAAAATATTCAAGAGGCATGGAATATTTTTTGCAATTATTTTATAGGATTGTTCTTTTCTTAGGAAAGCTTTCATCACTACCACAATATGAAGGGACTTTTTTTTTTCTTTGATAATTTTTATTTTGAGAAATGCTAAGTACACTCTCTCAAAATGATACTTTTCGCAAATTCTCTGTCATCTCACAGTTTAACTTAATTTTTGTATCAATATTATAAAACATTATGTCAAAGAAAATAAGGTGACAGACAGTCCATGGAGAGTGTGACGACCCGTCCCTAAATTTTCTATGTAAATTTCTCCCTGAGTGTGTAAATTGACATTTATGCTATTTTTGGCAAAAGTGGAACTTGACGTGGACGTAATTATTCGACTTTTAATTTATTTTCTCGCTATCGTAATTAAATAGTACTCGTTGTTACGAGTGCGTGAGCGCGAGTTAGGCTTGAATTGGACTTGTAATGAAAAAGTTACGTTTAGTTAAAGTGCGTTAACAATGGGTAAATTTGTACACGTGTGTACTAATATTTCAGTATTGGAAACTATTGTTTTCAATAGTGTACGTTAGATTTCGCGTGATTTCCATTGTACAAACCTTATCTCTTTTCTCTTTAAAATCTTATATGTGCCCTACTCTACCTCACCACCAATCAATTACTTTCCACATTTTCTCATCCAATCAAACAACACCTTCTCTCTTCTTTCTGCAAACCAACGCGTAAACAAACGGGTTGTAAGATCCCACATCGCCCAGGGGTGTGGATCATGTAAGCCTGATATGTATATTCTCATCTCTACCTAGCACGATGCCTTTTGGGAGCTCATTGGCTTCGGGTTCCATCGGAACTCCGAAGTTAAGCAAGTACGGGGCCAGAGCATTCCCAGGATGGGTGACCCACTGGGAAGTTATGCTCGCGTGAGTTCCCAAAAACAAAAGCGTGAGGGTGTGGTCGAGGCCCAAAGCGGACAATATCGTGCTACAGAGGAGTCGAGCCCAGGATGTGGTGGGGGCCCGGGCCGGGATGTGACACAGGTTGAGACATTTGAGTTAAGGCTGAAACTTTTGAGGCTTTTTCAGTCCATTTTTGGACATTTGAAAGGTACAATCTTATTTTACTCTTCATAAGTTTCATTTCCATATAAAGTTTGTCAAAAATGGTTGAGAAATGAAGGTTTGAAATTTTTCCAGAAACCAGAGAACCAGACGGCGGACGGCTGAGGACCATCAGAGAAAAAGGAGAATATTCCTTCAAAGTTGACGGAATATTCTGATGTCGTTACCGTTAGCGAAATATTATGTCAAGTCTAACAGAATATTCCTTGGGTCTGTCAGCATGTGGCCTGCGTGTGGGCGCGCGTGTGGCCGTGGGATAGAAGGCGTGTAAGGGCGCGTCCAGCCTCCGGTCGACGTGTACGGGTTCGTGACTTCGTGTAGAACATCGTATATTTAAACCCTCTATTTGAGCAAACTATGAGGGTTTTTCCTAGCCTCTTTGTGTATGTGTTAATTAACTAATTACTTTAGTTATTTCACATATAGGAGAAAATTATCCCGAGGACGTGAGAGGTCAAGCAAGGCTAGGAGGCTACGATCCGACCACGTATCAGTGAGTGGGCATTTGTGTGTGTGTGTGTGTATATATATATAAAGTTTTATAGTTCCACATGTGCTTTTGTATTGATTTATACCTATCATGCCATGTTTTATTTAATTTTAGAAATGTTATTATGTGGTTGAGATTTATATACTATCATGGCATGCTCATATACATTTTACCTGCTCATCATACATTACTGCACTCGGTGTTAGTGCTCGCCCAGGGCCAGGCCAGTCTTTCACGTTATGTTCACATCTGCACCGCACGCTCGCCTTGGATCCAAGTAGTGCCAGTCCTGTCGTACAGATTGAAATAGGCAACTCTGACTCGTATGTGATCGCGAATAGCGCTAGTCTTCACATGATTGTAGCACTATAGCGTATATTATGATTACGCCCAATCTTGTTCATGTCAGAAATCCTCTGCATGAACTCGTGTGTCAGCATAGATTGATGAGCACCTGATTTTACCTATACTACTGTTGAGATATTATGATTGGCGTATTTCTGGATTTACTGTTGATTTGCATTTGATTTCATACTTATACGTAGTATGATTTTCTGGAAACTATACATGTTTTACAGCGAGGGTTAGTATGTTTAGAAAATAAATGTGTTTTATAAACCTTTGTTTTTGCCCACTCACCCTTTAGTTTTTCGCCCCTCCCGGACCTAGATAGCTGAATTTTTTATGGCATTACAAGGAATCTGCGACGGTTCTGACATATCCATAAATAATGTAGGAGCTTTTTCCTGCTGTGTACTAAGTACTTTGATTAGATTTGACTGCACTACTTAGGACTTAGGTCATCTATGCTCTGAACATTTGTGTTTGTGGGTTCTTCTCACTATTGAGCACTCTCTACTTTAGATTAAATAAATATTAGCTTTGGTTTAAATTTATCCATATTTTTTATGCTTCACTTTCCTTTTTGGTTACGTCACCTTTGAGTGACGGCCAGCATGCCTCGACTCCGATCTGTATATGTCAGAGAGTCTTCTTAGTATTTTCTTTTAATTTTTTATGGGAGTTGAATGTTGTTTGTGAAATAAGTGAGGTTAGGAAAACACTTCAATCACCCCTTGGAGGCATGCATTTAAAATGAATCAGACCAAAAAAATTGACAATTATTATTATTATCACAAAAACATAAATATCACATCTCTATTTCAACTATGCAAAAGTCTTTGAAATGTATGTTAGTAGGAGAAATGCATTCACAATAATAGATGATACCCATAATAATAGAAATATTTTAAATAAAATTCAAATTATATAGAACAAAATAATGCATAAATAAAATAAGTACATAGATAGTGCAAATTAAAATCATCATTATTAATTCACCAAAATATCATTTTAATTCAAAAAATGGGATGTTGGGAAAGGGACATGTCATCCTCAACTGATTCAATTTGGCCCACAGAGAATAGAAAAAATATCGTGTAGTTGGTGCCTACGTGGCGGAGAATGCTGACATGGATGTGTAAGCAGTGTGCTCACGTGGAGGGGAGTAGCCAAGTTGCTGTTGGGGGCTGAAAACGGACCCCAAATGGCCCACAATGCCCATACCGCCAACCGGTTTCCGCACCACGCTAGCGGCTTCCCTTGCTCCCACATTTGTCCATCTAATTTGTTAGATATGCGATGATAATATTATTTTAATTACTTGTTTTAATTTGTTGAAGGAAGCAATGATACATTCTGTATTACAGTCATAATCTGTCAAGTACATTTGTTAGGGATGAAATGTTAATTACTTTAAATTTTCCATTGTTTTCAATGAAGTAAGCAATGAGACATTCGTGCACTTACCAACTAGTTTATAATTCAAATTGACCAAAAAAAAAAAACTAGTTTATAATTCAAGTATAACATTACTAATCCAACGTAGTTTACAATGTAGATAGATTACACCATCACATGATATTAGGTTTTTTTAGTTAAAATGGTCTCTGAGAATTGCATAATACATAACTTTGATTCATGAGATTGAAAATCAATAGAAATGGTCACTGAGATTGTCCACCATCCATTATTTTGGTCTTTCCGTTAAAACTCCGTTAAGTGGTCCTGGAGCTCTTGGCCGAAAGTTTGGGAAATATTTAAAGCTTCGTAACTCAATCGTTAAGTGGTCCTGGTCCGCGGAAAAACTGGAAAACTCGTCGAAAACTAGGTAAACTTTAAACATTCACAACTTCTTCAATAATCAACGAAATCGAGTGATTCAAAAATGAAATCATACTTCTCGACGAGACAAAGAGAATGGTACCTTTCTCAATGCTAACTCACCATGGTTTGGTCGGAAAACGGCTCGAATGTGGCTAACTCGACAAGACCAAGACAACCACTTTCGAGCCGTCTTTCCAACTAAACCACGGCAAGTTATCCATCCAGAAAGGTACCATTCTCTTTGTCTCATCGAGAAGTATGATTTTTGTTTTTGAATCACTCTATTTCGTTGAGTATTGAATAAGTTATGAACGTTTAAAGTTTACAAGTTTATGGCGAGTTTTCTAGTTTTTCCGCGGACCAGTCACCTTTCAGGCTATTTTCCGTCCAAATCACGGTGATTTAGCTATCAAAAAAGGAACCATTCTCTTTGTCTCGTCAAGAAGTATGATTTTCTTTTTTGAATCACTCGATTTCGTTGAGTATTGAAGAAGTTATGAACGTTTAAAGTTTACCCAGTTTTCGGTTAGTTTTCCAGTTTTCTGGCGGGCCAGTCACCTTTCAGGCTATTTTCCGGCCATCTCCGGCAACCATTGGGCTTTCTAATAGGTATAATCTTGTTCTACACTTTCCTATCTTCATTTTGATATATTATGGGTCGAAGTTGGTTAAGAAACGATTGAGTTACGAAGCTTTGAAAATTGCCTAAATTTCCGGCCAAGAGCTCTGGGACCACTTAACGGAGTTTTTAACGAAATGACCAAAATAATAGATGGTGGACAATCTCAGGGACTATTTCTATTGATTTTCAATTTCAGCGACCAAAGTTATGTGTTATGCAAATCTCATAGACCATTTTAGCTAAAAAGCCCATGATATTATAACAATTGTACTAAAAAGCTGCTTTTGTACTGTTTTCTTACTACGAAAAAAGAAAAGAAACCCTAATTAATCTAGGATTTCCGTTTGCCTAGTATTAATGTTAATATAACATGAGGTAGGGATGTTTGATATAAACGAATATGTTTTGTCTTTGCAAGTGACCGATCGAATATACAATTGGAGAACAAGATGTTTGGATCATACCATATAGCATTTTGCTACTATATTGCATTTTTTCTTATTGATTTTTGAAATTACAAAGTTCATAACTTGCCGACTCTATTACTCCCACAAATTAGTTTTAAAAATTGAATTTTAACCAACTTTTTTAGGTAGAACGGGCGCACTCTCACCCATCTTATAAAATTACATACTTTTTCTAACACTTTGGGAATTTAAAAATAAATGTAATGCATGCCAAATAAAATGAACCACGATCTTGCAGCCAGCTAGCCTTATTAGATCGCATGAATCTGACTGGCTACATTTTACTATGTTATTTGATAAACCCTAGAGGTTTGTTCATAGTACGCAGAAAGCTGAGAGAAGTTGATACTGTGATCTACTTTCGGTATTTCGACACGCGTCCCCTGCTAAAGCTAGCTAGAAAGTGAAGTTTTAGAGCTTTTCTTAATTAAGTTGATTATGACGGTGATTAAACCCAGGTTTAACTTTTTAGGGTTTGTATAATAACTTATAAACTTGTGTGAAATGGCTAGCTTAGGACTGCCAAAGTACACAACTTTGTGGCTATGCATGAATAGTTTTGAGTTGGAAAAATCATGGGTCTGCGTCTGTCCCACTCTACTGATCATCTCAACCCCTACTTGGAGCTCTGAGCATACGAAAAGATATATATATATATATATATTCATGGGAAGAGGAGAGGGAAGCATGTGCATGAAAGCCTTGAATTCCATGAGAGTCTCTCCTTTTCATGAAAGGTTTTGGAAGATATAAGCTTGGCACTTATAAGAATTTCTATATTATATTGGCTTTGAAGTGAGTAGTACCATCATCTCTATGATCAAAATGAATATCCAAAGTTGCTTTGCAAGCTAGCTAAGCTCTTACCTATTCATTTACTCCCAACCCCAATACTTCATTTGCCACCAATAGTACTTTGATGGTGTAGGAAAATGGGTTATGAGGTTTTAGTTTTTCTATATTGCACTATGATGTTTTGATATTCAACCATTAATTGTTTTGACAATTAAATGGTTAATGATGCAATTAACCTAACAAAATGTGTAAACTAGACAAATGTCAAGAGATTAGAATACAATGCGAAAAAGAAAAAAAATTTCTCGTAACCAGCCTATTTTGACACTGACCTTAAAACTTGATAGTGTGAAGTACTTTGCATGCTGGATAACCTCTTACCTAGTCACTTACATCTATCCCCAATATTTCATTTGTCATCAACACTTTTATTTTTTGTAGAAAAACAAACCTCCAAATACAACATACAAAGGTGATAGATATTGTGATATATACGAGAGAGAAGGAGAATATATATATATATATATATATATATATGAGTTTGGTGTGATATATGATATATCCCATGCATGATATGATAGGGATATGTGTTTTTGTTGTTATCCCTATGGCTTGTATATTCTACCAGCCTTGCAATACTCCACTGCCAGTCTGCCAGCTTGGTGGCTCATAATCTTATTAGGGACGCTTTCTAGGATGGAGAAGAGTTGTTTTGTAGCTTCCCTATTCTTTTTCTCTTCTTTCATATGGCAAGATCGTTAGGGCTAGCTTTCTTCTCTTTCATCGAAATATGCATGCATGCTTTCATTCTCTATGGTCGGCGGTACTTGCTAAGAAGCAAGCGCGTTAGTGTTGTGTATTGGGAAGAATATTTATCTTTATGAGTGTAGATTAATTAATTAATTGAATAATCATGGAAAAGGTTTAATTTGTTAAATCTATAATGAGTTTAATCAGTCACGCGTGAAGGAAAGTACTTCCAAGAAAAGCGAAATCATTAGGATATCACTGGCTTCCTAGTTGTTGTTTATATATGCTAGCTATGCTAAATGGCAACTTAATTCTCACCAAGCAGAAAGTTAACTCTCTAAATGGTCTCGGGGAAAGTGAATGGCGGTGCCAAGTGGAGGGCATGATACTTGGGTTAATCTTAATCTTAATCTTAATCGTAGGGTAGCTGCTATATGTGCAACAGATTGGTTACCTAGTGGCATGTTGGACAGTTGGAGATCAAGTAAAGAAATGAAAATTTTGGGCAGAGTGATGTTAGGGAGACCAAATGTTTAAATAAAATTTTGTAAACCAAATGAAGTGGACATTGATGATTGAATTATCATTTAAGTGTTGATTAACGTCCTTATTTCATATTGGTGACATCATTTGGTTTGCAAATTTTGTTTAAAAATTTGGTCTCCTTAACATTATCCAATTTTTGAACCAAATTTGCCAACCAAATAATGTGTAACCAATAGGAAATAAATGCGTTAATCAATACTTAAGTACTAATCCAATTATCAACATCCGTATCTTTTGGTTTACAAAATTTAGTTTGAAAATTTGGTCTCCCTAGCATTACCCTTAAAAATTTGGTCTCCCTAGCATTATCCATGCTAGATAGACCAACCTTTTAGATCATATTTGCAAATTATGTAATGTATCACCAATAGAAAGTAGGCTTAGCACATTAATCAACACTTAAATAATAATTTAATCATCAACAACCACATCATATGGTTTATAAAATACAATTTAAATTGATAGTCTCTCTAGCATTACCCGAGATTAAAAATGCTTATGATAGTGTTTAACCAAAAGGATAATGCTAGGGAGACCAAATTTTTAAACCAAATGATGTGTCACCAATAGGAAATAAGCACGTTAATCAAATAATGTTAGGGAGACCAAATTTTTAAACCAAATTTGCAAACCAAATTATACATCACCAATAGGAAATAAGCACGTTAATCAACACTTAAGTAATAATCCAATCATCAAGATACACATCATTTGGTTTACAAAATTTTGTTTGAAAATTTTGTCTCCCTGGCATTACCCTTAACCAAAATGGTACTTATGTTATCCACACACCCCTTTTTACTTCTTACACACCTTCTTAATGTACAACCGTCGGACCGACTGAATTAAAGAAAATCAAAGGATAGGAACTAACAAAGGGTGTGTGAAAAGTAAAAAGGATGTATGAAAAGCACACATTTAACCAAAAAGTTGAAAAAAATTAGCACATGCTATGTGATATTTCTTTCAATAAGCACTTTAAGTACTTTTTTAAGAGATTATGACTGTGTTTGGAAATATATTTAAAAAGATTGAAAGCATTTTTTTATAAAAATGCTTTTGGAACCAATCCTTTGTAAAAATGCAAGTGAATCTTAAAAAAACACTCGAAATGCTTTCTATAAGAAGCACATAACTGATGTTTATTTCAAGTACTTTCAGAATCTAAAAAAAAACTTTCACCAAAAGCGCTTTCAGCTATTTTGAAAGAAATTTTAAATGAGATTTATATATGCTACTAGCACATAAAAATACAATAACTTTACATGGGACACTGGTCACAACCACCACGGGTGGTCCAGTGATTGAGGATGAATTATAGGCCCGTATTTCACACGGTATGTCTTAGATTAATTCGATCTCTTGCACTTGTGAATTGCACGATGGTGGCCAGAAGGAGGTTGAAATGCCTCTGTGAAACTTCCCAACCCTCAAAATAATGGATTGTCGTGACGAGCTACCAGCTGGTTTTTTCTTCTTTTTTTCTCTTTTTTAAGGACGTTGGTCACGTCTATTTTAATAGAAACAGTTGATGTAGAGATATATACTAGATGAAAAACAAAAATGAGGTATATATTACTTAACATGGCATATGGTCCATATCAAATTTTTATTTTATTTAACTTTTGGTGAACGTCTTAATTATTATCCAGAAAATATAAATAGAGGGCAGGTAAAAGTTTTAGTTTCTTTTTAGGTGTGCTTAAATATGTAGGATGTCCCTCCTCATTCAATTATTAGTTTACTTTGAGATGATATTTGAGAGGGTTGATAAGAACACTTTTAACAAAACATATATATATATATACACACACACATATTCTTTTATCCTTCTTTCCTATTCATCATCTTCCTACACACACACACACACTGGCGAAGCTACAGAGGGACAGGGAGGGGCGTCCGCCCCTCCCCTCACCGGAAGTGAAGCCCAGGAGCGACGGTCCGCCCCTCTGCTCCCGTCAGAAAACCTGCAAGTTGTGAAGCCCCTTCCTAATCGGATAGCACATTAGGCGAGACTAGGAGGGAGGGATTAAGAAGAACTATTCAAGTCTGGGCGGGGTTGGTCGGGGTGGGTGGGCGTATACGAAGAAGCCGGAATCTGAAATTTTTTTTGCAAAGTCGCGCCCGAGGAAGAAGATGAGATCTCAACAGCCATTTTAATTCCATGGTTTATTTAAGATGGTCCCACCATCTTTTTAATCACTGCACATTTCTTTTAAATAGTCCCCCATCTTCTATTTATTACTTTTTATATCCCTTATTTTTCTCTTTCTTAACCTAAATATCTTTTTTTTCCCTCTCTTGACCCAATATCACTTTTTATTTCTTTTAAAATCACACCATATATTTTGTATCTAAAACTCTCACCTTTTTAAAAAATAACGTTTTATTTAATGTTTAAATATAATTTTGTTAAAAAGGTGTTTAAATTTAATTAATTTATATAATAGATTATAAATTTACCTAAATCAGTCTAATCTGCCTAGACCCTGCTTACGCACAATATCCCAACCCACCGCCCGATTAGTGCTAGCATCTTTTAGAACCTTGTTTTACAATCCCTCTTTCTAATTCTTTGCCTTCTGTGTGCCCAGATTGGCTGCAGTCTGCAACATTCAATCAACCAACAGCAGCCTTGCAGCTGCTTTCCGTTCCATTCCAAGTGAAAGCCAACATAGTCGATTTGATACTTATGAGTGGTTGGAGTAAAATATAGCAAGAGATGCTGTATTTTGTCGTTATTGCCATATTTTCAAATGAAAACAGGAGATGCTGGCAGTGATGTCTTCACTGAAAAGGGTTTTTAATGTAACTTGTTTGTATTGATAAATTATGGACAATATTACTATATAAACGGACTTGGTTGTTTCCCTTTTTTTGAACTTTGCACTTTTTAAATTCGCCCCTCCCCCTGCTAATTCCTGGCTTCGCCACTGCACACACATATATATATAGTTTTGGTAATCTGCGAACGTGTATTCACACTTCTTTCTTGGTCAAACCAGAAGTAACTAATTCCATTTCTCTTATTTGGTAGGAAAGGGTTATCTAATAAAATTTAAAATTTTAGGTTAGGTCCAATTCATGATTAAGAAAGGACCCAAAAAGATTACAAGAGAGTACTCTCTCTTCTCTCTCTCTCTCTCTCTCTCTCTCTCTCTCTCCATGTTCATTCCACTCACAACAAGTTTTTAAAGCCCGATCTCATTATTGTTTAGCAAAAAAGATAATCGAGTTAGCGACTACCCAATGATTAAAACAACGTTAGGAGAATACCTCGCCTACCTCACAAAGCAACGGCTCGAAATGCATCCTTATACTGAATTCTAATCCAACGGCTCGGTTTATTATTAGCTAGGGTTTCAAGAGACAATCAAATGCCTCACATGACATGCACCGAGGAAACTAATAAAATTTTCGAGAAAAATCACAAAGAAAAATAAAAACAAAGAAAATCTATACAATTTATATGGACACATAAGAACTTTGGAAAGATTTGAAAGATCTTCGTTCCAAAACCTCCATATGTTTTCTTTCATGTAGTTGACGAAATACAAGCAATACCAAAACATGATTAATTAATTCCAAGGAATATTTATCGCATGTGGTTGGATTTGTTCTAGATATTTGTATTGCGAACATAAAATCTTAGTGATGATAATATGATTAGTACCAAGATACCGGTATTAACATTTGTTTAGGTTTTTGGTCAAGCCTAAAATTAATGACATAATTCTACTTTAGGTCAAGTGGTCAACATGCATATTAGTGAGACAAGTACAATATTAAAGACATGGTTTTTACTTTTTGATTAAGAGTAGGGTTTTTTTTTTTTCTTGAAATCAAATGCAATTATGCAGAGAGTAGTTATTTTACATGAAATTGGTTGTTACTCGATTTTTTTTTTTTTGGTCAACTAGTCAAATTGATTTAAACAATTAATGTTTGGGAATTGTTATTAGCACTCCAAACTTTCTATAATTAAAAAGAAAAATACACTTGTGAGAAGTGTAGAATTAGATTTTTAGAGTGCTAATAACAGTTTCCTTAATGTTTTCATTTTTAATATAACATGGCCGGCCAAATAAGCATTTTTTTTAAAATTTATTTTGATTAAGGAGATGGAGAGGGTTCGCAACTATTCCAATATAATAGGGAAGTGAGAGTTTCAAACCCGAGACACGAAATCCAACACCTTATCCACTAAAATATTCGACCACATGCAAATAAGCATCTATTTGACCAAAAATCACAAGTTTATTACCATCAAATTTGTGTAAAAATTCCAACTAGCAGCTTCCTCAACATGTGATTGTGTGATCACAATAAAACTTCAGCATTCTTTGGGAACGTAGAGCAGTTTTAGATGAAATAACCCCTAACGAGGAACTTGGCATTTCATGAACTTTTTTCGTTTGGTACTAATTTGTCGGACTTTCCAGAACGCTAAAATTATTACTTAGTTTTTAGATCATTGTATCAATTCCTCGTTTTTTTAACTTCTCTTAGTATATAGCATGTGCCGCAACCAATTTTGATATAAAAGAGAGAATTAAAATTGCTATAAAATATGATTTTAATTAGAGCCCTAAACTAAGGATTACGCTGAGCAAAATAGTGGTCACCCAGTAAGGATCCCAACTCCCCAATAATCAGCATTGTGTTAATCACATGGCAGAGAGCATGACTACGTGTTTGTTAATTTGAATCATTGATCCCTTGAAAGTGGCTGACCTCATAAATTCCGGTGTGTGATCTCATTGTTGCTTCACATAACAATAATATTTACAAGTAAATATAAATTTAGTGAAATAGATTAGAATATTTGTCATCATCATTTTATGCAACTAAGTTCGAATTCTTACAATGTAAGTAATTATCTTATCATTTGGTAAAAAACAACGCACCTAACCCCAAAAGATTGAAATGAAATGCTCTCTCTCTTGTCAAAAAATAAAAATGCTCATTCCTTCATTTTGATAACATAACTCCCAACATCTATAGATGTATAATATACACTTGTAAAAGAAAAAGCTATAGTGGTTGACTCAAAAAGTCATTTTACACTTTTCATATATTTTGTTTTTAAATATAAAAAGTTTGAAAGGTAGACTGATCTTGTTTGATATGCCAATAATAATATATTATTGACTTGTTTGAACGTACTTTTAAAATTACTAATAGTATTTTTGGCAAAAATACTTTTGAAACTAATTCTTCGTTAAAATGCAAGTAGATTCTGGAAAAAAAAAAATACTTGAAGTGCTTTCTATAAGAAGCACATAAATGGTGCTTATTGCATAAAAAACTTTTAGTGCTTTTAAAATCCAAAAATATTTTCTCTAAAAATGCTTTCAGTCATTTTAAAAGCATTTTCAAATGATTCATATATATTTTTATTTATTTTGCTAATGGTACCTTATATATTACATTATCTTATATGTATTCAGTTGATGAGATCGGAAAAACAGTTTCGAATGAAGTCTCAAGTTATCTAACCACGAGCTGATGGTCTAGAGGTAAAGGACGGATTACGAGGATTCCTTAAAACTAAAAACTGGAGGTTTCGACCGGTTTGAAACCCGCTACTGGTGTAGAAGCCAGATTTGTGGCCAGAGGGAGGCTGAAATGCCTCTGTGAGTCTTTCCGGTCTCCTAAAAGGATGGATAACCGTGACTTGCCATCAATTGACCCCTTTAAAAAATAAAAAAATAAAAAGTCTCAAGTTATCTCCTAAATGGTCACCCAAATATCATGCTAGAGTCATTGCACCTGGCGAAACCAAAGGCTTGCATGTGGCATCGGGCTTATTTTTTATGTTATTTATTTTCTAAAATTTTTGTGAATTTTCTATTGGAGACTTCTCTTAATCCTAGGTGCCGCCCCCTTCCTTTGTAATTATACCACAAACCCCATCGAAATCCATTTATAGATTTAGTCTTCCAAGTTCGAGGGTGAGAGCGAGAGTGAGAGAGGATTCAGGTGAGGTTTTGATTGAAAATGGGATTAGAAGTGAAACATGTGGTAATTCTTAATGAGATGTGTTTGTAGATGTTTGACTAGGTTTTCTAAACCAAGTTTTATATTGAATACGTCACATGTTTTTTTGCAATTAATTAATCCCACATTGTGGTACTTAACTCATATACTAATTGGAATTATCATCTTAGTAACCAAAAATCATCTGATTAATAGTAGAGTATGTCAATTTAAATATCTAGACATTGAAAAAAAAGGGACACACTCAGTTTCTAAAGTTTCATGCCAAAAAATTGTAAACATGCTTTAAAAGTAAGAATACCTTCAACAATAATGTGTACCGGTAAGTTTAAGGCTTGATATCAACTCCAAAGAATAAATAATTACCCCATAAACTATTTTAATTTCATCTTACATTTATTTGTAAGATAATTCATATTTTTTGGGCTGTTATTACCATGAAGACAAATTTCTTAGAGATAACCTAGAAAAAATATATATATATATATATATAGGGTTAATCTTTGTTTACTACCCTCAAGTTTCGTGGTTTTCAACATTTAGTACATGAAATTTTTTTCGTCCCAGAGTCATACCTAAAGTGTTAATTTTGGGACAGTCTCATACATCCGTTAAGTTTTCCGTTAGAACTTCTGTTAACTGATGACGTGGCGCTCATGTGGACAATTACTAGGCGCCATGTGTCAATATGGGCCCACTTCAATATTAAAAATTTTAAAAAAAAACAAAAAAAAAAAAAAACAAACAAACAAACATCCGTCTCCTTTCTCATCCCATGCACTCTCTCCTCCATCCTTTCTCTCTTCCGCAACCCGCACCCCTTCCCTCCCTTCTCTCTTCTGCACCTGCACCACCCTCCCTTCTCTCCTCTGCAACTTGTACCCACCCTCCCCGCACACCCAACTCAACAAAATCACACCCAAAGGAATTCCAATTCAACAAAAATTTGGTATTTTCAAGTATGGATCTTCTAACCCAGAAGAAAAACCCAGAAAATGTAAACTCGAAGCAGGTGGAGGAGACCCAAATCCTCCTAATTTTCTAGAAAACTATAAAGTTAAAAGAAAAAAAAAAATCAGATCAACTAATTTTGGGTTTCTTTTGTGAACCCAGAAAAATTGGGTCTCTTTCGAGATGAAAGAAAACGGAAATAGAAAAGGAAAATCAAAAGGAAAAAGGAAGAATAAGGGAAGAATAAGAGACAGGAGGGTAGAGAAAAGGCCAACGCCGCTGCATCACTGGCAGATTTTGAAGCTGCTTCAGCAGCTGATGTTGAGTCTACAAACTGCATATATCCTCATTCACACCACAGCATGTGATTCGCACCACAAGAGGGACGTACATCAACAGCCGCAGAGGGACGTGCATCGAAGGCCTTGGCGTACTCAGTGGCGATGAAGAAAGGTTAATAGGCGATGATAGCCGCCAAGGAAGCCTCCATGGCAGCAACACGGGACTCCAAGGCAGAGTCGCAAGTAGCAGCGGATCGGCTGGCGTGCACAGAAGGGAATCCAGGAATCGATATGGGTGATACCATTGTTAGAACCCAAATGTCAAACCCTAACTCAACCCTAACTAATGCATATAGAAAAGAGGGAATGAGGAAGATAGAAGGAGCAGAGCTCCAATATTTTTTTTTTGTATTGATTTCTTGGTGTAAATTCTGATCTGGTAGGAGGGCTTGATGGGTTCTTGCAAAGGAGATAAGGGAGGCAGAAGAACGGACGGAGCGAGGGAGAAGAGGGTGCGGGGATGAGGGAGGAGATGGTTGTTTGTTTTACTTTTTTTTTTTTTTTTAATTTTTTAATTATTTTTTTAATATTAAAGTGGCCCTATATTGACACGTGGCGCCCATTAATTGTCTACATGGGCGCCACGTCATCAGGTAACAGAATTTCTAACAGAAAACTTAACGGATGTATGAGACTGTCCCAAAATTAACACTTTAGGTATGACTCTAGGATGAAAAAAACTTCATGTACTAAATGTTGAAAACCACGAAACTTGAGGGTAGTAAACAGAGATTAACCCATATATATATATATATATATATATATATATATATATATATATATATATATTGGCCCAAGTTGGGACCAAAATTATTTTTAGACATATATAGAGTATCACTATAGAGATTTATTGTATGTGTGATTTTGATTTTGATTATGTTTCTTTACAAGTTCAAGATATAATGTTTGGGGTTAAGTACGTAGAACTACTCAACTATTTATTAAGACTGATTATTAACTGGTCCAAAACTTTTGAAACATTAATTTTAAATTACCACCAAATGTTTTGATAGTTGGATATATATCTGTCATGTCACTAGAGAATACACTAAAAGGTATGTTCATTTTTCACTAACACGTCATCTATAGAGGTTTAAATCCACAAATTGGTTGCTTTTAGCTAAGTTGTTAATTTTTAAATTGGCTTTGATTAAAAGGGTTAGCTTCAGGATTCAGAGTTTCATAGATAACGTGACAGTAAAATTAAAACATGCCCTTAAGTTTATTTGTCTACACAATCACTTAACGGTGATAACATAATCATTTAACAACAGTAACTAATGGATATCCAATTTTCAAAATTTTTATTTTAATGGGAATATATTAAGACGCTGGGACCAATTTTATGTATCGATTATTATTAATTGCATATGATTTAATTTATTTACTAATGTAAATCTGAAAAGCTAACACCATTTTAGTGTTCATGCTCCCTTCCATACATTCAATCATAGGCGATATACAATACGATGCTTTGTTTAGCTTCCCTCTTCGCACACATTCTTCATTATAAGGATTTTAATAAATTAAAATTTTCTGTCAGAATCTCAAGGCTTCTCGAGAAAACAAGTTTTGCAGGTTGGAACTTCAACAACTATGTCTACGTGCCCACACATAAAATAATAATTTGTCTACGTGGATATTTTAGGTGAAATGAGATTCATGCACATACATATACACGTCAATCCCCATTGACGCAGTCTCATGCTCCTGTATCCTCCCAAAGCTGCCATATAGAACTCAATAATTAACAAAAATAATGCATCTTTAACACTTGTCCGCGAAACCCTAGCTGCATTTGTCCTTGAAACCCTGGCTACTGTAGATCAGAGCAGAATGTAGAGAAGAAACTCATAAAAAAATTATTATTTTTTATGATGTTTCATGGCTTCTGCATTTGCATGCACAGTTCCACATGTTAGCCAGTCAGGCATTCTCTAAGGCCGGCCTCGACACGTTGGATTAGCTTTGCGACTATAGAAAATTTGATGGAGTATGATAATTGACCAAAAAAAAAAAAGATGGAGTATGATCGTCGCTATGAACTGATCCTAACCGTCCAGAAATTAAATGTTTGTAAGTAGCTTGTCATGAGAGCCACTAATTTTCATTTTCTGTTATTTTTATTTATTTATTTTGGCACAATGAGAGCTACTAATCAAATTCAATCCATGTGATGTGACCCATCTAATAGTTATAAACTATTATTAATGGTGAGACCCTATGGGTTTTCCTCATTTGGAAACTCAAAACTCTATGTTGGAGTCAATTGCGTTATGACGGAAAGTCAACTATTTGTTTAGTATTTTTGCAAACCAAATTTTTCAACCACCACGCTTAATATACTCACTCAATTCTTGATGAATACTTAGATGGCAATATAGATAGATACATCATCAAATGAATAGCAGGGTAATGCTAACGTTTTTCAAACTAATATTACCACTTTATTAACTTATTAACTGATTAGTAAGTCATCAAAATTTTGTTAGCAGTAAACACGGTAGAGTAATAAGTACAACTAAACTCTGTAAAATTTAAAAATAAAAATAAAATAAAAAAAGCACTAATTGATTACAGTTCGAACTTTCTATGTACATATTCTAGCCTTTTTATTATTATTAAGGGGAAACTTGATATAAGTCCAATTTTTTGAGCCAATAATAGGAATAGTCCTATTTTTCAAATTAAGTCCAATTTGTTATATTTAATTATTTAATTATCAATAGTTATTTGTTCAATAATAAGATTTATTATAAAAATCAAATTTCTTCCTAATTATCTCTTTGCTTATTTCTTTTTATTTATCTTTTTGTTATTTCTCGTTCTTCCTTCTGCTTTAAATCCTATTTATAGATTTTATTTTTAATTTTTTAGTCAACCTATATCACATGTTAATTATATTTATCTGCCTATATGACAGATTTTTTATTTATTTTTATAATCAACCTGTCACAGATTAATGTGTCTTACTTGTAGGTATTTTATGTTTTTTCTACCTTTTAATTAGGTTTCATATCTCACGTATAGGTATAATATACATTCATATATTTGTTACTTGAGTTAGGGTAGAATGTTTTGCAGATAAATTTATGTTAGTATATTAGTTTTTTTTTGTTATAAGATATTAATTATATTTTTTGAAGTTGGAAAATTAATAATATTAGAAGATTTTAATTGATTTTTAATATTTTTAGAAAATATAAAAGGAGTATAAAAAAATAAAAACATATGATTAGATAACTGTACTCACTCCTAAAAACACTCTACCTTTTTGGACGTGAATCTAAAAGCCTCAATTATTAATTACCGTTTGACCATTTATTTGAGGGGAAATGTGTTAAAAAAACATTTTCCAAATAGTAGTAATAATAAAAGAAAACAAACTAAATGCGGTGAGAAGTCGGCGATTCTACCTTTGAATATCTGGATTGTGTTTTGAACAAGATCGTTTAAGCTCACTACTCTCTAGCATGCACACTCACTGCTATCTAACATGCATGCATGGGTGATCTTAACTAACTTTGCAACTGCATTAACTGCAAAGATCTTATAATATTTTCCGATGAACTACTCGTTTAGGGTTTCAAACCAGAACGTGACCCTTAAACCATAATTAGAGATTAGCTTACGATAACTCATGAATGGAGTTTGACCATATTGGAACAAAGAGATCTCGATTCTTTGAAACACATGAGACCACATGGATCAGCCGATTTTAACTACAATTTTGGAATATTAGTGACTGCAGTTAGACCGTTAGTGAGATATTTATTAGTCAAATGTCGTTGTTAGCAAATTAAAATCCCATTTTACCAAACTAATACATGTGCAACAGGTATATGATCAGCCACCCATGATCACCTACAAAACCTTGATTTTTGACCAACTAGTTAATCTCCATAATCCATATGAATGTTCAATTATACTAATTAAGATGGTCACCATTGACTGTTACCCAATTAATACATTTGGATTTTTTATTTTTATTTTTCATGCTAGTTTCTTTGAGAAATGCTAAGTAGACTCTCTCAAAGTAGGACTCTCCGCCACCTCATGTTTTTTACACAATATTTTATAACGTTGGCATAGAAATTGTGCCAAAAATATAAGGTGACTGAGAGTCCACGGAGAGTCCCACGTAGTCTCCTTAGCATTTCTCATTTTCTTTTGGTATAGTTGTGGCAAACCATATTTTATCTATTAGCATATAAATTAGTTGGTTAGTTTTTGTTTTTGTTTTTGTTTTTTTTTTTTTTTTGGAAACATTAGTTGGTTAGTTTGTTATTGGAAAATCTACATGCGGTTTGAGATGCTTAATTATGCTAAATTGTAGCATTAACCAAAACATTTCCTTCTCAAAACCTTCTGTGAGCTGTCGGTTTCTGCACCAAGGAGGACAACAGTTGGCTACTTTGGCCACTTGTACTATTGTAGTGACAAGTTAGATATTTGAAAAGCTTGATTAATGTCTTCACTAATAGAAGCATGTTCCACCTTAAAATACCCAAATATGTTCATTTTTAATGTACTCTGAAATTAACACGCGTGCATAGATGATTGGCTGGTATAGATTGGAATGTATTAATCACAAATAGCACTCATTTACGTATACATAAACGACTCACAATAATATTCCGTCGTAATGTATAGAGTTTTTCCTTTGAGCTCTAGTTATAAGGCCAAGCTAAATGGAACTCCACTAATCCAACGGTTGGGGTACATTGAGACAGTCATAATTGAGGGGGCATTAGTTTTGAAATGTGGGTTTTCTTCTCCTCTACATATGACACGAACTTGGCTGCACTTATTGGAAAACTTTGAGTTGCAACCTCAATTTGGAAACAAATATGATAAGGTCGTATCAAAATGATGATCTTCAAAGAGAAGGCTCAATCTGGATGCATTTGATGTGCCATGTGATAACGAAAGTGACACACTCGGACTTCTCCTATTAGGTCAACATCATCTCATTCATCCTCGATTGAGTAAGACAAATTTAGAGCACATTATTTATGATTGCAAATTTCACGACAACGAGATCACGTCGGCTACCTAGTTTTTTTGTTTGAGTTGAAGAATGAATCTTAGCTTGTATTACAGAGTCAAGGGAATTGACTAGATTAGGGTTTGGGCAGCAGCCATACAAATGGAGCTTATTAATTTGTATGTTATTACTTAATTAGGTTTATGTACGAGTAACCACTCAACATTTAGAAGATATTTTAAATGATGTGGACGAAAATAATGAAGTTGATTTTTATTGACATGTCATATACTAAGTCATGGATTCTCCAATCGGGTCTTTTTAGCGAAGTTAAAGCCTCAATATACTTGGCTAAAAGGGGAGATTGGGAAATTCAGAGCCCCATAGATAAATTGAGGGTGAAAACTCTCTTTAATATTTGCCTACGTCATCACCAACGACAGTGACCTAACAGATGTACAGTTTTCACTAACAATAGTGACATAGCAAATCTCTAGTTTTCAAAACGGTAGATGATTGTTTAGAATATAAAGGTTGTGGCCAATTTGAGACCAGCCTTAAAAATTAGATAGTATATTCATACTTAACCCTACTACTTATTGAGCTTGAATTCACTAGAAGAAAAAAGCTCATCTATCACGGTGAATGTCCGTGATAAATTGCAATCCACCACGGACACTATGCCCGTTAGTATTCTGGATGTGATAAAAAGTCTAAGTTTCTACCACGGGCTATGCCCGTTGTCAAATGCAATATAACCACGGATTGTACCCGTGGTAGATTGAGATCTAACATCACGTGCTATGACCGTTATCGATTACTAATTGACCACAGCTAATGCCCGTTATAAATTATTTTTCAAAATTAAAAAAAATTATTTAACAAATATATATATATATATTAGTACAGAATAACCAAACAGGGGAAAGCAAACAACCCATTACCAAATTTCCCAAATCCAAATTAAATAAATCATACAGTATATTGCTATACACTAACAAAAAGTTCCAGCCTTTAACGTTCAGCAAAATGAATGTAGAAGTAGGCCAGTAATGGAGGAACTTGTAGAAGTAGTCGAACGTTTCCAAAGACGACCCAAATGAAATAAGGCCCCCATTTGTGATTCTCAATTTCCTTCAATTTCCAAAAAAAACTTTGACCGAAATTGAACTCGGATGTTAACTGGGATAACATTATAGTTAAACGAATGATGATTAAGTTAAACAATTTACTAGTTGGGTAGGGTCGGCGGGCTAAGTACAAATTTGGTACTTCTTGTTGACCATTGGAAATTATGAGAACTTTCTCGGCGTCTCCGTCGTCGTTTGGGCTTCCGAATTGCGACAAGGGTGTCCTGTCGTATGGCCAACGGCAGCACCAAGTAGCCCTCGTAGTCTATGTGCTCTCTGGTCAAGTTCACTCTCCTTGAATCCACCGTCCGGTAAAAAACTCAAACAGAGGCACAAAATTGAAAATTGAAAAAAAAAAATCCCCAAAGAGAGAGATAAAAAGGACCCACCTGAAGAGCGAGCAAAGAGCTGGGCCTCGTCGGGTTGGGAGGAGTGGCCGTAGACGGCTTTGAGGGTGTCGTGAATTGGTGGGGATCGGAAGGTCTTCGTGTTTTGCCATTTGTGCCATCAATATGATTAAACACAAACAGAAAGCTCCCTGTGACGGTGACGATGACGCAAGCAAACAAAAGCTTTAAGTTATCTAATTAGACAATATTTAGGACACTCTTTGATGAAGGCGATGATGATTGGATTATATAGGACACTAAAGTGAATAAAATCTTGGGTACCTGGAAGACATGGTAATGAAGGCGACGGCGGAGGCGGAAGTGAGAAAAGATTCAGAGGACTAAATGCTTCAAAGGCCGGAGACTATTGGTGGTGAAGGCAGCATAGAAGGATGCGTTCTGGTACACTGAGCGACTGTCTGAATTTCTCGCCGGTTTGCGGGGATAGAGTGACCTGTTGCTTACTTTAAACGTGTGGTATATGGCAGTTCCATCTCTGCAGTTTGCAACTGTTGTTGAGAGTTCGTGGCTTCGTGCCTATCTGAAGTATTTTTTTTCTTTTTTTATTTATTTATTTACTTCTTGTTTTCTGCATAGCAGAAAGATAGAATGTGACTAAGACCGGCCGGAGACGGAAGAGATGGAGAAACGTTTTCTTTTTAGGGTTTTCGTCCAGTTTCGCGCGAGGTGAAATAATTGGGATTTTAGATTTAATATCCTCTAAAATATTAAAAAAAATAAAAAAATAAAAATCCACCACGGGCCTATGGCGTGGTGAATTTTCAAAAGGCGGTGTGGTCGTTTGAAGTAACCACAACGAGCAAATCGTGTGGTGGTTTTGATATTCCATCACAAGATTGAAAACCGTTGTAGATTATTCATTTTTAACAATGGGCCATAATCTGACCATGGTGAATTAATGTTATCTACCACGAGCTATATTTAACCGTGGTAATTGAATAGTTCTACCACGAGCTGTTGATGTCTGTGATGAAATTGATGTGGTAAATATGCTGTTATGTACTAGTGATTACTTCAATACAATCCTCTTGTCCGGCCCTAATCACAATCACTTCCACTAAAGTTCATGACACACAGTCGTGCTTCTATTTTATTAACAGTTTAACAACACAACACGTTTACATTTATTAACAGTTTAACAACATAACACTAACGCGGTAGGACTTTGTGATTGTTTACACGAATGCCGAGGAATGGACCCAACAATACTAGATAAAATTTTGTTGCATAAATAACACGATATTGTGGTTTTTGTCTAATTTCAAAGTGGCAGGAGGAGATTAGATAGAGTTATTTCAGGGGACCAATGAACCATGGACCAAAATACGAAAGTGATAAATTGGTTCAGGCAGGTACCCTTCAAAGATTTACCCACATGGACCCAAAATTTAGTGGATAGGGTCCAATCTGGTGCAATAAGACTAGTTTTGCAAGCTGTACAAACAAAGCCGACGAAGGGCGTTGTGCTGGTTTGAAGAAAAATATAGGGTGGTCCAGTAGGGGTCCTAAATTTGTTATATGGTCCAGAGGCTAAGTGAGGAACGAGGACTTTCTTGTGGTTGACAAGGGCATGTGAAGCCCCTTGTGAAATAGGTGAAGGTACTTGGCAAGTGCCATGTGAAATCCTCATGGCTAGGGAGAAACAAAAAATTTTGAATCAAATTTTGATTTGATTTTCAAGGGCATGTCCGTGTGCAATTATGTCTTAGGAAATCAAGGTTGCTAAGAGCTAGATATTTTATCAACTTGTTGTTTGATTTCTATGTGTTTTGACTTTAGAAGTTTGGAGAGAGGTGCAGCAATTGGGAATAGAAAAAATGGAAGTCAAAGATGGTGATGCACAAGAGGGCTTTATTGCATGTCAACTAGCTTCTCAAACAAGATCAATTCTAGAGTGTCAGTTTGTATATGACTGGCGAGATGACCAATTTTTTCTTCAAATAGGCTAAAAGAGAAGCCAGGAGGTTATTGACACTCGTGGGGATGAAAGTTTAAAGTGTGTAAAGGTCATTTCTAATTCTACCGTATTTCCCGTCACATGACCAAGTACGTGATAAGAAGGAGAAATTCGTCGAATATAGATAGCAAAGATTTTATCGTCTGAATTGGAATTAACCATCACACTACATGGATCAAGCCGCCTTGCATAGTTTTCCATCTCTTTATTTGATATTAATGAGTTCAAGGATATTATTATTGTTTAGTAGGTTTGCCTAGAGGAACCCAAAATTTATAGTTCGTAAAATTCCACCATACAATTTGGTTTAAGGGACAGAGAAAATAGCAGTAGACGGTTTTGTAACTCAACTGAATTTGGAAACACCATAAGCATTCAACCCTTCTCTTTTGTCCCTTTGTAGTACCCTCATCGTACCCTCATCGTACAATACACTCAGAGTCATATAATGGTGCCTAGAAGCACAAACTCTTGGCAGGACCGGTGTAAACGTCAAACGTCTCCCGGCCCCTTCACATCTAATAGTTACTTCCCGCTAGCATAACAGGCAATCTCGACAGCACGAGGAGAATCTCATCCAAAAAACACCTTAAAATTATGTATAATGCTAGTATATTTCTTTGTACAAACAAAAGAATTGGTGGAGGGAGAAATAGCTCAGCCACCACACTACAAGAAAGTATGAGTACTCCTAATATCTATCTTCCTGCATATATTGGCAGAAGAGACTAAGCAAAGGAGAAAGAAAAAAGAATGCACACCCACTTCCATGTATTTGCTTCCCCTTTCGACGAAGAGGATTTCACACTTTGAATGCCCAAATAAAAGAATAAATAAAGAATTTTACAGAAGGGGCATGGATATAAAACGGGGGAAAGAAGAGAAGAAAAAAGAATTACAACAAATGCTATAGAATTTGAATTACTGTCCTACCTAGAGAAAACAAGATAAAATCATGTTCGCGCATCCTTATAGCCTCACTCATGTAAAAACTCGAAGGCAGGATGCTCAAGAAGTTCATCTGCTGGTTGGACATCTGAAAACTCCTTCTCTTCTAGGGACGTAGAGAGGTCATCAACCGAGAAGGGGATGCTATATTAAGAAACATGGATTAGTAGCAATTCAAAGCGCCAAGTCTTCACAGGTTAATTGAAATTACATAAAGCAAACACACGTTAAATCCCTAGACAGTTTAGATTGCATCCCGTAGAAAGTATGGTTTCATTTTATGCATCGCTACTATGTTCATGCATGCAAGTTTGTACGGGTATGGTTGTTTTCCTTCACTCTGTCGCACTAACCTTTTCCAGTAATTAATCAACAAAGAACACATGAGGAGAGAAAAAGAAAGCCCACCTGGAATTGTCGTCCAACAAAAATGAGTTGCTGACAGCATTGTTGGAGTCCTCGGTCATAAGTACTCTCATGCTGGAAATTACCTGTAAAATGACGAATATGGTGGTTGTTAAGAACAAAAATCACTGGACAACAACTTGAATCCAAATACTGCAACTAAAGAAGATATCGTCATGAACAAACTTACATCTGGAGATACACTTCGGGTATTATAGTTGTCATCCCAATAGAGAGTACATATTCTATACAGCTGTTGAACACTCAGGATCTGGAGAAACGAAGAATTGTTATCAGAGAGAAACAGAGTGAGAGAGAGAGAGACGGGAGAGAGATTGTTGGTTGAGTGGGAGTGCGTGTATGTGTCTCTGGAGAATATGCTAGACTAGTTCAGAGAGAGGAGAGGGAAAGAGAAACTCACGGGGCACAGATCATTGGTGATTTCATCATAAGAAATTCTATACTTTTGATGTATGACCTGTTGATAAATGTGAGTCAGATCAAGTAAACTCCACAGGCACATATTTAATGACATAAATTATAACGAGATGGGGATAACCATACCAGGAAACCAACAGCTTGTCTTATGTGCTTAAGTTCATCCCACGATGAGCCCGCATACTGGACTCCAAGGAGACGAAGCCATGTAAGTCAGAAAATAAATAACAACGAACTGAGCAGTTTACATAGAGAGAGAAGAGGGAGGGAGTCACCTCTTCTTTTGCTTGACAACACCACAACTCCAACTCAGCCAATCCAGATTTCACAAACTCCCCATTGCTGAATGTACAGCATTCACGGCGTAGGAGAAGACTGAAAAGGATAACATGTTCCAGTGTAAATGAATATTCTGGCATAAACGATGAAACGTCAAAGCGGAAACAAGTATTTACCTATTGAACAGTTGTACATTAATATATGAGAAAGTCTGAGTGAAGATCTCCTTGACAAGAACCGGAGGCACCTGAAACCCCATAAAAGAATAAGATCGGAAAAAAATTGATGAAGTAGAATGTATGGCATTGCCCAAAATTGGTATAGTATAGTAAACAAATAGTACAATAAGTTTCTTACAAAATTTTCTTTCAATGTGCTAAGGAAAGTGCTAAGGCTGTCAATAATGCTCAGCCAGTGACTCGCTGGAGAATCTTTCCCAAAGGACCGCCCAGATCTTAGTACACCCTTTGACATTCTCGGTGCCTGTATTGCAGATGAGAAAAACAAAGTTCAAAGTGAAGTAAGCAAACAAAAACAATTGGATAATGTAACCAATTTCATCTGACAAACTCATTATTTTATTTTTTTTGGAAAAAATCTGACAAACTCATTATAAATGTTTAATAAAAAGACTTTAGAAGTCAAAAACCACGCGAGACCAATTGGATTTATAACCGAAATAGTATCACAGGCACTGCACCTCTTGGTAAGACTAAGATTCTTTTGTTCCAGTTAGACAAGAAGTCAAATAAAATTCAGCGTACCTGGATGCACAAAGAAAGCAATGGATTCAACTCCTTTTTCAAGTTGTCTCGAATAATGCCATATATTTTCTCCACATATGCTGTAAGCTGCTGCTTGAATAGCAATGCTGGGTACTTGGCCTCCACTTGGCGTACTACCTCAAGTGCAGGTGCAAGGTTTGCAGAAGAAGGGGATGAGCGAAAACCCTGCAATTACAAAACCATATTATAAGACAGGAGTGAAATCTCCAAAAAATAACCAAAATAATAATGCATCTCAAACGTAATATATAACAAAAAGAACCAAAAGGAAAGTAGAAAAAGAATATATTGAAGAATCTGGATACCATGGTCATCCTCCCAAAGAGAGATGTTGGAGCGGGTGGCTTCTTTGCACCTGCACCAGAACCCTTCAGACTTTGTTGGAGTAAAAACAGTAACGCAGATGTATTTGACAGCCAGTAAGCCATGTGATCATTGTTGTCTTGGTTCTGAAATCAACAGACAGATTAATTGATTGGTGCACAATTTCAGTCATATTCATCATGCTTAAAAAAATCACATTTCATTTTTGTTTTTCACTTCCAACAGAAAACCTTATACAGAGTAATCCAGTTACCTCAATTTCCGAACCAATCATCTGGATGAGGCGATCAAACACACTAGTCCTTTCAGCCTCAAAAGATTTCCAGTGGAGAAGACATTTGTAGATGGTAAAGGCCGCAACAGGCTTTCCTTGACTGAACCCAATGTTTTTCACGACACAGTTGATAAGAGCATCAACACTCTCCTGTGGAAAACGACCAGGCACGATGTTAAAAGAAGCCAACCTAATCAAAGGATGTTTGTATTAGTTAGAACATACATGTTGACGTTCAACAAATGATCTCCTCAGCTTGCTATCAGATTCGGTGCCAAACTTCTTTGGCGTTGCACTTTGTGGTTCCTGCAAAGACACCAGTGTCAATTACTAAAAGATAGGGAAAAGGAGCAGCTATATGAGGGGCAAAGATAAAAGAAGATTGACAGCAACAGAGAAGAAAAAAGTAAAATTACATGGGCTCTGTTCTCTTCGTTCACATGGTGACCATTTTCCGCTCTCTGAAATAATAGCATAAATCAATAAGGAGATATGTGTGTGTTTGTGTGTGTATGTATGGACAATGCACATATATATGTGTGTGTATATATATATATATATATATATATATATATTTATGTGTGTGTGTGTGTGTGTGTGTGTGTGTGTGTGTGTAAAGAGAGACGGGGAGGGAGGGAAGGAGAGAGGAACGGAAGGGGGGAGGGAGTGCTACCTGAGTTTCTGGAGTTGGTGGAATTGGTGGAATTGGTGGGTGCTCATGTGCCCTTTTAACAGGTGTACTTATTTGCTGTCGCCGAAGAATTTTGTTTTCAGACTCAATGTCAGCAAATTTCTCTTCAAGCCTGCAAATGAAAGTAACAATCACTATGAAATAAATAACTGAGAGAGAGATGACTGGTTGCAATTTGAATGGATAGTCAGACAAGAAGCTTACTCAAATAACCTTTGCATGTTCGTCTTTAACTTAATAATCTGTGATTCTGCCTCCAAAGCTTGCTTCAACCTTTCTTCACTCATTTTGTTTGCCTCTTCATATTTCTTTTCTGTTTCATCAATTTTTATCTCCAATGAATTCACTAAAGCCTGCAACATGTTTCAATAAACAAGACACAAGTAAATAGAAATGTACGAGTTCATTCCCCCAAATTTAGCGTACGTTCTTGATGTATCAACTCAAAATATCAAAGTACAGTACTCGGCAACAAATTTTGAGCACTTTACCTTAAGTTGTTCATTTTCATTGGTTAGCTTCTCCATCAAGCCATGGTCAACAACTGGAACCTCTTGTATTAGTGGGACTACTTTTTCAGCTCTTTTTAAGGCTTCACACTCCTTCTCAAGCATCGCCTTAGTTTCTTTAAATTGAACTTGCATCTCTTGCAATGTAGACTGTAGTTTTTCATTTTCTTGTGTTTTGGCTTCTTCCATGTCAGCCTACAAGCAAGGGAACATGGTAAGTGATTGGCAAATAACTTGCCCTTTTCCTTTCGTGTAACTATTTTTTGTTTAATATTCCCACTTTCCAGCAGAAATCAGATTCGAATGAGATACACAGGATAGCAACAACAACCATCCCCAAAGTAGTTTTTTTCTCAAGAAGATTATGCAGAGAACAATCCAAGTTGTTGCATGCCTAGACAAAACACCAGTATCACAACTTTACAAATGTTTTATTAAATTCAGTATCATGCATACCCTCATGCGTTTCTCCAGCTGTAACCTCCATGTCAATTCTTCAACTTGCTTTTCTAATTTATTTTTGGCAGCTTGGAGAGCTCCCGTCTCCCTTGCAGCCTGTACAATAGAACCATAAAGAAATGAGACCCTCTAAAGAAACATGACACAAAGTCTTATTTCAATAGTACTTGGGAAGATTACGTGCCCCCAAATATGAAGAAGGTTATAGATCTCCAGAAGACTCCATTTTCAGTTAAAAATGTCCAAACTTTAACCTAATAATGCAGACATATCATCTAACAGACCTTATGAAATGAAAAGAAAAAGAGCTTGTTACCATCTTAAGCTTTCGTAGTTCCATACGAGCAACCTTTCCCCTCCAAGCACATTGTGTGGCAATTGCAGCTTTCTTTGTCTTCTTATAATGCGACCGTGCCAAGAATTTGCGACAGTGGCTCTGCAATCACCAAAGTGAATCTAAATTTTTTGGGACAAATATGAAACAACAATTTTTTTGCCAGATATAGTAATAGAAAGGCCCTATAGACATTTAAAGTTTTAAACAACTGTTTGAAACTTTTCGAAATTCAAATGAATGATATTGGCATTTCATCTGTAACCTTTATATGATTAAGGAAAACACAAAATATGAAGAGCTTAAGAAATTTATTATAACAATCATCTTTTTTATCATTTTACCTGGATGATAATTGCTGCTTTGGTCTGTCTTCTGAAGCGTAGCTCATTACGGGCAGTTAACCCTCGCATACCGGTCTGAATAGATACAGCAGAGCAATACAATTCTTTGTAAGCTTTCCTAGCAAGATACATGCGCAAATGCCTTTGGATCATTAGACTGGAAGCTTCTCTCCTCATGCCCTGATAGACATGTCGAGCAAGATGTCCTACAATTGACATACGCAAAACATCATAACAATTAGGTGAAAGCCTTAAGGTATCGACAGACTAGAGTACTTGAAACCTTGAATAACATCCAACAAATTTACCTCTGCATGCAGCTTGAAGTCGTATTGCAGAAAGACGGAGCACGATAAAACTTCTTTTAGCCAAATAAGAACGCATTTTCCTTTGAATAATACTAGCTGATTTTCCTAAGACCTCACTTCTACGAGCATCCAGTTCCGCCATCTGACCAGCCCGAAGGAAGACCTTTGTTTTACCAATCTGAAAACATGAATAAGCTAGTAGGTTAGGTTTAGTTTTAGAACACTATTTTGCATATTAGAGGATAACATAAATACATCATTCCATCAAAGATTAAATTAAGACAACAGTACCAATAAAATGTCTAACTGCAAAGGAGAGCATCACTGTCTTCAAATTTCAAGCTGAGAAGCAAAATTGATTATTGGATCAGCAATTACCTGATAGCCTTCTAGGCCCATCTTCTCTAAAAGTCTCTTGCAAGCATTGACCTCATCAGTGCTAAGTATAACATAAGCGGAAAGAAAAAAGTTAGAACCTTCAATGCTGTGACCAATCAAGATTTACATCCCGAACCCATAAAACAAAATGTGCAGATACCTTCCATCCAAAACTTGAGGTGCAAGGAGGCCAAATCGGTCTATAAATTCAGCAAAAGCTTTTCTAGTAGGATACCCAGCACAGCTTATCCTGATTGCTTCCATGACCCCCTGAAATTCAGACCACATATAAATGCTGGGAATCCTAATTGCAACACTATCAGAAAAAAGCAACCCAAAGATATCAACATTGTCATACCCCACACCGAAGTTGTTGTAAAACATTTTTGTTCTCAAAGATTGCTGGCTTAAGAACATTGTTGGGTTTTACACACCGAATATAATGTGGCTCCGTAGAACTGAGAGTTTCAAGCAATTGTTGCAGTTGTTGCTGCATGAAGTACAAATGCGGTGTTCATAACCACAAAACTAAGCAAATACACAAATCACTTCAACAGAATTTAAAAATATATATATCAGACCTTAAACCGAGAACCTATTGAGGAGAACTTTGAGGACTTGGACGAATCCTCAACTAAAGACGTAAACATGCCCGAGACAAAGGAACATGTAGAAGCACTCAAAAGTGCTTGATGCTCAGCAACCACATAGTCCTTGTTCTTGTCCAGAAACAGTTCAGTTTGATAAGTGACCTGAAAGTTATATTAAACCTTGTTACTTGGTACAACTACGACTCTGAACTCTATAAACACAACATATTATGGCTCAGAGGTAGTGGAACAGCTTCAAATCACGGCACCTGTAGAAAATAAAAAGTTGCTAAAATATAGCAGGAGGAAAAGATCCGGTCTTGGCTCAGGAAATTGGGGGGTCACAGGCAGATCCAGCGATTTTATTTCAAACATGAAAATTTCGTTGCTCCCTCTAAAAAAATCCTTATTCCCTGGAAAGAGCTCTGGGGTGCGGGTGGGAAGAGGGGAGAGGAGGAAAAACAAAAGGGGCACGGTCATTTTTAATGAAGATAATTAGCTGGAACATAAGAGGTTTGGGTAGTAGAAGGAAAAGGGTACTTTTGAAGGAGCATTTCCGTCGTGCACAGCCGGACATCATAATTTTGCAAGAAACAAAAACAGCCTCAATAGACAGAAAACTAGTGGCAAGTGTTTGGGGAAGCAAATTTAAAGAGTGGGTTTTCGCCCCCGCACAAGGAAGATCTGGGGGTATAGCAGTGATTTGGAACACAAAACACATCTCAGTAGTCGAGTCTCTAGTAGGAGCATTTTCGGTTTCCATCAAAATTAGAGCTTCGACTGGTGTGGAGTGGTGGCTCTCAGGGGTCTATGGCCCTTGCAAAAATAGAGAAAGACATGACTTCTGGGAAGAATTAGCGGGCCTTTATGGCCTTTGTGGTCCAAGGTGGTGTGTAGGAGGTGATTTCAATGTGGTGAGATTCGGAAATGAGAAGTCGAATGGGGGAAGGTCGACTACAAGCATGCGGATCTTTAACCAATTTGTCCAAGATTCTGAACTCAAAGATCCAGAATTGCTCAACGCTCAGTTCACTTGGTCAAATTTTCGTGAAGAACCAGTGTGCCGAAGATTAGACAGATTCTTATTCTCTGTTGCCTGGGAAGAGTTGTTTCCACATGTAAGACAAAAGGCTTTGGCAAGGGTAACCTCTGATCATTACCCAATCGAACTCGATACCAGCAAGGTAAAGTGGGGGCCAGGCCCGTTCAGGTTCGAAAACTCATGGCTACAACACCCGGACCTCAGAAACAATCTTAAAGAGTGGTGGCTCTCCGAGCAAGTAGAGGGTTGGGAGGGTTACAAATTCCTGAGCAAGTTGAGAGTTATCAAAAAGAAGTTGCAATCTTGGAGCAAGGAGACCTTTGGTGACTTTGAGAGAAATTTCAAGGAAGCTCAGGTCAACTTAGAGGAAATTGACATCAAGGAAGGGAGGGAAGGTCTAGACTTTGAGTCAAAAAGAAAGAGGGAAGAGCTACTTTTCCTAGTACAAGACTTGGCGTTTAAAGAAGAAATCAAGTGGAGGCAGAGAAGTAAAGTGGAGTGGGCCAAAGATGGGGATGGTAACACGAGCTTTTTTCATAAGGTAGCAAGCGGGAGAAGGAAGAGAAATTATATAGATAGACTGGAAGCGGAAGATGGACGAATGGTTGAGGGGGCAGAGGAGATCGAAAACGAAATTATTAATTTTTTCAAGTCCTTGTACAGCTCCAATGAAGGGACTTGCTGGGGGCTGGAAGGAATTAACTGGTGCCCAATAAGTGTTACCGAGGCAGCTTGGCTCGAAAGACCTTTCGAGGAAGCTGAAGTTCAAAAAGCTGTTTTTGACTGCGGGAAAGATAAGTCCCCAGGCCCGGATGGTTTCTCAATGCAAATGTTTCAAAGTTGTTGGGATTTTTTGAAGGTTGATATATTGAAGGTCATGGAGGAATTTTTCGAGGAAGGAATTATAAACGCAGTGACAAACGAAACTTATATTTGCTTAATCCCGAAAAAGTCAGATCCCGTGAAATTGAGGGACTACAGACCTATAAGCTTTTACCAGTCTTTACAAGATTGTGGCGAAAGTCCTTGCTTCTAGGCTAAAGGAGGTCATGGGCAGTACAATATCTCCATCTCAAGGAGCATTTGTTAAAGGCAGACAAATTCTGGATGCAGTCCTCATAGCAAACGAAGTGGTAGAAGAGGTGAGGCAGAAGAAGGATGAGGGTTTGGTCCTTAAGATCGATTTCGAAAAGGCTTATGACCATGTCGAATGGAGATTTTTGGAAGAAGTCTCAGTTAGAAAGGGCTTCGGGTATAGATGGAGGAAATGGATGCTCAGCTGTTTAAGTTCGGCAAACTTCTCAGTTATGATCAACGGGAGACCTAGGGGAAAATTCAAAGCTTCAAGAGGTTTGAGACAAGGGGACCCACTGTCACCTTTTCTGTTTACTCTAGTAGTGGATGTGTTGAGTAGACTGCTCGAGAAGGCACAACAGCTTCAATTGATCAAGGGGTTGAGCGTTGGGCAAGATAATGTGGAGATTTCTCATCTTCAATTTGCGGACGACACCATTTTCTTCTTGGCAGGGTCAGAGGAGGGTTGGAACAATTTATTAGAATTGTTGCATCTTTTTGGCATGGTTTCAGGATTGAAGATTAACAAAGCAAAGTGCTCCTTGGCGGGAATTAACTCTGACTGTGACAAAATCACAAGGCTAGCAAATTCTTGGGGTTGTGAGGTGGGAAGTTGGCCAATGATGTATTTGGGTCTCCCTCTCGGGGGAAGGCCAAGAACTATTAAGTCTCGGGATCCGGTGGTAGAGAGGGTGGAATTAAAACTTCAAGGTTGGAAGAAAGCGTTCTTATCTAGAGGAGGAAGATTAACCTTGATTCAAGCTGTCCTGGGAAGTATGCCAATCTACTACATGTCTTTGTTCAGAGCTCCTTGCGGGGTCATTGGTAGGTTGGAAAAGCTAATGAAAGGGTTTCTTTGGGAAGGGGTAGAGGAAGGAAAGAAGAATCACCTAGTCAAGTGGGAGATAGTAAGCAAAAGAAAGGAGGATGGAGGCTTAGGTCTGGGAAACTTGAGAAATCGAAATGCAGCCTTATTGGCCAAGTGGTTGTGGAGATTCCCACTAGAACCAAATTCCCTTTGGCATAAGGTGATAAAGAGCAAGTACGGTTTGGAGGCAAATGGCTGGGATGCAAATTCTCCGAGTCGGGCCTCGTGTCGGAATCCCTGGTCAGACATCTCGGCTGGTCTTCCTTCTTTTATACACTCATGCAAATTTGCGGTCGGCAACGGGGAGAGGTTGAGGTTTTGGGAGGATGGTTGGTTGGAGGGTGGACCGTTGAAAGAGCAATTCCCAAGATTATTTTTGTTATCAAGGACAAAAAACCAAAGCATTTCCAGTCTTGTGGTTTCTTTTATTCAGCCACTCAGCTGGAATTTTGATTTTAGAAGAAATCTCAGTGAGAGGGAGATAGCAGAGGTAGCTGGCTTACTACAGAAGGTGGAGTCCGTGCGGCTGAGTCAATCTAGAGAGGATATTAGAAGATGGAATTTAGAAGGATCGGGCTTGTTCACATGCAAATCTTATAATTCATTTCTTTGCAATAATGAAGATTTGCAACACTTTCCTCCTTTCTCTCAGATCTGGAAAGCAAAAGTGCCTTCTAAAGTCAAAATTCTTGTGTGGTTAGTGGCACTCGGGAAGGTTAATACGTGCGATCAAGTCCAAAGACGAATGCCTTTTACATGCTTTTCCCCACAGTGGTGCACTTTGTGTAAGTCTGGGGAGGAGAACGTAAATCATGTTTTCCTTCACTGTTCGTACAGCATTCAACTGTGGTGGAAAATGCTTAAGGAAGTTGGAGCGTGTTGGGTCACTCCAAAGGGTTGTTTTGAGCTTCTAAGTACTAAATTTGACGCTTTAGGAAAAGGGAGGAAAGCTAAGGCCTTGTGGGGCTCTTTGTTGCTAGCAATTTTCTGGAATATTTGGTTGGAGCGTAATAAAAGAGTTTTTGAGGATTACAAGGGAGTGGGGGTAGAGGAGCTTTGGGCTAGAGTAAGACACTGCGCAGCTCTTTGGGCTTCAGTTTCAGTCGAGTTTAGAGATTATCCTCTCTCTTCTATTCTAAGGGATGTGTTAGCAGCCGTTAAATGATACGGTTTAGTCTTTCCTTTGTTTTTAGCTTTACTTTAAAGGTCCTTTCCACTTAGTCCTGATTCTAGGTGGATCTCTTTTCCACCTATGTAAATTCTCTCTTTTTATAAAATTCTTTCGTTTCTTCTCAAAAAAAAAAAACTAGCAGTAACCGTAGTGGTCAACAAACAAGTATACTTACATCACCAGCGTAATGGCAAATTGTGAAGTCACTTTGAGACAATTTTGGTTTCATGAAGCGCTTATGATTTTTGAATGTTTGATATAACTTCTGAGCAAATGTTTCATGTGTCGATCTTGGAAACATACTACAAAAAATAAGCCTCAGTTATCTCACCATAAAATAGTGTCAAACGAATTTTTAAGCCAATAGCAATTAAATAAACAATGGTACGTCAAGGATAGCAATGTGACATAAAAGGGCAGGCTAATCCAAACTACTTCACTTACCAAGCTTCATCGAGAAGAGCAATTATGCCACCAGGTTTCTGAAATTAAAAAGATTTATATTTAAAAACATCATAAGAACTCTTACACAAGAATCATCATAAAAATAAATGTGAAAATTCTAATAACAAGAAACCAGATCAACAAATTTACATGAACAGTAGATTCACCAAAAAACAGACCAAATATACATATAAAATAAATACATGGTGGTAAATAGCGACATAGAAACAAATTACAGAATTCAAGTTAGACAGCACAAACCTTTTCAATCAGATCTAGGATATCTTTGTTGTCAACAAATTCAATGTAACTCCAATCAATCTCTTCTTTTGTATATTCTTCTTGCTCCATTTTGAAAACGTGCTGCCGAAACAAATAAGCAATATAGATTAGATGTACAGAAGAAGTGCCAAGGATACTAAAGAAAATAGGGAGTCCATTGACCAACAAACCTGATTGAAATGTTGCTGAAGCTTCTCATTCGTCAAATTGATGCAAAATTGCTCAAAACTACAAAATTCACAAGCAACTATGCATCAGGAGAAAGAGCCAAACAAGTCTCTAATAGTAGAATCATCACTCTATTGATCAGAAATGTATATCAAATTATCAATGCATCTTATGGATTCACAGATACTATGACCCCCCATGTTTCTGACAAACTGTGAACTTTCCAGCCAACCCTAGGCTATCCATAAAGCAGTACTAGAATAACGTTATGCTAATACTAGAAATTTACAATCCTCAATGCGATCTGGTAGGAAACCTAATTGATCAGTGGAGTTCAGTGGACTGCTAAATGATCATGAGAGCAATGATTTGAAAGTAACTGATGGGAGATGATCCTCCACCTCTTTTGCATCTGATGTGCACACTATCATCGAGGGGAGGGGGATACTTCTTCACTCAACAAAACTATTTCATATCAATTATGTAAACAAAAGGAATACCAATTAAGCACCTGTTCGTTTTGAAACTCTCAAATCCATAAATGTCCAAAACTCCAATTAAGAACTTTGAGTCAGGATCTTGACCAATTGAATTGTTAATCTTATCCACAAGCCTGCACAAACAAGAGAAATGACAAGGATATCAGCATGAGAAACCTCAGTATGGTTCCAAATCTAAGGAAAAGGTAAAACCATGGAACGACCATACTACGATATCTTTATTCAAACTTTTTGGTATGGAAACTTACCAATCAAACAACCTCGAGTACACAACTTTAGCCAAAGCATCTCTACTGACGGCTGCGGCTTCTGGATCCAGCCATTTTGTGATTGTTTCATCACGAGTAACAATAATGCGTTTGCAAAGAGAATCTTCTAGCGCCTTCACATCACACCTAAACAAAATTCATTGAAAAGGAGGCTGCATTTCATTAATTTATAGAAGATGGAGAGCCAAACTTAATATAAGAGAACCAGCTTGTGTGTGATAATGTGCCAATGAAATTGCATAATTACATGAAAAGCTGGGCAGCAGTTTTTAGGTGGAACCAAGATTTGTCGTCCTTCGGCATGGAAGAGTCCATTTCCTTACCCTTTGCAAATTCAATGTTTCCAAGATGTAGAATTGCTGCCACAACTCGAAATATGGCATCCTAAATACAGTTGCAAAGATTAATTATAATTCAAGCCCACTTTAGAAAGATCTTAACATTTGAAGGTACTCCCTGTATCAATACCTGTTCTTCAGAACTTATTCCAACAACCTCCATTGCCTTCCTTGTAGCAATGTATTCTTCAGCATCATCAAGTGCATCCAATTCAATACAATCTGATTGATTCAAATAATGAAACGTTTTTGCGGGTCCCAATTTGAACCTCTGAACATCCTGAAGATGACAACGTAAAGTCAATCCAAATTGTTAGAGAAGAAACGTTGAGCTTTGCCTGCAAACATGGATACTAAGTGTTTCTGCTTCTAGTTGTATATAATTTGATTTTAAGAGATTCATTACCTCAGGTGGTGCAGCACAAAGCATGTAGAAACAATGATAATTTCTCTCAGGATTGGACACCTGACAAACGCGTGATCTTTCAAGCAAATAAGTTCTTATTGCAGCTCCAGAGATCCTCCCATTCTGATCAAACTGAAGCTCCACAAACTTACCAAAACGACTGCAGAAATCACAACCGGCAAATAAAGTTACACCCCCAATCGAGCATGTAGTACACAAAAAAATGCAAGACGTGAGAAACATTTCAAAAGATCCCCTGACCTGGAGTTATTGTTTCTAACAGTCTTCGCATTTCCAAATGCTTCTAAAACAGGATTTGACTGAAAGTTACAAAAAACCAAAAACATATTAAATCATACAGACGATAAATTAATAATAAGAAAGACAATAGTTGTTGACCATATAATTGTATCAAATCTCAGGACTTCTCATTTATGTTTGCAATGCAATCTAAAGTTCTAAATCCTTGGTACCTCCAAGACTTGCTGCTCAACACTCCTCCCTTCAGCAACACCTCTCCCTCCCATGTAGGCAAGATAGCGCATAAGCAATTTGGTGCTTTCAGTTTTACCAGCCCCACTCTCACCACTAACCAATATTGACTGACTTATTCCGTCATTAATCATAAGTCTGTAACCAAACCAAAGGGATCTTACATCACTGGACAAAAAGAGATCACAAAAATAAACAAATAAACAGCGAGAATGTGAAAATGTACCTATATGCCGCGTCTGCAACAGCAAACGGGTGTGGGCTCAGTTCACCAAAATCAGCCCCTTTATATTGTTCCATCATATGGCTATCATACAGATGAGGTAGTCTACAAAAAGGGTTCACGGCGATCAAAATGCTCCCTGTGTAAGTCTGGAAACAGCATTTAGTATATTAGATCATTGGCTTTCATATATTAAAATTAAAAGCACTCACACGCACCAAATGCATAAAGAAAGATGACATTATGCAGATAAACCGCAGAAACTGACCGTCCCCACCAGATCAACAAGCTTAATAGAAAACATACATAAGCAAATGGAAGAACTTATTTAATTTAGTCAAATACTTACATATATTTCGTTGATATCATATCTTGATCTTAAATTATCCAGGACACCTGGTTCATGCAAATAAGCCAGCTTTGTCATATCATCCACTCCACAGGGTGGGGCCTCGGCATCTTTAGGATAGACACTGGAGGCTTTAACGACAACCTGCGGGAAATGGGGAAAGCAAGGAAGATCGAAAATTTATCAGAATAAACTGATGGAATATTGTAAATAAATGATTAAACACTAAACATTATTAACAGAGATCGGGATGCACAAATTCATAGTGTATAAATATTAAATGCACCCACCATCTTCCCTGAAGTGCACAGAACCTTGTAGTTTTCACTTTTAATCTCCACAATTTCACCATCTAGCCAAGCTTCTTCAGGATCCTCGACCCAAACAAGAGATCCAACCACAAGACTAATAGCAGCAGCCTAACGGAAAGAGTCCAAATAGTTAACATATCAAGTGGAATATTAGAACAATAATTAATTGTAACAGCAACAATACACAAAGTGTACCGCAAGGATTTTCTTTTAATTTTCAAAAGCAAGGAAACTCTACAGAATTAAGCAGAAGAGTCAGCATATGTGCAACTTAGAAAAAAAGGCTGAGCCAGTCCAAAATAAAGAAGATAAGGAAAGTACTGCATTCTCTGATAACTGAAAAAAGAGTTTACTTAAACAGGAAAAGAGTGTCAGAGGTCTATATGAGTTAACTGATAAATAAGCTAGATTCGGCATGAGATAAGCTCAATAATGAACCTTTCGAAGTTCAAACTCAACTCAAAATTATTGGCAACTCAAAAACAACCACGTGTTTAAGTTCGAACACCAGTGTCACTTCCAAGAGTCTATTTTCCTATTGTCAAACAAAAATCTAACAAATGTTCAGTGACTGATTTAGGCATGGTCATGAAATCTGCAGGCCGACTGCTAGTCCCAAATCGGATATGAGAGCTGAACCAATAAGTCACTTTCGAGCACAACCCCAGAATCCAACATCCAAGTTACTGATTACATTGAGTTATAAAGTCTCACTCTTGTTAATTACACAGTGTTGCCAACACGTCAATGCTACAAAGAAGAAGCTCGAAACGGTTGCTCACTAAATCCAGATGGCCATTTCAGTATATTCACATTGAGTTATAAAGTCTCGCTCTTGTCAATTAAATTCCTAAACTTTAAGCATCGTTGCCAATATGTTTATGCTACCGAATACGAAGCTCGAAGCGACTAAATCCAGACGGGCATTCCAACATGACAGCAGAAGTAAACAAATCCTAATGACATTCATCAACACCAAATGACACAAAACAACGAAAGCAAATCAAATCTCTGTTCTGCTCCAAACCAAACGCAGATCAGTCCACAAAGCAAGTAAACCAAAGACAACATTCAAATCATCAACAAGTTCCAATCTTTGAACAAAAATTCCATACAATAATAAAAACCCAAAACTCCAAATCAATAACATATCCTAAAAAACACAAAAACCAGCAGAAACATACAAAATAAAATTACCATTTTTACAGATAAACTGATCGGATCAGAGATTGGGTTTGCTTCTGGATCTACTCCCAGCCTTTCTCAACAAAAACCATCCACTTCCAGCAACCAAAAAAGCTTCCAACTTCTCCTCCTTCCACTACAATTTTTGCTGATATTTCTTTCCAAAAAATAATTTAATAAAAAAATTAAATGAAAAATGGGAAGCTTAAACCCTTCAACAAACCCAAATAATTTGCAGAAGAGATTAAGCCCCTGCCCCTTCTGTTTTTTTTCCAACTGGATTTTCTTGTTCTTGTTTTTCTCTGTTCTGTCGACTTTGGTTTTTAATTTTTCGGGTCTCTGTAAAGTTTTATTAACATAATTGTTCCTATTAACGATTTAATTAACAAAATAAAACGCCTATTAAGTTCCCATGTTTCCGAAAATGCCACTGGATCTTGACGGTAATTACGGAATTTAAGACACGGCCCCGGTGGAGTGCACACAAGACGTGTCTGAAAACTTTTGACCTTAAATATCGAATTCCGGAGGCGGTAAACTCTCTATTTCTCAATCTTGTCAACTTCTTTTCTTCCTTATCTGTCAAATGTTTTTGTGAAAAGTTGAAAGATGGTTTTTCCGTTTAATACTAGACTCGACCCTATTTCACGCGTGAACATTAATTGTTTTTTTTATCGTATAAAAAAAAATTTGCTTACACGGGTTACGTGCAACATTAAAATAGCGTGCAGGCTAAAGAATTATTGTGATAAGTGCACAAATTATATTTGTTAGAAGCAATTTTTGTTTACGATGCCACTTGTAAAAAAAATACAATTTATCATTCATATGGCATGAAGTTGTAAGGAAATGTTATGATGAATATTGTTATTTCTGGTAAGACAAATCTGCTAATTTATTAAAATTTATCAAAGGTTGTTACTTTTTTACTAAATTTTCTCCTCATCCCTACATTTACATTTTACATTTCTTTGACTAGCACTAAAATGCTAATACTACTTGTTTTGGGTATCTTCTCAACTTGAAGAACTTCAAAAAAGAGACACTATATTTTACTTTGCCATAATACACTTTTGTAGGTTTGTTTAATATTTAAACTTTTGAAAACTATGCATTTTCGTGATAATTTTAGGATAAACAAAGTGCTTTTAAACGCTTCAACAAATAATACAATGATTTATAACATTTGATATAATGTCCATATAATTTTGTTATGATATTCATATGGGTTGTTCTATGTGAGCTACGTAAAATATACAAATATTATTGCCAAGTATACTCATTGATTTATTTATTTATTTATTTATGATATAGCTAATTAACTAAAACATTTCCAATACGATCAAATGGGCTATAGACGATTTGTAAATCAACAATAAGTAATAAAAAAATTCACTTTGATAAAATTTGTAACGTCATCAAATTCAAGTAAGTACGTATCGAGATTGTGATCGTATCAACTTATGATCTAGACTCTAAGAATTTGCATTGGACATAGAGGCTAGCTTCGTAATAATAAGTCAGTTTTGTGGGTAGTTATGGGAGGGGACAAATATTCAGCGTCCCCAACACACAACAGATGCAAGGAATATCCAGATTAAGTTAGATGCCAAGATGGTAAACCTAGTAAAATGGTTAAAGTCACAAGTTACTTAAGGACACCCAATAACAAGGAGCCACGTAGATGTTAATTGCCATCTCATCGAATTAAGGATGTCACCCACCACGCGCCTTATCATGTTGTCTTGATTGTCAAACTCCTCCTTGTTGCTTCTTTTCGTATTTTGGTTGATTGCATCAAATCTTTGTTTCATTTTTTGGTTAATTAAACGAATATATTTTTCCTTTCTTTTATGGAAAGTCACATGAACCGAGAACACTCTAAGCATAAGAGCAACACGAAACATTTCCTAAGTTTTAAGATTTTGTTTTTTTGTAAGTTTCTAGATTTTTTAGATTTCAATTCGAATAAAGTGACCTAAATATTAGCTTTAACCATACTTCTCTCTTAATATCTTTTCCACTCTAAATTTTCTTAGAATCAAGTTAGCAGGATAGAACTCCTAAAATAGTGTTAGATTTGAAAGAAAAACTACGAAGTTAAGCTTTAGGTGAATAAATAATATATTATGAGGAATGCTACTTAGATTCTTTCAAAAGTAAGTTCAAATGAAACTCGCTAACACATGTATATTTCATTGCATTCTAGTAGCTTAATCTGTAATTACAAATTTTGGGGCAAAAATTACACAACAAGTATAACTTGAACTTTCCTTTAATGTATCAACCGGTCTCAATAAATTTAAGATGCGAATTTTCATTAAATATTTGAAAAACCAAATGGCTCTTTGTTAAATCGCATTTTTCTTTCTAGGGTTAAAAGGGGTTTAAGGTTTGAATTTTCATTACCCACAATGCAAAGAAATTGAGAAAATTTATCCTTGTTATTGGATGATTTTCTTAAATGAACTTTTTTGCAATAGTTTGTAATCCAATTTGAATAATATAGATTATAGGGTGTCAAATTGCCTTGGCCATTCTAACAGATCTATTGTAAAATCGGTTCATGTCGGCTTATTGGGAAAGTCATAATGGACCCAGATTGCAGTCTGTGCTCGGCTCATGTGAGTCATGAGCTTGGTTAAGCGTATTAGGCCTCAATTTTAGGCCTAATTCATCCAGTTCTTTTGAATCGTGGTATGTCTTATCTTATTTATATGGATCGTGGCCATACTATGCTCGTACCGCTTCTCTATTTGACACCGTAGAATAATATATGAAAGAAGAACGAGATATTCTAAGGACAACAAAATCAGTTATTTGGTGTTATACTATAGTGATATCATCTTCACTTGTAAGTAAGAAGTTTTATGTTCGTTTCTCTCCATAAGTGAATTCAAACAAAATATTATGGCTACATTGGGTTACTTATTGTCAAATTTTGTGTAAATAATATCGTATGTATTTAAAAGAACAATAAAAACCAAATTAGAAAATGAAAATAATCAAATGGAGCGCGTGAAAATGTGAGCGTGGGCTAGAATTTTCAGTCTTAAGTCACTCGTGAGCACGTTCTGGGGCGCGTGTTGACATCTCCCCCCCAACATTTGACGCCTCCTTCCGAGTGTTCAGGACGTGCGGAACGAAAAATGTCAACATCAAATGGGGTCAACAAACCAACGGTGCAGATGAGAGGACCCACATGCGGTGCAACCACAGCCGTTGGACTGAAATACTGTTGGAAAAAGTGGACGGTAAAGACCGCCTTGACAGACGGGATCAAATTAGAAGATTGCAATCATAATCATACTTTAAACTAGTTCGCTTTATTTCCTTTTTTGTGAGATGGAGGCAAACTGCCTTTTTTTTGAAAATATTTTTTTTATCTTTCTAAAAAGCGATGGTAGGTAGAAAGCATCGAACTCGAGATTTCTAAAGAAAAACGACAGCTTTAACTAATTTAAATACATTTTTTTTGTGTATTATCAAGCTATTTTAAAAGAATTGATTAACCAACTATTGTAATGGACGAAAAGATAAATTCAAACCTAGATGTAAGGAAACAAGCACATTACTCTTATAAATTGATCTAATTCACACATCTACTAAAGTTTGTCGTTTTAACATAAGTAAAATAGCTCGGAAAAACAATATAGGCTAATAGATGACGAGTTCAAAACCTAATTGGATATTGTTATTCACTCACCTATTTTTATCTCCCACACACTCTTGTTAATTTTTAGTTATTGGTCATTTTCAATTAATTCGATCTGATGACCAGAAATTAAGAAATGTGCGTAAGAAGTAAAAATGAATGTATGGATAGCTCTACCCTATATAATTATAACTAGCGTCTAGCACATGTGTTGCTTATAGCCAAAATCCACAGCACCTAATAAGGGAGCTTGTATTTGTACAAATGAGTAAGAGGTCCAAAATGTAGAAGGAAAAACAAAATATTGGAAGGGTAGTAACGTAACGTCACTAAATCGAGATAATTTAACTGAAGTTATCTTTACAAGCAAAACTTTGCAACATTTTCACTTTTCTATAAACTAATAATATCATCTTGTGAAAAACAATATATATATATGATATAAAATAAGGTTAACCATATTTTACACTTCACCATAAACTAATAATATAATCTTGTGAAAAACAATATATATATATATATATATATATATATATATATATAAAATAAGGTTAACTATATTTTACACCCTCAAAAGTTAGAGGTAATTTTAAAATTAGTCACAGTATATATATTATATAAAATAAGGTTAACCATATTTTACACTTCACCCATAAACTAATAATATAATCTTGTGAAAAACAATATATATATATAAGGTTAACTATATTTTACACCCTCAAAAGTTAGAGGTAATTTTAAAATTAGTCAATTTTCTCAAATCACCGTGATTTTAAAGTTGTATTAATTTACACTTTTTTGTATATTTGAACGTCTAATTATTCATTAATTGATGAACTTTTTAGGGTATGTAGTGCGAATGTGGCTTAAATGTCAAGCCAGTTACGGTTTCATGCTCACTAAGTCATAAATTTAATGAAGACTCAAATAACTCATCAAACAAAATGTATAAATTGTTAGAGCAACTCCAGCCGTGTGGAGTGCTCGGGGGACAGGGGAGAGGAAAGGGCTTGAGGCCCGGTGGACTGTGCTCCAGCCGTGTGGAGCCCGAGTGAAGGTGGGAGCCCGAGCGAAGGGGGGTGGGGAATCGACGGGCCTGTGGCCCGAGCCCAACCAATTTTTTATTTTTTTTGTGTCAGGCGCGTGCCCCTCACTCGCGAGTGGGGGCGCGTCGCCCGACCGGATCAGAGGAAAGCTGCAGCTCTTGCTGCGACGTCAGTGACCGTTGGGAAGCCACATGGCTTCCCACGGTCCGTTCGATCAAAATTCCTTTAAATACCAGCCGTCTGATCCCAAAAAAAAAATCTGATTTGAAATTAAAAAAAAAAAAAAAACAGTTTAATAATTAAGAAAAGTTACCGTTGTGACACGTGGCACAATCTGGAGTGTTGGAATTCAAATTTTTTTAAATCCAACAGCAGAGATTAATTATTTGAATAAATTTTTTAAAAAAAATGTAAAAAATCCGAAAAAAATTGTAAAAAATCTGAAATAATTTGTAAAAAATTCTTTTTACTTTTCTATAAATACCACTTCTTCTCCATCTACCTTACACCACAATTTCATATTTTCTCAACTACTTTCAATCAAATTCCTATCTTTCTCTCAAAATTTCAATCCAATTTTTTTTCCACAAAATGACTACTGATGCAGGTACGAATTGGTCGCTTCTTGAAGATGTTGCGTTGTGCACTAGCTGGGTTGAAGTTACTCATAATTCCCTTACGGGTAATGAGATGCAGTTGCGAGAAATGTGGAGTTACTCATAATTCCCTTATGGGTTGAAGTTACTCATAATTCCCTCATCCTCTTCCATCTCATTTTGGGCTATCTGAAGGTTGAACATTCCTTCAGATTGGTTAAACAATTCTTCCTCTTGTTGATCGAGTTCCCACATCATCCTTGATGAAGAAGAAGACATTGTAAAATGATGGATGGTGAAGAAGAAGCAGAAACTATGAATAATGAGATAGAGATGTTGAGAAAATTGGTGTGAGATTTGTGAGGATGAAGGGTGGATTATATGGACGATTCAGAAAGGATTGGATTGTAGATAGGGCCACGTGGCATGCCGTCATTCGTTAAAAATCTGATCGAAATGTATCCTCAAAGATTCTGAAAAGATAACGACACGTGGCACGATCGTATTGGATAAAAATCTTATCGAAATCGATCTCCAATTATTATCTTTTCGGATAATGACACGTGGCGCAATTTCGAATAATGACACGTGGCACGATCGTATTGGATAAAAATCTTATCGAAATCCTTCGCTAAATAATTGTTTTTTTGGATAAAATAACACGTGGCGCAACGAGAACGATTTAAAAATTCTTATCCAAAATTACAAATAATTTTATTTTGTATTATTTAAACAAACAAAAAAAACTAATATTTTAATTGCCTATTGCCAGGAGGGAGGGCTCCAAGGGTGGAGATGCAAATGACAATTACTGTTCATTAATGGCAGTTACCATTCATTTAAGGCAGTTACTGTTCAATACGGTGGATTGAATAGTGGATTGCCAGGGGGGAGGGCTCCATGGGTGGAGTTGCTCTTATAGTTTCAAAATCTAGGGGCGACGTGAAAAAATTAAAACCTCGTAACCCGTTTAAAAAACCACCGTAAAAATGGAGGGTGCGAAATATAGTTAGCCTTATATAATACTATAATAGCAAGTTGGTGGGAAAACAATATGAACAAAAACATAAAACTCTTAGCTTTATATAAAGAAATAGGTTTTATACAATTCAAAGCACATTTTTATATCCAGATCCTTGTAAGATTAACTAACATGACAGCACGAAAGTTGAACTAAAAGCTGATTAATAATAATTAAATAATTGACTACTTTCATATCAAAATCTAAAACTTGGAGATGAAGAAAAGTTTGTAATCAAACGTAAGTAGGAAGGAACAAAGCATTTCAAATTTTCCCTGCTAAATAATGAGGTACACGAAATTCCGGATAAAATTTATTTAATCTCTCATGTGAGTTGATTAAAACATGGACTCAAATAAAGCTTTCCAGGAAGATATGGGACAAGTTTATGCTCAACATTTTCAGGATATTAGGGGAAAAAGAAGAAGAAATATTAACAGGACTAACTCTATGTCGATCCTACCCCGATGCCATTTTGGTACAGAAGTGAGCATGCGTCGCGACTAGTTGGCTGTGTTGTAAGAGGGCAGATAAGACTCTAGAATCAATTGTGTCGGAGAAGGTGATTGTATCTGAACAATCAAATACGTGAACTTCCATTGCTTGTCTGTTCCGTCTTTGAACATTTCCGCAAATACTTTCCCGGCTCCATGGGGTCCGCGAACATGAAAGTTAACCTGCGCTCAATTGGTAGAAGCACAAATTCAAATGAGGGTCTGGAAATCAACTTGTATTGCAAATAACATGGTGAAGTTGACAGTAGGAAATCACCTCTACATGCTCTACGCCTTCTTCATCGTGCCATACTCTGTTGGGAATGCGTTGGCGAGCAGCACGGTTTCTACTTTCTTGACCGTATCCAGTAATAGGATATCCGACCCTCATCCTAACCTGATAAAAAAAAACAAATCAAGATCATCTAAGCCACAATATTGGCAACACAATATTCACAAACATACACAAAGAGGATTATGTGCAATATTGATCAGTATTTAATTCAGGATTGGCTCATAAATCCCATGAACTGCATAAAAAAGATGCATGTCTCTCTCCAAGCAATTGTAGTCCTATATGCAATTGTAGCTAGCACATGATGGCGTACGGGGATGAGGTGTTGACACATTTAATTTATACATTGATGGCCTTAGTTATGGAGCTCTTGAAGTTTCCAGTGTTGGACATAAAAAAAACCTGTCACCCAACGAATTTACTCAAGGTTCACTACCACTGCACAGATAAGCATAGTCTCAAGACTCCCAACCCCTTTCATGAAATCACGGTTCCAGGATTAAGAGAAATTTTTACACTTCTTTTAGACAAACAATAATGATATACTAACCTGTGCATCATCTTGAATCCTTTTAAGAGCCTTGTTAAAGATCTTGTACCTGCCAATGACCGTGTAGTCATTACAGAGAAATACTGAATAACTCAAATTTTCAATTTATGACAGAATCAAATATTTTATCTAGAAATTAAAATAAGATTTTTTTTTTGTCTCCTTACTCTTTTGGTTCAAAAATAAGCTCCTTGAAAACAGCATATCCTGCAGCAACAGCAATTCCAAGCCCTGCAAGAATGACAAGACTGTAGGAAGCTCCCTCTACAAACGTCACGGGCTTTTCTGGGATGTTGTATGTAGGAGCATCAAAAGGATCCTCTACAGTAGATACGTCTTTCTTATTCTGGCAAAACAAATAGTTGACGAATTAAGAAACCAAAAGTTGAGGTTGCAAAAAGTATCAAGAGAAAAGCAAGTTTAGCAACCTCAAGCACAGAGTCTCGAGGGAGTTAGTTGATACAGATAATCCTAATGTTTCCATATAACACAGAATGAGATGCCTAGAAAAGCCCTTGACCTCTTCAACCTAATAATTTCTCTTCATTGAAGCAAGTGCTAGTTTCGGATCAAGCAAATAGATGACAGATCAAACCAGTCTACATGAATGATGTTTGACTAGGTTAAATCACACAACCACAAACAAGCAGGCAGAACACACATGTAAATTTTTAAAAAATCAGTTCAAACTAAAACCTCAGATGAACTTTGTTGCTGTTTCCGTGTAGCCTTTGATGAAAAGGATCGGCTAAAGAGAGAAATGGTGGTACTTGCTCCGTAGTTTCTTGTGAGTTGTGACTGTGGCCAAGAAGCATGCATAAACTCTCTGGCGGGATACCTTCCATATAGAACAGGAATTCCTGGAAACATGATTGTATAAAACTCAACTACAAATAATAAAATACTAGATAATTCAAAACAATAGGATCCTTCCCTACTCCCCATGAGTAGAGAGTATCATTATACCTCAAACTTAAATACGAAGGCAAACTTTTGGCACCAAAAGCTTCCTGGTATTTATCCATAAACTATACAGCATACATATACATCTAGACCTTAGAAAGTTTAACACCTCAGACTTAAATACGAAGGCAAACTTTTGGCACCAAACGCTTCCTGGTATTTATCCATAAACTATACAGCATACATATACATCTAGACCCTAGAAAGTTTAACTAATGAACTTTTCCTATTTAAGATGTTTATTCGAAGCAAGAAACTAAGAAAAGAATTAATGATTAGAGGCACATCATACTAATACTCTAATTGAAGTCATTTAACGGAAGACTTGATCGACCAAAAAAAGGTCATCCACTTTAAGTAACTCTCTCACATCCCATAGTTGAAGGAAAACTATCTATGACGGAAAATGAAAAAGAAGTCAACCAGAGATTCTTTTGCTGACACTAACCAACAAAAGACAATTGAAATACTTATCCTGAGCACAAGAATTACTTATCGACTGTATGAATTGGAAAAGCAGTTGCTAACCATTAGCTCCGGCTATGCCCTGCAGAATTACAAGAAAACGAACATCAGCGAGCAATGTGCGAAAGAAACAGAATACTAAAACCAATATCATACAATTACCTCACCCTAGTCAAATGGCTTCCGGGAGCAGCAGATTGACTCGCAAAATCTGATCTTACTAGTGCCAGCAACTGTACCACAACAATCAAACAGTGACTCAGTACATAAATTTCAACTCTTCTGAGTAAAACAGAAATGCAAATCAATCAAATCATATTAAAAAATAAAATAAATAAATAAACCCTGATCTGCATTGACCTCCTCTGTGTGGAAAGCCCTCTGCCCCCTCAATCTCATCCTGGGTAAAACCCTAATCAAATCTACTTGATTTTTCCTCAATAACTCCATTGCACACTTGTAGGATCCTAAAGAACCAAAAGGGTTGCCGCTGCTAAGTCAGATGAAGATAAACCCTTTGAAGAACAACACTTGAAACATAAAGAGAGCTTTATTTCCTGTTTGGATGCTGAGAAAAATGCGTAAGAAAATTCCGAAAAGGATGCATACCCATTACGGTTGATGTTGGTTCAGTCTGGTCTCTCGAGGGTTGATGCCCAAAAGCTTTTTGTTCAGCTTCTTGTTCTGCTCAATCGTAAAACCCTCACGGCGCAAAGGGGATTTGTTATGGAACCGTAATAACGGGTCGGGTTAATTCGATTTGAAATTCACGTCGAGTTGAGTGGGTTAGAAGAAGCCTAGGATTGAGTTAGTGGACTCATCTTCTTTAATGGGCCTCAATGCTTGGTATGTGGGAGTTGATTGGACCAACCATGTCTTAAATGGTTCTTTGTTTGGCATGTGGGAGTTCATTGCTAGATCACGATACTAATCTATTAAGTGTGACGGCCACACCAAATGATAGTTGGATTATTATAATTGTTGACTTTTGTATTTTAGGTAGGATCCCTAATTGATATGTAATCCCATGATCACTTGTAATTAGTTCTCTTTCCATTTATGTTAGGGTTGTACACCTATAAGTACCTTTTATTGAGAAGAATATATTACAATTCAAAGCATTCTCTTCTTGGCACCAGAGCCAGGTTAAGAAAAATTAAAAAATTATTATAGCAATCTGTCCGGAGAACCCAGCACTAGAAATCGCCGTGCAGCCAGTTGTGCCGCGCACCGTGAAACCAGCGAGTGACGCCGTCGTTGCTGATCCGAGTCCACTGAAGACCACCGAGCATCCAGTTGTGTAGCATGCCCATCCGACCAGCGAGCGACGCCGTCGTTGCTGACCGGAGTTCACCGAACCGATCCCTACATCCATTCGCCACGACCCACTGCTGCATCATGTACCCACAAATTGAGACCCAACCCAGAAATCTTGTCGCTGCAAGAGACAAAACTCTCGAATCCGTCTTCGAACCAACCCAGATTTTTTACCCATCGTTGTTGAGCCGCTCCGGCTCCGGCTGAAATCGTTCTCAGCAGCACAAGTTTTGCGATCATTGCTTTCCTTGTTGCCCGGAATCCCGTAATACCCATCTGCTACAAGACCCAATTTTGTTAAACCTGGTTGAAGCCCATCTCCGAGGATTCTTTGCTTGTTCCTCGTCGCTACTGTTGCGGTTGCATAATTGCTATCTTTTTTGCAGTGCAACCTTGCACCTTGTTTTTATTATTATAAAAAAAGGGAAAGAAAAGAAAACAAGAAAAGAAAGAAAGGAAAAGAAGAAAAGACAAATAAAAAGGTCATTTGTTGTTTTTTGGCTACTATTCTTTTTAGTCCATGTTACATATTTTTGTTGGCCGGGGAATTTGGGCCATATCTTAAATTACTGTGAGCCTTGTAATTTTGGGCTCATAGCATTATGCATCGATCTGCTCAAACCGAACAGAAGAGTATGACCAATCGTGACTGGTTCAAGTCGCGTGTTGGTTGCTGAAGCTAAGGTAGATTTTGACCATACAGGTAATGATGGTAAGGCTTTAAAAGTTTATGCATCTGTTATGAATAGTACATGGATAATTGGTTATGGCGTTACTGAACATATGACTTGTGATTCTAGACAGGTACAAACCCTAAAACCATCCACCAATACTATAGTTAGTGTTGCCAATGGTAACGTTGTCCCCATTATTGGGGAAGGCGACGTCTCCCTCTCTGCTACCCTGAATCTTGACTTCGTACTTGTTGTTTTTTCCCTTGACTATAATTTATTATTTGTTGCTCAAATAACTATCGCCCTACATTGCCTTATTATTTTTTGGCCTTCCTTTTGTGTTTTTAAGGACATTCCGACTCGTAAGACGATTGGTTATGGTATTCGGAGGGGAAAGCTCTACTACTTGGAGCTGACATCAAACAGTTCTTGAAATTTGACTCAAGCTTTTGCCGTGGAAGGATCTCATTGGGAGAGGGATAAAGCTTCAGAGGTTTGGTTGTGGCATCGTCGACTTGGACATGCTTCTTTCGGCTATTTACGAAGGTTGTTTCCTAGCCTATTTGTTAAGCATGACGTTTCTAGCTTTAAATGTGGTGTTTGTGAAATGGCTAAAAGTCATCATACTTCATTTCCGTCCAGTATGAATAAAAGTTCAGTTCCATTTATGATAATTCATTCTGATGTTTGGGGGCCGTCTAAAACTGCTACGTTTGGTGGTGCTCATTGGTTCGTTACTTTTATTGATGATTGCACACGTATGACTTGGGTATGTTTGATGAAGTCCAAAAGTGAAGTTCCTTCTTTGTTTCAGAAGTTTTATAAAATGGTACAAGTACAATATAAGTCACACATACAGGTTCTCATGAGTGATAATGGCGGTGAATATGTTAACTCTGACCTTCGTGCCTTTCTTGATCATCATGGCACGTGCTTATATACTCCACAACAAAATAAGGTTGCAGAACGCAAGAACCGTCAGCTCTTGGAGGTTGTTCATGCTTCTTTGCTCGAGGCTCATCTCCCGTTATCCTATTGGGGAGAAGCCCTCACCTCAGCTGCGTATCTCATTAATCGTGTTCCATCCTGATCCGTTGATTTTCAAACACGACTTCAGGCTCTCTCCTCACACATTGATGCTCATGCGGTCCCCAATCTTCCACCTTATGTGTTTGGTTATGTGGCTTTCGTTCATCTCCATAAACAACAGAGGAGTAAGCTTGAACCTCGGGCCTTACAATGTGTGTTTGTGGGGTATGCCTCAAATCAAAAGGGATATCGTTGTTATCACCCTCCGACAAAAAAGTTGTTTGTCACTATGGATGTTGCCTTTCATGAGAATAATATGTACTTTGCCAAGTCTTCACTTCAGGGGGAAAATTAAATAGAAGTTCAAACTCTTGACTATACTATTCCGGAGATAGATAGTATGAATGATTTGGATTTAAGTGGTGATGTCTTGGAAATAAGTGGTGATTATTCACAAGAAAATAATAATATGAATGAATTGGAGGTAAGTGGTAATGTCTTGGAGACAAGTGGTGATCATTCACATGGAAACAATGTTGAAAACTTTGAAAGTAACGAGTTGATTGCACCACATAACTCACAGCCTTCATCTTCGCCTGACAGCTCACTGCCAGTTTCTCACCAGCAGACGACCCAGTGTTGCCAACTACCCCACTATCGATCTCGCCGCGCTTGAGCCCTAATAACCATAATCAATCGCCTTCGATCCCGGATGCACCACCGCCACGTCGCCTCCCTGACCGTGTAAATCGAGGTATTCCTAAACCTACTTATAAAGCTGACCCTAAAGGTAAAACTAGGTATCCAATGAATAAGCCCAACCATGAATCCAATGTGTTATACCCATTAACTAATTATGTGTCTACCAGTCACCTATTAGAATCAAATAAGTCATTTGTGTATCAATTATCTACTGTATCTATTCCTAACAGTGTGCAGGAGGCTTTAGCTGATCCACGTTGGCAAGCAGCAATGAATGAAGAGTTAAAGTCTTTGAAGTAGAATACTACCTGGGAGATCACAAACTTGCCAGCTAATAAGAAACCTGTGGGATGTAAATGAGTTTATACTGTGAAGCATAAAGCTAATGGGACGGTGGATCGCTTCAAGCCAAGACTGGTAACAAAAGGATACACACAAAAATATGGAATTGACTATACAGATACATTTACTCATGTGGCTAAGATCAACACAGTTCGCGTTTTGTTGTCTTTGGTTGCAAATCTTGATTGGCCTTTACAGCAGTTCGATGTGAAGAATGCCTTCTTGCATAGAGATTTGACAAAAGAGATTTATATGGATCTTCCACCTGGATGTAATTCTCCATATAAATACAAAAGAAAGGTGTGCAAGTTGAAGAAATCCTTGTATGGCTTAAAGCAGTCCCCTCGAGCATGGTTTGGAAGATTCACAAAATCTATGAGAGCATTTGGTTACAGACAAAGTAACTCTGATCATACTTTGTTCTTGAAAATACAGAATGGGAAGCTTACTGCACTTATTGTGTATGTTGACGATATGGTGGTAACAGGTAATGATTCGGAAGAACGTGCGACTTTGCAAAGATACTTGTCTACATAATTTGAAATGAATGACCTTGGATCCCTGAAATATTTTTTAGGGATTGAGGTGTCGAGAAGCAGTTCTGGAATTTTCTTATCTCAGAGGAAGTATATTATTGATTTGTTGCACGAAACTGGCATGTCAGCTTGTCAGCCAGTAGCTACACCATTAGAAGAATGATTGAAGCTTGGTGTTGATCCTAATCAAGTACCAGTTGATAGAGGAAGATACCAAAGGTTAGTAGGGCGTTTGATGTATTTGGCACACACAAGACCGGACCTTACTTATGCCTTGAGTGTAGTGAGTCAATACATGCATGATCCTGGAGAACAACATATGAATGCCATGATGAGAATATTGCAATATTTGAAGGGAAGTCCGGGCAAAGGAGTTTTGTTTAAAAGGAATAATCACTTTAGTGTTGAAGGTTATACTGATGTAGATTGGGCAGGTTTTGAAGGTTATACTGATGCAGACTGGGCATGTTTGATTGACGATAGGCGTTCAACATCAAGTTACTTTACGTTTGTTGGGGGTAACTTGGTTACATGGAGAAGTAAGAAACAGAATGTGATTGCCCGTTCTAGTGCAGAAGCCGAATACAGAGGTATGGCTTTGGGGATTTGTGAAATTTTGTGGCTTAAGCTTCTGTTAAGCGATTTGGGTATACAACATGATCAGCCCATGAAATTATTTTGTGATAATAAAGCTGCCCGTGACATTGCAAATAATCCAGTACAACATGATAGAACAAAGCATGTTGAAGTTGACCGTTCTTCATCCAAGAGAAATTGGAAGGAAAAATAATTGAAGTACTAGCGATAAGAACAGAAGATTAGTTGGCAGATATCCTCACAAAAGTTGTTTCAAGTCACAAGTTTTCAAGTTTCTTACACAAGTTGGGCATGAACGACATATATGCACCAACTTGAGGGGGAGTGTTGACTTTTGTATTTTAAGTAGGATCCCTAATTGATATGTAATCCTGTGTATTCTCATGTAATCACTTGTAATTAGTTTTCTTTCCATTTATGTTAGGGTTGTACACCTATAAGTACCTCATATTGAGAAGAATATATTACAATTCAAAGCATTCTCTTCTATAACATGGGTGTTTCTAAGGTGCGGAATGGATTATATTTCGTCCGCACCTAATGTTCGCAAACAGTGGCCCGCACCTTAGAAATTGCCATTATAACATTAGTAAAATGTTATAGTTGATATTTTAGAAACCTCGAACAATCTTATTAAATAGACATATGTGGTATGGTGTTATAATATGAAATTGATAATATAACTTGACAATGTAATATCATACTCAAAAACCTCTCTAATAGTAATGACATGCCTCCATACATTCATCTCACGGTTTCGTTACTCATCATTTCTTTTTTCATCTGTCTCTCCTTATTTGAGATCAAGTACTATTCCTAACTGGATAATAAAAATATAATCCTAAAAGATTTAAAGTTACTTGGGGAGCAAGTATTTCTGTTTCTCTTTTTAGTATAAATAAGAGATAAGGCATGATCTCTCTCTCTCTCTCAACTTTTGGCCTACGTCTAAGTCAAAATATCATATAGCCATTTCTAGCCCCAATTTTTGAAACCATCCATCTCTCTCCTCCATGCCCTCCCTCTCCGATTTCTCGGTTACTTCTGCCATGGTTCGCAACGCCATTCAATCCAACGCGTCTATGAAAGCCGATGAGTGGGTCGAAGTTCAAAGATCTCATATATGCTTCTTGAGCATGTTGCCTACAACCGATCGTAATGGGTATGATGTTTGGCTGATGGGTTCTTTTTTCTTTTCTTTTCATTTTCTCTGAATTTGAAATTTTGATTGTTGAAGTCGAGGATGGGCACGATAATTCTACACATGGTGGCTGTTATATTTGTGGTGGTTTTAGGAGGGGTTGTGATAGGCGTGGTGGGTACGATTGTTATTGTGTCCGTTCATGGTGGTAGATTTGGGAAAGACAGAAGATTAAGAGGGTGGTATGGGGTTGCAGAGGAGTTGGAAGGTAAAACTGCAAGGAGTGTTTCAGAATTAGAAAAAAAAAATACGGGGGTAATATTGGTACAAAAGGTGGATTCCTGATGGGCTTCATTTCGGGGAATTCAATTACCACCTTAATGTCGAGAATTGAATTCTAGGAGCTTGGGGAGTCTGATTCCTTACATTAAGTGGGTCCCACACACTTTTTTCATTTCCCAAGTGTTAGTAAACACCTCAATCACTTGGCAGAAATGCAATTCTAATTGCTTACATTCAATTCTCGTTACGTAAACGTGTCATTAAGTGTAATGGTCAAACCAAATAATAGTTGGATTATTATGACATGGGCGTTTCTAAGGTGCGGATGGATTATATTTCGTCCGCACCTAATGTCCGCAAACAGTGGTCCGCACCTTAGAAATTGCCATTATAACTTATATTGAACGTTTAAAAACGTAAAAGTACTTCCTTTCAGAGATCAACCAGATAACAAGCACCTAAAACTCAAATTTCTTCATCATATAACTATGACTTTTTAATAACAGATCCACAAACATTTGGAAACATAAAAGCACTTCTGTTCATCCAAATTCTTCGGCTTGAGTCGGTGCTTAAACAATAACTAATGATTTCGTCAACATAGCATCATTAACCACCGTTGCCAGACCCATACTTGTTGCCAAGAAGTACGACTTGCAACTTGTCATAGCCAGCAAGCACACTGGCACCTGCAACAGCATGCAAGCCATTTGACCTCCACACCATTTGACCTTTGTACTTTGCTCAAATCGAGCTCGGCGCCGACAAGCCATGGTTCAGTCTCACACACTCGCTCATCGGCTTCTTCTCTACGATCCCGGGGCAAGCTCTCCATTCCCAGGTCTCGTTTCTCTCTCCTCCTTCTTCTTCTATGAAATATGTTAATTCCACACAGATGTGTAATTTGATTACACCGATTACTTGATCAGGGGCGGAGGGACCATAGGACCACAGTAGTCCTAGGCCCATCCTGCCTTTGTTTATAAAAAAAAATTAGTACTACTTATTTTTTTATTATTTTTATCACTTTCCCAAGACTTTTTCACTTAAACCATTCCAATTTCTTAGACTAAAGATCCGGCCCCTTTTAAATATTTTAAAGATATTTATGTAATCTAGTCTAACCCTAAAGCCTATCTATTCCAACTTCCAACACTTCCATTCCTTTTCCCAATACTAAAAATTAGTATTTTATCACTCTTTAAGTTTCTAGCCGTAAGTGTTTTTGTTTTCCTTTCTCGAGAAAGTTTTGGACTTTTGGTGGGTTAGGAAGAACTGCGAATGGGTTATGTGGCTTTTGCGAAATGGGGTTTGTAAATGTTTCGATTAAGATTAGCATTCAAGCCTCAAACTTGCACCATTATCGGGTTGATTTATTCACCGATGTCATAGATAAGCAACTCACTGAGTTAAATGATCGATTTACTGAGAAGAATACTGAACTACTTCTTTGTGTGGCATGTTTAAGTCCAAGTAATTCTTTCTCTGCCTTTGACAAAGAAAAATTGATGCGTCTTGCCCAATTTTATCCAAGTGATTTTTCAGAGCACGATCTTGAGTTACTCAAAGAATAGCTTGAGAATTATATTTGGGACATGACCTCTAATAGTGAGTTTGCAGATTTGAAAGGAATTAGTGATCTTGCACAAAAGATGATTGGAACCAAGAAAGATCAGACTTACCCGTTAGTGTACTTGCTTTTGACACTGGCACTCATCTTACCGGTTGCAACCGCAAGTGTAGAGCGAGTCTTTTCTGTTATGAACATTGTTAAGAACACCTTACACAATCGAATGAGTGATTTGTGGATGAACGATTGTTTGGTTGCTTATATTGAAAAGGATATTTTTAATAGTATAGAGGATGAGGCTATCATGCAACGGTTTCAAAATATGAAAACTCGTCGAGGACAATTATTTTAATTATTGGGAATATGTAATATTATCAATGCTATGTTATTTTGAATTTTGGTTACTTTTCATATATATACTATGATGTTTTGGTTAAAAGTTTTGTAACTACTATTGATTTAATTTTTTTTTAAATATTTGTGAGAGGCCCCTCCTAACCCGAAATCCTGGCTCCGCCACTGTACTTGATATTGGCCATCAATTGCATTAATTAAGGTTTAGGGTTTGTGGAACATTGGATTTGAGGTTAAATTTCATAATTTGTAATTGGAATTGTATTTGGTGCAGATGAAGGATGATGATGGTGTGTTGCCGATTGATTTCGAGCAATTTCGAAAAATTTGTGATGTTGAAGAGTTTTATGAAGCTTTAGAGGAGAAACCCAAGATAACCTTATAGAGCTCAAACACAAGATCAAGCAAAAAAAGAATTTGAGATATTATCATAAGTATAAGAAAATTATAGAAAAATCATATTTTTGTACCACATTGGTATACCATATGATGAGGCAAGTGTAGTGTACTTAGCACGTAAATTAAGGAATTCATTTCATTAGCTAATAATTATATTAATCATTTACTATATCATGTGGTACACCACAAATATAATTTTAAGTTTTGCTCCAATTTGAATTGTGTACAAGAATTCCTAATTTTACTTTTCAAAAGTCTTCTTAGTAATTTGCAGATTACCAAGAATACTTTGCCTCTTCAACATTCGTTGACATGTACATAATTCCAAAATTGAAGTTAAACTCAAAATTACTTTGAAAGTTCGTCTCAGTTGGTCAAAAAGGAGGCCAAGAAGAAACAATTCCACTTCTAGTTGATCATTTCAAAGATTTATACGAAGAATCATAACAGATAAAGGGGGCCAGGGCTTGAGGAATTAATTGAACACAAAATGGAAGATAAAGTGAAGCTGTTTGGACTAAGGCATATATAGTCCATATATTGATAAAGGATAATGCTATTTACGTACTCACTTTTCATTTTTAAATATTCTTATTACTTTTTAATCATTGATTTTCTGCAATTCATTCGATTGACAAAAAATTGAGAGAGGTGTGTGAGAAGTAAAAATTGATGTGTGAATAGCACTATCCATCAATGAATAAGTTTGAAAGATCGAATCTTAAGACAAAATAAAGTAAATTTGTATATCTGATAAGTTGTCCAATTGTTAATCCTTTTAGGGGAAAAAAGGAAAAAAAAAACTTGGAATGTTAAAACTAAAACAGATTGACCACTTAGTACTACGGTCATATTCCTCTTTACTTGTGAGTGAGAGGTCTTAGGTTCGATTTTCGCCAAAGGTGAATTTGAAACACATTATTATGGCTAGCCCAGTGTGAGGCTTAACCCACTTCCCCACCCCTAGTGTAGATAATATCGTTTATTCAAAAAAGTAAAACATGATTGGAATTGTTTTGTTTAAAAATAAAGTGAATTTTGTATATAATGATGCAAGTATGATAGAGATGAGTTCTATCTATTAATTGTGAGACCCATTTATTTTTCGTTTTTCCTTTTTAATAATAGTTGGTTAATGTCTTTTCTCTGTTCAATGGCTATAACCAAATCAAACTCACGAATTATATATTCAACAACTCAATAACTCGAATCAACTCTCATGAAACTCAAATTTTCAAGCCGAGTCCAAGTGTGGAAGACAACTTACATCTTGATAAAAAGTGTGTAGACAAATGAAAAATATATAATTCACAATAGATTAACGCCTTAATTATCATAAACTAATTGGGTCAAGTAGTAACTATGGCTTTGAAATTACACATAAAGCAAGGAAAGTGAAACTACACATAATGTTTATAGCTAAGAACATATAAAAATTAATTAGCTTTGAGCTCTAACCTCTCGTGATCGCAGCTCTTACGGAAACAAAACTTGACATGTGTTCAAGTGCTTCCAGAGAATTGGTCATGCGTTCACATTCTTCCATCGAACCGTATTGAATTCCGCAAAGAGATTTCCAACCAGGAGTGTAAACTTTCAATTCGTTATCATGCAACAGCAATATTTGTTTCTTCCGTGTCTCCTTCAAAAGTCGAATGGAACGTGCAAGGCGGCCGTTGATTACAGCTTTTTGTTTCCAAGCCTTCTCAACAGGATCGTCCTTCGTCTCCCAAACAATAATTGCAGACCTGGCGGGACGAGAGCTAACAATGTACAGACGCTCTTCGAAGACTCCAACATTAAAAAACCTTCTTCCAGGATTAAAGGGTAATGGAATTTCTTGGAAACACTCGGTTTCCAAATCAAAGGAAGAAATTAAATCATTAGATTGGCCACTAATCCAGTGAAGCTTTCCATTCAAATAAACTCCCCGGGAGTTTTCCTCTTGAGTTTTAATAGGGTTTGCAATTAAAACATGTCTCCATGTCTGATCAACCCCAACACTCCAAATCAATGCCTCCTTTGGAGAGAGAATCAAAACCAATTTGTACAACTCACTGGCTACACTAAACCCAAACCCGCGGCAAATAAAGCTGATATCATCACGAACGTTACTAGGGAGTTTTGGAGCATCCAAAAAATCACAAATCAAGGGGTTCGATATGTAATACTCGCCTTCGTAGGATAGACAAAGGAATCCATTGCACGAACCAATAATTTTCGACCCATCAATTGGGAAAGAAGAGATTGCACGAAACTTAGTTTTAATCTGACGACAAAGGGGGAAGGCATCGAAGTCATACAAGTAGAAGTCCATGGCATGGATCAAAACGCAACTGGGTAGCAATTTGTTTGGGAAATCAGGGCTCGATAAATGGGAGCGGAAAGATCTACACACACTTCTGCAGAGCATAAGTGTGGTAACTGGGAGCCTGGAGAAAATCTTACCGAACACATGCCCGTTGATGCGGCAGATGGGAGGAACGTTCATGATCTTCTCTTGGTATTCAGGGTTTTTGGTGAGACGCCTCCATGACTTGCACACTGCGCTGCATATCACTAAAGATTCGATGGGCAGCGCCGAGAAGATTTCATATAGTATTTCGTCAGGAAGGAGGACGTCGTGTGATAATTTTCTTCTGTTGCTAGTCGACATTGCTCCGACTCCGATCGATCTCTCAATAATATTCAATGGTTTTGCCCTATGTATATATCGATGGAAGAGAGTTAGGAGTTCGCTGTGCGTGAACCCATTTAACATCTTTCTACACCTAACTTAAATTTAAATTGTTAATTGTTTATTTTACCCTATTGCATAATTACTATTAAGTACAGAATAAAATTAATAATAAAACTCAAATTTATCAATAAACCCATTAAACCCTACCATCACTTGTTTGTCCTACGTTCATTCTGGCTAAAACCCTAATATGTCTTGTAGAGAAAAACAAGTTTTTTTTATTGATGGATGGTGATTTTGAAGTTTTGAATCCTCCAACTAAGGTATGACTCAATTTATGAATATTTTGTCCCTTTGATTTCATTATTATTTTTTATTTTTTATGTTTAGAAGATGAGTATTTGTGTTTCAATTTTTGTCATCAATCCCGAATGGTTTGTTAAACTTTCTGCAATTGAAAAATTAATAAGGAAAAACTTCTTACCAATGTTCTTAGATTATAAACTTCATCGCTTGCTGATAAATATAAGGGAATGAATTGTTTGATTTGTTGCTTATGCACATCCGTAGAAAGAAAAAAGACAAATGTCTGGGTTTGGTAGTAGAAAGAAAAAAAAAGTAGTCATGGAAATGCTAGTGGGAAGAGGGGGTGGGACAATGACACCTTTTTTTTTAAAAAAAAAATAATTCAATTACATATGTTATTTTATAAAAGGAATGGGTGTAAAGATAACTTAACATTTTGAATTTGATTTGAGAGGGTAGTTTAGGTAATAAATTTGGGTTTAAAGAGAGATTAATTCTTTAATAAAAAACAATATGGGTGAAAAGAGTAAGTTGGGGGTAGAAAGAGGTTACATGGGTTCAAATAAAATTTCTCATATAATTATAGGTTTTTATTTAGGCCAGGATCTGCTGTCCCGAACCTTGTGTCTCCTGCCATGTCTCCTTCTAATTATGTCCTTTAACTTAACTCCCAATTTAATGGTGTCAACTTTTCTTAATTAATATTTATTTAAATACAAAAACTGATTCACTAAAGAAAATTGAAAATCAAAACAAAAAGAAAACAAATCCCAACTGGAAGTCCGAAAGTCTGCAACTCCCTCCAATCTCAGTCGGTTGCAATTCACACGGCCGTTGAAGCTTCCATTACACTCTCTCTTTCTATATCTCACCAGCCAAGTCCCGTAGGATGATTGAGTCGAACCTTCTCGTATATTATGATCTCGCCGTTTATTGTCATCGAGTCGATTCAAATCTCGTTTGTATAGATTGACCAGATTTCTTCCTTGCTTCCTCAAACCAAAATTTACATAAAATTTGATGTTTGACGGGCTGGGTCGATCACGATTGGGTATTTGAACGGAGAAAAAAATGGCGAACAGAGAGACAAGGAGGTTTTGCCAGCCGTGAAGTTCTCCGATGACAGACCGGTGTTGTTGGCTGTCGAATTGGTGTTGATGGGAATTTGAATGGCTGTTGGTTTTAATTTTTTAACTTTTAGTTTTTATTTATTTAACCGTATTAAGCATTTTTTTGAAAAAAAAAACCTTATTAAACATTTGACACTGTTAAATTACAAGTTAAATTAAAGGACATAATTAGAAAGGGACATGAAAGGAGACACAAATTTAAGGACAGCAAATCCCTGGCCTTTCCTGACAAAGATGAATAGTTTACATTCCTCTATTAAAGAATATTTTGACAATTAAGAGATGCAAAATGCCCATTATATGAGCTCATAAATTAAGGCGCTTCAATAAATAATTTTTAGTAATAGCCCACGCTTATACATTACCGTTTGACGGAAGAAGTGAAAAAAGAAATCAACAAACAAAACAAACAATATATGCCAGGGATAAATAGAGAGAGAGTAAAAAAAAGAGAGTGTAGAAAAAATAGATATTACAAGGTTTCGAGTTTTGAAAAAGAAGCGAAAGAGGGTTAAGTGAAAAATTTGTAAATTTGAAATCTTATTTAATTTTTAACTCTTTGATTAGCAGGACTCATCATCGAAAGATGTAAAAGAATATAATTATAGGTTTTTATTTAGGTCTCCCGGCAATGATGAATAATTTAGATTCCGCTATTAAAGAATATTTCGATAATAAAGAGATGTAAAATAAAAAATTTAAGCACTTAAATCTCTACTAATTAATGAAACTCTCTTTGTCAACAAAAAAATCCTCTTTGTCAACCAAAAGAAGGTGAAAAGACAAATTAGTCTTCTATCACACAAAAAAAATGATGGGCAACAATGTGATTTCACAGGTCCAAATTTTACAGTTTTTTATTGAAGCCTCACCTACATGTGATGTTAAAATACCTCTAATATTAAAATTAAAAAAATAAAAAAATAAAAAATAAAAAATAAAGAAAAACCAAAAACCTCCCACTCCCCCACGTTCTCTCTCTCCCTCTCTTCTTCTCATTTTCTAAAAAAATGTCTTCATACACACAAAGTGTGTGCCATATGCTAGTAATTTATTAGGAAAACTAATGAAAATGGTTTCAAAATTTTGGATTTTAACCAAAAATCATCTACAAACTTTATTTAATGGTAAGGACAACAAAAAGAAAAAAAAAACTACTAAAGGAAGTGTGTGCATATATGTGAATTTGATCAATTCCTAACCAAATCCTCCTCTGATTTTAATCACTCACTCACTCTTGACCAATCCCTAATTATTAATATAATCTTATTGATTTGTGTAAATATATTATTGACTACATTCATTTTAAATTTCAATTGCCTACAGAATTGCCTCATGCACGTGAAGAGGATAAGGGTCAAGTTGTAATGGAGTTATTTGCTGATAAAAAAACCCAAAAAATGCTTAAAATTTTCATGCTCTTTGTACCGAAGACAAGAGGATTGAATTATTAGGGAAGCCGTTGCACTTTAAGGGCTCCACATTTCATCGCATTATTCCTATATAATTTCATGTATCAGGGTGGAGATTTCTCAAGAGGCAATGGGATTGGAGGAGAGTTGATTTATGAAGCGAAATTTGCAGATGAGAGCTTCAACTTGAAGCATATCGGCCTTGGAATAAAGTCCATGGCAAATTCTAGACCTAATACTAATGGTTCATAGTTCTTCATTTGCACTGCAATGACCCTGTGGCTTGAAGGAAAGCACGTTGTGTTAAAAACAATTGTTCATGGATACAGTGTTGTTGAGAAAATGAAGGTGGGTTCGAAGAGTGGGACTAAATTTTCATAAACAGTGTAGTAAGTTTCATAAACAGTGTACCGCGAGTCTGCGCGTTAGATTTTTTGTCTTTTTTATTAAAATTATGTCTTTTTCATTAAAATTTAAGTTATTTTGTCATTTTTATTAAAATTTAAGAGTTTTTCATTAAAATTTAAGTATTTTTAATTAAATAAAGTTATAATATGGTTTTTTTTATTAAAATAAACTTAGCTCAAGTCATTTTTATAAAAGTTCCCTAATTTATTTTGGTGACAGCCTACGCTTATTCATGATCTTTGTATGGATGGAAGAAGTGAAAAAAAAGAAGAAATCAACAAATTAAACAAACAAATATACACGCAAAGGATAAAAAGAAAAGAAAAAAGTGGGTAGAAATAAGAAAGGAAGATGATTCTCTTCCCTCTGGTCTCCCTTCTCTTCCATTCATTCCTATTTGAACGGTGGTAGTTATTTCAACATCTTGATTTATTTATAAAAATGATAAGATAAAAAATAATGTGTGAGAGGATGAAAGAGAAGGAGATGAGAATAGAAGGAAACAATCCTACTCCAATAAAAATTACTAGGGTTCTCGACAAAGAAGCAAAAGAGAGTTGTAGTTGGAGATTGGATCGGAGAGAGTAGAAAGCGAAAAAATTGGCGATCGTACGGCTCTGGTTGAGGGCTGTCAAATTATTCCGCAATCACCGCGTAGGTAACTTTGATTTTCTTCGATTTCCTCTGTTCCTGTTTTTCCGCTTTCCTTTTATTTGTTTGTGCCAAATGAATGAATGAGTAAAACCCCTTAAAGCTTGGCTTTGATAAATGAGGTTGGTTGGGTTCGTAGAATCTTATATTACTGTAATGCCTAATGTTGTATGCGCCTGTACATGATACAACACGAATGAGACAGATTGGACTAAGATAGGAACTCGGTTAGGTTTATGAAGCCTTAGTGGTTTGGCGTCAAAATTGCCGCGTAGATCCTCAAATGGAAATTTGATGTTCAATATTAAACGTCTCCCTTGGAGATGCTCTTAAGTTATCAAAATACTAAAGGACTTGAAGTTTGTGGAAACTGAATAATATTATTATTTTTATTTTCAGACTCAACTCGTCTTATTTTTAGGTTTCCAAGGAGGGTAATTCACCATTAAACTACATTATTGTTGACGAAGAAAGGTGAGGACCATTGCTTATATGCCTTATACTCTCTCTCTCTCTCTCTCTCTCTCTCTCTCTCTCTCTCTCTCTCTCATATATGTTCGGTTTCTTTCTTTTGATTTCCAAAATCCCAAAACTTGCTGTCTTAATTTTTGGTTTGATCTCTTGGTCTAAGTGTAATGCCGCTGGGTCATTTATGTGGGTGACTTTGGATATCTTGTCTTACAGGCCTGGACAGGAGCAGCATCTGTTCCGAGTGCTCTTGTTTCGATGCTTTTGCGATTGCCAAAGATCAAATTCGCAATTGTGACATTGGGTGAAGATAGATGCATAATGCTTGAGAGAAGTGTGGGCGGTAAGTATTCAACTGTCGAGGGTTTATTGAGGAAGAAAACATTGTGAAACGGAGGGTCTAAGGCCTGTGGTTTGCAATTCTGTAAACATAGCCTGTTTTTATCTGATTGGAATAACTTTTATGTTTTCGTTCAAAACTCTGTTTCTTGCAGAGGATTCTCAGACAGAGGAAATGGAGGCCGACAACTTATTGGAATCGCTGAAGTGGAGAAAGGATGATAGCGTAACTATCCCAACTTGTATTTCGTCGGTAAGTGTAGTTGAATGCAACTCTAGTGAATTGAAACCAAAGAAATGATGAAACCATTGGAGGCGCTATTGTGACACGGGCAAAAGGCACCCCATATGGTTAAGAGAATTTGAGCATTCATTGATAGACATGTTAGAAGGGAATACTATTGTATCCATGAATCTTGATGAAATTCTCAGTAGCCCCTCATCCCTTCTATACAGCTTTTGAGGATTGCATAATGGATTTCATCCATGTGACTTGAATATTTACGTAGTCTTAGGAGCATAAGTAACAAGTGGAAAATATTTCCAACTGATTTGTACACACGCACACGCACACGTACGCGGTCCAAGCTGCTCTTGTGCTTGGCTACTGACAGTCAAATAAGTGAAGTGATGGTAATTTTTCATTCGGCAATCAAATTGAAACGCAAAAAAAGTAAGAAAGAAAGATCAGTGGTTTCATTTTTTGTTAAAAAGGCCAACTTCATTCAAATCCCGCAAGAAGAATTTGAGGTCAAGGATGAATACTACAACCTCAGGTATACGGGTTGAGTTCAACAAGGACACTTCCATTCCAAGAAGCTCTTGTGTTTTGCCCTCAATCTCATATAGTAATCTCTACTTCCATTCCAAGCTGCTCTTGGGTATCAATACATATATGATTGATTGACAAATAACTTTTTTTCTGTTTCTATCTTCAACTTTGTTGATAGATTGATTTAGTTGCCTTCCTTGCTGTTTGTTTATTGTATCAGTTTGAGATGCAACTCTTATGTCTTCTCCTTTCTTTTAATGTGTGTATATATACTATGATTGATTCACAAGGTTCTTTAAAATTTGTTAAAACAGGATCATATGAGGCTGTTGTTGAACAACTACGTAACCTCTACAAGTACGCGGTCGATCCCCCGTCTTTCATTAGGAGGTTCATGGGTTTGTTTGACAAAACTATACGCCAACGATTGGGGCGCTCATTGCACGAATGGCTACTGTATGCCATACACCGCAACTGGGAGTATTACAACAAACATGTTCGGCACCTTTTTGATCCAATAGCAGACACGCTACCTATCAGGAACCACATCAAAACATGGGAGGAATGCCTCAAGTTCTCGATGGACGATGGAGCCCAAGTCTACATCAAGCTTCAAGATCTCGTCACCCAAAAGAAGAGCGAGATTGATTCATCCGCTGGATCCAATTCCGCTGCTGACTACCTATGAGATAGGTACATTCCATATTACCTATAGCTGCCAAATCACACTCTGTGTGTGTATATACATATACATATATCAGCTACGTACCTATATTACCTATAGCTGGTAGTTAAAACAGTAGGACAATTGAGCCACAACCATAGAGGTATGTAGCTGATATATTTATATGTATATACACACACAGAGTGTGATTTGGCAACTATAGGTAATATGGAAGGTACGTATCTCATAGGTAGTCTGGCAGCTATATGTAATATGGAATGTACCTATCTCATAGGTAGTCAGCAGCGGAATTGGATCTAACGGATGAATCAATCTCGCTCTTCTTTTGGGTAACGAGATCTTGAAGCTTGATGTAGACTTGGGCTCCTTCCTCCCATGTTTTGATGTGGTTCCTGATAGGTAGCGTGTCTGCTATTGGATCAAAAAGGTGCCTGACAAGTTTATTGTAATACTCCCAATTGCGGTGTATGGCATACAATACCCATTTGTGCAATGAGTGCCCCAATCGTTGGCGTAAACCCATGAACCTCCTAACGGAAGACGGGAGATCGACCGTGTACTTGTAGAGGTTACGTAGTTGTTCAACAACAGCCTCATATGATCCTGTTTTAACAAATTTTAAAGAACCTTGTGAATCAATCATAGTATATATACACACATTAAAAGAAAGGAGAAGACATAAGAGTTGCATCTCAAACTGATACAATAAACAAACAGCAAGGAAGGCAACTAAATCAATCTATCAACAAAGTCTTAAGTTGAAGATAGAAACAGAAAAAAAGTTATTTGTCAATCAATCATATATGTATTGATACCCAAGAGCAGCTTGGAATGGAAGTAGAGATTACTACATGAGATTGAGGGCAAAACACAAGAGCTTCTTGGAATGGAAGTGTCCTTGTTGAACTCAACCCGTATACCTGAGGTTGTAGTATTCATCCTTGACCTCAAATTCTTCTTGCGGGATTTGAATGAAGTTGGCCTTTTTAACAAAAAATGAAACCACTGATCTTTCTTTCTTACTTTTTTTGCGTTTCAATTTGATTGCCGAATGAAAAAAATTACCATAACTTCACTTATTTGACTGTCAGTAGCCAAGCACAAGCAGGACAAGAAAAGAAACTCACCGCTCCTTTTGAGAAATGACATATCAAAACCTTGTACTATTAATTATTTTTTGGAAGATTATATTCTTATGCAATTAATTAAACGTCTTTTGGAGATAATAAATTTTAATACTAATACAAAAACAACGTAATACACAGTATACACTAAGTGTTATAATATTTTACGAGTAAGTTTAATTTCACAATGAACTAGTAATAATGTAGTATAAACTTGCTATAATAGTACTAAGTAGCACAACGTTGATATATTTAATTTAATATTTTATATTTATATTATGACATGCAGCGGTGGAGTCACAAACGTTTTATAAAAAGTCCTGAGAGCTTTTTTTTTTTTTTTTTTTTTCCCAAGTCCTGAGAGCTTTTAGCTAGCCCCTGTTTAGCTAGCCCACCCGCACCAAGATCTTTCATGTATCAAGTTGTTGGAAGAAAATTATTAATTTTTATTTTAATACAACAATATATTTTACACTAAAGGAAGGAATGAGTTTGATTAAATTACACAATAGGTAACTTAATTTAGTATCGAATTCGTCGTTTACGAAATTCGAACATAAGATTTCTCACTTACAAATGAAGAGTAATAACACCAGATCCTAGTACTGAGTGGTAGAAAATTATTAACTTAGCTGCTCTCTTTGGTGAGGAGTAAGTAAAATTTGAGAACCAAAAAACACTGTACCTCCGATGGAGGCTGTACTCCACGAGCCTATGAGTGACGGCAAAATTGCCTTCCTCGAGAGGCATGTGGACTGGTCGGATTTGGAAAAGCTTCGTCCAACTCCAATGGAGAAGCTAAAAGTCCAAAAGCCAAAAATATCCCGATTTGCCAAAAAACTCATCTCCAACTTATAACTGAGCTATAACTATGTGGAGTTCATCAAGTCATTATTTGGCCAAATATAACTCTCTCTTAGCTCTTTTTTGGGACTTAGCTCATCGGTTGTAATAATTGATTCAAAATCAACGATTATATTTGAAAAAAATCTAACTGTAGTTTAACTAAATTACCAATAAATTTAAAGTACAATCTTAAAACTAATAAATTATTAAGATGAGCTATGTTTAATCCCTTCGGTTAGAGATGGTACATGAGTATGGTTTGATACTGTTCATTAAAAAAATAATTTTTTGCAAAGCTGGACGAGGCTATATTTAGCTCTTTCGGTTGGAGATGGTTTTCTAGAGCTCTTTTCGAGCTCGTTGCTCAACCAAATTGCACGATCTAACTATCAAACCCAAGTTTGTAAAGAAAGGGACAGAAGTATACCAAATTTGGACGGAGTTGGCTGGAAAACGGACAGGAAGGTCTCGGCCATTTTTGATCTCTTTGAACCCGAGTTGAATTCGAGCATGCAAGGATCGGGACGACGGAGGTTTGATCAGTGGCCTCAATCTCGTCCAACTCAACGAGATTGAGCTGTAACTTCTCTGGAAAACACCCTGCACCTCGCCGGAAAACAAGGAGCCATGAGTGCTCAGTTCGAATTAGCCAAATGTGCAGCTAATCCTCACATGAAATACTAAAAGCAGAACCAGAACAACACAAGAAGGCTAAATATAAAGTTTTCAAACCTGACCTCGATTGAGAACAGTGAGGACCTCGCCGGAGAAACTTGCTCCTCGTCGGAGCTCGTTAGTTCGAGGCTCGGGTTCGATTTCCAGGAAACAATGGACATGGATTTGCTTGATTTGAAGAGGCATAAAGAGGGGTGGTTTGGATGGCTCGAAATCTCGCCGGAGTTAGCGAGGTTAGGTGGTGGTGCTGATGCTGCGTTTTATGTGCAGTGAACACAGAACTGAGAGAGAGGGGGGGCTATCTGTGTTTCACAGAGAAGAAAGAGGTGGTGACGGTGGGAGAGAGTTTGAGGGAATGAGACTGTAAGTAAAGGGGTAGAGAGGACTGATAGTAAATGATGGGCAGATGGGCAGATGGGAGAGAATTGAAGGGAAATAAATTGCCACGTGGGGGTCCCACGGATCAGAATCCATTAATTAAAATAATAATAATGCTTTGACCTAAAGTCACAATAAAGTCACAAAAGAATAAATAATGCAAGTGGACAAACAGAAATATCCACAAATTTAAATTTATTCACACACTTATTTTTACTTTTCACACATTCCTCTCAATTTTCTAATGAGTTAAAGAAAATCAATGGTAAAAAATTAACAAGAGTGTGTGAGAAGAAGAAAAAAAATGTGTGAATAGCACTATCCTGTATCAATTTGCCCTTGATTATTAAGGTTCTGTAGAATCTTCACTGTAATTCCGAATTTTGTTTCGCTTGCACTCAAATGTTCCTATTGACGAGCACTACAAGAATATATGTGTGTTTTTGGGTTAAGCCCACCAGTAATTAATTAAGCACTTAATTAATAAAATACTAATGTTGATGGGCCTACTTGTCCATTTGTCTAACAAGCCCAAAGAATAAGCAAACAGTATCACAGTTAGCAGCCAGTAATACTGACAACTTATTGTTGTCTTGAAAAACAAGTTACAAATTCCCAAGAATGCAAAATTATCATTTTCCCATCATTAAAAAACGTGTGTAAATTGTTCGTTGAACATTCAATTTATATCTCATTTGCACTCACTTGAACATTCCGAACACTACTTCACCACTCTTTCTAACAACAAACAGACCAATTAAACCTTTTTTCGGCCATACATTTTTGTTGCTCACAATTCTCAACCTTATAGTCATTAGTACGTGAATAGTAACCAAAGGCGCAACTTACTATCACATTAGTATAATCTGTAGCTGAGAAGGTAATCATAGGCAGAGGCGAAAACATAAACTTTCTAACACAAGGGTTCCAAATAACTGTGGAAAAATTAGCAGCAAGGGATATGAGACTATTACAAGTTCCAACCACATAGAAATTGTTCTCTTTTGGGGGAAATAATCTGTGGTGTACTCACCAAATGCAGGGTTGTCCCAATGTGAGGAGAAAAACTCGACAAGCTGATGAGTAGCACCCTCATTCTTGGCCAAAGCGTTTTGTAGAGGTAGGTGATGAGTGCCGTTTTGGTTGTTGGATTGGACCGCGAGGCTGAGGTGGGTGTGGACGAAGGCAGAGGTTTGGATCGGAGACCTCCATGACTTGCACACTGCACTGCCAATCTGTGCATATCCTACTATCATTGTTGTCTAACAAATCTTATCCTTCTCCCTGATTCCATCACAATTCCTTCATTGATTATTCTATATTTCTGGTTTGAAAGTACCGCAACCTGGTCAGGCTTCAACCCTGATGCTTGCATTGCACGAAACAAATCAATGCATTTTTCAGGCTGTCCTTTTTTTCAACCGAGCACACATTCAAACTAGAGAGAAATCTTTTGGCCAAGAAAACCAAGTCGATCTTTAGACAGTAGTCTCGTTGACTCTGTAGAAGTGCATATGCTACCAGTTTGGATGCCCCCCAAAAGTGTCCCTTCTTAAATTTGTAGATGTACGTTAGTCCAATTGGCTAGGGTAGTGTACCTAACCGCTCACATCCAAGTTTCAATCCCTTTTTCGTAAGTTATATTTTAGAATATCGCTTGTGAAAAATTATGGTATGTTCAGGATCCATGATTTATAACAGCAAGACAGTTGAAGGTATTAGCTATCTATAGATAAGCGAATTGAATGTTGTAAAAATGAAAGAAGGCATTTAGACCATCTCTAACCGAAGGCTGGCCAGATGGCTCGTTTTAGCCTTTTGGCCCTCCAAGATATTAATATTTTAATGAACAGTACATGGCCATAGAGCTCGTTTTAGCCCTGTCACAAAAAATGGTCTCCAACCGAGGGCCAAAGGGCCATAGGACTAAACATAATTTATTATTTAAATTTAAAAACTAAACAACTTAAATTTAAAAACTAAACAACTTAAATTTAAAAACTACAACAACTTAAATTTAAAAAACTACAACTTATGTTTAAAAACTACAATTTAAATTTAAAAACTACAAACTAAATTTAAAAACTACAACAACTTAAATTTATAGGGAAAAAAATGAGAATTTTTTTAAATTTTTTTACAAATTTTGGCCGAAAAAAATTCAAATTCAAATCCAATGGCTAGTTGATGTCAGCATGACGTCAGCTAGCCGTTGGATTTGAATTTTTTTTTTGCTATAAATAGGTTGGATATTGGGCTATAATTCACACACATTTGAATTCAATCTATTTCATTTCAATCTCTTTCAATTCAATCTCTTTCAATTCAAGTTTACAATGAATTCCAACTTTGGATCCTCTTCGAATTCCAACTGGGGGTCCTCATCCAATTCCAAATTGGAAGAAAAATGGGCGTAGATGAGACGAGAAGAAGATGAGTCTAATGAAGAATATGAAGCATGGCGCAACACACAATATGTGGTAGCCATGGCTGTGGCCATGGTGTGTCAGCCAACTGAGGAACAACCTCAATGGGGTGGCTCTGTTGCTGGTCGCTCTTACAAACCACGAAACAGAGCGATGACACATGCCCATCTGATGAACAATTACTTCAACCCTAACTCGATGTACACATAAGATGATTTCAGACGTCGCTTCCGGATGAGGTGTCATGTCTTCAAGTGTGTACTTCATCATGTCCATCAGGTCAATCCATATTTTTAACAGAAGCTGGACAGAGCAGGCCACCTTGGTTTCTCACCTCATCAGAAGATTAATGTTGCACTAAGAATGATGGCCTATAGCTCCCCAGCTGATTTGATGGATGAAACCCATGGTATGTCTGAGTCTACATGCCTTGATACTTTTGCTGAATTCTGTAACACAATTGTTCAGCTTTACAAAAAAAAGTACCTCCGCGAGCCAAATCAAGAAGATCTGGATCGGCTAATTCATAAAACTAAAGATCGTGGGTTTTTGGGCATGATAGGGTCATTAGACTGCATGCATTGGAATTGGAAGAACTGTCCCATCAAATGGTAATGAGGCTTTAGCGGAAGGTCGAGAAAGCCAACTATTGTGTTAGATGCGGTTGCCTCGTATGACACATGGATCTGGCATGCTTTCTTTGGAGTCCTTGGATCCCAAAATGACATTACAGTTCTTGGGCGTTCACCCCTCTTCAATAACTTGACGGAAGGTAAATCACCTCAACTTGACTACTACATTAACTGCCATCAATACAATATGGGGTATTACTTGGCAGATGACATCTACCCAGAATGGGCGACACTTGTCCAAGCAATTCCAAACCCTAAAAATGATGCCGAAAAATGTTTTACCTTACACCAAGAGGCATACCGGAAAGATGTTGAGAGAGCTTTTGGTATTCTACAAGCGCGGTGGAAGATCATCAAGGAACTGCAAGAGGGTGGAGTCAAGAAAATTTGGACTCCATCATGAAGTCTTGCATCATATTACACAACATGATTGTGGAAGATGAGTGAGATGGGTATATTGATGGAAAGTCTGATGATGACCAAGAGGATCCAAATAGGTCAAGAAGGGCTCGTGCAAAAATATATGATGGGCCTAATTTGCATTTCAATCCAAGAACTGGTAGTATCTCTATAAATGAGTACATGAGGCGCTATAGGATGATACGTTCCTGTGCCACAAACAAGTACCTACAACAAGATCTTGTTGCACATCTTTGGGCCAAAAAAAGCATAGAGTAGGCGTTTAAGTTTTATGTTGTTAAATATTTTTAAAAAAGTTGTTTAAGTTTCATGTTGTTAAATGTTTTTTTATGTTGTATAATTTTTATGTTGGTTAATGTTATTTAATGTTGTTTCATATTGTTTAATGTTATTTCATGTTACTTAATTTAATTTAATGTTGTATAATGGCTTAGGAAGTTATAGGAAAAAAATAGAATTTAAAAAAAGTATGAAACAAATTTTGTAAAATAGAAGTTATAGGAATTTTTTTTTTTTTTGTAAAAAATAAAAAATAAAAAATAAAACGTATAAAAAAAAATTCAAAAATAACGGTTAGCTGACGTTAGCTAGCCGTTGCATTTGAAAATTCGGCCGGTTATATCTGACATGAATGCTCAAATTTCTGGCCCAGCCTTGGGCTAGCTGGATTGGGCCAACCGATTGGCCCTTTGGCCATTTCAGATTCCATGGGGCCCACGAGCCCTTTGGCCTAGCCCTCGGTTGGAAATGGTTTTCGGGAGTTTTTCGGCCCTTTGGCCTTCTAGACCATTCGGTTGGAGATTGTCTAAGAATATAACATTATACATATACTAAAACCCGGTTCAAACGACACTGTTTTTCACTGTTCGTGAACAGTGAAATGTCATAAATGCCCTCGGCTTCTTCATGATTTACTGTTTTGTTTGACTTTTTAATACAGTGAATTCTTGGTTTTGCCCATGCTACCCACCTTGAGTCTTTTCCGTGCATTCCACCGCCCCTGATGTACACGTGTTGGTCATCATTGGGAAGGGAAAAGCTTTCGGCTTTTCCATTGGTTTCCAGAAAAATCTCTCAATTTTCTCTCAGAAAGGCGAACCACTCCGTTCGACAGAAGCACAGTTAGTGCATCTGAAACCATCGGAGAAGGTGACACCACAATGGAAGCGAGTTGGTGAACGAGATCCAACCCACATGCAGCACAGATCTAAAACCCACACCAAGAATACAAGCACTAAATCAAAGAACATCTTGAAAGGGCATGGCCTGGGTCAGGGTATGGAGCATAGATCCATGGAGGACTGCACCTAAAATGGTGGGAGAGAAGCAAATGAGTGGATGGGAGCAGTGGCGAAGCCAGGATTTGCTGAGGGGAGGGGCGAAATTCAAAAGAGTGCAAAGTTCAATCGAAACTGTTGCTTTCATATTAGAGAATGCAAAGTTTTGAGTCAATATTCATACTAGAAAATAGTCTCTTCACCAAAGTAGTTGTAAGCAATAATATCAAATCCAATGTAAGAAGTTTAAATCAGCTAGGATTAGATCCTAAAAAATATTAGGCGTTAGTCTCGGACTGGGACCTAGCAGATAGGTGCCTAGGCGAGATCAGGAGCCTAGATGAATTTAAATTATCATAAAAATAAGCATTAAACAATATTTACATTGTTTTTAAAAAGTAATACAATATTTATAAATAATGTGAGAGTTTAAGATAAATATTATGAGAGTCTTAAAAGAGAAAATAAAAATACATACAATAATTAAAATATAAAAAAAAACCGAGAAAAATGGATTAATAAACCACAAAAAAGATGGGTCATAAGAGAAATGGGTTAATAATGTGAGAGTTTACAAACCACTATATAGTTCAATAGAAATGCTACACGTCCATTTGATTGCTCCTGCTATTTTGATAACCAAACATCCCACTTGCTCCCATAACCTGATAACCAAACAACATGCTTCTTCTTCCCATAAACCCCACCGGACATGACTGAACCAACCCTCCCCTCATCCAACCTCTGCCGTCCTACAACCCCACTCTCGTCTTCTTTTGTAGCCTCTTCCCGCCGACCCAACCTCGCCTTTATGGCCTTTGTGGTCCAAGGTGGTGTGTAGGAGGTGATTTCAATGTGGTGAGATTCGGAAATGAGAAGTCGAATGGGGGAAGGTCGACTACAAGCATGCGGATCTTTAACCAATTTGTCCAAGATTCTGAACTCAAAGATCCAGAATTGCTCAACGCTCAGTTCACTTGGTCAAATTTTCGTGAAGAACCAGTGTGCCGAAGATTAGACAGATTCTTATTCTCTGTTGCCTGGGAAGAGTTGTTTCCACATGTAAGACAAAAGGCTTTGGCAAGGGTAACCTCTGATCATTACCCAATCGAACTCGATACCAGCAAGGTAAAGTGGGGGCCAGGCCCGTTCAGGTTCGAAAACTCATGGCTACAACACCCGGACCTCAGAAACAATCTTAAAGAGTGGTGGCTCTCCGAGCAAGTAGAGGGTTGGGAGGGTTACAAATTCCTGAGCAAGTTGAGAGTTATCAAAAAGAAGTTGCAATCTTGGAGCAAGGAGACCTTTGGTGACTTTGAGAGAAATTTCAAGGAAGCTCAGGTCAACTTAGAGGAAATTGACATCAAGGAAGGGAGGGAAGGTCTAGACTTTGAGTCAAAAAGAAAGAGGGAAGAGCTACTTTTCCTAGTACAAGACTTGGCGTTTAAAGAAGAAATCAAGTGGAGGCAGAGAAGTAAAGTGGAGTGGGCCAAAGATGGGGATGGTAACACGAGCTTTTTTCATAAGGTAGCAAGCGGGAGAAGGAAGAGAAATTATATAGATAGACTGGAAGCGGAAGATGGACGAATGGTTGAGGGGGCAGAGGAGATCGAAAACGAAATTATTAATTTTTTCAAGTCCTTGTACAGCTCCAATGAAGGGACTTGCTGGGGGCTGGAAGGAATTAACTGGTGCCCAATAAGTGTTACCGAGGCAGCTTGGCTCGAAAGACCTTTCGAGGAAGCTGAAGTTCAAAAAGCTGTTTTTGACTGCGGGAAAGATAAGTCCCCAGGCCCGGATGGTTTCTCAATGCAAATGTTTCAAAGTTGTTGGGATTTTTTGAAGGTTGATATATTGAAGGTCATGGAGGAATTTTTCGAGGAAGGAATTATAAACGCAGTGACAAACGAAACTTATATTTGCTTAATCCCGAAAAAGTCAGATCCCGTGAAATTGAGGGACTACAGACCTATAAGCTTTTACCAGTCTTTACAAGATTGTGGCGAAAGTCCTTGCTTCTAGGCTAAAGGAGGTCATGGGCAGTACAATATCTCCATCTCAAGGAGCATTTGTTAAAGGCAGACAAATTCTGGATGCAGTCCTCATAGCAAACGAAGTGGTAGAAGAGGTGAGGCAGAAGAAGGATGAGGGTTTGGTCCTTAAGATCGATTTCGAAAAGGCTTATGACCATGTCGAATGGAGATTTTTGGAAGAAGTCTCAGTTAGAAAGGGCTTCGGGTATAGATGGAGGAAATGGATGCTCAGCTGTTTAAGTTCGGCAAACTTCTCAGTTATGATCAACGGGAGACCTAGGGGAAAATTCAAAGCTTCAAGAGGTTTGAGACAAGGGGACCCACTGTCACCTTTTCTGTTTACTCTAGTAGTGGATGTGTTGAGTAGACTGCTCGAGAAGGCACAACAGCTTCAATTGATCAAGGGGTTGAGCGTTGGGCAAGATAATGTGGAGATTTCTCATCTTCAATTTGCGGACGACACCATTTTCTTCTTGGCAGGGTCAGAGGAGGGTTGGAACAATTTATTAGAATTGTTGCATCTTTTTGGCATGGTTTCAGGATTGAAGATTAACAAAGCAAAGTGCTCCTTGGCGGGAATTAACTCTGACTGTGACAAAATCACAAGGCTAGCAAATTCTTGGGGTTGTGAGGTGGGAAGTTGGCCAATGATGTATTTGGGTCTCCCTCTCGGGGGAAGGCCAAGAACTATTAAGTCTCGGGATCCGGTGGTAGAGAGGGTGGAATTAAAACTTCAAGGTTGGAAGAAAGCGTTCTTATCTAGAGGAGGAAGATTAACCTTGATTCAAGCTGTCCTGGGAAGTATGCCAATCTACTACATGTCTTTGTTCAGAGCTCCTTGCGGGGTCATTGGTAGGTTGGAAAAGCTAATGAAAGGGTTTCTTTGGGAAGGGGTAGAGGAAGGAAAGAAGAATCACCTAGTCAAGTGGGAGATAGTAAGCAAAAGAAAGGAGGATGGAGGCTTAGGTCTGGGAAACTTGAGAAATCGAAATGCAGCCTTATTGGCCAAGTGGTTGTGGAGATTCCCACTAGAACCAAATTCCCTTTGGCATAAGGTGATAAAGAGCAAGTACGGTTTGGAGGCAAATGGCTGGGATGCAAATTCTCCGAGTCGGGCCTCGTGTCGGAATCCCTGGTCAGACATCTCGGCTGGTCTTCCTTCTTTTATACACTCATGCAAATTTGCGGTCGGCAACGGGGAGAGGTTGAGGTTTTGGGAGGATGGTTGGTTGGAGGGTGGACCGTTGAAAGAGCAATTCCCAAGATTATTTTTGTTATCAAGGACAAAAAACCAAAGCATTTCCAGTCTTGTGGTTTCTTTTATTCAGCCACTCAGCTGGAATTTTGATTTTAGAAGAAATCTCAGTGAGAGGGAGATAGCAGAGGTAGCTGGCTTACTACAGAAGGTGGAGTCCGTGCGGCTGAGTCAATCTAGAGAGGATATTAGAAGATGGAATTTAGAAGGATCGGGCTTGTTCACATGCAAATCTTATAATTCATTTCTTTGCAATAATGAAGATTTGCAACACTTTCCTCCTTTCTCTCAGATCTGGAAAGCAAAAGTGCCTTCTAAAGTCAAAATTCTTGTGTGGTTAGTGGCACTCGGGAAGGTTAATACGTGCGATCAAGTCCAAAGACGAATGCCTTTTACATGCTTTTCCCCACAGTGGTGCACTTTGTGTAAGTCTGGGGAGGAGAACGTAAATCATGTTTTCCTTCACTGTTCGTACAGCATTCAACTGTGGTGGAAAATGCTTAAGGAAGTTGGAGCGTGTTGGGTCACTCCAAAGGGTTGTTTTGAGCTTCTAAGTACTAAATTTGACGCTTTAGGAAAAGGGAGGAAAGCTAAGGCCTTGTGGGGCTCTTTGTTGCTAGCAATTTTCTGGAATATTTGGTTGGAGCGTAATAAAAGAGTTTTTGAGGATTACAAGGGAGTGGGGGTAGAGGAGCTTTGGGCTAGAGTAAGACACTGCGCAGCTCTTTGGGCTTCAGTTTCAGTCGAGTTTAGAGATTATCCTCTCTCTTCTATTCTAAGGGATGTGTTAGCAGCCGTTAAATGATACGGTTTAGTCTTTCCTTTGTTTTTAGCTTTACTTTAAAGGTCCTTTCCACTTAGTCCTGATTCTAGGTGGATCTCTTTTCCACCTATGTAAATTCTCTCTTTTTATAAAATTCTTTCGTTTCTTCTCAAAAAAAAAAAACTAGCAGTAACCGTAGTGGTCAACAAACAAGTATACTTACATCACCAGCGTAATGGCAAATTGTGAAGTCACTTTGAGACAATTTTGGTTTCATGAAGCGCTTATGATTTTTGAATGTTTGATATAACTTCTGAGCAAATGTTTCATGTGTCGATCTTGGAAACATACTACAAAAAATAAGCCTCAGTTATCTCACCATAAAATAGTGTCAAACGAATTTTTAAGCCAATAGCAATTAAATAAACAATGGTACGTCAAGGATAGCAATGTGACATAAAAGGGCAGGCTAATCCAAACTACTTCACTTACCAAGCTTCATCGAGAAGAGCAATTATGCCACCAGGTTTCTGAAATTAAAAAGATTTATATTTAAAAACATCATAAGAACTCTTACACAAGAATCATCATAAAAATAAATGTGAAAATTCTAATAACAAGAAACCAGATCAACAAATTTACATGAACAGTAGATTCACCAAAAAACAGACCAAATATACATATAAAATAAATACATGGTGGTAAATAGCGACATAGAAACAAATTACAGAATTCAAGTTAGACAGCACAAACCTTTTCAATCAGATCTAGGATATCTTTGTTGTCAACAAATTCAATGTAACTCCAATCAATCTCTTCTTTTGTATATTCTTCTTGCTCCATTTTGAAAACGTGCTGCCGAAACAAATAAGCAATATAGATTAGATGTACAGAAGAAGTGCCAAGGATACTAAAGAAAATAGGGAGTCCATTGACCAACAAACCTGATTGAAATGTTGCTGAAGCTTCTCATTCGTCAAATTGATGCAAAATTGCTCAAAACTACAAAATTCACAAGCAACTATGCATCAGGAGAAAGAGCCAAACAAGTCTCTAATAGTAGAATCATCACTCTATTGATCAGAAATGTATATCAAATTATCAATGCATCTTATGGATTCACAGATACTATGACCCCCCATGTTTCTGACAAACTGTGAACTTTCCAGCCAACCCTAGGCTATCCATAAAGCAGTACTAGAATAACGTTATGCTAATACTAGAAATTTACAATCCTCAATGCGATCTGGTAGGAAACCTAATTGATCAGTGGAGTTCAGTGGACTGCTAAATGATCATGAGAGCAATGATTTGAAAGTAACTGATGGGAGATGATCCTCCACCTCTTTTGCATCTGATGTGCACACTATCATCGAGGGGAGGGGGATACTTCTTCACTCAACAAAACTATTTCATATCAATTATGTAAACAAAAGGAATACCAATTAAGCACCTGTTCGTTTTGAAACTCTCAAATCCATAAATGTCCAAAACTCCAATTAAGAACTTTGAGTCAGGATCTTGACCAATTGAATTGTTAATCTTATCCACAAGCCTGCACAAACAAGAGAAATGACAAGGATATCAGCATGAGAAACCTCAGTATGGTTCCAAATCTAAGGAAAAGGTAAAACCATGGAACGACCATACTACGATATCTTTATTCAAACTTTTTGGTATGGAAACTTACCAATCAAACAACCTCGAGTACACAACTTTAGCCAAAGCATCTCTACTGACGGCTGCGGCTTCTGGATCCAGCCATTTTGTGATTGTTTCATCACGAGTAACAATAATGCGTTTGCAAAGAGAATCTTCTAGCGCCTTCACATCACACCTAAACAAAATTCATTGAAAAGGAGGCTGCATTTCATTAATTTATAGAAGATGGAGAGCCAAACTTAATATAAGAGAACCAGCTTGTGTGTGATAATGTGCCAATGAAATTGCATAATTACATGAAAAGCTGGGCAGCAGTTTTTAGGTGGAACCAAGATTTGTCGTCCTTCGGCATGGAAGAGTCCATTTCCTTACCCTTTGCAAATTCAATGTTTCCAAGATGTAGAATTGCTGCCACAACTCGAAATATGGCATCCTAAATACAGTTGCAAAGATTAATTATAATTCAAGCCCACTTTAGAAAGATCTTAACATTTGAAGGTACTCCCTGTATCAATACCTGTTCTTCAGAACTTATTCCAACAACCTCCATTGCCTTCCTTGTAGCAATGTATTCTTCAGCATCATCAAGTGCATCCAATTCAATACAATCTGATTGATTCAAATAATGAAACGTTTTTGCGGGTCCCAATTTGAACCTCTGAACATCCTGAAGATGACAACGTAAAGTCAATCCAAATTGTTAGAGAAGAAACGTTGAGCTTTGCCTGCAAACATGGATACTAAGTGTTTCTGCTTCTAGTTGTATATAATTTGATTTTAAGAGATTCATTACCTCAGGTGGTGCAGCACAAAGCATGTAGAAACAATGATAATTTCTCTCAGGATTGGACACCTGACAAACGCGTGATCTTTCAAGCAAATAAGTTCTTATTGCAGCTCCAGAGATCCTCCCATTCTGATCAAACTGAAGCTCCACAAACTTACCAAAACGACTGCAGAAATCACAACCGGCAAATAAAGTTACACCCCCAATCGAGCATGTAGTACACAAAAAAATGCAAGACGTGAGAAACATTTCAAAAGATCCCCTGACCTGGAGTTATTGTTTCTAACAGTCTTCGCATTTCCAAATGCTTCTAAAACAGGATTTGACTGAAAGTTACAAAAAACCAAAAACATATTAAATCATACAGACGATAAATTAATAATAAGAAAGACAATAGTTGTTGACCATATAATTGTATCAAATCTCAGGACTTCTCATTTATGTTTGCAATGCAATCTAAAGTTCTAAATCCTTGGTACCTCCAAGACTTGCTGCTCAACACTCCTCCCTTCAGCAACACCTCTCCCTCCCATGTAGGCAAGATAGCGCATAAGCAATTTGGTGCTTTCAGTTTTACCAGCCCCACTCTCACCACTAACCAATATTGACTGACTTATTCCGTCATTAATCATAAGTCTGTAACCAAACCAAAGGGATCTTACATCACTGGACAAAAAGAGATCACAAAAATAAACAAATAAACAGCGAGAATGTGAAAATGTACCTATATGCCGCGTCTGCAACAGCAAACGGGTGTGGGCTCAGTTCACCAAAATCAGCCCCTTTATATTGTTCCATCATATGGCTATCATACAGATGAGGTAGTCTACAAAAAGGGTTCACGGCGATCAAAATGCTCCCTGTGTAAGTCTGGAAACAGCATTTAGTATATTAGATCATTGGCTTTCATATATTAAAATTAAAAGCACTCACACGCACCAAATGCATAAAGAAAGATGACATTATGCAGATAAACCGCAGAAACTGACCGTCCCCACCAGATCAACAAGCTTAATAGAAAACATACATAAGCAAATGGAAGAACTTATTTAATTTAGTCAAATACTTACATATATTTCGTTGATATCATATCTTGATCTTAAATTATCCAGGACACCTGGTTCATGCAAATAAGCCAGCTTTGTCATATCATCCACTCCACAGGGTGGGGCCTCGGCATCTTTAGGATAGACACTGGAGGCTTTAACGACAACCTGCGGGAAATGGGGAAAGCAAGGAAGATCGAAAATTTATCAGAATAAACTGATGGAATATTGTAAATAAATGATTAAACACTAAACATTATTAACAGAGATCGGGATGCACAAATTCATAGTGTATAAATATTAAATGCACCCACCATCTTCCCTGAAGTGCACAGAACCTTGTAGTTTTCACTTTTAATCTCCACAATTTCACCATCTAGCCAAGCTTCTTCAGGATCCTCGACCCAAACAAGAGATCCAACCACAAGACTAATAGCAGCAGCCTAACGGAAAGAGTCCAAATAGTTAACATATCAAGTGGAATATTAGAACAATAATTAATTGTAACAGCAACAATACACAAAGTGTACCGCAAGGATTTTCTTTTAATTTTCAAAAGCAAGGAAACTCTACAGAATTAAGCAGAAGAGTCAGCATATGTGCAACTTAGAAAAAAAGGCTGAGCCAGTCCAAAATAAAGAAGATAAGGAAAGTACTGCATTCTCTGATAACTGAAAAAAGAGTTTACTTAAACAGGAAAAGAGTGTCAGAGGTCTATATGAGTTAACTGATAAATAAGCTAGATTCGGCATGAGATAAGCTCAATAATGAACCTTTCGAAGTTCAAACTCAACTCAAAATTATTGGCAACTCAAAAACAACCACGTGTTTAAGTTCGAACACCAGTGTCACTTCCAAGAGTCTATTTTCCTATTGTCAAACAAAAATCTAACAAATGTTCAGTGACTGATTTAGGCATGGTCATGAAATCTGCAGGCCGACTGCTAGTCCCAAATCGGATATGAGAGCTGAACCAATAAGTCACTTTCGAGCACAACCCCAGAATCCAACATCCAAGTTACTGATTACATTGAGTTATAAAGTCTCACTCTTGTTAATTACACAGTGTTGCCAACACGTCAATGCTACAAAGAAGAAGCTCGAAACGGTTGCTCACTAAATCCAGATGGCCATTTCAGTATATTCACATTGAGTTATAAAGTCTCGCTCTTGTCAATTAAATTCCTAAACTTTAAGCATCGTTGCCAATATGTTTATGCTACCGAATACGAAGCTCGAAGCGACTAAATCCAGACGGGCATTCCAACATGACAGCAGAAGTAAACAAATCCTAATGACATTCATCAACACCAAATGACACAAAACAACGAAAGCAAATCAAATCTCTGTTCTGCTCCAAACCAAACGCAGATCAGTCCACAAAGCAAGTAAACCAAAGACAACATTCAAATCATCAACAAGTTCCAATCTTTGAACAAAAATTCCATACAATAATAAAAACCCAAAACTCCAAATCAATAACATATCCTAAAAAACACAAAAACCAGCAGAAACATACAAAATAAAATTACCATTTTTACAGATAAACTGATCGGATCAGAGATTGGGTTTGCTTCTGGATCTACTCCCAGCCTTTCTCAACAAAAACCATCCACTTCCAGCAACCAAAAAAGCTTCCAACTTCTCCTCCTTCCACTACAATTTTTGCTGATATTTCTTTCCAAAAAATAATTTAATAAAAAAATTAAATGAAAAATGGGAAGCTTAAACCCTTCAACAAACCCAAATAATTTGCAGAAGAGATTAAGCCCCTGCCCCTTCTGTTTTTTTTCCAACTGGATTTTCTTGTTCTTGTTTTTCTCTGTTCTGTCGACTTTGGTTTTTAATTTTTCGGGTCTCTGTAAAGTTTTATTAACATAATTGTTCCTATTAACGATTTAATTAACAAAATAAAACGCCTATTAAGTTCCCATGTTTCCGAAAATGCCACTGGATCTTGACGGTAATTACGGAATTTAAGACACGGCCCCGGTGGAGTGCACACAAGACGTGTCTGAAAACTTTTGACCTTAAATATCGAATTCCGGAGGCGGTAAACTCTCTATTTCTCAATCTTGTCAACTTCTTTTCTTCCTTATCTGTCAAATGTTTTTGTGAAAAGTTGAAAGATGGTTTTTCCGTTTAATACTAGACTCGACCCTATTTCACGCGTGAACATTAATTGTTTTTTTTATCGTATAAAAAAAAATTTGCTTACACGGGTTACGTGCAACATTAAAATAGCGTGCAGGCTAAAGAATTATTGTGATAAGTGCACAAATTATATTTGTTAGAAGCAATTTTTGTTTACGATGCCACTTGTAAAAAAAATACAATTTATCATTCATATGGCATGAAGTTGTAAGGAAATGTTATGATGAATATTGTTATTTCTGGTAAGACAAATCTGCTAATTTATTAAAATTTATCAAAGGTTGTTACTTTTTTACTAAATTTTCTCCTCATCCCTACATTTACATTTTACATTTCTTTGACTAGCACTAAAATGCTAATACTACTTGTTTTGGGTATCTTCTCAACTTGAAGAACTTCAAAAAAGAGACACTATATTTTACTTTGCCATAATACACTTTTGTAGGTTTGTTTAATATTTAAACTTTTGAAAACTATGCATTTTCGTGATAATTTTAGGATAAACAAAGTGCTTTTAAACGCTTCAACAAATAATACAATGATTTATAACATTTGATATAATGTCCATATAATTTTGTTATGATATTCATATGGGTTGTTCTATGTGAGCTACGTAAAATATACAAATATTATTGCCAAGTATACTCATTGATTTATTTATTTATTTATTTATGATATAGCTAATTAACTAAAACATTTCCAATACGATCAAATGGGCTATAGACGATTTGTAAATCAACAATAAGTAATAAAAAAATTCACTTTGATAAAATTTGTAACGTCATCAAATTCAAGTAAGTACGTATCGAGATTGTGATCGTATCAACTTATGATCTAGACTCTAAGAATTTGCATTGGACATAGAGGCTAGCTTCGTAATAATAAGTCAGTTTTGTGGGTAGTTATGGGAGGGGACAAATATTCAGCGTCCCCAACACACAACAGATGCAAGGAATATCCAGATTAAGTTAGATGCCAAGATGGTAAACCTAGTAAAATGGTTAAAGTCACAAGTTACTTAAGGACACCCAATAACAAGGAGCCACGTAGATGTTAATTGCCATCTCATCGAATTAAGGATGTCACCCACCACGCGCCTTATCATGTTGTCTTGATTGTCAAACTCCTCCTTGTTGCTTCTTTTCGTATTTTGGTTGATTGCATCAAATCTTTGTTTCATTTTTTGGTTAATTAAACGAATATATTTTTCCTTTCTTTTATGGAAAGTCACATGAACCGAGAACACTCTAAGCATAAGAGCAACACGAAACATTTCCTAAGTTTTAAGATTTTGTTTTTTTGTAAGTTTCTAGATTTTTTAGATTTCAATTCGAATAAAGTGACCTAAATATTAGCTTTAACCATACTTCTCTCTTAATATCTTTTCCACTCTAAATTTTCTTAGAATCAAGTTAGCAGGATAGAACTCCTAAAATAGTGTTAGATTTGAAAGAAAAACTACGAAGTTAAGCTTTAGGTGAATAAATAATATATTATGAGGAATGCTACTTAGATTCTTTCAAAAGTAAGTTCAAATGAAACTCGCTAACACATGTATATTTCATTGCATTCTAGTAGCTTAATCTGTAATTACAAATTTTGGGGCAAAAATTACACAACAAGTATAACTTGAACTTTCCTTTAATGTATCAACCGGTCTCAATAAATTTAAGATGCGAATTTTCATTAAATATTTGAAAAACCAAATGGCTCTTTGTTAAATCGCATTTTTCTTTCTAGGGTTAAAAGGGGTTTAAGGTTTGAATTTTCATTACCCACAATGCAAAGAAATTGAGAAAATTTATCCTTGTTATTGGATGATTTTCTTAAATGAACTTTTTTGCAATAGTTTGTAATCCAATTTGAATAATATAGATTATAGGGTGTCAAATTGCCTTGGCCATTCTAACAGATCTATTGTAAAATCGGTTCATGTCGGCTTATTGGGAAAGTCATAATGGACCCAGATTGCAGTCTGTGCTCGGCTCATGTGAGTCATGAGCTTGGTTAAGCGTATTAGGCCTCAATTTTAGGCCTAATTCATCCAGTTCTTTTGAATCGTGGTATGTCTTATCTTATTTATATGGATCGTGGCCATACTATGCTCGTACCGCTTCTCTATTTGACACCGTAGAATAATATATGAAAGAAGAACGAGATATTCTAAGGACAACAAAATCAGTTATTTGGTGTTATACTATAGTGATATCATCTTCACTTGTAAGTAAGAAGTTTTATGTTCGTTTCTCTCCATAAGTGAATTCAAACAAAATATTATGGCTACATTGGGTTACTTATTGTCAAATTTTGTGTAAATAATATCGTATGTATTTAAAAGAACAATAAAAACCAAATTAGAAAATGAAAATAATCAAATGGAGCGCGTGAAAATGTGAGCGTGGGCTAGAATTTTCAGTCTTAAGTCACTCGTGAGCACGTTCTGGGGCGCGTGTTGACATCTCCCCCCCAACATTTGACGCCTCCTTCCGAGTGTTCAGGACGTGCGGAACGAAAAATGTCAACATCAAATGGGGTCAACAAACCAACGGTGCAGATGAGAGGACCCACATGCGGTGCAACCACAGCCGTTGGACTGAAATACTGTTGGAAAAAGTGGACGGTAAAGACCGCCTTGACAGACGGGATCAAATTAGAAGATTGCAATCATAATCATACTTTAAACTAGTTCGCTTTATTTCCTTTTTTGTGAGATGGAGGCAAACTGCCTTTTTTTTGAAAATATTTTTTTTATCTTTCTAAAAAGCGATGGTAGGTAGAAAGCATCGAACTCGAGATTTCTAAAGAAAAACGACAGCTTTAACTAATTTAAATACATTTTTTTTGTGTATTATCAAGCTATTTTAAAAGAATTGATTAACCAACTATTGTAATGGACGAAAAGATAAATTCAAACCTAGATGTAAGGAAACAAGCACATTACTCTTATAAATTGATCTAATTCACACATCTACTAAAGTTTGTCGTTTTAACATAAGTAAAATAGCTCGGAAAAACAATATAGGCTAATAGATGACGAGTTCAAAACCTAATTGGATATTGTTATTCACTCACCTATTTTTATCTCCCACACACTCTTGTTAATTTTTAGTTATTGGTCATTTTCAATTAATTCGATCTGATGACCAGAAATTAAGAAATGTGCGTAAGAAGTAAAAATGAATGTATGGATAGCTCTACCCTATATAATTATAACTAGCGTCTAGCACATGTGTTGCTTATAGCCAAAATCCACAGCACCTAATAAGGGAGCTTGTATTTGTACAAATGAGTAAGAGGTCCAAAATGTAGAAGGAAAAACAAAATATTGGAAGGGTAGTAACGTAACGTCACTAAATCGAGATAATTTAACTGAAGTTATCTTTACAAGCAAAACTTTGCAACATTTTCACTTTTCTATAAACTAATAATATCATCTTGTGAAAAACAATATATATATATGATATAAAATAAGGTTAACCATATTTTACACTTCACCATAAACTAATAATATAATCTTGTGAAAAACAATATATATATATATATATATATATATATATATATAAAATAAGGTTAACTATATTTTACACCCTCAAAAGTTAGAGGTAATTTTAAAATTAGTCACAGTATATATATTATATAAAATAAGGTTAACCATATTTTACACTTCACCCATAAACTAATAATATAATCTTGTGAAAAACAATATATATATATATATATATATATATATATAAGGTTAACTATATTTTACACCCTCAAAAGTTAGAGGTAATTTTAAAATTAGTCAATTTTCTCAAATCACCGTGATTTTAAAGTTGTATTAATTTACACTTTTTTGTATATTTGAACGTCTAATTATTCATTAATTGATGAACTTTTTAGGGTATGTAGTGCGAATGTGGCTTAAATGTCAAGCCAGTTACGGTTTCATGCTCACTAAGTCATAAATTTAATGAAGACTCAAATAACTCATCAAACAAAATGTATAAATTGTTAGAGCAACTCCAGCCGTGTGGAGTGCTCGGGGGACAGGGGAGAGGAAAGGGCTTGAGGCCCGGTGGACTGTGCTCCAGCCGTGTGGAGCCCGAGTGAAGGTGGGAGCCCGAGCGAAGGGGGGTGGGGAATCGACGGGCCTGTGGCCCGAGCCCAACCAATTTTTTATTTTTTTTGTGTCAGGCGCGTGCCCCTCACTCGCGAGTGGGGGCGCGTCGCCCGACCGGATCAGAGGAAAGCTGCAGCTCTTGCTGCGACGTCAGTGACCGTTGGGAAGCCACATGGCTTCCCACGGTCCGTTCGATCAAAATTCCTTTAAATACCAGCCGTCTGATCCCAAAAAAAAAATCTGATTTGAAATTAAAAAAAAAAAAAAACAGTTTAATAATTAAGAAAAGTTACCGTTGTGACACGTGGCACAATCTGGAGTGTTGGAATTCAAATTTTTTTAAATCCAACAGCAGAGATTAATTATTTGAATAAATTTTTTAAAAAAAATGTAAAAAATCCGAAAAAAATTGTAAAAAATCTGAAATAATTTGTAAAAAATTCTTTTTACTTTTCTATAAATACCACTTCTTCTCCATCTACCTTACACCACAATTTCATATTTTCTCAACTACTTTCAATCAAATTCCTATCTTTCTCTCAAAATTTCAATCCAATTTTTTTTCCACAAAATGACTACTGATGCAGGTACGAATTGGTCGCTTCTTGAAGATGTTGCGTTGTGCACTAGCTGGGTTGAAGTTACTCATAATTCCCTTACGGGTAATGAGATGCAGTTGCGAGAAATGTGGAGTTACTCATAATTCCCTTATGGGTTGAAGTTACTCATAATTCCCTCATCCTCTTCCATCTCATTTTGGGCTATCTGAAGGTTGAACATTCCTTCAGATTGGTTAAACAATTCTTCCTCTTGTTGATCGAGTTCCCACATCATCCTTGATGAAGAAGAAGACATTGTAAAATGATGGATGGTGAAGAAGAAGCAGAAACTATGAATAATGAGATAGAGATGTTGAGAAAATTGGTGTGAGATTTGTGAGGATGAAGGGTGGATTATATGGACGATTCAGAAAGGATTGGATTGTAGATAGGGCCACGTGGCATGCCGTCATTCGTTAAAAATCTGATCGAAATGTATCCTCAAAGATTCTGAAAAGATAACGACACGTGGCACGATCGTATTGGATAAAAATCTTATCGAAATCGATCTCCAATTATTATCTTTTCGGATAATGACACGTGGCGCAATTTCGAATAATGACACGTGGCACGATCGTATTGGATAAAAATCTTATCGAAATCCTTCGCTAAATAATTGTTTTTTTGGATAAAATAACACGTGGCGCAACGAGAACGATTTAAAAATTCTTATCCAAAATTACAAATAATTTTATTTTGTATTATTTAAACAAACAAAAAAAACTAATATTTTAATTGCCTATTGCCAGGAGGGAGGGCTCCAAGGGTGGAGATGCAAATGACAATTACTGTTCATTAATGGCAGTTACCATTCATTTAAGGCAGTTACTGTTCAATACGGTGGATTGAATAGTGGATTGCCAGGGGGGAGGGCTCCATGGGTGGAGTTGCTCTTATAGTTTCAAAATCTAGGGGCGACGTGAAAAAATTAAAACCTCGTAACCCGTTTAAAAAACCACCGTAAAAATGGAGGGTGCGAAATATAGTTAGCCTTATATAATACTATAATAGCAAGTTGGTGGGAAAACAATATGAACAAAAACATAAAACTCTTAGCTTTATATAAAGAAATAGGTTTTATACAATTCAAAGCACATTTTTATATCCAGATCCTTGTAAGATTAACTAACATGACAGCACGAAAGTTGAACTAAAAGCTGATTAATAATAATTAAATAATTGACTACTTTCATATCAAAATCTAAAACTTGGAGATGAAGAAAAGTTTGTAATCAAACGTAAGTAGGAAGGAACAAAGCATTTCAAATTTTCCCTGCTAAATAATGAGGTACACGAAATTCCGGATAAAATTTATTTAATCTCTCATGTGAGTTGATTAAAACATGGACTCAAAAATAAAGCTTTCCAGGAAGATATGGGACAAGTTTATGCTCAACATTTTCAGGATATTAGGGGAAAAAGAAGAAGAAATATTAACAGGACTAACTCTATGTCGATCCTACCCCGATGCCATTTTGGTACAGAAGTGAGCATGCGTCGCGACTAGTTGGCTGTGTTGTAAGAGGGCAGATAAGACTCTAGAATCAATTGTGTCGGAGAAGGTGATTGTATCTGAACAATCAAATACGTGAACTTCCATTGCTTGTCTGTTCCGTCTTTGAACATTTCCGCAAATACTTTCCCGGCTCCATGGGGTCCGCGAACATGAAAGTTAACCTGCGCTCAATTGGTAGAAGCACAAATTCAAATGAGGGTCTGGAAATCAACTTGTATTGCAAATAACATGGTGAAGTTGACAGTAGGAAATCACCTCTACATGCTCTACGCCTTCTTCATCGTGCCATACTCTGTTGGGAATGCGTTGGCGAGCAGCACGGTTTCTACTTTCTTGACCGTATCCAGTAATAGGATATCCGACCCTCATCCTAACCTGATAAAAAAAAACAAATCAAGATCATCTAAGCCACAATATTGGCAACACAATATTCACAAACATACACAAAGAGGATTATGTGCAATATTGATCAGTATTTAATTCAGGATTGGCTCATAAATCCCATGAACTGCATAAAAAAGATGCATGTCTCTCTCCAAGCAATTGTAGTCCTATATGCAATTGTAGCTAGCACATGATGGCGTACGGGGATGAGGTGTTGACACATTTAATTTATACATTGATGGCCTTAGTTATGGAGCTCTTGAAGTTTCCAGTGTTGGACATAAAAAAAACCTGTCACCCAACGAATTTACTCAAGGTTCACTACCACTGCACAGATAAGCATAGTCTCAAGACTCCCAACCCCTTTCATGAAATCACGGTTCCAGGATTAAGAGAAATTTTTACACTTCTTTTAGACAAACAATAATGATATACTAACCTGTGCATCATCTTGAATCCTTTTAAGAGCCTTGTTAAAGATCTTGTACCTGCCAATGACCGTGTAGTCATTACAGAGAAATACTGAATAACTCAAATTTTCAATTTATGACAGAATCAAATATTTTATCTAGAAATTAAAATAAGATTTTTTTTTTGTCTCCTTACTCTTTTGGTTCAAAAATAAGCTCCTTGAAAACAGCATATCCTGCAGCAACAGCAATTCCAAGCCCTGCAAGAATGACAAGACTGTAGGAAGCTCCCTCTACAAACGTCACGGGCTTTTCTGGGATGTTGTATGTAGGAGCATCAAAAGGATCCTCTACAGTAGATACGTCTTTCTTATTCTGGCAAAACAAATAGTTGACGAATTAAGAAACCAAAAGTTGAGGTTGCAAAAAGTATCAAGAGAAAAGCAAGTTTAGCAACCTCAAGCACAGAGTCTCGAGGGAGTTAGTTGATACAGATAATCCTAATGTTTCCATATAACACAGAATGAGATGCCTAGAAAAGCCCTTGACCTCTTCAACCTAATAATTTCTCTTCATTGAAGCAAGTGCTAGTTTCGGATCAAGCAAATAGATGACAGATCAAACCAGTCTACATGAATGATGTTTGACTAGGTTAAATCACACAACCACAAACAAGCAGGCAGAACACACATGTAAATTTTTAAAAAATCAGTTCAAACTAAAACCTCAGATGAACTTTGTTGCTGTTTCCGTGTAGCCTTTGATGAAAAGGATCGGCTAAAGAGAGAAATGGTGGTACTTGCTCCGTAGTTTCTTGTGAGTTGTGACTGTGGCCAAGAAGCATGCATAAACTCTCTGGCGGGATACCTTCCATATAGAACAGGAATTCCTGGAAACATGATTGTATAAAACTCAACTACAAATAATAAAATACTAGATAATTCAAAACAATAGGATCCTTCCCTACTCCCCATGAGTAGAGAGTATCATTATACCTCAAACTTAAATACGAAGGCAAACTTTTGGCACCAAAAGCTTCCTGGTATTTATCCATAAACTATACAGCATACATATACATCTAGACCTTAGAAAGTTTAACACCTCAGACTTAAATACGAAGGCAAACTTTTGGCACCAAACGCTTCCTGGTATTTATCCATAAACTATACAGCATACATATACATCTAGACCCTAGAAAGTTTAACTAATGAACTTTTCCTATTTAAGATGTTTATTCGAAGCAAGAAACTAAGAAAAGAATTAATGATTAGAGGCACATCATACTAATACTCTAATTGAAGTCATTTAACGGAAGACTTGATCGACCAAAAAAAGGTCATCCACTTTAAGTAACTCTCTCACATCCCATAGTTGAAGGAAAACTATCTATGACGGAAAATGAAAAAGAAGTCAACCAGAGATTCTTTTGCTGACACTAACCAACAAAAGACAATTGAAATACTTATCCTGAGCACAAGAATTACTTATCGACTGTATGAATTGGAAAAGCAGTTGCTAACCATTAGCTCCGGCTATGCCCTGCAGAATTACAAGAAAACGAACATCAGCGAGCAATGTGCGAAAGAAACAGAATACTAAAACCAATATCATACAATTACCTCACCCTAGTCAAATGGCTTCCGGGAGCAGCAGATTGACTCGCAAAATCTGATCTTACTAGTGCCAGCAACTGTACCACAACAATCAAACAGTGACTCAGTACATAAATTTCAACTCTTCTGAGTAAAACAGAAATGCAAATCAATCAAATCATATTAAAAAATAAAATAAATAAATAAACCCTGATCTGCATTGACCTCCTCTGTGTGGAAAGCCCTCTGCCCCCTCAATCTCATCCTGGGTAAAACCCTAATCAAATCTACTTGATTTTTCCTCAATAACTCCATTGCACACTTGTAGGATCCTAAAGAACCAAAAGGGTTGCCGCTGCTAAGTCAGATGAAGATAAACCCTTTGAAGAACAACACTTGAAACATAAAGAGAGCTTTATTTCCTGTTTGGATGCTGAGAAAAATGCGTAAGAAAATTCCGAAAAGGATGCATACCCATTACGGTTGATGTTGGTTCAGTCTGGTCTCTCGAGGGTTGATGCCCAAAAGCTTTTTGTTCAGCTTCTTGTTCTGCTCAATCGTAAAACCCTCACGGCGCAAAGGGGATTTGTTATGGAACCGTAATAACGGGTCGGGTTAATTCGATTTGAAATTCACGTCGAGTTGAGTGGGTTAGAAGAAGCCTAGGATTGAGTTAGTGGACTCATCTTCTTTAATGGGCCTCAATGCTTGGTATGTGGGAGTTGATTGGACCAACCATGTCTTAAATGGTTCTTTGTTTGGCATGTGGGAGTTCATTGCTAGATCACGATACTAATCTATTAAGTGTGACGGCCACACCAAATGATAGTTGGATTATTATAATTGTTGACTTTTGTATTTTAGGTAGGATCCCTAATTGATATGTAATCCCATGATCACTTGTAATTAGTTCTCTTTCCATTTATGTTAGGGTTGTACACCTATAAGTACCTTTTATTGAGAAGAATATATTACAATTCAAAGCATTCTCTTCTTGGCACCAGAGCCAGGTTAAGAAAAATTAAAAAATTATTATAGCAATCTGTCCGGAGAACCCAGCACTAGAAATCGCCGTGCAGCCAGTTGTGCCGCGCACCGTGAAACCAGCGAGTGACGCCGTCGTTGCTGATCCGAGTCCACTGAAGACCACCGAGCATCCAGTTGTGTAGCATGCCCATCCGACCAGCGAGCGACGCCGTCGTTGCTGACCGGAGTTCACCGAACCGATCCCTACATCCATTCGCCACGACCCACTGCTGCATCATGTACCCACAAATTGAGACCCAACCCAGAAATCTTGTCGCTGCAAGAGACAAAACTCTCGAATCCGTCTTCGAACCAACCCAGATTTTTTACCCATCGTTGTTGAGCCGCTCCGGCTCCGGCTGAAATCGTTCTCAGCAGCACAAGTTTTGCGATCATTGCTTTCCTTGTTGCCCGGAATCCCGTAATACCCATCTGCTACAAGACCCAATTTTGTTAAACCTGGTTGAAGCCCATCTCCGAGGATTCTTTGCTTGTTCCTCGTCGCTACTGTTGCGGTTGCATAATTGCTATCTTTTTTGCAGTGCAACCTTGCACCTTGTTTTTATTATTATAAAAAAAGGGAAAGAAAAGAAAACAAGAAAAGAAAGAAAGGAAAAGAAGAAAAGACAAATAAAAAGGTCATTTGTTGTTTTTTGGCTACTATTCTTTTTAGTCCATGTTACATATTTTTGTTGGCCGGGGAATTTGGGCCATATCTTAAATTACTGTGAGCCTTGTAATTTTGGGCTCATAGCATTATGCATCGATCTGCTCAAACCGAACAGAAGAGTATGACCAATCGTGACTGGTTCAAGTCGCGTGTTGGTTGCTGAAGCTAAGGTAGATTTTGACCATACAGGTAATGATGGTAAGGCTTTAAAAGTTTATGCATCTGTTATGAATAGTACATGGATAATTGGTTATGGCGTTACTGAACATATGACTTGTGATTCTAGACAGGTACAAACCCTAAAACCATCCACCAATACTATAGTTAGTGTTGCCAATGGTAACGTTGTCCCCATTATTGGGGAAGGCGACGTCTCCCTCTCTGCTACCCTGAATCTTGACTTCGTACTTGTTGTTTTTTCCCTTGACTATAATTTATTATTTGTTGCTCAAATAACTATCGCCCTACATTGCCTTATTATTTTTTGGCCTTCCTTTTGTGTTTTTAAGGACATTCCGACTCGTAAGACGATTGGTTATGGTATTCGGAGGGGAAAGCTCTACTACTTGGAGCTGACATCAAACAGTTCTTGAAATTTGACTCAAGCTTTTGCCGTGGAAGGATCTCATTGGGAGAGGGATAAAGCTTCAGAGGTTTGGTTGTGGCATCGTCGACTTGGACATGCTTCTTTCGGCTATTTACGAAGGTTGTTTCCTAGCCTATTTGTTAAGCATGACGTTTCTAGCTTTAAATGTGGTGTTTGTGAAATGGCTAAAAGTCATCATACTTCATTTCCGTCCAGTATGAATAAAAGTTCAGTTCCATTTATGATAATTCATTCTGATGTTTGGGGGCCGTCTAAAACTGCTACGTTTGGTGGTGCTCATTGGTTCGTTACTTTTATTGATGATTGCACACGTATGACTTGGGTATGTTTGATGAAGTCCAAAAGTGAAGTTCCTTCTTTGTTTCAGAAGTTTTATAAAATGGTACAAGTACAATATAAGTCACACATACAGGTTCTCATGAGTGATAATGGCGGTGAATATGTTAACTCTGACCTTCGTGCCTTTCTTGATCATCATGGCACGTGCTTATATACTCCACAACAAAATAAGGTTGCAGAACGCAAGAACCGTCAGCTCTTGGAGGTTGTTCATGCTTCTTTGCTCGAGGCTCATCTCCCGTTATCCTATTGGGGAGAAGCCCTCACCTCAGCTGCGTATCTCATTAATCGTGTTCCATCCTGATCCGTTGATTTTCAAACACGACTTCAGGCTCTCTCCTCACACATTGATGCTCATGCGGTCCCCAATCTTCCACCTTATGTGTTTGGTTATGTGGCTTTCGTTCATCTCCATAAACAACAGAGGAGTAAGCTTGAACCTCGGGCCTTACAATGTGTGTTTGTGGGGTATGCCTCAAATCAAAAGGGATATCGTTGTTATCACCCTCCGACAAAAAAGTTGTTTGTCACTATGGATGTTGCCTTTCATGAGAATAATATGTACTTTGCCAAGTCTTCACTTCAGGGGGAAAATTAAATAGAAGTTCAAACTCTTGACTATACTATTCCGGAGATAGATAGTATGAATGATTTGGATTTAAGTGGTGATGTCTTGGAAATAAGTGGTGATTATTCACAAGAAAATAATAATATGAATGAATTGGAGGTAAGTGGTAATGTCTTGGAGACAAGTGGTGATCATTCACATGGAAACAATGTTGAAAACTTTGAAAGTAACGAGTTGATTGCACCACATAACTCACAGCCTTCATCTTCGCCTGACAGCTCACTGCCAGTTTCTCACCAGCAGACGACCCAGTGTTGCCAACTACCCCACTATCGATCTCGCCGCGCTTGAGCCCTAATAACCATAATCAATCGCCTTCGATCCCGGATGCACCACCGCCACGTCGCCTCCCTGACCGTGTAAATCGAGGTATTCCTAAACCTACTTATAAAGCTGACCCTAAAGGTAAAACTAGGTATCCAATGAATAAGCCCAACCATGAATCCAATGTGTTATACCCATTAACTAATTATGTGTCTACCAGTCACCTATTAGAATCAAATAAGTCATTTGTGTATCAATTATCTACTGTATCTATTCCTAACAGTGTGCAGGAGGCTTTAGCTGATCCACGTTGGCAAGCAGCAATGAATGAAGAGTTAAAGTCTTTGAAGTAGAATACTACCTGGGAGATCACAAACTTGCCAGCTAATAAGAAACCTGTGGGATGTAAATGAGTTTATACTGTGAAGCATAAAGCTAATGGGACGGTGGATCGCTTCAAGCCAAGACTGGTAACAAAAGGATACACACAAAAATATGGAATTGACTATACAGATACATTTACTCATGTGGCTAAGATCAACACAGTTCGCGTTTTGTTGTCTTTGGTTGCAAATCTTGATTGGCCTTTACAGCAGTTCGATGTGAAGAATGCCTTCTTGCATAGAGATTTGACAAAAGAGATTTATATGGATCTTCCACCTGGATGTAATTCTCCATATAAATACAAAAGAAAGGTGTGCAAGTTGAAGAAATCCTTGTATGGCTTAAAGCAGTCCCCTCGAGCATGGTTTGGAAGATTCACAAAATCTATGAGAGCATTTGGTTACAGACAAAGTAACTCTGATCATACTTTGTTCTTGAAAATACAGAATGGGAAGCTTACTGCACTTATTGTGTATGTTGACGATATGGTGGTAACAGGTAATGATTCGGAAGAACGTGCGACTTTGCAAAGATACTTGTCTACATAATTTGAAATGAATGACCTTGGATCCCTGAAATATTTTTTAGGGATTGAGGTGTCGAGAAGCAGTTCTGGAATTTTCTTATCTCAGAGGAAGTATATTATTGATTTGTTGCACGAAACTGGCATGTCAGCTTGTCAGCCAGTAGCTACACCATTAGAAGAATGATTGAAGCTTGGTGTTGATCCTAATCAAGTACCAGTTGATAGAGGAAGATACCAAAGGTTAGTAGGGCGTTTGATGTATTTGGCACACACAAGACCGGACCTTACTTATGCCTTGAGTGTAGTGAGTCAATACATGCATGATCCTGGAGAACAACATATGAATGCCATGATGAGAATATTGCAATATTTGAAGGGAAGTCCGGGCAAAGGAGTTTTGTTTAAAAGGAATAATCACTTTAGTGTTGAAGGTTATACTGATGTAGATTGGGCAGGTTTTGAAGGTTATACTGATGCAGACTGGGCATGTTTGATTGACGATAGGCGTTCAACATCAAGTTACTTTACGTTTGTTGGGGGTAACTTGGTTACATGGAGAAGTAAGAAACAGAATGTGATTGCCCGTTCTAGTGCAGAAGCCGAATACAGAGGTATGGCTTTGGGGATTTGTGAAATTTTGTGGCTTAAGCTTCTGTTAAGCGATTTGGGTATACAACATGATCAGCCCATGAAATTATTTTGTGATAATAAAGCTGCCCGTGACATTGCAAATAATCCAGTACAACATGATAGAACAAAGCATGTTGAAGTTGACCGTTCTTCATCCAAGAGAAATTGGAAGGAAAAATAATTGAAGTACTAGCGATAAGAACAGAAGATTAGTTGGCAGATATCCTCACAAAAGTTGTTTCAAGTCACAAGTTTTCAAGTTTCTTACACAAGTTGGGCATGAACGACATATATGCACCAACTTGAGGGGGAGTGTTGACTTTTGTATTTTAAGTAGGATCCCTAATTGATATGTAATCCTGTGTATTCTCATGTAATCACTTGTAATTAGTTTTCTTTCCATTTATGTTAGGGTTGTACACCTATAAGTACCTCATATTGAGAAGAATATATTACAATTCAAAGCATTCTCTTCTATAACATGGGTGTTTCTAAGGTGCGGAATGGATTATATTTCGTCCGCACCTAATGTTCGCAAACAGTGGCCCGCACCTTAGAAATTGCCATTATAACATTAGTAAAATGTTATAGTTGATATTTTAGAAACCTCGAACAATCTTATTAAATAGACATATGTGGTATGGTGTTATAATATGAAATTGATAATATAACTTGACAATGTAATATCATACTCAAAAACCTCTCTAATAGTAATGACATGCCTCCATACATTCATCTCACGGTTTCGTTACTCATCATTTCTTTTTTCATCTGTCTCTCCTTATTTGAGATCAAGTACTATTCCTAACTGGATAATAAAAATATAATCCTAAAAGATTTAAAGTTACTTGGGGAGCAAGTATTTCTGTTTCTCTTTTTAGTATAAATAAGAGATAAGGCATGATCTCTCTCTCTCTCTCAACTTTTGGCCTACGTCTAAGTCAAAATATCATATAGCCATTTCTAGCCCCAATTTTTGAAACCATCCATCTCTCTCCTCCATGCCCTCCCTCTCCGATTTCTCGGTTACTTCTGCCATGGTTCGCAACGCCATTCAATCCAACGCGTCTATGAAAGCCGATGAGTGGGTCGAAGTTCAAAGATCTCATATATGCTTCTTGAGCATGTTGCCTACAACCGATCGTAATGGGTATGATGTTTGGCTGATGGGTTCTTTTTTCTTTTCTTTTCATTTTCTCTGAATTTGAAATTTTGATTGTTGAAGTCGAGGATGGGCACGATAATTCTACACATGGTGGCTGTTATATTTGTGGTGGTTTTAGGAGGGGTTGTGATAGGCGTGGTGGGTACGATTGTTATTGTGTCCGTTCATGGTGGTAGATTTGGGAAAGACAGAAGATTAAGAGGGTGGTATGGGGTTGCAGAGGAGTTGGAAGGTAAAACTGCAAGGAGTGTTTCAGAATTAGAAAAAAAAAATACGGGGGTAATATTGGTACAAAAGGTGGATTCCTGATGGGCTTCATTTCGGGGAATTCAATTACCACCTTAATGTCGAGAATTGAATTCTAGGAGCTTGGGGAGTCTGATTCCTTACATTAAGTGGGTCCCACACACTTTTTTCATTTCCCAAGTGTTAGTAAACACCTCAATCACTTGGCAGAAATGCAATTCTAATTGCTTACATTCAATTCTCGTTACGTAAACGTGTCATTAAGTGTAATGGTCAAACCAAATAATAGTTGGATTATTATGACATGGGCGTTTCTAAGGTGCGGATGGATTATATTTCGTCCGCACCTAATGTCCGCAAACAGTGGTCCGCACCTTAGAAATTGCCATTATAACTTATATTGAACGTTTAAAAACGTAAAAGTACTTCCTTTCAGAGATCAACCAGATAACAAGCACCTAAAACTCAAATTTCTTCATCATATAACTATGACTTTTTAATAACAGATCCACAAACATTTGGAAACATAAAAGCACTTCTGTTCATCCAAATTCTTCGGCTTGAGTCGGTGCTTAAACAATAACTAATGATTTCGTCAACATAGCATCATTAACCACCGTTGCCAGACCCATACTTGTTGCCAAGAAGTACGACTTGCAACTTGTCATAGCCAGCAAGCACACTGGCACCTGCAACAGCATGCAAGCCATTTGACCTCCACACCATTTGACCTTTGTACTTTGCTCAAATCGAGCTCGGCGCCGACAAGCCATGGTTCAGTCTCACACACTCGCTCATCGGCTTCTTCTCTACGATCCCGGGGCAAGCTCTCCATTCCCAGGTCTCGTTTCTCTCTCCTCCTTCTTCTTCTATGAAATATGTTAATTCCACACAGATGTGTAATTTGATTACACCGATTACTTGATCAGGGGCGGAGGGACCATAGGACCACAGTAGTCCTAGGCCCATCCTGCCTTTGTTTATAAAAAAAAATTAGTACTACTTATTTTTTTATTATTTTTATCACTTTCCCAAGACTTTTTCACTTAAACCATTCCAATTTCCTAGACTAAAGATCCGGCCCCTTTTAAATATTTTAAAGATATTTATGTAATCTAGTCTAACCCTAAAGCCTATCTATTCCAACTTCCAACACTTCCATTCCTTTTCCCAATACTAAAAATTAGTATTTTATCACTCTTTAAGTTTCTAGCCGTAAGTGTTTTTGTTTTCCTTTCTCGAGAAAGTTTTGGACTTTTGGTGGGTTAGGAAGAACTGCGAATGGGTTATGTGGCTTTTGCGAAATGGGGTTTGTAAATGTTTCGATTAAGATTAGCATTCAAGCCTCAAACTTGCACCATTATCGGGTTGATTTATTCACCGATGTCATAGATAAGCAACTCACTGAGTTAAATGATCGATTTACTGAGAAGAATACTGAACTACTTCTTTGTGTGGCATGTTTAAGTCCAAGTAATTCTTTCTCTGCCTTTGACAAAGAAAAATTGATGCGTCTTGCCCAATTTTATCCAAGTGATTTTTCAGAGCACGATCTTGAGTTACTCAAAGAATAGCTTGAGAATTATATTTGGGACATGACCTCTAATAGTGAGTTTGCAGATTTGAAAGGAATTAGTGATCTTGCACAAAAGATGATTGGAACCAAGAAAGATCAGACTTACCCGTTAGTGTACTTGCTTTTGACACTGGCACTCATCTTACCGGTTGCAACCGCAAGTGTAGAGCGAGTCTTTTCTGTTATGAACATTGTTAAGAACACCTTACACAATCGAATGAGTGATTTGTGGATGAACGATTGTTTGGTTGCTTATATTGAAAAGGATATTTTTAATAGTATAGAGGATGAGGCTATCATGCAACGGTTTCAAAATATGAAAACTCGTCGAGGACAATTATTTTAATTATTGGGAATATGTAATATTATCAATGCTATGTTATTTTGAATTTTGGTTACTTTTCATATATATACTATGATGTTTTGGTTAAAAGTTTTGTAACTACTATTGATTTAATTTTTTTTTAAATATTTGTGAGAGGCCCCTCCTAACCCGAAATCCTGGCTCCGCCACTGTACTTGATATTGGCCATCAATTGCATTAATTAAGGTTTAGGGTTTGTGGAACATTGGATTTGAGGTTAAATTTCATAATTTGTAATTGGAATTGTATTTGGTGCAGATGAAGGATGATGATGGTGTGTTGCCGATTGATTTCGAGCAATTTCGAAAAATTTGTGATGTTGAAGAGTTTTATGAAGCTTTAGAGGAGAAACCCAAGATAACCTTATAGAGCTCAAACACAAGATCAAGCAAAAAAAGAATTTGAGATATTATCATAAGTATAAGAAAATTATAGAAAAATCATATTTTTGTACCACATTGGTATACCATATGATGAGGCAAGTGTAGTGTACTTAGCACGTAAATTAAGGAATTCATTTCATTAGCTAATAATTATATTAATCATTTACTATATCATGTGGTACACCACAAATATAATTTTAAGTTTTGCTCCAATTTGAATTGTGTACAAGAATTCCTAATTTTACTTTTCAAAAGTCTTCTTAGTAATTTGCAGATTACCAAGAATACTTTGCCTCTTCAACATTCGTTGACATGTACATAATTCCAAAATTGAAGTTAAACTCAAAATTACTTTGAAAGTTCGTCTCAGTTGGTCAAAAAGGAGGCCAAGAAGAAACAATTCCACTTCTAGTTGATCATTTCAAAGATTTATACGAAGAATCATAACAGATAAAGGGGGCCAGGGCTTGAGGAATTAATTGAACACAAAATGGAAGATAAAGTGAAGCTGTTTGGACTAAGGCATATATAGTCCATATATTGATAAAGGATAATGCTATTTACGTACTCACTTTTCATTTTTAAATATTCTTATTACTTTTTAATCATTGATTTTCTGCAATTCATTCGATTGACAAAAAATTGAGAGAGGTGTGTGAGAAGTAAAAATTGATGTGTGAATAGCACTATCCATCAATGAATAAGTTTGAAAGATCGAATCTTAAGACAAAATAAAGTAAATTTGTATATCTGATAAGTTGTCCAATTGTTAATCCTTTTAGGGGAAAAAAGGAAAAAAAAAACTTGGAATGTTAAAACTAAAACAGATTGACCACTTAGTACTACGGTCATATTCCTCTTTACTTGTGAGTGAGAGGTCTTAGGTTCGATTTTCGCCAAAGGTGAATTTGAAACACATTATTATGGCTAGCCCAGTGTGAGGCTTAACCCACTTCCCCACCCCTAGTGTAGATAATATCGTTTATTCAAAAAAGTAAAACATGATTGGAATTGTTTTGTTTAAAAATAAAGTGAATTTTGTATATAATGATGCAAGTATGATAGAGATGAGTTCTATCTATTAATTGTGAGACCCATTTATTTTTCGTTTTTCCTTTTTAATAATAGTTGGTTAATGTCTTTTCTCTGTTCAATGGCTATAACCAAATCAAACTCACGAATTATATATTCAACAACTCAATAACTCGAATCAACTCTCATGAAACTCAAATTTTCAAGCCGAGTCCAAGTGTGGAAGACAACTTACATCTTGATAAAAAGTGTGTAGACAAATGAAAAATATATAATTCACAATAGATTAACGCCTTAATTATCATAAACTAATTGGGTCAAGTAGTAACTATGGCTTTGAAATTACACATAAAGCAAGGAAAGTGAAACTACACATAATGTTTATAGCTAAGAACATATAAAAATTAATTAGCTTTGAGCTCTAACCTCTCGTGATCGCAGCTCTTACGGAAACAAAACTTGACATGTGTTCAAGTGCTTCCAGAGAATTGGTCATGCGTTCACATTCTTCCATCGAACCGTATTGAATTCCGCAAAGAGATTTCCAACCAGGAGTGTAAACTTTCAATTCGTTATCATGCAACAGCAATATTTGTTTCTTCCGTGTCTCCTTCAAAAGTCGAATGGAACGTGCAAGGCGGCCGTTGATTACAGCTTTTTGTTTCCAAGCCTTCTCAACAGGATCGTCCTTCGTCTCCCAAACAATAATTGCAGACCTGGCGGGACGAGAGCTAACAATGTACAGACGCTCTTCGAAGACTCCAACATTAAAAAACCTTCTTCCAGGATTAAAGGGTAATGGAATTTCTTGGAAACACTCGGTTTCCAAATCAAAGGAAGAAATTAAATCATTAGATTGGCCACTAATCCAGTGAAGCTTTCCATTCAAATAAACTCCCCGGGAGTTTTCCTCTTGAGTTTTAATAGGGTTTGCAATTAAAACATGTCTCCATGTCTGATCAACCCCAACACTCCAAATCAATGCCTCCTTTGGAGAGAGAATCAAAACCAATTTGTACAACTCACTGGCTACACTAAACCCAAACCCGCGGCAAATAAAGCTGATATCATCACGAACGTTACTAGGGAGTTTTGGAGCATCCAAAAAATCACAAATCAAGGGGTTCGATATGTAATACTCGCCTTCGTAGGATAGACAAAGGAATCCATTGCACGAACCAATAATTTTCGACCCATCAATTGGGAAAGAAGAGATTGCACGAAACTTAGTTTTAATCTGACGACAAAGGGGGAAGGCATCGAAGTCATACAAGTAGAAGTCCATGGCATGGATCAAAACGCAACTGGGTAGCAATTTGTTTGGGAAATCAGGGCTCGATAAATGGGAGCGGAAAGATCTACACACACTTCTGCAGAGCATAAGTGTGGTAACTGGGAGCCTGGAGAAAATCTTACCGAACACATGCCCGTTGATGCGGCAGATGGGAGGAACGTTCATGATCTTCTCTTGGTATTCAGGGTTTTTGGTGAGACGCCTCCATGACTTGCACACTGCGCTGCATATCACTAAAGATTCGATGGGCAGCGCCGAGAAGATTTCATATAGTATTTCGTCAGGAAGGAGGACGTCGTGTGATAATTTTCTTCTGTTGCTAGTCGACATTGCTCCGACTCCGATCGATCTCTCAATAATATTCAATGGTTTTGCCCTATGTATATATCGATGGAAGAGAGTTAGGAGTTCGCTGTGCGTGAACCCATTTAACATCTTTCTACACCTAACTTAAATTTAAATTGTTAATTGTTTATTTTACCCTATTGCATAATTACTATTAAGTACAGAATAAAATTAATAATAAAACTCAAATTTATCAATAAACCCATTAAACCCTACCATCACTTGTTTGTCCTACGTTCATTCTGGCTAAAACCCTAATATGTCTTGTAGAGAAAAACAAGTTTTTTTTATTGATGGATGGTGATTTTGAAGTTTTGAATCCTCCAACTAAGGTATGACTCAATTTATGAATATTTTGTCCCTTTGATTTCATTATTATTTTTTATTTTTTATGTTTAGAAGATGAGTATTTGTGTTTCAATTTTTGTCATCAATCCCGAATGGTTTGTTAAACTTTCTGCAATTGAAAAATTAATAAGGAAAAACTTCTTACCAATGTTCTTAGATTATAAACTTCATCGCTTGCTGATAAATATAAGGGAATGAATTGTTTGATTTGTTGCTTATGCACATCCGTAGAAAGAAAAAAGACAAATGTCTGGGTTTGGTAGTAGAAAGAAAAAAAAAGTAGTCATGGAAATGCTAGTGGGAAGAGGGGGTGGGACAATGACACCTTTTTTTTTAAAAAAAAAATAATTCAATTACATATGTTATTTTATAAAAGGAATGGGTGTAAAGATAACTTAACATTTTGAATTTGATTTGAGAGGGTAGTTTAGGTAATAAATTTGGGTTTAAAGAGAGATTAATTCTTTAATAAAAAACAATATGGGTGAAAAGAGTAAGTTGGGGGTAGAAAGAGGTTACATGGGTTCAAATAAAATTTCTCATATAATTATAGGTTTTTATTTAGGCCAGGATCTGCTGTCCCGAACCTTGTGTCTCCTGCCATGTCTCCTTCTAATTATGTCCTTTAACTTAACTCCCAATTTAATGGTGTCAACTTTTCTTAATTAATATTTATTTAAATACAAAAACTGATTCACTAAAGAAAATTGAAAATCAAAACAAAAAGAAAACAAATCCCAACTGGAAGTCCGAAAGTCTGCAACTCCCTCCAATCTCAGTCGGTTGCAATTCACACGGCCGTTGAAGCTTCCATTACACTCTCTCTTTCTATATCTCACCAGCCAAGTCCCGTAGGATGATTGAGTCGAACCTTCTCGTATATTATGATCTCGCCGTTTATTGTCATCGAGTCGATTCAAATCTCGTTTGTATAGATTGACCAGATTTCTTCCTTGCTTCCTCAAACCAAAATTTACATAAAATTTGATGTTTGACGGGCTGGGTCGATCACGATTGGGTATTTGAACGGAGAAAAAAATGGCGAACAGAGAGACAAGGAGGTTTTGCCAGCCGTGAAGTTCTCCGATGACAGACCGGTGTTGTTGGCTGTCGAATTGGTGTTGATGGGAATTTGAATGGCTGTTGGTTTTAATTTTTTAACTTTTAGTTTTTATTTATTTAACCGTATTAAGCATTTTTTTGAAAAAAAAAACCTTATTAAACATTTGACACTGTTAAATTACAAGTTAAATTAAAGGACATAATTAGAAAGGGACATGAAAGGAGACACAAATTTAAGGACAGCAAATCCCTGGCCTTTCCTGACAAAGATGAATAGTTTACATTCCTCTATTAAAGAATATTTTGACAATTAAGAGATGCAAAATGCCCATTATATGAGCTCATAAATTAAGGCGCTTCAATAAATAATTTTTAGTAATAGCCCACGCTTATACATTACCGTTTGACGGAAGAAGTGAAAAAAGAAATCAACAAACAAAACAAACAATATATGCCAGGGATAAATAGAGAGAGAGTAAAAAAAAGAGAGTGTAGAAAAAATAGATATTACAAGGTTTCGAGTTTTGAAAAAGAAGCGAAAGAGGGTTAAGTGAAAAATTTGTAAATTTGAAATCTTATTTAATTTTTAACTCTTTGATTAGCAGGACTCATCATCGAAAGATGTAAAAGAATATAATTATAGGTTTTTATTTAGGTCTCCCGGCAATGATGAATAATTTAGATTCCGCTATTAAAGAATATTTCGATAATAAAGAGATGTAAAATAAAAAATTTAAGCACTTAAATCTCTACTAATTAATGAAACTCTCTTTGTCAACAAAAAAATCCTCTTTGTCAACCAAAAGAGGGTGAAAAGACAAATTAGTCTTCTATCACACAAAAAAAATGATGGGCAACAATGTGATTTCACAGGTCCAAATTTTACAGTTTTTTATTGAAGCCTCACCTACATGTGATGTTAAAATACCTCCAATATTAAAATTAAAAAAATAAAAAAATAAAAAATAAAAAATAAAGAAAAACCAAAAACCTCCCACTCCCCCACGTTCTCTCTCTCCCTCTCTTCTTCTCATTTTCTAAAAAAATGTCTTCATACACACAAAGTGTGTGCCATATGCTAGTAATTTATTAGGAAAACTAATGAAAATGGTTTCAAAATTTTGGATTTTAACCAAAAATCATCTACAAACTTTATTTAATGGTAAGGACAACAAAAAGAAAAAAAAAACTACTAAAGGAAGTGTGTGCATATATGTGAATTTGATCAATTCCTAACCAAATCCTCCTCTGATTTTAATCACTCACTCACTCTTGACCAATCCCTAATTATTAATATAATCTTATTGATTTGTGTAAATATATTATTGACTACATTCATTTTAAATTTCAATTGCCTACAGAATTGCCTCATGCACGTGAAGAGGATAAGGGTCAAGTTGTAATGGAGTTATTTGCTGATAAAAAAACCCAAAAAATGCTTAAAATTTTCATGCTCTTTGTACCGAAGACAAGAGGATTGAATTATTAGGGAAGCCGTTGCACTTTAAGGGCTCCACATTTCATCGCATTATTCCTATATAATTTCATGTATCAGGGTGGAGATTTCTCAAGAGGCAATGGGATTGGAGGAGAGTTGATTTATGAAGCGAAATTTGCAGATGAGAGCTTCAACTTGAAGCATATCGGCCTTGGAATAAAGTCCATGGCAAATTCTAGACCTAATACTAATGGTTCATAGTTCTTCATTTGCACTGCAATGACCCTGTGGCTTGAAGGAAAGCACGTTGTGTTAAAAACAATTGTTCATGGATACAGTGTTGTTGAGAAAATGAAGGTGGGTTCGAAGAGTGGGACTAAATTTTCATAAACAGTGTAGTAAGTTTCATAAACAGTGTACCGCGAGTCTGCGCGTTAGATTTTTTGTCTTTTTTATTAAAATTATGTCTTTTTCATTAAAATTTAAGTTATTTTGTCATTTTTATTAAAATTTAAGAGTTTTTCATTAAAATTTAAGTATTTTTAATTAAATAAAGTTATAATATGGTTTTTTTTATTAAAATAAACTTAGCTCAAGTCATTTTTATAAAAGTTCCCTAATTTATTTTGGTGACAGCCTACGCTTATTCATGATCTTTGTATGGATGGAAGAAGTGAAAAAAAAGAAGAAATCAACAAATTAAACAAACAAATATACACGCAAAGGATAAAAAGAAAAGAAAAAAGTGGGTAGAAATAAGAAAGGAAGATGATTCTCTTCCCTCTGGTCTCCCTTCTCTTCCATTCATTCCTATTTGAACGGTGGTAGTTATTTCAACATCTTGATTTATTTATAAAAATGATAAGATAAAAAATAATGTGTGAGAGGATGAAAGAGAAGGAGATGAGAATAGAAGGAAACAATCCTACTCCAATAAAAATTACTAGGGTTCTCGACAAAGAAGCAAAAGAGAGTTGTAGTTGGAGATTGGATCGGAGAGAGTAGAAAGCGAAAAAATTGGCGATCGTACGGCTCTGGTTGAGGGCTGTCAAATTATTCCGCAATCACCGCGTAGGTAACTTTGATTTTCTTCGATTTCCTCTGTTCCTGTTTTTCCGCTTTCCTTTTATTTGTTTGTGCCAAATGAATGAATGAGTAAAACCCCTTAAAGCTTGGCTTTGATAAATGAGGTTGGTTGGGTTCGTAGAATCTTATATTACTGTAATGCCTAATGTTGTATGCGCCTGTACATGATACAACACGAATGAGACAGATTGGACTAAGATAGGAACTCGGTTAGGTTTATGAAGCCTTAGTGGTTTGGCGTCAAAATTGCCGCGTAGATCCTCAAATGGAAATTTGATGTTCAATATTAAACGTCTCCCTTGGAGATGCTCTTAAGTTATCAAAATACTAAAGGACTTGAAGTTTGTGGAAACTGAATAATATTATTATTTTTATTTTCAGACTCAACTCGTCTTATTTTTAGGTTTCCAAGGAGGGTAATTCACCATTAAACTACATTATTGTTGACGAAGAAAGGTGAGGACCATTGCTTATATGCCTTATACTCTCTCTCTCTCTCTCTCTCTCTCTCTCTCATATATGTTCGGTTTCTTTCTTTTGATTTCCAAAATCCCAAAACTTGCTGTCTTAATTTTTGGTTTGATCTCTTGGTCTAAGTGTAATGCCGCTGGGTCATTTATGTGGGTGACTTTGGATATCTTGTCTTACAGGCCTGGACAGGAGCAGCATCTGTTCCGAGTGCTCTTGTTTCGATGCTTTTGCGATTGCCAAAGATCAAATTCGCAATTGTGACATTGGGTGAAGATAGATGCATAATGCTTGAGAGAAGTGTGGGCGGTAAGTATTCAACTGTCGAGGGTTTATTGAGGAAGAAAACATTGTGAAACGGAGGGTCTAAGGCCTGTGGTTTGCAATTCTGTAAACATAGCCTGTTTTTATCTGATTGGAATAACTTTTATGTTTTCGTTCAAAACTCTGTTTCTTGCAGAGGATTCTCAGACAGAGGAAATGGAGGCCGACAACTTATTGGAATCGCTGAAGTGGAGAAAGGATGATAGCGTAACTATCCCAACTTGTATTTCGTCGGTAAGTGTAGTTGAATGCAACTCTAGTGAATTGAAACCAAAGAAATGATGAAACCATTGGAGGCGCTATTGTGACACGGGCAAAAGGCACCCCATATGGTTAAGAGAATTTGAGCATTCATTGATAGACATGTTAGAAGGGAATACTATTGTATCCATGAATCTTGATGAAATTCTCAGTAGCCCCTCATCCCTTCTATACAGCTTTTGAGGATTGCATAATGGATTTCATCCATGTGACTTGAATATTTACGTAGTCTTAGGAGCATAAGTAACAAGTGGAAAATATTTCCAACTGATTTGTACACACGCACACGCACACGTACGCGGTCCAAGCTGCTCTTGTGCTTGGCTACTGACAGTCAAATAAGTGAAGTGATGGTAATTTTTCATTCGGCAATCAAATTGAAACGCAAAAAAAGTAAGAAAGAAAGATCAGTGGTTTCATTTTTTGTTAAAAAGGCCAACTTCATTCAAATCCCGCAAGAAGAATTTGAGGTCAAGGATGAATACTACAACCTCAGGTATACGGGTTGAGTTCAACAAGGACACTTCCATTCCAAGAAGCTCTTGTGTTTTGCCCTCAATCTCATATAGTAATCTCTACTTCCATTCCAAGCTGCTCTTGGGTATCAATACATATATGATTGATTGACAAATAACTTTTTTTCTGTTTCTATCTTCAACTTTGTTGATAGATTGATTTAGTTGCCTTCCTTGCTGTTTGTTTATTGTATCAGTTTGAGATGCAACTCTTATGTCTTCTCCTTTCTTTTAATGTGTGTATATATACTATGATTGATTCACAAGGTTCTTTAAAATTTGTTAAAACAGGATCATATGAGGCTGTTGTTGAACAACTACGTAACCTCTACAAGTACGCGGTCGATCCCCCGTCTTTCATTAGGAGGTTCATGGGTTTGTTTGACAAAACTATACGCCAACGATTGGGGCGCTCATTGCACGAATGGCTACTGTATGCCATACACCGCAACTGGGAGTATTACAACAAACATGTTCGGCACCTTTTTGATCCAATAGCAGACACGCTACCTATCAGGAACCACATCAAAACATGGGAGGAATGCCTCAAGTTCTCGATGGACGATGGAGCCCAAGTCTACATCAAGCTTCAAGATCTCGTCACCCAAAAGAAGAGCGAGATTGATTCATCCGCTGGATCCAATTCCGCTGCTGACTACCTATGAGATAGGTACATTCCATATTACCTATAGCTGCCAAATCACACTCTGTGTGTGTATATACATATACATATATCAGCTACGTACCTATATTACCTATAGCTGGTAGTTAAAACAGTAGGACAATTGAGCCACAACCATAGAGGTATGTAGCTGATATATTTATATGTATATACACACACAGAGTGTGATTTGGCAACTATAGGTAATATGGAAGGTACGTATCTCATAGGTAGTCTGGCAGCTATATGTAATATGGAATGTACCTATCTCATAGGTAGTCAGCAGCGGAATTGGATCTAACGGATGAATCAATCTCGCTCTTCTTTTGGGTAACGAGATCTTGAAGCTTGATGTAGACTTGGGCTCCTTCCTCCCATGTTTTGATGTGGTTCCTGATAGGTAGCGTGTCTGCTATTGGATCAAAAAGGTGCCTGACAAGTTTATTGTAATACTCCCAATTGCGGTGTATGGCATACAATACCCATTTGTGCAATGAGTGCCCCAATCGTTGGCGTAAACCCATGAACCTCCTAACGGAAGACGGGAGATCGACCGTGTACTTGTAGAGGTTACGTAGTTGTTCAACAACAGCCTCATATGATCCTGTTTTAACAAATTTTAAAGAACCTTGTGAATCAATCATAGTATATATACACACATTAAAAGAAAGGAGAAGACATAAGAGTTGCATCTCAAACTGATACAATAAACAAACAGCAAGGAAGGCAACTAAATCAATCTATCAACAAAGTCTTAAGTTGAAGATAGAAACAGAAAAAAAGTTATTTGTCAATCAATCATATATGTATTGATACCCAAGAGCAGCTTGGAATGGAAGTAGAGATTACTACATGAGATTGAGGGCAAAACACAAGAGCTTCTTGGAATGGAAGTGTCCTTGTTGAACTCAACCCGTATACCTGAGGTTGTAGTATTCATCCTTGACCTCAAATTCTTCTTGCGGGATTTGAATGAAGTTGGCCTTTTTAACAAAAAATGAAACCACTGATCTTTCTTTCTTACTTTTTTTGCGTTTCAATTTGATTGCCGAATGAAAAAAATTACCATAACTTCACTTATTTGACTGTCAGTAGCCAAGCACAAGCAGGACAAGAAAAGAAACTCACCGCTCCTTTTGAGAAATGACATATCAAAACCTTGTACTATTAATTATTTTTTGGAAGATTATATTCTTATGCAATTAATTAAACGTCTTTTGGAGATAATAAATTTTAATACTAATACAAAAACAACGTAATACACAGTATACACTAAGTGTTATAATATTTTACGAGTAAGTTTAATTTCACAATGAACTAGTAATAATGTAGTATAAACTTGCTATAATAGTACTAAGTAGCACAACGTTGATATATTTAATTTAATATTTTATATTTATATTATGACATGCAGCGGTGGAGTCACAAACGTTTTATAAAAAGTCCTGAGAGCTTTTTTTTTTTTTTTTTTTTTTCCCAAGTCCTGAGAGCTTTTAGCTAGCCCCTGTTTAGCTAGCCCACCCGCACCAAGATCTTTCATGTATCAAGTTGTTGGAAGAAAATTATTAATTTTTATTTTAATACAACAATATATTTTACACTAAAGGAAGGAATGAGTTTGATTAAATTACACAATAGGTAACTTAATTTAGTATCGAATTCGTCGTTTACGAAATTCGAACATAAGATTTCTCACTTACAAATGAAGAGTAATAACACCAGATCCTAGTACTGAGTGGTAGAAAATTATTAACTTAGCTGCTCTCTTTGGTGAGGAGTAAGTAAAATTTGAGAACCAAAAAACACTGTACCTCCGATGGAGGCTGTACTCCACGAGCCTATGAGTGACGGCAAAATTGCCTTCCTCGAGAGGCATGTGGACTGGTCGGATTTGGAAAAGCTTCGTCCAACTCCAATGGAGAAGCTAAAAGTCCAAAAGCCAAAAATATCCCGATTTGCCAAAAAACTCATCTCCAACTTATAACTGAGCTATAACTATGTGGAGTTCATCAAGTCATTATTTGGCCAAATATAACTCTCTCTTAGCTCTTTTTTGGGACTTAGCTCATCGGTTGTAATAATTGATTCAAAATCAACGATTATATTTGAAAAAAATCTAACTGTAGTTTAACTAAATTACCAATAAATTTAAAGTACAATCTTAAAACTAATAAATTATTAAGATGAGCTATGTTTAATCCCTTCGGTTAGAGATGGTACATGAGTATGGTTTGATACTGTTCATTAAAAAAATAATTTTTTGCAAAGCTGGACGAGGCTATATTTAGCTCTTTCGGTTGGAGATGGTTTTCTAGAGCTCTTTTCGAGCTCGTTGCTCAACCAAATTGCACGATCTAACTATCAAACCCAAGTTTGTAAAGAAAGGGACAGAAGTATACCAAATTTGGACGGAGTTGGCTGGAAAACGGACAGGAAGGTCTCGGCCATTTTTGATCTCTTTGAACCCGAGTTGAATTCGAGCATGCAAGGATCGGGACGACGGAGGTTTGATCAGTGGCCTCAATCTCGTCCAACTCAACGAGATTGAGCTGTAACTTCTCTGGAAAACACCCTGCACCTCGCCGGAAAACAAGGAGCCATGAGTGCTCAGTTCGAATTAGCCAAATGTGCAGCTAATCCTCACATGAAATACTAAAAGCAGAACCAGAACAACACAAGAAGGCTAAATATAAAGTTTTCAAACCTGACCTCGATTGAGAACAGTGAGGACCTCGCCGGAGAAACTTGCTCCTCGTCGGAGCTCGTTAGTTCGAGGCTCGGGTTCGATTTCCAGGAAACAATGGACATGGATTTGCTTGATTTGAAGAGGCATAAAGAGGGGTGGTTTGGATGGCTCGAAATCTCGCCGGAGTTAGCGAGGTTAGGTGGTGGTGCTGATGCTGCGTTTTATGTGCAGTGAACACAGAACTGAGAGAGAGGGGGGGCTATCTGTGTTTCACAGAGAAGAAAGAGGTGGTGACGGTGGGAGAGAGTTTGAGGGAATGAGACTGTAAGTAAAGGGGTAGAGAGGACTGATAGTAAATGATGGGCAGATGGGCAGATGGGAGAGAATTGAAGGGAAATAAATTGCCACGTGGGGGTCCCACGGATCAGAATCCATTAATTAAAATAATAATAATGCTTTGACCTAAAGTCACAATAAAGTCACAAAAGAATAAATAATGCAAGTGGACAAACAGAAATATCCACAAATTTAAATTTATTCACACACTTATTTTTACTTTTCACACATTCCTCTCAATTTTCTAATGAGTTAAAGAAAATCAATGGTAAAAAATTAACAAGAGTGTGTGAGAAGAAGAAAAAAAATGTGTGAATAGCACTATCCTGTATCAATTTGCCCTTGATTATTAAGGTTCTGTAGAATCTTCACTGTAATTCCGAATTTTGTTTCGCTTGCACTCAAATGTTCCTATTGACGAGCACTACAAGAATATATGTGTGTTTTTGGGTTAAGCCCACCAGTAATTAATTAAGCACTTAATTAATAAAATACTAATGTTGATGGGCCTACTTGTCCATTTGTCTAACAAGCCCAAAGAATAAGCAAACAGTATCACAGTTAGCAGCCAGTAATACTGACAACTTATTGTTGTCTTGAAAAACAAGTTACAAATTCCCAAGAATGCAAAATTATCATTTTCCCATCATTAAAAAACGTGTGTAAATTGTTCGTTGAACATTCAATTTATATCTCATTTGCACTCACTTGAACATTCCGAACACTACTTCACCACTCTTTCTAACAACAAACAGACCAATTAAACCTTTTTTCGGCCATACATTTTTGTTGCTCACAATTCTCAACCTTATAGTCATTAGTACGTGAATAGTAACCAAAGGCGCAACTTACTATCACATTAGTATAATCTGTAGCTGAGAAGGTAATCATAGGCAGAGGCGAAAACATAAACTTTCTAACACAAGGGTTCCAAATAACTGTGGAAAAATTAGCAGCAAGGGATATGAGACTATTACAAGTTCCAACCACATAGAAATTGTTCTCTTTTGGGGGAAATAATCTGTGGTGTACTCACCAAATGCAGGGTTGTCCCAATGTGAGGAGAAAAACTCGACAAGCTGATGAGTAGCACCCTCATTCTTGGCCAAAAGCGTTTTGTAGAGGTAGGTGATGAGTGCCGTTTTGGTTGTTGGATTGGACCGCGAGGCTGAGGTGGGTGTGGACGAAGGCAGAGGTTTGGATCGGAGACCTCCATGACTTGCACACTGCACTGCCAATCTGTGCATATCCTACTATCATTGTTGTCTAACAAATCTTATCCTTCTCCCTGATTCCATCACAATTCCTTCATTGATTATTCTATATTTCTGGTTTGAAAGTACCGCAACCTGGTCAGGCTTCAACCCTGATGCTTGCATTGCACGAAACAAATCAATGCATTTTTCAGGCTGTCCTTTTTTTCAACCGAGCACACATTCAAACTAGAGAGAAATCTTTTGGCCAAGAAAACCAAGTCGATCTTTAGACAGTAGTCTCGTTGACTCTGTAGAAGTGCATATGCTACCAGTTTGGATGCCCCCCAAAAGTGTCCCTTCTTAAATTTGTAGATGTACGTTAGTCCAATTGGCTAGGGTAGTGTACCTAACCGCTCACATCCAAGTTTCAATCCCTTTTTCGTAAGTTATATTTTAGAATATCGCTTGTGAAAAATTATGGTATGTTCAGGATCCATGATTTATAACAGCAAGACAGTTGAAGGTATTAGCTATCTATAGATAAGCGAATTGAATGTTGTAAAAATGAAAGAAGGCATTTAGACCATCTCTAACCGAAGGCTGGCCAGATGGCTCGTTTTAGCCTTTTGGCCCTCCAAGATATTAATATTTTAATGAACAGTACATGGCCATAGAGCTCGTTTTAGCCCTGTCACAAAAAATGGTCTCCAACCGAGGGCCAAAGGGCCATAGGACTAAACATAATTTATTATTTAAATTTAAAAACTAAACAACTTAAATTTAAAAACTAAACAACTTAAATTTAAAAACTACAACAACTTAAATTTAAAAAACTACAACTTATGTTTAAAAACTACAATTTAAATTTAAAAACTACAAACTAAATTTAAAAACTACAACAACTTAAATTTATAGGGAAAAAAATGAGAATTTTTTTAAATTTTTTTACAAATTTTGGCCGAAAAAAATTCAAATTCAAATCCAATGGCTAGTTGATGTCAGCATGACGTCAGCTAGCCGTTGGATTTGAATTTTTTTTTTGCTATAAATAGGTTGGATATTGGGCTATAATTCACACACATTTGAATTCAATCTATTTCATTTCAATCTCTTTCAATTCAATCTCTTTCAATTCAAGTTTACAATGAATTCCAACTTTGGATCCTCTTCGAATTCCAACTGGGGGTCCTCATCCAATTCCAAATTGGAAGAAAAATGGGCGTAGATGAGACGAGAAGAAGATGAGTCTAATGAAGAATATGAAGCATGGCGCAACACACAATATGTGGTAGCCATGGCTGTGGCCATGGTGTGTCAGCCAACTGAGGAACAACCTCAATGGGGTGGCTCTGTTGCTGGTCGCTCTTACAAACCACGAAACAGAGCGATGACACATGCCCATCTGATGAACAATTACTTCAACCCTAACTCGATGTACACATAAGATGATTTCAGACGTCGCTTCCGGATGAGGTGTCATGTCTTCAAGTGTGTACTTCATCATGTCCATCAGGTCAATCCATATTTTTAACAGAAGCTGGACAGAGCAGGCCACCTTGGTTTCTCACCTCATCAGAAGATTAATGTTGCACTAAGAATGATGGCCTATAGCTCCCCAGCTGATTTGATGGATGAAACCCATGGTATGTCTGAGTCTACATGCCTTGATACTTTTGCTGAATTCTGTAACACAATTGTTCAGCTTTACAAAAAAAAGTACCTCCGCGAGCCAAATCAAGAAGATCTGGATCGGCTAATTCATAAAACTAAAGATCGTGGGTTTTTGGGCATGATAGGGTCATTAGACTGCATGCATTGGAATTGGAAGAACTGTCCCATCAAATGGTAATGAGGCTTTAGCGGAAGGTCGAGAAAGCCAACTATTGTGTTAGATGCGGTTGCCTCGTATGACACATGGATCTGGCATGCTTTCTTTGGAGTCCTTGGATCCCAAAATGACATTACAGTTCTTGGGCGTTCACCCCTCTTCAATAACTTGACGGAAGGTAAATCACCTCAACTTGACTACTACATTAACTGCCATCAATACAATATGGGGTATTACTTGGCAGATGACATCTACCCAGAATGGGCGACACTTGTCCAAGCAATTCCAAACCCTAAAAATGATGCCGAAAAATGTTTTACCTTACACCAAGAGGCATACCGGAAAGATGTTGAGAGAGCTTTTGGTATTCTACAAGCGCGGTGGAAGATCATCAAGGAACTGCAAGAGGGTGGAGTCAAGAAAATTTGGACTCCATCATGAAGTCTTGCATCATATTACACAACATGATTGTGGAAGATGAGTGAGATGGGTATATTGATGGAAAGTCTGATGATGACCAAGAGGATCCAAATAGGTCAAGAAGGGCTCGTGCAAAAATATATGATGGGCCTAATTTGCATTTCAATCCAAGAACTGGTAGTATCTCTATAAATGAGTACATGAGGCGCTGTAGGATGATACGTTCCTGTGCCACAAACAAGTACCTACAACAAGATCTTGTTGCACATCTTTGGGCCAAAAAAAGCATAGAGTAGGCGTTTAAGTTTTATGTTGTTAAATATTTTTAAAAAAGTTGTTTAAGTTTCATGTTGTTAAATGTTTTTTTATGTTGTATAATTTTTATGTTGGTTAATGTTATTTAATGTTGTTTCATATTGTTTAATGTTATTTCATGTTACTTAATTTAATTTAATGTTGTATAATGGCTTAGGAAGTTATAGGAAAAAAATAGAATTTAAAAAAAGTATGAAACAAATTTTGTAAAATAGAAGTTATAGGAATTTTTTTTTTTTTTTGTAAAAAATAAAAAATAAAAAATAAAACGTATAAAAAAAAATTCAAAAATAACGGTTAGCTGACGTTAGCTAGCCGTTGCATTTGAAAATTCGGCCGGTTATATCTGACATGAATGCTCAAATTTCTGGCCCAGCCTTGGGCTAGCTGGATTGGGCCAACCGATTGGCCCTTTGGCCATTTCAGATTCCATGGGGCCCACGAGCCCTTTGGCCTAGCCCTCGGTTGGAAATGGTTTTCGGGAGTTTTTCGGCCCTTTGGCCTTCTAGACCATTCGGTTGGAGATTGTCTAAGAATATAACATTATACATATACTAAAACCCGGTTCAAACGACACTGTTTTTCACTGTTCGTGAACAGTGAAATGTCATAAATGCCCTCGGCTTCTTCATGATTTACTGTTTTGTTTGACTTTTTAATACAGTGAATTCTTGGTTTTGCCCATGCTACCCACCTTGAGTCTTTTCCGTGCATTCCACCGCCCCTGATGTACACGTGTTGGTCATCATTGGGAAGGGAAAAGCTTTCGGCTTTTCCATTGGTTTCCAGAAAAATCTCTCAATTTTCTCTCAGAAAGGCGAACCACTCCGTTCGACAGAAGCACAGTTAGTGCATCTGAAACCATCGGAGAAGGTGACACCACAATGGAAGCGAGTTGGTGAACGAGATCCAACCCACATGCAGCACAGATCTAAAACCCACACCAAGAATACAAGCACTAAATCAAAGAACATCTTGAAAGGGCATGGCCTGGGTCAGGGTATGGAGCATAGATCCATGGAGGACTGCACCTAAAATGGTGGGAGAGAAGCAAAGGAGTGGATGGGAGCAGTGGCGAAGCCAGGATTTGCTGAGGGGAGGGGCGAAATTCAAAAGAGTGCAAAGTTCAATCGAAACTGTTGCTTTCATATTAGAGAATGCAAAGTTTTGAGTCAATATTCATACTAGAAAATAGTCTCTTCACCAAAGTAGTTGTAAGCAATAATATCAAATCCAATGTAAGAAGTTTAAATCAGCTAGGATTAGATCCTAAAAAATATTAGGCGTTAGTCTCGGACTGGGACCTAGCAGATAGGTGCCTAGGCGAGATCAGGAGCCTAGATGAATTTAAATTATCATAAAAATAAGCATTAAACAATATTTACATTGTTTTTAAAAAGTAATACAATATTTATAAATAATGTGAGAGTTTAAGATAAATATTATGAGAGTCTTAAAAGAGAAAATAAAAATACATACAATAATTAAAATATAAAAAAAAACCGAGAAAAATGGATTAATAAACCACAAAAAAGATGGGTCATAAGAGAAATGGGTTAATAATGTGAGAGTTTACAAACCACTATATAGTTCAATAGAAATGCTACACGTCCATTTGATTGCTCCTGCTATTTTGATAACCAAACATCCCACTTGCTCCCATAACCTGATAACCAAACAACATGCTTCTTCTTCCCATAAACCCCACCGGACATGACTGAACCAACCCTCCCCTCATCCAACCTCTGCCGTCCTACAACCCCACTCTCGTCTTCTTTTGTAGCCTCTTCCCGCCGACCCAACCTCGTCTCCTCCTCCACGCTTTCCCCTCCGGTACGGATGGGCTGAACCAGTCGGAATTTCGACGAGTGGAGGGGCTGAACCAGAGCTCCAGTCATGTTTTCCGGCGAGGGGAGTGGCGGCCGCCACTCCTCGCCCTCACGTGGCTTCGCCACTAGATGGGAGGTTGGTAGAGGACGAGAATGAGGGATCGGGGGTGGGAAGAAACTCGAGTATGGCGGGGTTGAAGGATGGTTGTGATGGGGAAGAGGGGGTATAGAAAGGGATGAAGAGCTAGGAGAGGAAGGGGAGAGGCTGCCACCGGCCTCCAGCCATAACCAGAGGCCGGCGGCTATGGGGTTGACGGCTAGGGTTTTTTATGTTAATGTTTTGTGATACCATTTTACATCTTTGCTTCTTTGAAACCTTTCTTTTAGTTTTAGCCTTTTTAATGTGGAATATTGGTGAAAATAAGAAGTGTTTTTAATGTGCATAGCTGTTATATTAATGTGCAGGCATTGATGGCAATGCCCTCTCTTGATTTCAGCCTTCTCTTCTGAATTCCCGAAAGAGTGGTATAGTTCATTCACTTCCTTCTTCTTTCAATACATACTTAGTTACAATTTCATTATTTTCGTTCAAATAAGTGATGGAGATTTCAAATAGGTTGTGCACTCTGTATTCTGTAGTTTATAATTCCCCTCCTCATTTGAGTTTTCCTTATCATAATTATTTATGATCTTATTTTTCGTTGTGCACTATGTGTGAAGTGTTCTTTGAAATAGCAGTGTATCTTATGGTGGGTTTATAATAGCAAATGTGAAGTGTTGTTTGTAATAGCAGTGTATCTCATTTTATGTCATAAAATAAGGAGGAGAATTTTGAATATAGTTTACAATTCAAATTGTATGTGGAGTGTTGTTTGTTGTTTTTTTTTTGTTTCTTTTTCATACAATTATCATCATTTGGTCATAGCTGCCCGACTTTAAGTAGTTTGTGTCCAACTTTCAGATTGTACTTTTTGTTGACAATGATCTCATTGTTTCTGATGTGGTATAAGGTTTGAAGTTGGAGAGACCAAGAACTGGGCACCCTCTACAGACTGCAGTACTACTACTCTTGCTGAGGTATGTGAGATGTTAAAATACATTAATTTTATTCTTAATCTTGCTGTTAAAAGTTGTTTCATTGACGTATTTACACCTTTTTTTTGTTGTGGATCAGCAGGTCCAGCTCAAGATATAGATAAAAGAATACAAGCTTTTTAAAAAAGGTATAATTTATAAACCCTTTTGGCAGGTTAGGAATATGTACCCCTTTCCTTGCTTTGGTATGACTATAGAAATTGTTTGGTAGGTTAGGAATATGTACCCCTTTCCTTGGGGTTTTCAGTAGTGTTTTTAATAGAAATATAGATTTGAGTGATGAGTTTTTTCAATGGTGTTAATTTTTTAACAATTTATGATGCTATTTGTAAAGTTTAGTCAGAATTTTTACTAACAACTATTATATCGTTTTTTATTCCAATTCGCAATTACTTCTTTTGTTAAATTTAAGCTTGATTATTTTAGTAAATGTTTATACCTTATGTCCAAATACATATACAATACTGTATATGTATAGTTTTCATAATGTTGCTGAGCATTTTGAGTATGCATTTTTTGTGTAGAGAGTGAAGAATGTACTGTTCACAAAGGCAAAACAGGGAACAACTACTACATTTGCTGGCACAGGTTGAAGTCACTGGTTTTATTAATGCTAGTGACCGAAATCAATCCAAGTTAATGTTAAAACGATATCATTATTTTTGTTATGGTGAGGACTAAGAACTTATAACCTTTTCTTTATATCTCTCATTTTTAAAATTAAGAAATTAACTTTTTTATACCTCTTTTGTGATCATTTATGGAGAATTTGTTAATTGTTTTAATATGTATAGGGTAGGATTTCTACGTTCATTTCTCATCTTTAGAGATTGCTGGATTTCATGTTGTCGAATAGTTTATGGATTTTTTCATATTAAGTGCGTTAATATGTTGTTGCAGTAATTCAATTAGATGTGATACAAGTTGATGTGTTTATACCTTTAAACATAAATTTTTCACACAATTTGTTGTATCGCTTCTTACGTGTTTGAAACTTCCTCGAATATTTTGTATCGCTTCTTTCATTGCTTCCAAAACATCCTGCACAACTGAATTTAGAAGATGTGCAGCTGAGCGAATATCAAATAACTGACCATGGACCAAGAGAGGCCTGTTTTGGGAGATCTGGTCTTTGATTCTTAGAACAATGTCAACGTTGGTGGAACAACCATCAAATGTCAGGGCAAACAACTTACTGTCAATGTCCCAGTCCATCAGACATTTCATAACTACTTCTGAAAGCATGTCCTCCGTATGAGTAGATTCAAGTGTGACAAAATTCAGAATTTTCTTTTGTAGTTTCCAGTCCTCATCAATATAGTGTGCCGTCAAACACAGGTACTCAACGTTTTCTGGAGAAGACCACATTTCAACAGAAAGGTTAATTCTGCCGTGCAAACTATTAAGCATCTGATACACTTGATGTTTTTGCCTTGTTATAAATTTCCATACAGAACTGTTCGACATCATTATTTGGAACAACCTCAAATGAAGGTTCTTCACAAAAACTTTGAATCCAACATCATCAACCATGCTGAACGGGTAACCATGCACTATAATCATACGAGCAAGATCATAATGACTACGTTCGTGATCAAATTTTCCTCTTGCAATGGTAACTAGTTCATCCTTTTTTGGATCCTGATCGAACTTTATAACTCCTTGCTGAATATAATCGTCTTTTCTCTGTGCTTCATCACCATTATTACTTGCTATGCCAACGATATTATCTTTTTTCCTTCTCTTCGCTGAAAGTAGTTGTGATACATCAAAGTTCGATCGTTTCAGGCATCGCGTTAAATGGTTTCTCAGATGGGTGGTCCCACTATAACTTGATCCACTGAGCTTCTTGTTACAATGTACACAAACAGCATAACAAATTTCAGCCTTTCTGACCCTTTCAAAATGATTCCAGACAATAGATGTCAACCTCTTTGGTATCTTAGCAGACTCGACTGGTATTATTTCCATCACATAGGCATGAAATCAACCAAACTCTGCAAAACATAAGAGATATAACAACTGAATCAGATACACTACACAATGAATTTGCGGAACCTCACACATCAATAGAAAAGTTGATAAAGCCGTAAAATATTAAAGAGTACTCCAAATACTAGCAGATTATTAACATCCTATTCCATGGTGCAGAACACCAATAAAAGGTGAATGCCAATATGGGTGAGTGTGCATGATTTTATTTTTTATTTTTTTTCATGCGTTTTTTATATAACAAAAAATTTACCAGTGATAGTTTATCAGACAATTGTCGCTTAATACTAATACTATCGTCTCTTCATGAGATTTTTCCGTCAAATTAATTCAATTGCAGAATATATACAGGTCCCACAATTAGTCCATAAACTTTCACGTCATTTAAGATTTAATTTGATCCCTAAGCTATTTGATACCAAAACCAAACACATATTTATAATTAAGCATGCCGGTCCTGTTGGAAAAATTAGACCCCTAATTTCTATATTAAATCACATAAAAAAATTAAGAAATAATTCACTCAATTATTTATCAAAATTAATGCACGCACATGAGTAACCAATGTTAAATGAACATGACATAATGGATTAGAAAAACCCAAGGTTCTAAAAGACGCTAGACACTAGTTGGGCGGCGAGCTAGGCCTAGTGCCTAGACGGCTAAGCGAGGTTTAGACCGGCGCCTAGGCAGACTAGGGGAATTTAACTAAATCCACTATATTTCATGTAAATAAATGTATGTTTATACTTAAAAGATATATAATTTCATCATAAACTACAAAATAGAATGATACATATATTGTGAAGTATTGGAACATAATGAAAACATGGGGAACAAGCATATAATGTGTGCTCATTTAAGTATTCGACAAGTCTCTTACAATTTATTGAAAAAAATAAAATGCAAAATGAAAGTTATCTATTTTCTGCCTAAGTGAGTCGCAACCTAGGCGGTCTAGGCGGGCACCTCAATAGGTTTATGCGCCCTTTCTTAATTTTCAAACGCCTAGGCATTAATCGGGGCGGTGACCAACCGCCTAGTGCTTAGGCGGAGATTTTTAGAACAGTGGAAAAACCTGAAAATTCGGTCGAGGCAAGCCAACGATTACTGTATTATTTGTCAAAGAAAAATAGAATATGTTATAAAGAATTAATTAATCGGTTGGATATTCGGGAGTCAAAAACTCGTTAATTTTATTTTTATAAAGGCATTTTGAATTATTTGACTACAAACCTGGTTTTATATATATGTAAAACACTTTTTGAAAAGCACTCCTAACTTTTTATGTCAAACGTTTTGACTCATAAACAATTTTGTTTGGTAGAATTTCTGACGAAGTCAGAGATTTGCATGAGAATAGAGAGAGACAATAGAGAATGTGGACGAGAAAAGAGGGTCAAATAAAAGAGTTGTGAATTTGAAATTCTATTTAATTTTATTCTTTAATTAGTGGCACCCATGGCGAAGGCAGAATTTTACTTGAGAATGAGCTTCACATAAATATTTTAAAAAATAGATAGTATTTACGACATAGTATAATTCATGCTTTGATTAGTGAGCTAATTAAATTTTTTGAGGCGCTAAATGTTTTTTTTCATGTTGAAATTAACCTTCCGATATCAAGCCATTATAGAGAGTAATTAATCAAATGTAAAGAGGATTAAGAGAAATTAACCTTCCAATATCAAGTCTATGAAAAATGCTAGGGAGACCACATAATGTGACGGTTGATGATTAGATTTCTTCTTTAATGATTTAAAGAAGTAGTATAACCATTAACCGCAATATCATCACGTGGTATCTAAATATGGCTTAAGTAGATAGTCTTTCTGTTTCTAGCACATCCCAAGTTAATATAGAATAAGTTGGGAATTTTCGAACAAAAAATGTGAAGAATGGATTAGGAATTTGGAGAACAAAATATATGAAATTTTAAAAACTTAGTAAAAATTTAAAGAGAACAAAGATATTTACAAACTTTTATATCATTGTGGATTGGGAATTTGAAGGACAAAATATATGAAATTTCAAGAAAGGGAAGAGGAAAGGCTCAAAGTTTATTTTCTTCGGTTAGCAATAAAAAATAAAAAATATATATATATATATATATATATATATATATATATATATATATAATAAAACTAAACTAGACTTTAGATTTTAAATTTAAGAGATTGATTTCTTTATGAAATAAGATGCTAATTTAAGTTTTAGGATGAGTTGTGATGGGAGTTTCAAAGAAAAATACCTCTTGTTTTAATTATTGGTGGATAGAATTTAAAAGTTTTGTGTAAACTAAAAGAAGTATAATGCCTCCGCCCTTGCCTATCATTGAAAGATGTATAATGAATATAAATAGGGGTTTGACTTAGTACTAGGTCTAGTAGTATTCATCTTCACTTGCGAGTGAGAGGTTTTAGGTTTGAATCCCGTTAAATGCGAGTTTGAACCATATTATTGCTAGCCCATTGTGAGACTAATTCACCCTCTTCCTTTAATATAGAAATATTATTTGTTCAAAACAAATATGGATTTTTATTACAAGGGTTTCGAGTTTCGACAAAGAAGCAAAAGAGGATCTATGTAAAAGAGTTGTAAATTCCATCTTAGAGAGGAGAAAGCGAGAAAATTGCCAATCGTTCGGCTCTGGTTTTGGGCTGTCAAATTGTTCCGCAATCACCGTGTAGGTAACTTATATTTCCTCGATCTCCTCGATTTCCTCTTTCCTTTATTTGTTTGTGCCAAATGAATTAATTAGTAAAACCCCTTAAACCTTGACGATACTAACAATCAATGTCTAATTTGAAATCCCTTAAACATTGACCTCTTTCCTTTATCTGGAGCTCGGTTGTTTGTGCACTTTTAGCTGATGAAACCATATTGGTAATACATCTAGTTGACACATGAATCATGCGATAGCTTGGCTTTGATGAGTAGGGTTGGTTGGTTTCGTAGGTGTGAACAAAAACAATAGTGTAATACAGTACACTAGCCCAAGATCAGCACACAAATATGTGAAGAAGAACAAGCTAGAAAGACGAATCAAAAGACTCCAACTTCTATTTTCTGCACTACTAGTCTTTTCGTTTCTTTCTAAAGACTCATCTTTTCTCTCACTGAAAGACAATAAAGCTGGACCTAATAAATAATACCCAAAAGGATAATTCTAGACACTGCCAGCACATACAAACAAAGACAAAAAAATACATGGCTATTTAGCTTCTCCAAAACAGCAACTTTAATGTTTAACACTCCCCATTTAAAAAATACATGGCTATTGAGCTGCGAGTGAGGCAGCCTTATACTCTGCTTCTGTAGTAGAGAGTGAAACTGAGTCTTGTTTCTTGTTGCACCAAGAAATACTTGTAGAATCACATAAAAATACATAACCTGATGTGGATCTTCTATCATCCATATCTCCTCCAAAATCCGCATCTGTGTAACCATTCATCACAAAGCCAGCACCTTTTTTTGTAAAAAAGTCTAAAATCAAGTGTAGAGTTCACATACTTCAGAATATCCTTTGCAGCTTCTAAATGAGGCTTTCGAGGCTCCTACAAGTATCTACTAACAATCCCAACAGCGAATGCAATGTCCGGCCTTGTTATAGTCAAGTAAAGAAGACTACCAACAAGAGCACGATAGGTTTTAGGATCTGGAAGAAGTGACCCTTCCTTACGCATTAATTTCTTATCTTTGTCAAGGGGAGTAGAGCGTTTCTTGGACAACTTGAGCCCAAACCTTTCAACAAGCTTCTGAGCATATCCTTGTTGTGACATAAAAATTCCATTTGCCATGTTTTTCACTTCTAAGCCAAGAAAATGATTTAACTCACCCAAGTTCTTCATATCAAATCGAGTAGAAAGTTCTGCTCGAAGCTTTGCAATCTCATTTTCATCATTTCCAGTAACTATCATATCATTCACGTACAAGAGAATAATCATATGCAGATTCCCATGTCTCTTAACACATAAGCTTGAATCTGAATCTGAAGCACGATAGCCACAAAACTGCTAGAACTCAGCTATTTTCCATACCAAGCACGTGGCGCTTGTGGTGGCGCTTGTTTCAACCCATAAAGGGCTTCCTTCAGTTTGCACACATAACCTGGATTGGTTTGGGATACATATCCGGCTAGTTGCTGCATATAAATATCTCTGTCAAGATCTCCATATAAAAATGCGTTTTTAACGTCAAGTTGCCACAACTTCCACCCTTGAGACGCTGCCAACGAAATCACAACACGAATAGATGTCATTTTTGCTACGGGACTGAAAATCTCTTCGTAATCATCTCCATAGCTTTGAGAGAAACCACAAGCAATTAGCATGGCCTTAAATCTGTCTATGCTTCCATCAGCTCTTCTCATCAATCTATAAACCCACTTACATGTAATAAGATGCACATTTTCAGGTTGAGGCACAAGGTCCCATGTCTCATTCTTCATAAGGGTATGCATTTATTCATCCATGGCTAGCCTCCATTCTTTGACATCTTTGGCTTCTTCATAATGAGAAGGTTCTGCCTCATCAATTAGACCTGCAAAAAAACAAGAATAAGTACTTGTAAAGTTTTCATCTCGAAACCTTGCCAGTTTGGTGATGGTTCGTTTTGGTCTCTGATTTTGTTCAACTTTTTCTTGCTCTAGAGATCCCACATCCTCCATCATTTCAATATTTTGCGGACTAACACTCCCCCTTTTCGCCTTGCTCACTAACATGTGAAGTATCATGAACACTAGGAGGATTGGAAGACGAAGACAACTCAATTACAACAGGTTCATGAGTGGTGTCACCGGCTGATTCATTTTTCTGACCACAAAAAAAAAAAGAAATTTCATCAAAAATCACATCCATTGACACAACACAATTGTGTCTCAGGATCCATACATCTCCAACCCTTTTTTCTTTCATCATATCCCACAAAAATGCATTTTTTTTGCCTTCGAATCTAGCTTCCCTCTCTTAGAGTCAGGCACATGAACATAACAAATTGAGCCAAACACTTTGAAGTGTTTTACACTAGGCTTATCACCAAACATCAACTCATACGGAGTTTTCATATTATTCGGACTGAGGGGCAACCGGTTAATCACATGGGCTGCACACATCATACCTTCTGCCCACAAGGCCTTCGGCAAGTTTTTAGCATGTAACCAGCTTCTACATGTCTTCATCAAGTGTCTAATCTTCCGTTCAGCAACTCCATTTTGCTGCGGAGTTTCAACACAAGATAATTGCCTTCTTATGCCAAATTGTCGACAAACTTTGAAGAAGCTTTCGGAAGTAAACTCCCCATCATTATCTGTACGCAAGCATTTAATTTTCAAACCAAGAACACCCTCCACAGTCTCCTTGAACTCCTGAAACTTGGAGAGAACCTTTGACTTCTGTTTTATGAAATAAACCCATGTAAATCTTGAAAAATCATCAACAAGAATTAGCATGTAGCAAAAACCAGAGTAGGAAGGAGTTCTAGTTGGCCCCATAACATCACCATGAATGCATTCTAAAGGAGCTTTGCTTCTAGAATCAGATTTGGCAAAAGGAGATGATGAGCCTTGCCAAATTGACATCCTTCACAAATGACTTTGCTAGAAAAAATTGAAATATTAGGCTTCCCATTTACAAGATTTGTTTGAACCATCACCTTCAATTTTTCCATATTAACATGCCCCAGCCTAGCATGCCATAAGGAAGCATTTTCATTGCAGCTAACTTTATCAATATATGATGAAGAGGCTGATAAAACAAATGTATCTTTTACCCTCCTACCGGTATGAACAACATCAGCTTTTAAAATTTCTATATTCCGCAGAAATTTCACGCCTTTTGGTCCAAACAAGAGAAAATTACTAGCATCCATAGCATTAGGAACTGAAAATAAAATTTTCTTCATTCCGGAACATGGAAAACATTTTTCAATGTGATAGAATCATTATCTCCATCATTGATGACCACATTACCTTCTTTTTAAACTTGGTGCACTGTGTTGTCGGCTGTCACCATTGCTTCATTTCCTTTGTGTGGCTGTAAATGGACAAACTTTGACTCATCACCTGTCGAATGATGGCCACAACCAGAGTCTACAATCCATTCATCTTTAAAGTTAATAGCCATGACATCAATGGTTGAAGTTTCTGCTAGAAAACACTTCCCCCAATTTTCTTCATCTTCTGAATTGCTAGAAATACGAGAGCTGCCATTTGTTTCAGCCATGTTGCCTTTGTTCATTTTAACTCTACAAAATTTTTGAATATGACTAGGTTTTCCACATCGATGACACTTTAGAAGCCTTTTATCTCTTTGATTAAATGACTCTTTAGGTGCAGCATCAAATTTCTTGTAATCCCTTTTATCAAACTTTGAATTCTTCTTTTTTTGAGTAAAAAGAGCATCTCCGGAGTTGTTCCAAATAGACACTCCAGCCATTTGGCGAGCTAGAGACTCTTGAGATGACAACAAATTCTCAAACTCTTCTAAGGTGGGTTGTCGATCCCATCCTTGAATTGAAGTCACAAAAGGAGTGTACTCCTTTTTTAAGCCACGAATAATGTGCCTCCTTATTTGAGCTTCAAAGACGGGCTCATCCGGATCAAAAAGGGAAATTTCGGAACACAAGTTCTTAATCTTCAAGAAAAATTGAGAAATTGAAAGGTCACCTTGACTTGAATTTGCCAATTCATTCTCCAGCATCTGTAGCCTCCCAATGTCCTTTTTGTTGAATAATCTGTCAAGAGTCTCCCAAATGTCATTGGCAGACTTGCACTTGATGATATGTTCGAATAACCCATGAGAAACAGATCTTTTCAACACGAACTCGGCTTTCGCATTAGTCATTGTCCACCATTTCAGGTCATCGACATCTGCACTGTCTTCGGGTTTGGTTGTGTACGCTCCTCCAACAACATCTCATAAATCTTCACCAACCAGATACGACTCCATACACGATCTCCAGATCTTGTAATTTGATGGATTGAGCAGCTCTATACCAAGCCTAGTAACCCGACTTGAAGATTCCATCTTTTGGAGCAACACCAGCTGATCTTCTTCACCAAGGGATTCAAGCAAACAACCAGTTACCACCCTTGTGGCTCTGGTACCATGTGAACAACAACAATAGTGTAATACAGTACACTAGCCCAAGATCAACACACAAATATGTGAAGAAGAACAAGCTAGAAAGATGAATCAAAAGACTACAACTTCTATTTTCTGCGCACACAAAAGGATTTGGTACAGGGAGGAGGAAGGGCACAACTAGTGTCTTTTCGTTTCTTTCTAAAGACTCCTCTTTTCTCTCACTGGAAGAGGTTCAAGCAGGTGGGAACGCAGGCAATGCTGTAACATGTGCAGCTCTTCTGGGATTAAGTCCGAGGCTGATTTCCATCGTCTTTAATTTTATCAGTAACTTTGAATTTTCTTTCTGCGGAAGGAACCTTGATTGTTTGATTTAGGTAACGTTTTTAAGCATTGTAAATTGATAGGGTTGCAAATGATACACAAGGCAGGGCTACACTGCAGGAGCTACAAGCCAACAGTATAGATACTTCTTTTGTTGTCGTAAGCTTCAATTGGAAGCCATTCATAAATTTGGATACCCATTTGCTGTTTTTTAGGCAAACATAATAGTGCGTACGGTTTAAAATTACTTCAAATCTGGAACATGCATGCTGCATATGTACACAATGCCGCTGCTTCCAAAGATGCATTTGTAAACCCTTTGTGTGTGGATCAGTTGGAGACGTTGAGGTATCAAGCAATGAATGTGGTGGCCACTAGGCTTAGCTGGGCAGAGCCGACATTGGGCAGAGAGGTTCTTGATCACGATTCTCATATGTGGAGCTTGAGTTGGAGCAAAGCCAACTTGCTTCGACTAATGAATTTTACGTGAAAATGAGCTTCACATAAATATTTTAAAAAATAGATGGTATTGACGAGAGAGTATAATACATGCTTTGATTAGTGAGCTAATTAAATTTTTTGAGGCTTAAATGCTTTTTTTCATGTTGAAATTAACCTTCCGATATCAAGACAGTATAGAGTAATTAATCAAATATAAAGATGATTAAGAGAAATTAACCTTCCAATATCAAGTCTATGAAATATGCTAGGGAAATCATATTTTAGCAAGATTCTAAAAAACGCTAGGCGCTAGTCGGGCGGCGGACTGGCGCCTAGCGCCTAGACGGCTAGGCGGGCGCCTAGGCGGTCTAGGCGGATTAAGGTAAATTTTTTATATATCTTATAAATAAGTGTATACTAACATTTACAAAAAATTATACTTATATAAAATACCTAAATAAGATAGTAAAAAATAATAAAAAGTGTATCTAACAAGTCCAAAAAATCAATACAACTTAGATAGATGCTATGAATTGATAGGCTAACAAGCTATGCCTTTTTAAATGAGAAAAAAAATTATTAATAGCACTTGATGATGGATGAACTGACAGCCATTTTACTTTAAGAAAAGTAAGATGTTAGCTGTCCGAAATTGAATGGACAGAAACAAAAAAAAAAAAAAAAAAAAAAAAATTAAATAGTTAAAAAGTGATCTCGTGGGGGTAGAAAGAAGAGAGAGAAACTACTTTTCTCTCATCTTCTTCCTCTTCGCAAGAACACAAACCAGAAGTTGAAGTCCAGAACTGATAAACCAGAACAAAGACCAGAAGCATTCATCCTTTCTCAAGTTCGAACACAGAAAAAATTTAAATTCCCAGACCGCCTAGGCCACACAATCGCCCGCCTAGGCCGCCCAAGGGCCGCTCAGGCCGCCTCGGCGCCCGCTTAATCTCATTCCCGATTTTGCTCCCGATTTTCCATTAATCCCGGCCGTTGGCCACTGCCCAGCGCCTAGGCGGCCGCCTAGGTCGATTTTTAGAACACTGTATTTTAGAGACCACATAATGTGACAGTTGATGATTAGATTTCTTCTTTAATGATTTAAAGAAGCAGTCTAACCATTAACCGCAATATCATCACGTGGTCTTAAAATATGACTCAAGTAGATAGTCTATCTAGCATAACCCAAGTTAATATAGAATAAGTTGGGAATTTTCGAACAAAAAATGAGATGAATGGATTAGGAATTTGGAGAACAAAATATATGATATTTTAAAAACTTAGTAAAAATTTAAAGAGAACAAAGATATTTACAAACTTTAATATCGTTGTGGGTTGGGAATTTGGATGGCAAAATATATGAATTTTCAAGAAAGGGATGAGGAAAAGGTCAAAGTTTATTTTCTTCGGTTGGCAGTATAAAATAATATCTTTTTATAAAGTTAAACTAGACTTCAAATTTTAAATTTAAGAGATTGATTTCTCTATAAAATGAGATGCTAATTTAAGTTTGAGGATGAGTGGTGCTGGGAGTTTCAAAGGAAAAGACATCCTGTTTTTTTTTGTTTTGAAAAAAACGATATTATCTACATTAAAGGGAGGAGTAGGTTTAGCCTCACAATGGATTAGCAATAATGTGATTCAAATTCGTCTTTAACAAGAATCAAATCTAAGATCTCTCACTTACAAATGAAGACGAATACCACTAGACCATAATATTAACTTAAACGGCTCTAATACCTCTTCCCCAATTTGAAATTTAACGTTAAAAAAAATAAATTAATTAATTGTTCAACAAATTCGACCTCGAGCAGTAAGTAGTATTCTAGTTAGATAAAAATCTTAAGTTTAATTTGCATGGCAGTAACTACCGGAATTATGCAGTGGTCGATCAAGAGGATAATAAACAGCACTGCAGCGGCTGCAGTCCATCGTCAATGCTCGTTATCTGAACCTTCTTCGTTTTGGGTCAGAATCCCAGCCTGAAGCCCTAGGATCAACAACATCTCCATATGCACCACCACTTCCTTGACCCCATCCATCATTGCTCTTGCCACCCCAGCCACTGCCACTTCCACCGGCACCCCAGCCACCCGGGAAAGCTTCCCTTCCCGGTGAGTTTTGAACCTTTGCACCCGGAAAGTTGCCCATATCATTTCGGCCTGTAAAATCAAACATAAAAAACCAAGTCATTGGATTAAGTCTTAAAAACAGCCTGGAAGAAGTTGCAAACCAAATAAGGTATTTCTCAATGTGTACTTAATTGAACTGCAAGCAAAACAAACAGATTCAAATCCATGTTGTATAAGCTTCACCTGTTCGTGAACTTGATGCAGATGATCGATCCCTGCCAGAAGACTGGCTTCTCCACCCACCATCATTGGTTGAACCACCCCAACCACTGCCCACGGATGCCCCTGAAGAACCCCGAGTTGCAGGGCTTCGCATTGGCACAATAGCAGCAACTGATCTAATTGGTGGCCCTAACTCTTGCGGAGGGTCATTGACATGGCGTTGAAAATACTCTACAAGCTGATCAATTTTCTTAAACATCCGTTTTCTGAACTTGAATCCCTTTGGATACATGCCAACTAACTCGTGGTGTGGATTTGAACTCCGAATATAGGTCAGAATTATCGTGCCTGGATATTCATGTGATACCCCAAAACTATAAACTATCCGCGCAGGATTCTCCAATTTCTCAGTCTTCAAAAGAGCATCAACCTCTGCCTTTGTTCCCCTCCTGAACTTCCGATAATTTAGCATTGCCTTCAACTGAGCCACTAATGGATCAACATAACGATCCACCACCTGGATTTTAAGTAATAAACTTAAAAAGTAAGTAATAGGACTAATACAGCACAACTCTCTGACAACACATTGTGTTTAAAATACTAACCTCGTCCAAATCCTCAAAAGTGTCCTCCCCAATGGTCAGGGCCTTTCCAATACGGAGTATGCTCGTAATGTCCTTCTTTTCCTTTCCACCTTCAACTATGTCTTTATGAGCATAAACTCCATCATAAATCTTGAGAGTTAAGGATAAATGAGAAGGCCCACGGGAACTAGGACGAAAAATGCTTTCCCCAGGATCCTTATCAGACAATAACTGTTAGACATAACAGATGACAGCGTAAGAAATAGTTCGGGGATAACATAATTGTGTGTCTACATAACTCAAGCATTCAATAACAAAAATAAAGATGAAGATACCATAAAAATCTTATTATCAATTCAACCTTAACCTGCATAACACAAGCGGTTACTAATCAGAACTAAACTATCCTACATAATTCAAACTAACAGCTAAGTTAAAACATACCCTCATCGATTCATCTGCTGATATATTCTGGAAGCGAGGATGAACGATCATCCTTGGCTTGAAATTCTTCTTTTCAAGCTGCATACTCTTCTGAGCTTTTTCTTGCTCACTCTGTAGACTTTTCCAGTTTTCTTGGTAATAGGTATCAAGATTCTGAATGTGAGATCGGTCATTTCTAATCTCACTCTCTCTATAAGCCACGAACACCCGGTAACTTTTCTTTTGAATTGATTTGATCTTGCAAGTGAGAATATCACCCTCATTCAGTCTATCAGACAAGTCAGAAATACCCCTCCAATCATCTGGATTATAGTCTGCTTTCATAAGAATACCAGTCAATCCACATTCAAGAGCAAGTTGTGCACGATCAGCTTGCACCCTGCGAACTGTGGCCTGCACAATTTTTCCTTCGGCAAGGGTATCCTCCGTTTCACCTGTAATCATGTAGAATTCTTCATCCTGGGTTGGTTCTTCATATTTTTTACGCCAGTCCTGAAAACCCTGTATTAATTCTCTCCTTATATCGTACAATGTATATATCTTTTTCTCACACCGTTTGCTTTTAGCATATTCTTCAACATCGATGTTCTTTAGATATTTAGGATGCTCCCTGACGAACCCCACCACATCATCATCATCATTGCGACCTTCCACATCATAAACATCTTTCGCCAATTGTTCTGCAAGTTGATAAGATTCTGGATTGATTCTGGTATCATCCAGCAGATCAATATCGGCGTAGCTGCTACCAGCCGGCCCACTCAGCCGAACACGCAGGAAACCACAAGCATTAATAAAAACCCTATTATCAAGCCCGTATTTTCTCTTTAACTTGTCCTTTTGTGTTGGTGGATTTGACGTGTCCTTTGACATGTCCTTTCGTGTATACACTGCTTCACCAAAGCCTACCAACATCTTCTGCAACGAGGCTGCCTTTCGAGGTCCGAGTCCAGAAATGAATTGAAGAGGTGCAAATAACCATTCATGGCTTATAGCCAAATTTAGGTCAATGCCTACCTGGTTTGTAACATCTACCATGACCTGTTCAACCACCTCATACTTCTCATCCGGGGTGAGAAAGTGCTCAAAAGCGCTGATTTTCCAAGATAAGATCTCTCGTCCTGGTCCACAAAGCGTGGCAACCATGGCCAATGGATTTTGAAGATAACGCCCAAGAGCCACAGCCTTCTTGACAATGCCTGACAACATAGAAGAAATCAAAATCAGCCGCAAGACATCTTCATAAACACAAAACTAAGGTCGGAAACATATATTTATACCTGACTGCAACTGCATAGGTAGCTGATCAGATGAAATCCGAGAATTTTCATATAGGCGAGCCAAAGATTCATCCCCATGTACAATGCTTAGGCCATCCATATCAGCCCCAACATCTCTTGGATGCTCCTCCACCATCTTATAAATTATCTGATAAATGCAAGGGAGAAAAATAAGCATCACGTAAACCAGATACGGATTTGATATATATATATATATGACATAATCTTCATATATACTCGATACAGATTAAGAAAATATATGTACAGAACCAGATAAAAATGAAAAACAACATAAGAAAGTGCATTTCTTCAATTCGTATCTGATCATTTGTACTAAGATTAATCTTCCAAATGAATAATCTTCTTCTATAGAAGATACAACTTCCATCAGAAGAAAGATAAACCACAAAAAAGGATGGTAAAGAATCCTTTGAATTTTAAGATGAACAAGGCACTCAGAGAAAAGGCTGGTGATAATTTTTGTAAAATTGCTCCATCATTTCGTCCTCCCCTCCCCATAAAAAAGGTAATTAAATAAATATAACATCACAAGAGAAGCTATATAAGAAGAGAAAGAAATATTACATCCCACTACTCCTAGAGAAAAAGAATCGTAATACACACAACCCAGTGAACAAATGATTACTGTAATAACACTCACCTCATAGATATCGTCCTTCAGGCGAGTACAAGACAAGTTAACACCTCCTAGGACAACGACGTGTGGTTGATGATCAATCATGAACTTCAAAATGCGTTCTTGTTCATCCTTTTTACGCTTCTCGTCATTAGCATTGAGGGAGCGTAAAGTGAGGGACCCAGCATAAAGTACATCTAGCACCTCCCCAGATGAATCTAACATCACAAAAGTGGTTGCTGGGTTACCAGGTCCCCAAAAGCAAGCCATGACCTTCGGTGCAGCTTCATTGTTTGAGCTACTATCATTTTCCTTCCGTTGATAAGGTCCCACAGAGACTTGATTCCACAAAGCATTTCCGTATTCCACACGTAACCAGTGTTTTGCTCTACTAGTCAATAGGGATCTTGCTTCTTTCTCAATTGAAGGTAGAAGGAAATTAAAAAGTGCATCCTGCAATATCAGCTTCCGCTGCTCATTCCACAGTTGTGCAGATTTACTAACACCATCACTAAGATAGTACTCATTAAAGTCGCTGATCAACTTATTTAGTCTGTCTTCCGGCAGCTGAATAGTAACTTGAAGAGCTTCTCCTCTTCAGCCTTCTGGATAAGCAGCCATTGCGCGTCCTCGAATCTATTTAATGGCTTTCTTTTCAGCCACTTCACCCCTGCAAACTGATGAGAAGCATCTATTGCAACATTTCCTTCAAGTGTTGGGTTTGTTGATATCTCAGTTATATCCAAGTAATTGCTTCGAACATACTTCCTGACACATGGCTCCCAACTTATCTCAACAGCTGCCTGAAAGAAGCCATAAAGAAACATCAAAATACTTACAACCTAAAATTTCTATGAAAGTTTCTATGAACAATACATACCATATGCCTAGCTCCTTTGAGCACGGCTTGAGGTGTATCGAACATTGCACATGTAAAGGTGGAAGCCATCTCCTCTGGTGTCTCCTTAGCATCCTCCAACTCATCCATTCTCATATTTTCTAGTGATAATTGCAGTCCAAATTGCTCAGAGCTGTAGCCGAACTTTCTTGCAGCATGCCACAGGCCAGCCTTGATGCAGATACTATAAAGTGATTTCCTCTTCGGCCTCTTATATTGTCCTGCATCCACACCTCCCTCGCCTGGAGGAAAATGCAAGTTAAACTTGGCATCAGCATCATCAACTTCTCTCTCTGATTTTGCAGCCTCAAGTGACTTCATAACTGATTCAAAAAGCTGCTGATTCAATGTGAATCTGGTCTCCTCAGATATACATTGAGATTCTGCCTCAAACCGCTTCTTGTAGTATGATTTCAATGCACTTTTTCGCTTCTGAAGCAGCAGCCATTTTCTGTCCAAGTCCTGGATCGTCCAAAGTAATCTGTGCCACTTTAGCTCAGGTTTGTTCTTATTTTTGTCCTGGTTTTCGTCTTCCAATTCAAGGTGTTTGGGATCTTTCAATAAGCTTAGACACTCCTCTTTCCGATACATAGCAATAAAGGGAATCTGAAAACAAGGAGAGAATGACCATCCCATAGAATAAATATCAGACATATGAACAAAAGTGCTTCAAAATTAATGAGAATACTAACATCGAACATTTGCACATGGTGCAACTCCAAAAAGTTTCTGATGTCATCCCTGCTTATAGATTTCCCCGAGTCTGTCATGCCGTAGAAGGGTATTATACCACTCGTAAGTTGATCATATATCCAGGCACTCTCATCATCTATACGTTTTGCATTCAGTGGAGGAGAACCAGTGCATTTCTCATATATCTGTACAAAATAAATACAGTCATGGCTTGGGACATGAAATTTGAGATTTGTAGCATATATTTTCATGAAGGGCAAACTAAAGAACCTGAATTCTTTCCGGAACATCAAGCGCCTGAATCTGTTCATCCTTGTCTGTCATATACTTTTCAGAAAGAACACTAGGTTCAAACTGATCTTTAATCCTCATATTCCTCCATTCCCCGGAATCCAAACCTTGCTTACGAAGTTCTATCAGTTGTTGAGGATCACCAAATATATCATGTGCTTCCTGCAAAGAAGATGATGGGACTTCTGGTGCCTTTGTAGATTTTCTTCTCTTAACCTTCCCCTGTCTCACTGGAGATCCAGTCACATCAAATTCTTCATCATCGACAATAAAGTCTGCCATATCATCTTCACCAACATCTCCATCAGCTTCCGCTTCTGGTTCCTCCTCTTCTGCAATGTCCTCAAGCGGATAACCTGTAGGATTATAGTGTAAAATCAACAAGAAAAAAATCAGATTCATATATTGATTATTCTACAAGTAAAGTTCTACATATGTAGAGATAGGCATACCTTCTTCACCATCAAATAAAGCTTGCTCAATCGTCTTCCCATCAGATACCCCCTCAGAGTTCCTCTGAGCTTTTTTCAGTCGCTTAAATTTCCCCTGAGACTGTTTGGACAGAAGAAGAAAATCCATATCACGAACAACTTTAGAAGAACTAAATGAATTAGTTTCAAATGCAACCGAAACTATAAAGAGATGTAGACTATGTCCAGAACCAGAACCAAAACCTTTCTGCGGAAGGCATACACATTATTGTCCTCCAGGAGATCATAGTCATCGTCATCAAGGACATACTCCTCCCTAGAAAATTAGACACGGAAAGAATTATACAAAAGAATTATAAGTCCAATTGCTACAAGATTTTTAAAAGAGAAAAAGAAATGGGAAAACTCGAGAGAGAGATAACTGCTCCGATTCAGGGTACTGAACATTCACCTTTTCTTTTTTTTCTTCTTCTTCTGTCTTTCTTCTTCATCACTGTCCGCCCTCCCTTCTTCCTCCTCTTCTTCCTCGACATCATCCACTAGAAAATCATCCTTCTCATATTCATCCAGACCTTGTGCAAAGAGTGCACTCGATAATTAATCACACGAGTCAAATTTCATTAATAATAGCAAATAAAATAAACGAGGAAAACTAAACAAAGGTTGAAGCACATTGCACACAAGAAAGAAGAATTCAAAGATAAAGAAAATGTCCAAAATTGCGAATTCAAGAAGAAACAATTGAAGCCCGTACCGCCCTCCTCCTCCTCTTCATCTTCCACGTCGTCACCGTCACCGCCACCGTCAGAGTCATCCACTGCAACGTCGTCAACAAGCGACCTGCCCTCGTCCTGTCCATGAATCATCTCCTCTGAAAGCATTGAGCAAACTTGATTAGGGTTAGGGTTTTCAGCATATTTTATGCGAAACGAGAGAAATAAAGATACATTGCACTAACCTTCCTCGTCGGAGACAACACCTTTGCCCATCGGATTTGTTGAAACAAGAAACACTCTCTTTCTCTCTCCTTCTTCTTCTTTGCAAAACCCCAAATTACAAACTGGCAATTGTAATATGCTTCTCTATTTATAAGCATTCGCGGCTCTCCCGCTCTCTCTCTCCCAATTAACGCGTGAGGATCAAGTCAGCGAAAAGCGCCCGAGTGGTCCCGCTTTGATCTTCTTCTTTACCCCCGATCAGCAGCCTGCAGTAACGCAGCCCTCCATCTCCATGCAGAAGAGCACGTCCACTTGTTTCTCTTATTCTCGTCTTACCGTAGTGCTCCAAGCACAAAGTTTTATATCTCCCCGATTGAATAAAGTGAGTTAATTTTGGAGAAAATTAGAATCCTCCTGCATCTTTTTAATACTTTTTAGATCATTGGTTCCATTTTAAGATTTGATTAAGCCGTCTTAAACAATAACCACGTGTTTTTATATTTACTTAAATTACACGTCATTATTGTATTTTAAAAAAAATTAAAATGCTAATTATTGAATTCCAAATATATCCTTTTAGGCTGATATTTCTTTGTACGTGACCTTTATTTTAGGAAGTAGTTTCTGATTTGTTGAATTTGATAAGAACGTGGATTTCTCTCCCACGTTTGATTTTGTGATCTCCCATTTTTGAATCTTGAATGGGTTTATCCAATTCAATTAATGGTTGTTTTCACATTTTTATCTTGTTATCATTTGAGATAGTTAGACGTATATGTGATCTGCTATTTACTCTTTGTTTTCGACAGCTTAATGTTGGTACGTTCTGCTATTTAATTACACTCTGAGGTTGGTACGTTGATCCATCTTCTTAGTCTTTTAGTAGTTTATGTGAATACATAATTACCCTAAATTATTACTTCATAAAGAAAAGCTACGTTCTTTGCCTACTAAAACTATGATAATTTGCAAATTTTAATTTGTGTTGAGGGTTTTTTATTCGGCAATTTTTTGGGGGACATATTTTTTGAATTTTGAAATTCAAGGATAACGATGATATGTACCTCATTAGTTTTTCAAATTGCAAATAAAGATGATATGTAACCCATTGATTTTCAGGTTTTGTTTCTATTTGGAATGGCATTGGAACGTTGGGAAAAAAAAATTGGCAAAAAAGTTGGAGGAAGTCAAAGAGCAAAAATTGCCGAGTTGTTTGTGAGAAACCAAAGAAGCCTGAATCAACTATGCTTGCTGCTGCAGTATAATCTTGCTGTGATATTGTTGTTGCTATTTAGTTCAGTATGGACAAGGAGTTCTAGACTTATATTGAATTGTAATTTGTGTATGTCTTGTATATTAGTTCATATCCCACAAGGATTAGGAGTATACAAAAATCTGTTCTTCATTGTATCTTTCAGTTTGTTCTTTGATCTTTTTTTTTTTTGTTGAAAATAAATTTAAACGTACCGATAATATATATAAACATACCAAATACGTACCAAGAAGATATATAATGTACCATAAAGAAATATTTGTACCAAATATGTTTTTATTAAATAAATATAAACGTATCAAATACATACAAAAAAAAAAAGAATACAAACATACCAAATATGTACCAAAAATAATATAAACATACCAAATACATACAAAAAAGAATACAAACATACCAAATATGTACCATGAGGAAATTTCCTTACTTCTATTCAGCTTTATTTTTCAGATTTTTTTTCATTTTATTTTTCATTTGTATTTAGTAAACATGCCCTTAATTACGTGGAACCAAGAAATAGGACCAACAATCAATCCACAAACTTTCATCCTAGTTTAGATTTGGTATCGGAATACACATAGTTGTAATTGGATGGGGTATTTTGATTTAGATGCCTCAAATTTGATTTTTTTTAATCAAACATCTATAACTTTTAAACTTTTGATCAAACATTCTTCTACTAATTTTTAATTAAAAATTATGATTTTTATTGTATTTAATTAACTAACTAGTTCGCAAAATAATATCACAAATATCATAAAATCACCACAAACATCCTATCTTATCTTATCATAATTAGTTCAAAATGAATTTTTCTTATTCAAATAATTTTTTGTTTTAAATTCTAAAAACACATAAACATCCTATTAGCATACAATTATGAAATATAACATGCACATATATTAAATATAACGTACAAAATAGATATATTAAATATAACGTACCAATCATTTGGTACGTTATATAAATTTAATCTGGGTACTATTAGTATTTGGTACGTTATAAAATATTGCTTTTGGTACGTTATGCAATTCTTTATTTAGTACGTACCAAGTTATTAGTACGTTGTATTATCCTTATTTTGGTACGTACAAAACTTATGGTACGTTATGTGTAAGTTGTGTAACCCAAAAAAAGATAATTTTTCACATTAAAACATTGCACTAAAAAATAATTTGTCAACTCTTAATAATTAATTATTGGAATAAAGACTCATTTTAAATAAAAATAAAAATGTGAAAACTCTTATTTCATGTTTCTACTATGAGTAGTTGTTAAAAAATTCAAATTTATTTGCAGTTGCATGAAATTAGGCAGTCTAATCTACATCTCAATTTTAATTATAAATGAACTCTTTTTTTTATAATCTATATAATGTTGAGTTGGAAATTGGAAAAACTATATTTCATCCAATTAATCTTGAACACCAGTAGATATGATTGAATCCTTAAATTGAGGAAGGGATGAGATTCCATAAAAATAGCAATAAATTAATGAATATTATTGAGTGCATTTTTTTTTTACATAGAAATGGATTTAAAAGAATTTATAAAATACTTAAACTAAGAATAAACCTGGAATATAAAGTTTAATTATAAGTAAAAGCACTTTAATCAAAAGTTGAAAAGTAACAGATGTTTAATTTAGAAAAATCTAAAATGAAGTATCTAATTCTAATAGGATCGCATGCATACCACATCATCACAATACAGTAAAACTCCTAACAAGTCATAAAGTTGGGACCAAAACAATTTCATAACTCTAAACATCATTAATGAATCTTGTATTTCCTAAATAGGATTCCTAAGGATTACATTATAGAAATACCAAAGTTTCATGCCAAGAAGCTGTAAACATGTTTGAGAAGTTAGAAACATTTTGGTTTCAACAAGAAAGTGTCCTTGTTGATGAAGTATTATGTAGTTGCAAGCTCAAAGACATGATATCAACTCTAAAGACTAAAGTATTATCCCAAACAATTTTTGGGATTTTTTTTTTTTTTTGAACAAACGATATTATCTACACTAAGAGGGTGCATGGGGGAGTGGGCTGAGCCTCATTAATGAATAGCCATAATAATGTGATTCAAATTCGCTTTGGGCAAGAATTGAACCTAATACCTCTCGTTTACAAGTGAAGAAGATACCACTAGACTGTAGTACTAAGTGACAATTATTACTTTTTGAGAAATATTTTAGTTCATCTTAAACTTTTATTTGTAATATTGCACACTTTTTCTACTCATTGACAATTATTACTATGTAGTAGTGTGTTTCCTTAAGATGGGAGCAAGAAAAATTATCTTTTTTTTTTTGTCAAACGATAGATTTTATTAGATTAGATGTTAGATTAGCCACCGATAGGATTTTATATATAAAGCCAACACTAATGTGAACAGTGTTTTTTGGGGTCACAAGCTTCACCAAAATAAGTGGACATAAATGCCCTTCAAACAAAAAAAATTCAAAAGCAATCCAAATTAATGCACCAAATAATGCAGTAGTATTTTCATCATATAAACAATATTTTTTTAATAATTAATTATTTTTGTACAGTTTTTTTATGTATATTTTTTATAATTTGTACCTCACAATGGGTTAACAGTAATGTGATTTAATCAGTTGTTTATTAAATATTATTTTCTCTATTTTTAAACACGTTCAAAATATCTTAAGAGGTAAAAAAAAAATGTCACATCCTAGTCTCGACTCCGTCGTAGCACGATATTGTCCGCTCTTGGCTTACCATTCCCTCACGGTTTTGTTTATGGGAACTCACACGAGAACTTCCCAATGGGTCACCCATCCTAGAATGCTCTCGCCCAAACTCGCTTAACTTCAGAGTTCCGATGGAATCCGAAGCCAGTGAGTTCCCAAAAGGCCTCGTGCTGTAGGGAGGGGAGCATGTACATATAAGGCACATCACCCCCTCTCCGTTGATCGATGTAGGATCTCACAAAAGTCTTTTGCACGGGCATAATAATGTGATTCAATTAGTTATCAAATGATTGTTTTTTTTTTTGAACAAACGATATTATCTACACTAAGGGGGAGGAGGTGAGCTTAGCCTCACAATGGGCTAGCAATATTGTGATTCAATCAATTGTTTATTAAATATTATTTTCTCTATTTTTAAACACGGTTAAAACATCTTAAGAGGTGCGCAGTGCCGGTTATAAAAAAAGATCTTTCACACGCGCATAATAATGTGATTTAATTAATTGTCAAATTTTTTTTTCTTGAACAAACGATATTACCTACACTAAGGAGGAGGGGGTGGGCTTAACCTCACAATGAGCTAGCAAAAATATGATTCAATCAATTGTTTAATTAAATATTATTTTCTCTATTTTTAAACACATTCAAAATATCTTAAGAGGCCCATAGTGCTGGTTATAAAAAAATGTCTTTCACACACGCATAATAATGTGATTCGATTTGTTGTCAAATGATTATTTTTTTCTTCTTCGAACAAACGATATTATCTACACTAAGGAGGAGAGGGTAGGCTTAGCCTCACATTGAGTTAGCAATAATGTGATTCAATCAGTTGTTTGTTAAATATTATTTTCTCTATTTTTAATCATGTTCAAGACATCTTAAAAGTCGCGTACTGCCAATGATAAAAAAAAAAAAAGGTCTTTCACACGCGCACAATAATGTGATTCAAACAGTTGTATTATTTTCTCTCCTTTTAAACACTTAAGAGGCACGTAGTGCCCATTATATAAAAGGTCTTTCGCACGCGCATAATAATGTGATTCAATTAGTTGTGAAATGATCTTTTTTTTTAACAAACAATGTTTTCTACACTAAGGGGGAGGGGGTGGGCTTAGCCTCACAATTGTCTAGCAATAATATAATTCAATCAGTTGTTTATTAAATACTATTTTCTCTTTTTTTATCGAATTATTTTCTCTATTCTTAATGTAAATTCAATAGAATGTAGATGGAAATTAAAAAACCGATTTTATTATGTGGATTTGGCTACTTTGATTGGTTTATGAGGAGTTTCTTCTAGCATGGTCGAATATTATTCATTTACTTCAAATATTTGACTTTCTTTTTTCATAAAAAAAAAAATTATTGAAGCAATTCATGCATATAAATACATTTAAAACGTGAAAGTTGAGTGTAGCACGCCGTGGTTCAAAAAATACCTTTTGCACGCGCTCACTAGTAATTAACTATGCCAATTGAGTGAGAAGATTAATTACCTTGAAAACAAATACAACTTTAATTAAAAATATAAAAAAGATAATATGAAAATCTATTAATATGTTGAGGTGTACAAAATCAAAGGACATTGATAAAAAAAATTTAAACTACTAAAAAATTTCAGTTTAAGAATATTAGTAGCTAGTCACCACATCCAAATCTCCTTAATTTTGAACCTAGGGTTTAGCAACAAAAAGTACAAGTATTTCAGCTTCCAGCAAACCATAACTATGTATAATACTGATACAACATCTTAGCTGGTATGAAAGATGTTGAGTTTTCGTTTCAAACCTTTTGTATTTCTCATTGTGAAGATTACAAGAAAAAGAAGGCCACTCTTATAGAGAGCCGAAAAGAAAGCTACAAGAAATTGTAGGCTAACTACTCCAACACAATCCCTAAAATTTGCCCTATCAAGTGGAAAAGCCAAACCCTAATTACAAGGAAAGAATTTCCTACAAGCAACTAAGAAAGGTTGACAAAGTAGGTAAGGAGAATGACAAGTTATGGGAAGACATGAAAATAGGAGAATGACAAGTTATGGGAAGACATGAAAATAGGGTTAAGGCCATCACTTTAGCCCATGACTTAGCTAAAGTGAGGATGACAACCCATCCTTGAGATCTTATACAAATCGGATTCAATACTCCCCCTCAAGCTGAATCAAGGGGATTGATTGATCCAAGCTTGCACAACAAACACTGAAAATGAGTAGAGTCTAGGACTTTTGTGAACAAATCAGCAAGCTGATCGTGGCTGCGTGTGAACACAGGTGTCTATCACCTTGGCTTGAACTTAAGCACGAATATAATGGCAATCAACTTCAATATGTTTGGTCATTTCATGGAACATGGGATTAAAGGCAATGTGCATGGCAGCTTGGTTGTCACAATACAAGGGCATTGGTGCCATGCTTGTGAATCCGAGCTCAGAAAGAAGACCTTTTAACCATATCAGTTCACATGTTATTGCTACCATGGCCCTGTAATCAGCTTCTGCACTAGATCGAGCAATCATAGTTTGTTCTTGCTTTTCCGAGTGACAAGATTCCCTCCAACAAATGTGCAAAAACCTATTATGAATTTTCGATCAAGGGCATTTCTAGCCTAGTTAGTATATGTGTAGGCCAAAATATGATTTGATCCATTGTTCTTCATAAGTATCCCCCTACCTACTGAGCCCTTGAGATAGCGAACTAATCTCTTGACTATTTCCCAGTGAACTAAAGTAGGAGAGTCCATGAACTAACTGGTTGGGCTAACTGAATATGATATATCAAGCCTAGTAGTGGTGAGATAAATAAGTTTCTCAACTATTCGCTGATAAACACTAGGGTCCGAGAGAGGTTCACCTTTTGCATGCAACTGAAGCTTGCTAGCTAGGGGTGTCCTGAGCTGGTTTGCACTCCATCGTGTTAGCTTCATCTAGAGAATAATCCCTTTGAATAGATGGCCACCTCAATTCCAAGAAAGTATTTCAAGGGCCCCCAAGTCTTTAATGGCAAATTTTTGATGAAGTGACTGCTTAAGAGCCTTGATTTCACTCACATTATCACTTGTAATAATTAGATCGTCAACATATATAGGCACAACTAATTTGCCAGCATTACCACTTCGAACAATTAAAGAAGAGTCAAGCATGACTTTTTTTGAACCCTGCAGCTTCAAGAACTAAACTGAGCTTCGAATACCAAGCTCGAGGGGACTATTTGAGACCATATATGGCTTTGTGAAGCCTGCAGACCTTGTTGGCTTCCTTTTCTCTTGGATGACCCGGAGGCAACTTCATATACACTTCTTTTTCAAGATCCCCATAAAGAAATGCATTCTTCACATCCATTTGGAATAAGGGCCATGCTTATTGACTGCCACAGACAACAATACCCTCACAATGTTCATTTTGGCAACTGGAGTAAAGGTCTCCTTGTAATCAATGCCATAGGTTTGAGTAAAGCCTTGAGCTACTAACTGTGCTTTGTGTCTCTCAATGCTTCCATTGGAGTTGAACTTGGTCTTATATATTCACCTACTCCCCACTGCCTTCTTGCCCTTTGGAAGATCCACCACACTCTATGTCTGGTTGTCATTCAGAGCTTGGAGCTCTTTAGTCATAGCATCTTGCCACTCAGGCATGCATGTGGCTTCTTGAAAATTCCTTAGTTTGAAAGTGTTTGATAATTTGTTGAGAAAAGAAGCATGAGAGGGTGAGAATCTGTGATAAGAAATGGCTGCAGAGATATGATGTCTTGCAGTGTAAGTAATGTACTATTGTAACCTCGCTAGTGGATGTCTATCTAGTGTAGGATTTCTTCTTAGTGCACTTATAGCTTGCTAATTTGGTTCAAGTTTTGATGGTCCAGACGAGCTAGGTACTTCTTCACTTACACTCTCAGTGGGATGAGAATTCTTAGTGCTGATATGCACAAGAGTGACTTCATGAACTTCTGCTGAAGTAGGCAGCGGAAATAGATCCATAAGATCTTCCTTATTGGGACTAGTATCCAAACTTTTGTATAAATAAGGTGAATATTCATCAAATCAAAAATCTCTAGAGACTGCCAGCTTCCCAGTGTTAGGATTGTACACTTTGTAACTAGATTGAGAATTGGAGTATCCCATAAACACACATTTGATAGCCCGAGGGTCGAGTTTATCATGATGGGAAGCTTGAATGTGCACATAACAAGTGCAACCAAAGGTCCTGAGGTGAGAGAAGTCTATAGACCTACCCTTCAAGACCTCGAAGGGAGATTTAGTATTCAACACACGAGTTGGCAGTCTGTTAATGATGTAAGTGGCAGTGAGTATGACTTGAGACCAAAATTTCTTGGGAACATTCATTTGGATCATAAGTGATATAGTCTTCTCCAATAAGTCTTCGGTTCTTTCTCTTTGCCACTCCATTTTGTTGTGGGGTACCAACACAGCTAGTCTGATGTAAAATGCCATGATTGCACAAGTAATTACTCATGTTATTGGAAGAGCACTCGGTCCCATTATCTGATCTCAACATATATAACTTAGATTAAAATTGATTAGTGATTAGGGTGTGAAAGTCCTTAAAAGCATCAAACAACTCACTTTTAAGTTTAAAAAGATACAACCAGGTCACTCTAGAATAATCATCAACAAATTTAACATAATATCTATACCCATCAAAAGATTCTACACGAGAAGGACCCCAGATATCTGAGTGAACAACCTCAAAAAGTCTACTGGCTCCAGAATTAGAAGAAACAAAATGAAGTCTAGTGGCTTTTGACATTTGACAAGTTTCACACTCAAGTGTGTTTTTACAAAAACTGGAAAACAACTTGGTCATCACATGTTCTGAAGGATGGGCAAGACGTTAGTGCCAGAGTTGGTGTTCCTGAGCTTGACTTAAGTTGACACTGAGTTTTTTTTGACAAAATTGGACTCATTTGAGAGATAGTATAGTCCATTTAAGAAGAACCCTTCACCAATCTTCTTCTACGTAACTCGGTCCTAAAACACAACACTGTGAAGGGCAAGGCAATCTAAAGTTTTTGTGATTTTTCCTATGGACAAGGGCTGAAAAGGAAAATAAGGTACATATAGAGCAATGGAATCAGTATGCTCACTTAGCAATCTAACTTTTCCTTTCCCTAGAATAGGTTCCCCTTTTCCCATTTGCAACAGACACATGAATTGGATCAATAGATTTTTAAAATTCATAGAGACTAGAAGGTTTATTAGTTATATGATCAGTGGCACCTGGAGTCAACAATCCAAAAATCATGTGTAATATTTGCATTAAGAGCAGTGAAAGTGGCATTGATAATACTTGGAATATTGCCTTTCGATGTGTTCTCCGAGTCAGCCAAGAATCCAGCAAATTTCCCTAGCATTACAGTAGGGTTTTCAGTCGTCACTTCCTCATGCTTAATGCTTCCTTGCTTCTTTTGAAGAAAAGTTGCAAACTCATTGATCAAGGAAATAGGATTTATTGAGAAATTAGACATCCCATCATCTGAGGAACAAGCTGAGTGAAAAGCTTTTGGAGTGACTCCCTTCCCCTCTTTGATCATCTTGCTTTCCCTATCAAACTTAGGCTTTAACTCCAGATGTAGAATCCAACATTTTTCTCTCATATGACTTTTCATGTTGCAGTAAGAACATTTACAATCTTTTTTCTTCCCAAACACCCTATCACTAGTTGCTTTGTGATTGGTCGTGAAAACCCTAGCCTCAGAGTTGGATTTAGGCTCAACGTTCATCACTCTTCATCGAATTTCCTCTCTTTGGACTGCATGACACACACTGATAAAGGAGGGCAGCTCTGGAGTCATTAACAAATAACTACGCAGGTCTTCATACTCAGCTCCCAAGCTTTCCAAGAGTTGAAAACACTTTGTCCTCATCAGCAATTTTCAGGAGCACAGCAGGAATCAGTTGTGTGTGGACGATACATATCAAGTTCATTCCACATGAATTTCATGCTTCCAAGATGTTGAACAAAAGAGTGGCCACCTTGCTTCAAACTAGCAACACTCTTCTTTAGTTGAAAGATGTGAACTGAGTTGTTTCAGCTGCCATACATGTCTTTGACAGACTCTCATAGGAGAAGGGAAGATTCAGAGTAGCTGATGAGCTCAGACAATTTGGGCTTCATGGAGTTAAGTATCCAGGACATGACCAGCTGATCAGTGGCGTGTCATGCATCGTAGGCTGGTGATGTGGATTATGGAGACTCAGAGCTTCCATTGATAAACCCTAGCTTCAATCTTCCTCCTAGAGCAAGTGACACAACTTTTGACCAAGGTAGATAGTTGAACTCGTTCAGTAGCACTGAGCACAGTCGTTGATTTGGGTTGTTCTCACCCTCTTGAGTTAAGTTGGGGGATGCGGATGAGGAGCTATCAACACTAGAGGAATTTTCTTATGCCATCTCTATCGATGATGAGCAAACGAATAAGTAAAAAAAAAAACGGACAGAGTCAGGACCCTATGGTTCCTACTCTGATACCATGTTGAGTTTTGGTTTCAAGCCTTTTTGTATTTCTCATTATGAAGATTACAAGAAAAAAGAAGGCCACTTTTATAGAAAGCCGAAAAGAAAGCTACAAGAAATTATAGGTTAACTACACACAATCCCTAAAATCTACCCTAACAAGTGGAAAAGCCAAAACCTAATTACAAGAAAAGAAGTTCCTACAAACAACTAAGAAAGGTTAACAAAGTAGGTAAGGAGAATGACAAGTTATAGGAAGACATGAAAGTAGAGTTAAGACCATCACTTTAGCCCATGACTTAGCTAAAGTGAGGATGACAGCCCATCCTTAAGATCTTATACAAATCGGTTTCAATAAAAGAGCATTGTGTTCATCAAATAAGACAAGGCTTCATACGAAAGAATCCATAAAGTCGCAACTGTACTTGCAGATCCCATCAATCTGAAGTTGGTTATCTTGTTTGGACTTAAGTTCTAGCAGTACAACTCCACGCTCCACCCCCAGATTAAGCACTGCTCTACCATTCTTTGTAAAAGCAAGTGGCTTGCTAACCACATATTCCAGGTGTATGGTAAATAATTTAACCCACGATTCTGCTTTACCATACGTTTTCATTACCCATATATGAAGATAACTATCATACTCATCATCACCATCTTCGTCACGACGATTCTCCAAAAGAGCAAGGGACTCTCTGTATCTTGAAATGAAGTACGGAGTATTTGTAGAAACAAATTTGAAGTTTTCTCTCAAATATTATGATACCATTATCTCACCAACTAATTCATTAGACATATCAAACGACGCGATCAAAAAGTCTATGCTCTGGCGAAGTTGAAGCCAATGCAGATTACCATTGACAAATACATCATGAGAATAGTTATCAAAGAATTAGGAAATAGAAAAGTCGACAGGAATAACATGAGCTCTAAGATTCTTCCAAGAGCCTCTAGGTAACGACCAAATCTCAACTTGACATGCATATGCATTCGTATCATTCACAACTCTTAGAACTTTATAGTTGTTGGTGTGCGAATCAAATCCAGAGACACATCTTGCCTTAGAAGGCAGAGTTTTGGTCAATTCAACACTAGGTTTAGGCAAAACCAAAATCTTTCTAATACAAGAGTTCCAAATCAATATGGCAAAATGATTGCCACAATTATCATGAGCAGCGACGCAAAAAAAGCCCATCAAACTCCGATCACATCCACATTCTCACCTAAACATATTTTTTTCTTTGGGCAAGTACGCGTGTTATTGTAAGCTGGGAATGGATCCATAAGCTTGGTGTACTCCTTGATTGAGCTTTATCCCAATGTAATGTGTAATATCTTTTCATGTTGATAAAGAAGTGGAAGTCATAAAATCGTACTAGAAGGAGCTGATCGTCTTCGTTCGGTTGTTGAATCGGCGGCGAGTGTGATTGCGAATGAAGGCAGGGTTTTTTATGAGGCGACTCCAGGACTTGCACACTCGGCTACATCGTCCTAGAGCTTTGATTGGTAGGCTCAACAAAGATTTCCTACATGATTTCTTTAAGAAGGAGAATGTTTTCCATTATTCTTCTACTTCTTTTGCTAATAACGAAGACGTCTGCCGTCTCTCCAAAGTGGTACGCCCAATCAGTTCAGGATGATGGAATTGGGAAATTAATGAGAACAATGTAGGAAATGTAAAGAAAAGGGAATGAGAATTGAGATTTAAAAGGAAAGAAAGTTAATTTCATTCAACATCCCTTCTAAAGAGCACAACAAAATTATTTATATTCAGCTGAAAAAGGGAAAGCCCTAGCTAAAAAGATAAAACGTAGCCACAGTACGTCGTTCCAAAAGCTTGGGCCTTGAGCAACAAAACAAGTTGAAAGCTAACAAGTATGGGCTGAAAGAGAGTTGATAGGCCCAACAATATGGTTCTAACAACTCCCTCATCCCCCCTTAAGATAAGACCTGTCTTCAGGTCTGAAAATCTAGATAACAAGCAATGATGTCGTCGACTTCTTCCCAGTTAGCATCTTCGTTGGGCAGTCCTTTAACATGCCATTTGATGTCCTGCCCATTTAATGAGTCATTTGGTCACTGCAACATTCTTCTTTTTGAACATGCCTCTGTCGAGAAATTTTTTCAGGTTGCCAATGTAAAAAACCAGTAGAATTGATCGGTGGCAGAGTGGGATTAGGAGAAGCAGTGTCACCAATCTTCTTCTTGATCAAGGACATATGGAATACTGGATAGATCTTTGATTCATGTGGAAGATTGAGCTGATAAGCCACAGACCCAATGCTTGCTTGAATTTGAAATGGTCCATAAAACTTGGGTGCAAGCTTGTTGGATTGGCACATGGCGACAGATTCTTGCTTATATGGCTGCAGCTTGAGGTAGACCCAATTACCCACCATAAATTCACGCTTTGTCCTACCTTTGTCATAGATTTGTTTCCTTCGATTTTGAGTGAGCTGCAAGTTAGCCCTTAAAAGTCGAAGAAACTTGCCTTGGTCTTGTAAAGCTGCATCAACGGAGTGTAATGCAGTTGTTTCAGGCAGATAAGTGTGAATGGAAGGATGAGGGACCCCGTATAATTCTTGGAATTGCGACATCTTGATGCCAAATTGGAAGGTGGTGTTGAACCACCATTCAGTCCAGGGGAGAATAGTGGACCACTTAATGGGTTTATCGGCAGAAAAAACAAGTGAAAGTAATGCTCTAAAGTGTGATTGAGGATTTCCAATTGACCATCCGTTTAAGGGTGATATGCCAAGCTATGACAAAGTTTGCTACCCTGGTATTTGAAAAATTATTGCCAGAAGTTACTGAGAAATGTTAGGTCACGATCAGACACGATAGACTTTGGCATGCCATGTAGATGAAAGATCTCCTTGATGAAGGTGTTTGCAATGGAGGAGGAGGTATATGAGTGTTTAATTGGAATGAAGTGACCGTATTTGGTTAAGCGATCTGCAACCACTAATATCACTGTGTAGCCATTTGATGATGGCAAACCTTCAATAAAATCAAGGGGAATGCCTTGCCAAATGCCAGTTGGAATTGGTAAGGGTTGTAAAAGAACCCGGTGGGTGGATTGTCTCATGATTTTGCCTTTGACATTCTGTACAGTGGGTGACAAAATTCTTCACATCTCTTCTTATTCCGGGCCAAAGGAAACTGCGTGAAACTTGGTGATAAGTCCTGAGGAAACCAAAATGGCCACCTTCCAGAGAAGAGTGAAATTCCTCGAGTATTTTGGGGTACCATTGTGAGGTAGAAGGGACAAAGACTCGTTGTTTGTAATGGATGATACCGTTAACAACGAAAAATCCTCGAATGGTTATATCCGGGGATTGAAGCAAGGTAAGCCATGGATTTTGGACATGTGGATCTGAGGCATAAAATTGTTGGAAGTCTGGGATGCAATCAAAGACGGGAGAGGAAATTCCTAGAAGTGGCAGCAACTCGTCTTTGTGGGAAAGAGCATCAAGAGCCCCATTTTGAGACCTCGGTCTATATTCCACCAAATAATTATACCCCAGGAGCTTGACGAGCTATTTTTGTTGTTGTGGAGCTATAATACGTTGCTCGAGAAAGTATTTGATTAGCTTGTGATCAGTGACTATGCAAAATTGTTGGCCCAATAGATATGGCCTCCAATGTTGCACGACAAATACAATAGCCAACATCTCTTTGTCATAAGTGGAGAGAGCAAGATTGCATCTCGATAAGGCTTTACTAAGGTAAGCAATTTGATGTCCTTCTTGGCATAACACAACCCCCATGCCAATGCCAGAAGCATCTGTTGCCACCATAAATTGCTTGGTGAAATCTGGAAGAGCAAGAATTGGAGTAGATGCCAGGGCATGTTTAAGCTTTGCAAAGGCAGCAATGGAGTCAAGTGTTCAGGAGAAGTTTCCTTGTTGCAGCATGTTTGTCAAAGGTTTCGCGAACAGGCCATAATGATGGACAAATTTACAATAATAGCCTGCCAAACCCAAAAATCCCTAAAGGCTTTTGAAGGAAGTCGGTTGAGGCCAGTCAATGATGGCTTGAATTTTTGAATTGTCCACCGAAACACCTTGTCCCGAGATAGAGTGTCCCAAGTAATCGATTTTGTGTTGGCTAAAAGAGCATTTGCTGAGCTTTACTCTCAAGCTGTTGGTGGATATAACTTGGAAACAGTCTCCAAATAGGAGAGGTGAGTATGCAAAGATGGAATATACACAAGTATATCATCGAAAAATACTAAAACAAACTTACGTAAGTATGGACGGAATATGGAATTCATTAAAGCTTGAAAAGTGGACGGTGCATTAGATAAACCATATGGCATTACCATGAATTCGAAGTGGCCATTGTGTGTACGAAACGCAATTTTGGCGATGTCCTCCATGCACATGCGTATCTAGTGGTAACCAGATCAGAGGTCAAGCTTGGAAAAATTTGATGCACTGTGTAATTCATCCAGAAGCTCATCTACTACAGGGATTGGAAAACGATCCTTGATGGTAGTAGTGTTAAGTGCTCTGTAATCGATACAAAGGTGCCATGACTCGTCTTTCTTTTTTACCAAGAGGACGGGTGAAGAGAATGGGACCGGTGCTATTGCGAATGACACCAGAGTGAAGAAGTTCCTGCACTTGTCTTTCGATTTCTGCCTTTTGGGAATGTGGGTAACGATATGGGCGTACATTGATAGGTTTGGTATAGGGAAGCAAGGGAGTTTTGTGGTTTATTTGACGTGGTGGTGGAAGACCTAGAGGAATCGTAAAAAGGTTTTTGTATTGGGACAAAAATGATGTAATGGCAGGGTGGGTATTAGGTGGTGGTGAGATTGGTGTATCTATGGGGTAATTGGGTTCAAGGGGTAAGGGGTTATAGGTAGATATATATTGGGCTGAGTGACACGGTTTGGATGTAGGTTGGGCTATAATGAGGCCTTGGAAGGGTGTCGGTTTTGCCGTTCATTATGAAAAATCATGGTTTTGTTCTTGAAGTGCCACCCTATGTACCCTAGGGACTTCAACCATTATGCGCGCCCAAGATCAAATCATATTTGGGGATATTTAAGAGAAGAAAAAAACTAGTAAGAATGTAGTTTTGCAGTCTAATTGTCACATTGTGAACTCTCATGTCGGCAATGACTTGTTTGTGAAAATATGTGGTAAAAAGAATTGGGTTGATATGATCAATGTTCAAACCCAGATGTTGAGCAATGTCAACGCTCAGCAAGGTTGCATGCAACTCCTAAATCAATGAGAACCCTGATAGGTGTGGATTCAGTGGAGCATTTCAGACACATAGGATGACCAATACCTAGACCCGGAATGGAAAATAGCTCAAGCATGTGGCAAGTGGGATCAAGGGTGTTGTCTTCCTCAAAATTGCAATCATGGAATTCATGGGGTTCATCATTTGGGGTGTCAATGTCCAGCAATACAATCATAGGGGTTTTGCATTTGTGTCAAGGGACATGAGGTTCTGTGCATTGGAAACACTTTTTTTTTTCGAATTTTTTCTTGGACCTCAGCTGGGGTTAAACGTTTGAGGAGAACATTGGGGGTGTGGGATGGTTGTTGATGTAAGTAACCTAGCATGGTGGTGGTGGGAATGGTGGGTCCGGAAAAGGTCGGGGATTAAAAGATAAGACAGGATGAACGTTTGGTGTGGTTTTTTGTTTCAAAAATTTTGGCTAGTTTTTGAGCTTGGTGAAGAGAATCAGGCTCGAGAGCAAGAACATCATGATGAATATCCTCTCGTAAGCCACCGAGGAAAACATGTTTCAATTGGCTTTCTGTCCAATCAATCACTCGACATGAGAGTTTAGTAAACTCGGTTATGTACTCATCCACCGTGCCTGTTTGTTGGATGTGGGTGAGCTGTGATTCGATATTTGCTCGATCACCACCACCAAATCGCTAAAGTAACAAATCAACAAAGAGACTATAATTGTCTCTACCATAGCGTTGTTCAAACCCTCTTATCCAAATAGAGGCATCAGCCCCAAAATTACAGGCGACCACTAGAACCCAATGATGTGGTGGTACCTCATAGTAGTCTAGGTACCTTTCAGCCATGGCCAACCAACCATATGGATCATCCTCATTAAAACGAGGTAACTCCATTTTAATGGCCTTAAATTAGAGGGTTGGTGATATGGGGTGGGTGTTATGAGAGGGGGTTTTAGGAGGGAAATAGCGTTGTGGAGGAGATGACATGGAATGATTGAGGTTAGGATGGGGCGTGAGAATGTGGATGTGGAGGAAAAGCGAGGAAGAGGCGGTTTGGTGCTAGGAATAAGTTGGTCGACTGTTTATGGTCATGGGGAATGGGGTGGTGCGGGTGGAGGACAAATATGGAGGTAGTGGAGCTAGACTTGGTGAGGGAGGGTTAGAAAGACCTAGACTGGAGTATGTGGCGATGGGAGGGGCAAACAGGGAACAAAACGAAGTTGTGGGAATGGGTGTGGAGGGTCCAATATACACCTGGGTTGGGTTTGTGGTGGGTGGAGCAATGGTGGCTTGGGAGGTAGGAAGACCAAAGTTCGTCAAGCATCAACAATTGAAACGTTGTGAACTGTGAGGTCATTGTGTTTTGGAAGGTTGCGTTCGAATTGTTCATATGGTTGAACGGTTTCTGGAGGTTGGTTTGTTATGTTTCAAGGGCTGAGATGGAATCAGAGAAACCCTTCACCGGAGTGCGAAGGTGCTCCTGAAGAGCATCCATCACGGTGGCGACCGTATCCGGATCGGAAAAGGTGGCGGACTGGGTGTTTTTGCCCATCAAATTGACGGGCTCTAATACCAATTAATACGCCCAATCGGTTCAGGATGATGGATTTGGGAAATTAATGAGAACAGTGCAGGAAATGTAAATAGAAGGGAAGGAGAATTGAGATTTAAAAGGAAGAAAAGTTCATTTCATTCAACATCCCTTCTACAGAGCACATCAAAATTATTTATATTCAGCTGAAAAAGGGGAAAACCCTAGCTAAAAGGATAAAACGCAGCCACAGTACGTCTTTGCAAGAGCTTGGGCCTTGAGCAACAAAACAAGTTGAAAGCTAACAAGTATGGGCTGAAAGAGAGTTGATAAGCCCAACAATATGGTTCTAACACAAAGCAATTTTGCAATATAATATTTTGCTCTTGTTTTTCTGATACAATGAATCTTATATATAAAGGGATGAGGATTTGAACTCGAAACTTCGGTTGTGAATGATCTTAACCAACCAAGTTTTTGATGCACAAGAGTTGGGAACTCTTTGAGGTATACATAGTAATAATACTTTCCTGATTTGGCCAGGAATTGAGAATTCTCCCAAAGTCTAATCAAACTAGGACACCAAAAAGAATTGAGTAATTTACTTTTGCCGGAAAAGGAAAAGGTCAAAAATTACATTGAACTTGTTCAAAATTAAAATGGGGCAAATTGCTCCTTCCAAATTTGCTCTACAGCAATGACACGAATATGGATTCGTCTAATTATTATACGGTGCATTCATCCTATTTAATTCAAAATATGTTCAATGTTTTCATTTAAGCTCTTCATTAATAAGGGTTAGCCTATTCATGGAAGACTGTTCCATGTCGACACTATTTAACCCCCCCCCCCCCCCCACCCCCCACCCCTCCTCCTCCTCCTCCTTCTCCTCCTCCTACCTATGCATGAAAAGGCATTATCCAAAAATTGAGAATTACTTTTAATCTTGGTTTAGTGAAAGAGTGTTTTCTTCCTATCTCTTTGGTGAATTTCTTAGAGTGGTGAGTTATTTATCTTCGAGTGTTCACTTGTGGTTTCTCTTTTGATCTCCATTATCTGGTACCAAATTGTTACCAAAGTTTCAGGTGATCCTATGGTGAAGCTCCTAAAGAAAATGGCTTATCCAATGTGTGAGAAGTTCCCAAGTTTGATCGTTGTCCGGATGGTTCTTGTAAAATTTGTTGTTGTATATGTCGTTGTACTTTTGTCTATGATGATGGTGAGGACGAATGAGAAGATAAAATAGACCTGTAAGAATCCTCCAACTACAGACTGCCTAAAATTCATGTAGACTGATAAGATAATTTACACTGTCCTTTACAAAGTTTCAAACTCATTGATGTAGGATAAAGTATGGCAGCGGAATTTAGAGAATTTAGTGGAAGCCACAGAAAACTTAAATTAAATTATGTGTAAAGGGTAACCGAAATCACTTCAGGGGCGTCACACCAGTTCTTGGCCTCTCACAGAAAAATTTGGCGTCTCACCGAAATAATCTCATCGTAGGATCAGAGTTCCAATCTCTGGAAAACAAAGTTTTTCTATACACAAACTCTTCATTGTTTGTTAATCTGAAGTACAAGGGATGTTTATAAGGCCTTAAACCTAATGAAAGCAGGAAAGTAAACTTGTTAAAATACAAAAAACACCCATTGATTTAGGAAAGCCACCACTTCTGTTCCGCATCACTCGTGAGAGGAAATAGCTCAAGTTCTAGGCTAAATTTCACGTTTTCCAATTAACTTTGCCAATCGAGTAGGACTTCCTGGGAAATCTTAAGATAGAAATGATGCCAGGCGTGCATCTGTGCGATGTGGAAGGCCAGTTCGAGCTCCTAAAGCCCTACAGCAGGCACCTGCCTGCAATTGATACAACACCAGAGGAAAAAGAAAAAAAAGGTCACAAACAAATCTATGTTGCAGCAGCCTACCACAACGAACCACTGCCCCAACTTACCACTTGTGCAGCAAACGGCAGCATTTTCTCTGGTGGCATGTTGGTGCAAATAGCTACAAAACCAACAACCCCATCAGTGAAAAAAGTACATGACACGATAGAGATGATATCTTCCGATGGATAAACTAAAAGATTCTGGCAATGGATGGAGAGAAGAATTTACATAAAGTAGTAAATTCAACTTGATGAAATCAAACAAGAATGTGCGTGTGTGTGACTGAGAGAGAGAGAGAGAGAGAGAGAGACATACCATAGAGAACTGCTCCAATAAAACTATCTCCAGCACCTGTTGTATCTAAGAGTTCTTCCAGCGGTACTTTCTCAGCTGTTCCCACCAACAACCTCCCACAAACTGTCCCTATTCCGTTGGCTCTCAATTTTGTCACCGGCTGAAAGGATTAAAATAGAAAAACTTGCAAATTAGTAGATCTTAATTTAAAACGAAGGACTATACACCAGTTCCAGGCTGATTTATTATAACGCAAAGGGAAACGAGTCTTGTTTGAAGTTCAAGTTCCTAACCGATGAAACATATGTTGGGATAGCTGTGCTATCATCCTTTCTCTGCTTCAGTGATTCCAATAAGCTGTCGACATCCATTTCTTCTATCTGAGGAGTCTCTGCCAGAAACAGAGTTTCAATGAAAACCTGTAAATTTTTTAAATCAGATAAAACAAACTATCTTTACAGAATTCTGAGTCACAGTTTTGTACCCTATGTTTTATATTGATTTCCTCCTTAATAAACCCTGGAGAGAACTTACCGTCCACACTTCTCTCAAGCATAATGCATCCATCTTCTCCCAATGTCACAATTGCAAATTTGATCTTTGGCAATTTCAAAAGCATTGAAACAAGAGCACTAGAAACAGATGCTGCTTCTGTCCATGCCTGTTCACATAAATGATCTAGCAGTGTTAAGCTTAAGCAACATGATGAAGATGTACAATGAATGTAGAGAAACTCTTGTAAGAAATTTTTTAAAAACGTAGAACAAGAAATTGAAGAATAAAATGAACAGCAAAAAATGTTTCTGAATGTGGTCTAAGTTAATTGTAAAATAAGAGCAACACATTACCATACATCCCAAGTGAAACGTATATCTATAACATCGTTAAGACTAATAAATAATATGGTATGAGAAGAGCAGTGCTCTAGAAAACCTCTTATTATCCAGAGAAAAGTTTCCTTTACGTGCTATTTTTTTTTTTTTTTTTTGCTGAAAATTGTTTGGCAACAGACAGGAAGGAAATCAACGTTTTATCTCCAGTTTTAGGGGTTTCAAAAGAAAGAAATTGAGCATAAGTTAGTTTCCTTCAAGGAAGAACAGCTGACTTGCCTGTGGAAATTTCGCTGAGCATACGGCATAATCAGCCAAGTTTAGAAGACCATCCAACCCTTCTCGTAGCCGTTCACCATCAATTAATATAGGTATATTTTTCCGAGCAGCCTGTAAGAATTCAGTTATGCTTGTCTTATTCTCTTTAGTTAAAATTACCAAATAGTAAACTAGAAAGAAAATTAAATACTAGAAACAAGAAGATAACAGCTACCTCCTGCGCAACAACTAATGCAGTTTCATGTATTCGGGCATCTAAATAAAGTACTCTTGCTCCATCCAATGCAGATGATAAACTTGATTGGGAAAGGTCATCTGGTATCATAGGAGGATATCCTGGAGTATGAATACAGGTGCGGGTTTTCCTGGAAATGACGCTCACAGTTAATCAAATTGAGAATGATTATTAAAAACAGCCTTTGAGATGCTACGTAAAGAGAAAGTTCCATTGCAAAATGTAGGGTCAGTGCCTACTTTTTTCAATGCCCCTACTCACAGTTAACACCCTACCCCTGCCCCTCATGGGCAGGGCCAGTGCCTAACACTAGCTACAGTCATATGCATCAGATCAGATTCAAAATATAGAAAGAAGAAAATAGGTTGCGTTAAGCAATACAGTCAGACTGCCACAAGGTTGTGTGTGTGTGTGTGTGTGTGTGTGTGTGTGTGTGTGTGAGAGAGAGACAGAGAGAGAGAGAGAGCATAACAGATATAAGAAAAGGTCCTCACATTTCGTTGTCAACAATAATGTAGGTAAATGGTGAATTACCCTCATCAGAAACCTGAAAATAAGACAGGTTGAGTATAAAAAAATGATAGCAATATTGGATTGCACAGCAGTCAAGTCCTATTTGTTCAACAACCGGAATTGATAATCAACCAATTTAGAGAGTTCCCAGAAGCATTCAAAGGAAAAACCAAATTTTGTTAGCTATTTTTTAAATATATTTCTAAATCTACTTTTCAATATTGCAAAGGTGCATAAAGCATTAAGATACAGTAATCGAAAGATACATAACCTAACCCAAGAAATAAAAAGGATGGGCTCCAGATTTAAAATACTTCAGCAGCAAGCATCATAATTGCCTGATAAAACACCGCAGGTCAAACCAAGATCATGAATGACTTTCCTTTTGAAGCTTACCACAACAAAAGAAGTATCAATGCCGTCGTCCTGTAGCTCCTCCAGTATACCCCTGCCTTGTGCATCATTTGCAACCTATCATTTCACATTGCTCAAGACATGTTACAAACTTACAATAATCAAACAACCAATGCTCGGCGAAAACAGTTGAAAATTCAAAGTAAAGGATTCAAATTGAAGACCTTGGAAATCAGCCTCGCATTCAAACCCAAACGAGCTGCGCAAGTTAAGGCATTACCTGCATTCCCACCTCCTTGAACCTAAGAAACCAACCAACCATTGGCGACTATTAAAGAAAAGCCATAGCACAATTCACGCTGTAATAACACGTATTAACAATAACAATTGGGGGTCGTTATTGGCACTCCAAAACAGTCATCATGCGCTCTTAAGCATAAATGAAAAAATTTCACGTGACGAGTGCAAATGAGGTTTTTGGAGTGTCAATAACAATTTAATAACACTAAAGAATAAAGCTTCGACTGGATAGGGTGTTGGGTTTCATCCATGCGTCCCGGGTTTGAAACTCCCCCTCCCCTAAAGGCAGACGACATTTTTTACAACGACCTATCGATATAACAGTTTACTAACTCCTAACAAAGCTTTCATCGGTAAAAATTGCACAAGCAACCGAGTTACTAAAGTCAAATCAAGTTGGGTAAATTCAAGTAACCTTTAAGCTGGTGGATCTGATTTTATCGTCCGGCTTAGGATAAGAGGCCACTGCGGCCAAAAAATCAACGACCACCGTGCCGACGCCGAGCTGCGCATTCACAGTTGGTCAGAGTTTATATTATTAACAATCGTAAAAAGCATGATAATTAATTAATGGGGATGAACTTACGACGGTTCGGTTTTCGGGAAGAGGAGGGAGAGAATCGATTGACATTTTGAACCTGAAATCAAAACTTGAAATTAGTGATTAAAAGATGTAGAATTTTTGGTCGGAGGAGAACGGTGTGGTGGTTGGAGCGGAGGAGGGAGAAGGAGACCTGGCGGAGGAGAAGGAGGTCGGTGAGTTGAGAAGAGCGGCATTGGAAGTTGGGGAGAAAGAAAGCATCGTTCTTTTCTTTCTGATGTTCCAACGGCAAGGCACGTGGAAGGCAATGTGTGTGCTGCGTCAGTATCTGTGTGACTGTTGTTAAAGGAAGGGAGTTGTGTTGTTCGGTTCGGTTCGGTTCGGTTCGATTCGATTCAGTTCGATGAATAATTAAATTATGTATTAAATTGAATATGTTTAACCATATCGTAACTGAACAAAGATCGATGGATGGATTGGCTTGGTTGATTTACGGTTAATTTGCGAATTGAACCGCTTATGTTGGTAAATACTTGGTCAAATCGTAAACCGAACCATTAGTATTAGATCAAGTTCTTCTTTTATTAAGATTGTGAATGTGAGTTGAACCGATTGATAAGTATTCGAATTCATTTCCATTGTTTTTAAATTCGAATCCACTTTTAACCTTTAAAAAGTATAGTTAGAGTCTTATAGAACAAATTTTTGAGCTAATAGTGCCAAAATGGAAACCTGCTTTAGGTCAACTGGTTACAGTGAATCCGCCCTTGTGCTTAGTAATTTAGAGTATCGCTTTATTTACGATAATGCTGTTGTTCATTAGAAGAAAAAATATGAAAAATACAAACAAATGCTTGGCAGCTTGAAGCTTCGTCCGTACAAATTAACAGACGCTGACAATATCAGTGGAAAGTATCCATCTGAATCAGATAAGTTATATCTGGCTACAAGTAGAAGATGACTTTCAGAACAACAAATACAAACGAGGGTAAAATTGTCAAATCAATAAGCCATTGAACTTACATTCAACTTACATTTCTCCATCCATCTTGAGCTTGTTTGCAAATGAATCAAGAATTCCAAAATTAGAACCCATTCGTCCTCTCTCCTCATTTTATCTCTCAATCTTCCAAACATGGAATCCGCAGGATTTTCCAACCCTAATCTACACCAGCGGCTTAACTAAAAAGCCGCCGCGGTCCTTTTTGAGCTGTACAAAATTCAAAAAATTAAGTTTACAAACTTGTTCAAACCCAGAAGACATCGTTCCAAGCACGCTTCTTCGAGAGTAGTCCCCCGTGCTCGCTCCTACTTCCTCTTACTCTGTAGAATGCTGGCTTGCTTCGGACTGTTCTCAACGGCCCTGACCTATTGCCGTGTCTGATTGGTAACGATATCTCATACCCTACCAAACTTGAAGTTGAAAACGGTCTGTTTTCCATATCTTCAAGTGGTCCAGAACTATACTCCATTGTGATGAATGAAGAGGCATGCCCATAATTCATCCGGGGAGTGAGCCCACCAGCATTCCACCAACTGCTATCAGATGGGGCAAGATCACCTTTAAAGTCAGAGTCCTGGACGGAAGACTCCTTTTGACTACAACAGTCCCCACCAGTCTCATCGTTATCATTGCATATCAGCTTTAGAGCCTGCACAACTTCGCCCATAAAAGGTCTGTGGGTCACCTCAGGGTGAACGCACATGGAAGCAATGGCTGCCACTTTAGCCATGTCGTCAAAGTCATAGGTTCCAGCTAAGGTGGGATCCACCAACTGCTGCAAACCTTCTCTGCTCGTTAGCAATGGTCGTGCCCATGTTACTAAATTCTCCTGTCCCGGAGAGTGGGACATGTCAACCGGTTTTCTTCCAGAGAGGAGTTCCAGCAGCACAACACCATAACTATAAACATCGCTCTTGACAAGTAGGTGTCCTGTCATTGCATATTCTGGGGCAACATACCTGTAAAATCCATCATTTTGGTCAAGAGAAGAGTTGAAATGGTGCTCTGACAAAAATCTATTAATACATTATTTCATCACATAGTCATCAAAGTATACTAGGAATTTTACATATATATGGACAGAGGATATAAAATTCTAATTAAATTGTTCCCTAAGTATTGTTAATCATTCATTAAAGGTTCCCAATCTCTAGTGAACTATGTTGTTATACCCAAGTGCGTTTATCACCACTGTATTAGCTTAAAGAAAATATTGAAAACACAACGAATTTTAAAAAGCTTTGTGAAATCCTGATATCGTAATAAGCTTAAGCAACTATGATTACCCAAAAGTTCCCATGACCCTAGTAGAGATGTGATGACTTCCCTCAGTTGCTTCCCTAGCTAACCCAAAATCTGAAACCTTGGGTGTGAAGTCAGCTTCCAGCAAAACGTTACTAGCCTTAAAATCTCGGTGAATAACACGAGGATTAGAATCTTCGTGAAGATAGGCTAATCCTCTTGCTGCCCCAAGGGCAATCTTCATCCTCGCATCCCAGTCAAGAGGCCTGTTTATATTGTCAATGCCTGAAAAACAATCATAACATACAATTAGTTAGTTGACACACTTTGGCAATTCAATTCAGAAGAATAACTTCAAGCCAAAAGAGACCACAGTAGACAAGAAAATACACCATGCAAGTGAGACTCAACACTTCCATTGCGAACAATCTCATATACCAAACTGCGCGTCCGCCCTTCAATACAAATGCCTATCAACTTCACAAGATTACGGTGATGCAAACGGCTTAGCATCTCAACTTCTGCAATAAATTCACGGTCTCCATTCTGATTCTGATTATCCCTTGTAAGCACTTTGACTGCAACTTCAGTCCCATCTTCCATAATTCCATGGTAAACACGTCCAAATCCCCCTTCTCCCAAAACCCTTTGGGAGCTGAACTTATTTGTTGCTTTCTCAAGCTCAGCTAGTGGAAATGTTTTGACAGAGAGAATACTGGTAGCCATGGTGGACATTAGGGACACTGAAGTGGAGCTTGCAATACTACTTGATAAGATAGACCCAATACCTGCTGCAATACACACATATATCCAATCACTCAGTCTACAGTCGTTTACCATGGGACTGAATTAAAAATTTATTAAAAGCCACATGTTTACCAGATCTTTTGTGAACAGAAGGTGTGAATACAGGACCGACTGCGCTAGATGGTCTTCCAACTCTCCTCCCTTTCACAAAGATACAGATAGCCGCAAGGAGAACCACCAGGACTACAAATGCAGACAGAGCAATAATCACAATCGTTCTAATATTCATCCTCTGGTTCTTGCCGCCAAAATCCGCGGTGATGGGGAGACCTCCAGCACTTCCAGCTGGATCATGCCCATTGTAAATCTCATATGGCAGTGAAGAAGGTATCCCTGATTATAACCCTTTCAATCTCAACCTCAAACAATATTGAAATGATAATCCAACACATTAGCATGAGAATTGAGGGCAGTACCTGGATAACTAATGTATACCACTTCATAGTTTCCAAAAAGTGTCAAATTCAGAGGCACTTTCTTATGCTGAAATCTATCATATGTCAGTATCGCAGTGGTATTATCAAACTTCTCCCCTAGTGGAACCAAGTTAATATCCACCACTGTTCTTCCTTGATTTTGACTATCAGCACTTGCACCCATTATTTTCACTTGACTTTGTGTCAGATACGTGCCTTCAGCAATCTCAATCTCTAGCTCACTCATTACTGGAAAAATAGCATAAGGAGCTATGTCCAGTAAAAGTTTGACTTTCATGGGAACCACGCAACCACAAGGTGAACCAAATGGAGATGTGGTAAGTGGCTCTACACAAATTTGATCACAACCTGCCAGAAGTACCATGATCACAGAAGTAAACTGGTAAGGTACTTGCTAAGAGAAACAATATTCTGAGGTAAACTATCTTGTCATGACCATAGTTAAACTAACAAAACTTTTTTATTTCCATGAATCCGAGTCCCTTTTCCACCAGCAGCTAGTAAAAAAGTTGCAAGCAGCACCCCAACCCAGAGTTGAAGGTAAAGTTTTAAACATTTTTTTCCTTGTTGAAAAGATAAGGTGAAGCCTCAAACTCATCTTCCAAAAGATGTAATTAAATAGACCATTACTTTGTCGTCGTATTGAATAAATGGAAAGTCTAAAACATTTAACTATTGCCTGGGTAGAGGAACGGTTTTATAAGGGACTAGAAGATTAGTTGGTCCAGTTATTAGTTTTTGGCCACCCCATTGCGGTCATAATAGAAATTAAACAACTTTTTCGGAAATTCAACAATTTCAACTGAACAGCTACTGATTGTCTGGATATTGTACCAGATGAGTGACACCTGACATTGACTGCGTGATAATTGATGACAAATCCAAAACCCCATATAATTACCTGGGTCATTTGATGGAGCTGGAGCAACAGCACGGGGTTTCACTCTCACATGATGATGACGATAATGGCCACGCTGTGGTGGGTGAGGACTGCTAGGACCTGTAATTGCGAAGTCAACATCAATGCAATGCCAGCGACACCAGAGCATCTAGGTACTCATAGTCTGAAAAGAATACATACCTAGATGAATTGGAGAAGGTGCAGGTGCAAGGATTCCCGTAAAAGGCTTGACCGCCCATGCTTTGGATCGTTTTGATGAAGCAAATGGAAGAACCATCAACATTGACCTTGCTGCAAATGGTAGGACAACCGCATATGTCATCCACAGATTAAGAAATAAATGCATAGCTGTCAAAAGAAGTAAACTTAACACGGCAAGACGTATAACTAAAACACCGTAGCAGACGCAAGACCAACGCACACACAAAGTTACGATTGGCAACCTCAAAGAATGCTCATTTCACAGACAATATTTATGCTAACACACTGTACTGCTTAAGGTGGAGCCTGTCAAATGAATTATGCACAGAATAGTAGCATCCTTACCGCGTTCGACTGAGAAATTTTTCATAGACAACGGTTGGTCTGGCAATTGAGAAGGAGACAAGTAAATATTTAGAGAAAAACCCCCTGAAATAGTATAAAATTTAAAATAAAAAAAAAGCTACGTCAATTTTCCACATAAACCACTACTTCTCAAGCAAACCGCGAAGATTTAAGCTAATAAAATCGCATAAACTCAACACTCCAAGCACAATTGGACTGCAATGCACAGTATAAAGAGCTGAATATTTTACCTGAGCAGCAGAAAATCAAGCTGAGCAGGAGGAGAACAAACAGCAGAAGCAGAGTCGGAGTTCGCATTGTCAAAATTCACACAGAACATCGTCAAAAGCAGCCGCCTTGGAGCTCGAGAGAGTGACCGGAGAAGAGTAGCCCGAGGCTTCTAGGTTTCCGGCGAGGTTCTCCATCGCATTGAGCTAGGGATTGCATGGTTTAAGCTACAAAAAAACAGTGGAAAGAGTGGCGGCGACTAAACCTAGGAGAGAGAATGAGAGGCGGAAACTGGGGGAGTGAGTGGGGGTTGTAGATCCATGAAACGCGGTGGAAAGATCTAGAAGGAGAGAGAGGCGGAAGCGGAGGCGGAGGTGTAGAGAGAGAATGTGGGTGTTTTAGAGAGAGAGAGAGAGAAAGAGAGAGAGAGAGAGGAGGAAGGAGAAGGCAGGTTGAGGGAGACAGTAGGAGCGAGGTGGGGGAGAATATATTGCTTCTGTCTCTGACTGTGGCGTGAATGTGTACGGCTCCAGCAATACTGGCTTGGCAAAATTGAATGATGGCCGTCTGATCCACGCGCCAAATTGCGCGAATGTATGTGTTCGGGAAGGGGCCTACCTGACGAAACGCAAGTTACGTGGCCGTTTTACCTGATTTCTGTTTTAAAGATTTGGATTTTGTTTTATTGGATTGAACTTAACCCAAGTATAAATAGAATTAGTAGTTAAATAATTTGGTAAATTATACAAAACTACCTCTTCTTTAGAATTTGGTCTAATGTTATACCTTCTGTTAGCCTGGTCGTTAATTTGTCAGTTAAATGTTGACGTGGCTTGATCCAGACCCCACTTTATATTAAAAAACAAAAAAAAAATCATTTAATATTTTTTAAATATTAAAATAATAAAGAAAAGTAAATTTAAAATTTAAATAAAATAAAAAAAATAAGCCAAAACCTCTTCGTCCCCTCCCCTCCCCTCCCTTCCCTGTCTCCCCTGTCTCTCTATTCTCCCCCATCTTCATCTTCTTCCTCTTTTCCCCTTACCTGCAACCCAAAAGAAAGAAAAAAAAGCCCAAACTTCCCCTCCCCTCCCCCTTCCCCTCATACTCTCCTCTCTTCTCCCCCATCTTCATCTTCTTCCCAGTTCGTCTTCTCCCCGCACCCACCCTCTTCCCTCCTTTACACACCCCACTCCTTAAATTCACACCCATTCCCCCCATTAAAGTCCTTCCCCTCATCCTCTCCTCTCTTCTCCCCCATCTTCATCTTCTTCCCAGTTCGTCTTCTCCCAGCACCCACCCTCTTCCCTCCTCTACACACCTCACTCCTTAAATTCACACCCATTCCCCCCATTAAAGCCCAAACTTCCCATCCCCTCCCCCTTCCCCTCATCCTCTCCTCTCTTCTCCCCCATCTTCATCTTCTTCCAGTTCGTCTTCTCCCCGCACCCACCCTTTTCCCTCCTGTACACACTTCACTCCTTAAATTCACACACATTCCCCCCATTTTCTCTATGCCTAGGTTCTCCATCCGCGGAATCGGCCTTCGCCAGGATAGACTGGATCTGGGTTTTTTTGGGGTTTTTTTTTTTTTTTTTTTTTTTTTTTTTTCGGGGTTGCAGGTAGTGGGTGCGAGGGTGGGTGTGGAGGGTTTAGGGAAGACGAGAGGGGGGAACAAAGGGGTGGGTTGCAGGGAAGGGGGTCGGGGAAGATGAAGATTTTTTTTTTTCTTCGGGTTGCAGGTTGGGCTCAGGTGGGGGAGAAGGGGGGTGGGGTGGGGTGGGGTGGTGCGGAGGGAAGACAAACTGAGGGTGGGTGCGAGGAGAAGACAAATTGTTTTTTTTTTTTTCTGGGTTGCAGGTAGAGGGAAGAGAGGAAGAAGATGAAGATGGGGGAGAGAGAGAGAGAGAGAGAGAGAGAGAGAGAAGGGACAAAAATTTTTGATTTTTTTTTAATTTACATTGGACCAAATTTTAAAGATGAGGTATGACATCGTCAATTTTAAAAGATGAGGTATGAAAATATCATGAGACCAATAGTTAATGTAGTTTTGTGTAATTTATCCTAAACAATTGGATTTAGAAACTATTTTGGTCAATGGTTCGCATCTCACCTAACATACAAATATTTTATATATATTTCTTATTCGTCCGTCGAAATATATAATGTAATTATTATGTGGATAAGTTTGACATGTCATAATCATTTATGTTTGAGTTATTAGAGTTGATAATGGTCCATTATGATGTGATAGTTGTAATAGATGAGTCCATATAATCACATTCATCGGTAATAAATAAAGTGATTGAAAAGTTAAAATCGCATAACAATGTCAAGTATAAACTAAGTTTGGTTTGGTACACCGTTCAACTAAGTTTGGTTTGGCACACCGTTTAGTTAAGTTTGGTTTGTCAAATAGTAATTCTCAAGATTGGGTTGAGGATCGTCTTGATATATTAAGGATGTCCTATTTCAAAATTGTAGTTGATTTGAAGTCCGATAAAGCTATCGCATTTACTTTTAAAAAAAAATATAACTAAAATAATATTTAAAAATAGAAAATTATTATTGGCATTCCAAAAATCTCATTATACACTCCAAACTTTTTATATTTGGAGAGAAAAATGAGTGTCAATAACACTTCCTTAAAAATAACATCAAATATAACTAAAATAGCATTTGTTTAAGCTTAGTTTTTTTTTTTTCAAGTTCTAAACTTTATTTTTTTCATGGGTCATGCATACTACTCTATTACATTTTTTTAGATCACAAGTGTTTTAATTTTTTTTTAGGTAAGTGTTATTAGTACTCCAAAAATCTTATTCTACAGTCCGTATAAACATATTTTCTTTATAAATATAAAAAATTTGAAGCGCCAATAATAATTCTTTTTTTTTATACATATATATATATATATATATATTCTGTTGATAATATAAATATTTTGATTTAGCCAAAACTCTATAAACGACGTGCCGTTTAATCTCGTAGGAATAAACCAGAAGATAAACTGGGACCCGGTCTTTCCCTCAAAACGAAGCAAATGATGTGTTACACTGTGAATCCCTCACATTGACTGCCACTTTGCTGCTTCCCAAAATTCCAACCCACCCTCACAAATTTACCACTTTTTTCCAATTTTTCCCCACGAATCCAATCTAATCTTCCCACCGCCAAAAATTCCTACTGGTTTTCGAATTATCGTTCTTTCTTCCTCTTTGAGCTCCATGCTCGTCTGGGTTCGTTGGATTCTTCTGAATGGCCATGGCAGTTTTCGGCGTATCGGGCTCTAGGGTTATTTTCTCCGAGACCGGAGCTGTTCTGGGTTCGTTTTAATTTTGCCAGTTTTATCTGAATTTGTTTTTAATTGCCATTTGAAGGTTTTTGGGAATTGAGGGATTTTAGGTGGATACTATTTTTGGGTTGGTTTCTGTGTTTTTGGGCTTATGGGTTAGGATGGTAAAGCTGGCAGCTTCATTTGAGGTACAAGTGCTTTTCGCGTAAGGACTTTTGGGCATTGAGAAATAAGAATTGAGCTCTTCTGTTGTGCTGGTACGTTTTCGTTTGAGCTTTTGTTTGGCAGTAAATTTTGTTGTTTGAATTCAGAATTGGAAGTAGGGTTCTAGGGAGCTTCTCTGCAGAGTATGAGTGCTTTCTCAATGAGGACTTTTGGGCATTGAGATTTGAGAGCTACCCTTGACTTGGTACGCTTTCGTTTATACTTTCTTCGGTTTTGCTGCTTTTGTTGTTTGAATACAAAATTGGAGGTTTAGGGAGCTTCTTTGCAGAGTGAAGGATTATAAAGTTGATTTTCTTAGGTTTGGGGTATTTCAAATTTGGGTATTTGGTTACAGAGATATAAAGTCGAATTCTTTTCAAGATTGGTCATTCGGAAGCCTCCATTACTGGAAATTCGAGATAGGAGGTGTGAAATTTGGCAATTGGCAGAATGTTTGCTTTCTCTTCTGATTTCATGGCTGGTGGAAGGAATGGGGATCTTTGACTGTAAAAGGCTAGGAAGTTCATCAAACCATCAAAGGATTTGCCAAACTCCATTGCTGATGGAGGGTTCGCCTAGGCTTGGCTTAAAAGGCCTAGTTAAGAAACATGAGTTTGTAAGGATAATAATTCAATGCCTGCTTTCAATTGGCTATGAGAAGTCTGCTTCATGCTTGGAGTTGGAGTCTGGCATTTCGTGCAAATCCAATGATTTTCAAATGCTGGAATCACAGATATCAAGCGGGAATTGGGATGGTTGTGTTGATACGCTTAATACCGCTCAGGATTTGACAGATGAGACCAGAGCTGCTGCTTTGTTTCTTGTATTCAAACAATGTCTTTTGGAGTATTTGAGTTGTGGGGATGACAAATTGGCTTTGGCCATTTTGCAGAAAGAGGTGTCAGCATTACATGTAGACAGAAGTAAGGTTCACAACCTTGCTCGGATCATCCTTTCCGCAAAGGAAATGGAGCAGAGCAAGACAGACGATATTGCTGTTTGTGAGTTGCGAAAAGAACTATTGCAGGAATTGGAAAAATTGCTTCCTCCACCGATCACGCTGCCTGAGAACAGGTTGGAACATCTGGTTGAAACCGCTGTTTTGTCCCAGATTGATTCATGTATGTATCACAATTTATCGGATGCAGTTTCACTTTATGCTGACCATTTATGTGGTAGGGACCAGATCCCTACTGAAACTGTTCAGGTGTGATTTGCCAGCAATAATGCTTATGTTTTGAAAATTGAAGTTATGAGGGTTTTACTTTTGTTTGCTCAGATGTTCTTCTGTTGGAGGACTGACATACGCATGAACACTTATTTTCCCTGGTGCAGATTTTGACTGAGCATAAGAATGAAGTGTGGTTTGTACAATTTTCTAATAACGGGAAGTATTTGGCCTCTTCGTCAAGTGATTGCACAGCCATCATATGGAAGGTACCATAGAATTATATCCGTATAAGTTTTTATTCAACTTATTGAATATTGCTTTGATACTAAAGTTTCAATGATGATTAATATATTAAAGTGCACGATATTTTACTTATTTGGTGGAAGTGTGGTCTTCATGCATAAAAAATTGTGGATAAGAAGTAGAAAAAGGAACGAGATAATCTTTTGAGATCATGGAAAATCCTGCTTTTATCTCAAAATTTATAAGGAAAGAAAAATAGTTTATTCTGTTTTAGTAAGAGGTGTGTAGGAAGGAATCTGTATTTAAGCTACGTCAATATAACGCATTGTGTCACGTGGAGGAATGCATGATCCAAAGAGGTGTATATTTAATCATTAAATTTTGGTAATGCAGTAAAAGCATTTGTATTGTTCCCAGATGTATTATGGCAATGTTAATATAGTTTCAATCATGTAAAACAGATATAAATGCTATACAGGATCCTAACTTTTATGATTGTTACTTTAAATAGGACTTTTGTGTTTGTATGAACTGAATGCTTAAAAAGTGTGTGCAAAAATATGACAAATTAAGATACTAACTGGAAGATGCCAAGGTGCTAGGGTTTCTGACATTAATTCTGCCATTCTGGGCCAGGTTTTGGAGGACGGTAGGGTGACATTAAATCATACCCTGCGAAGTCACCACAAACCGGTATCCTTTCTAGCATGGAGCCCTGATGACTCAAAGTTGCTTACATGTGGAAATGTTGAAGTCCTTAAGCTGTGGGATGTGGAAACAGGTACATGCAAGCATACATTTGGGGATCCTGGCTTCATTGTCAGCTCATGTGCTTGGTTTCCCGACTCAAAGCGACTTGTGTGTGGCAGTTCTGACCCTGAAAAGGGCATCTACATGTGGGATTGCGATGGCAATGAGTTAAAAGCATGGAGAGGGATGAGGATGCCCAAGATTTTAGATCTTGCTGTGACACCAGATGGGGAAAATCTTATCAGCATTTTCTCTGATAAAGAAATTCGGATTTTAAATGTGGGAACAAATGCCGAACGCGTCATCTCAGAAGACCATTGTATCACATCCCTTTCAGTTTCTGGGGACAGTAAGTTCTTTATTGTGAACCTAAATAGCCAGGAGATTCATATGTGGGATGTTGCCGGGGAGTGGGAAAAGCCACTGAAGTATGTGGGCCACAAGCAGAGCAAGTATGTGATACGCTCCTGCTTCGGTGGATTGAACAGCACATTTATTGCCAGCGGTAGCGAGAATTCACAGGTATGCTTCCCGAATTTGTGAATTTGCCTAGAGTTCTGCAGATATGCAAATCATTCTTGTACCAATGAACCAAACGGAACCTCACAAAGTTCAAATCATTATCTTGTCTAGGTATACATTTGGAACCGAAGAAATTCTAGGCCGATAGAGGTTTTGCGTGGGCATTCAATGACCGTGAACTGTGTGAGTTGGAATCATAAGAGACCGCAGATGCTGGGGTCAGCAAGCGACGATCATACCATCCGCATATGGGGGTCTAGCCGATCTAATAAGATTCAACCTCAGAAGCTCAGTTGAAAGGATCACATCTCCAGTTTTACATCCCGTCGCCTTCTGTATATATAGCCTTTGTTATTTTTCAAGCTCCTATTCATCAATGAGTTTGTGAATATGTTTTTTGAAAATTTTGGTGTAGATTTCCATTTTTCAATCCTTAATTTTAGTCTCCATGAACATAATGTTGGAAGTAAATTGGAAACGTGGTGTGCTATTAAACATCTGTTAGCTTTGCTTTTCTTTTGTTTTTCCATCAATGGAGACGAGAGATATGAATATCGTTAAATTAAGAACTAGTGACATACGGTGGTACGAACTGAACTTTTGCCGTGCCACCCAAGTCTACTGTACCTAGTGATAGGGGCATTGTTGAGATCCTAAAACCTGTTTCCTATTTCCAGTTTGCTGTGTTTCTCTCACAAACCAAAAAGTAAGGAAGCAAGAAAACACTTCAAAACCGAAACAAACAATAGGAGGCCGGTTGAGAAGAACCTCATCCAACGAGATGTTACTGCAACAGTATTTCGAATCAATTGAGCATTTTTGTAATTTTAGTATCAGAAAGTTAATACGCTAGGTGATGTGTGATAGACGACCATGATTTATTCGTGACATGTTGGAGAAAAAATGACATGACGTTTTGATTTAAAATGTTTAAGCTGACGTGGCGCAATAAGAACCCTCGAGAAATTCAGATGGACGGTTGGAATTAGGAAGTAGAAAGTAAGGGAGGGCATTTTGGTAAAAACGCAACGACTGCGCATTCGGCCTTTTGTAAAATCGACGAAGGGAGCGCAGAGGAAAGAGAGAGGAACAGACTCTTCTTGTTCCCGCATCAGAGAGAGCGAGAGAGCCTCGATTTTCTCTCCTCAATTTTCTCTCTCCTCGGATTTTGATTTCACAGATTTCTCCTCAAAATTCAAATTCCGAAATTGGGGTCGCAAGTTCGGCGAAATTCCCATGAAGTCCGATCTTACGATGGCAGGATCTTCGCGGCCGTTGGATCAGACCCCGATTTCTCCCCCTCCGTCCTCCGAGCATCATCGCTGCAGGTCAGAATTCGAATCCCTCAATCGTCCCTGAATTGCGTTAGGGTTTTGTTCTAAATTTGATTCTTGCAAGTGTTGAATTTGAGTTATATTACTGTAATTAAGAATCTCCAATCCGATAATCATCGTGTTTAGTTTAAGTTGGATATTTTAATTCAGGTTTTGTATTTTCGTTTAATTTGAAATTATCCTATCTTAGTGGTTAGTTGCACTTTATAGATTTCAAGTTCAATGTAGCTTTCCAATTCTGTTGGTTTGTGCGAAATGCTTGTTCGAATTATGATATAGTCTCGAGTACATAGGACGGTTCGGTGTTAATGATCGAAAGTACATAGGGCATAAGAATGGATCAGCACCGATGGACTTGGACCGCTTATACGCTTTAGAAGTGAATGATTGTATAGCTGTGGCTCTGGAATAGGGAAAATACTGCAAGGCTGCAGTTTGAGATGTTGATTTAAAACGATAGATTCGGATTTGACTACTTAGTGGGAATTGTTGGTATTATATATTATTAAAAGATCGACCATAAATAGAGAGATTTTTGTAACTTTTTGAAATAATAATTTTTCCTTGATTATTTCAAACGTTTCATTTCCTAAATAGTGAAAGTTTACATGTGAATTAACATCATAATACTCCTAAAAAAGTAAACTTTTTAATTTTATCGGTGGCAGAAATGTGGTTGGCTTGCTAGCACGAAGGGAGATTTCACCTAGAGCAAAACATGTGCCCAGAAGGGGGTGGGGAGAAAATTCTAAAAGGAAAGCTAGTTCCTCCTATGGGCCTAAGGGTGAAGCAACAAGAGATGCAAAACGTGGCCTTCTCTCATGGTACCAACCGTTCTCTTTTTTAACTTTTTTCAAGCAGGTTTGGGTGTGAGACTTTTTGTACCTTCTATATGAGGTTATCAAAGATGCCATGTAGTATTTATTGAATCTTTATTTCATTGATCTTTCAGGGTTGAAGCAGAGTCACTGCGGCATTTGTCAGCCAAGTATTGTGATTTAGTGCCTCCTCCAAGGTCAACCATTGCAGCAGCATTCAGCCCCGATGGAAGAAAACTTGCTTCTACACAGTAAGTTATCTCATTTTGTTCACTTATGTAGATTTGAATACTTATTTCTGATCTTGACTCTATTTCAAATCTTTTCATGCTCGCAGTGGTGACCACACTGTAAAGATAATTGATTGCCAAACTGGCAGATGCGTAAAGGTTTTGAGCGGCCATAGAAGGACACCTTGGGTGGTACGTATGGCTTGTGCAATTGCAGATCTATTTATTCTTCATTTTCTTCCTAATAATTGCATCTTTCTCTTAGAACTTCTTGGCCAAAAGTGAAATCTATGTAAATAGAAGTCTGCTGAAAAACCAGATACAAATTAAATAATCTTATCCCATTTATTTGAAATATTATATATCAATTAGCTGGTCCAAAATGTTTAATTAATTAATTAATGGCTGCGGTAGTTGCTTCTGGGGCATGTGTTTTTCGGTACAGCCAAAATCCAACCACCAAATTGGGATTATTATTTTGACGTGGAAGTAACTAATGGCATTCTTACAGGTTAGGTTTCATCCTCTGAATCCAGAAATAATTGCTAGTGGAAGTTTGGATCATGAAGTTCGCTTATGGGATTTAAACACATCAGAGTGTATCGGCTCTCGTGATTTCTGTAATTTCTGAAACTTCAGTGACTTACAAATTTAGTAGTGCACCATTTTTTTTATTGTTTTTTTTTGACACATTGTATTTTTCCTAGAATTCTGATATAGTTCATATGCCTTTATGAATCTCTTCCCAGATCGACCTATTGCATCTATTGCTTTTCATGCCAAAGGGGAACTCCTAGCTGTTGCATCAGGACACAAGGTATTGATTTTTTTATGACAGTTCTTTGTTATATCACATAAGTCCTTGATGATTAGTAATGGGCATATATGTTTTGATAGCAGCACTGACATAGAAAATATGGTTTCAGTTGTTTATATGGAAATACAATGGGGAACCTTCTTCTCCAGACATGGTATTGAAAACATGGCGTTCCCTTCGAGCAGTGCATTTCCACCCCCAAGCTGCTCCATTCCTCTTAACTGCTGAGGTAATTTTCCAGAGGGTATTTAAATGATTATTCATTCCTGATATCGTATAGGTTACATTATTGAACTGATATGCAGGTCAATGATCTTGACTCTTCAGATTCCTCAATGTCTCAAGCAACATCTCCCGGCTACGTGCATTATCCATCTCCTGCTGTTTTTGTGGCAAACGCTGATTCTAGTGAACGTCTTAGTTTGGCTACTGAACTACCACTTATTTCCTCGCCTTTTGTCTTCGTGCCGCCATGTGTAGATGATCCAAGAATAGTAATGCAGCCTGAAAACAGGCCTGCTGGATCAAATAGCATGCAAGTCACCTCTGCTTCAATGCAGTTTCAAGCAGATGCAAATGCAGCAGAGCACGATGCTACCACAATTTCTCCAATGGATACATTTCCATCAGCTCCAACTGTTTCCCATCTCAATGCTGAAGGCAATGCAGATAATTCTTTCCTTAATGGAACGAGAAGTGGTATTTGTAACCGCACAGGAGATGCAATGGAGACTGATGAGATACCGGCTGTAGGGGGAACCCAGCATGGAAGCTTGACTAATTTTGATTCTGCGAATAATAGAGTTGAAAATACTTCAAATCATCCTGGTTTTACTGAATCTGGGCAACCTTATAGGATGTTTCCGTATAGAGATCCTGCATTCTGGGAGCTACCTTTTCTCCAGGGGTGGTTAACAGGTCAAAGCCAAGCTAGTTTTCCCTCAATGCTTCCTCTTAATCGTGGTGGGCTTGACAATTTAGCTCAGTCTATGGGTTCTTCTAGTTTGGTGTCGCATCTGTCTGCTCATAATGTGGCAGCTTCTTTGGCATTGCCAGGAAGCAGCAGTGTATCTGGGCTTTCTGGAAGATCTGGTTTGCAGCATTATCCGCACTTCCGCTTCTCTGGACCAGAATCAGGGGATAGTACTTCCTTAAATACCCAACCCGATGAGAATGATGCTCAGCCCATTATTAGTAGAATCCAGTCTGATATTGATACATTAATGGCTGCAGCAGCAGCTGCAGAATTACCATGCACTGTAAAACTAAGAGTATGGTCGCATGATATAAAAAATCCTTCTGCTCTGCTGAATGATGAAAGATGTCGTTTAACCGTTCCCCATGCTGTTCTTTGCAGGTATGTGAACATCTTTGGTATTCCTTTTTTTCGTTCTTTTTCCAGCTTTCTCTTTGTAATCCTCTTCATTCTTCTGCATGGCTCAATATTTGATTGCAAATTTACAATATCTTCTAGCACTCACATCTATATTGAAAACAGTTGTAATCAGATGCATTTTATGGATTTTTTGTGCTTAGCTTGTAATTATGTTTATGTTGTTGAGAATATCACGTTTAAGAATGGGAAAAACAAGAACAAACTCTGGAAATCGAAAAACAAATAACCAAGATAAATAACACCAAGAATTTACGTGGTTCGGCAATATGTGCCTACGTCCACGGGACAGCAACAACAATCTTTCACTATATCAATAATGAGTACAACCAATAATCTTGCCAAATCTCTAGAACTAGGACTTGACGAAAAACCTGAAAGAACAAGAACAAGGAATACACTATCTCTTTTCTTTTCTCTCGCACACACTTTACAATATTCTCTCACTCTAATCCCTTGAGTGGTATACAATTTATTGTTTTGCTCCCTTTTAAAACTAGTACAATAGCCCCTTTATATAGACATAATAAAGGTCTTCTTCAATAAGGATTATTAATCCTAATTGGAATCTAGTTATAAATCCTACTCCAATTGAGAAACTAACTCCAATTGGGAAAACAATTTAATCCTCTAAGACTATAACTCCTTATAGACTTAGGACAACTTATCATGGGCTGGAAAAAACCCAACAATCTCCCCCTCCAGACCATGAGGAAGGTATACCATAATAGGATTGCTCCTCTTGACCGAACTCCCATTGATCGAACTTTTCATGATCAGACTCCCCCTGATCGAACTACTCATAACCAAGCTCCCCTTGATTGAACTACTCATTAACCAAGACCCTCTTGATTAGACTTCTCTTGACCAGGCTCCCCCTGATCGCAATACCCATCGTCATTGGCAAAGGCAATTATAGACTTCTTTGCCAGAAAACCATCGCTTATCTTCATCTTGGTCCAATCAGCATCAGACATACTTGTTGGCTTGCTCTTAACACCTTCAGTAAAGCATGTCCTCCTCTTGATTTCCACATAACCCAATTAAAGCAGGTTGCACCCTCCATTCTAAACGGATATCAGCCAAACCAGGCTCTGATACCACTTGTTGAGAATATCACGTTTAAGAATGGGAAAAACAAGAACAAACTCTGGAAATCGAAAAACAAATAACCAAGATAAATAACACCAAGAATTTACGTGGTTCGGCAATATGTGCCTACGTCCACGGGACAGCAACAACAATCTTTCACTATATCAATAATGAGTACAACCAATAATCTTGCCAAATCTCTAGAACTAGGACTTGACGAAAAACCTGAAAGAACAAGAACAAGGAATACACTATCTCTTTTCTTTTCTCTCGCACACACTTTACAATATTCTCTCACTCTAATCCCTTGAGTGGTATACAATTTATTGTTTTGCTCCCTTTTAAAACTAGTACAATAGCCCCTTTATATAGACATAATAAAGGTCTTCTTCAATAAGGATTATTAATCCTAATTGGAATCTAGTTATAAATCCTACTCCAATTGAGAAACTAACTCCAATTGGGAAAACAATTTAATCCTCTAAGACTATAACTCCTTATAGACTTAGGACAACTTATCATGGGCTGGAAAAAACCCAACATATGTTACAACTTCTTTGTGTTGCATATGCTTTTGCAGTGAAATGGGTGCTCATTTCTCCCCTTGTGGGAGATTTTTAGCTGCCTGTGTTGCATGTATGCTTCCTCATACGGAAGCAGACCCTGGACTACAAAGTCTACTTCATCAGGATTCTGGAATTGCAACATCCCCAACTCGCCACCCAATCTCAGCGCACCAAGTTATGTATGAGCTTCGCATATATTCACTTGAGGAAGCCACGTAAACTTCTAATCCTTTCGTCAACTTTCTTATTTCCTTTATTCTTTTATCAACATCTTATATATGAGTTATTCTACTATCTCGTGCAGATTTGGTTCGATACTTGTGTCTCGGGCTATTAGAGCGGCACATTGTTTGACTTCAATCCAAGTTAGTTTCATGGAAAATTTGACTGCTATTTACTTTTGTTTCGATTTATTCACTGGTGCCTTGTATCATGCTTTTATTACCTTGGACTTATTTTCTAACATGATTTGGATCCTTGACCTCTTGTTCTATGAATGATAAGGTCGAAACTCATGGTTAATAATAATGCAGGTTTAAGTTGGATAATGACTTTCTTTTTTGTATAATCTTATTGTCTATTTCTGGAAGCTGTTTAGCCTACCATCTATTGTCAGTTTCCACTGACAATAAACTGTATATGTTCCTGTTGCCTTGGTACATATAGTTGATTTAGTGTAAATTCCAACTACTGGTACGTTTGCTTTCGATGTGGAAAGGATATTTTGAGTTGAGCCTCTGTGCTTTATGTTGTGCCTGCAGTTCTCCCCCACGTCTGAGCACATATTATTGGCTTATGGTCGACGCCATGGTTCTCTTCTTAAAAGTATTGTCATTGATGGGGATACAACCTTACCTATTTACACTGTTCTTGAGGTGAGCATCCAGAGTCTTCCCTCTTGTTCCGTAACTGAGTAGATATTATTTTATCTCACTTTCTGCTCGATGTTTGTTCTTTGGGAAAGTATTAGTTGGCAAAAAGTACTATTCGTTGACATATGCTTTCTTTTTGTAGACATATAAGTTAGAAAGCGTAAAATGCTGGATAGTTTTCATTCAAGGAATGTAATAGTATGCCTACTTGGTGATATTGCAAAGGCCCAGTGGTTGAACTTGTTTTTCAATGTTTATGACAGAGTGATGAATAAAAATTCAAAACCAAGTGAACTTTCTCTTTTTTCCTTTTTCTTTAATTGGAAAATGAAAAGCACTGTAGATATATTTCTGCTTAATATTTTAACATGTCAGCTGTCTCAGTTGGCATGTTGTTTACTATTGTTACTAAAGTTTTACTTTGTCGCACTCTTAATTACCATCATTTCTTTCTTTATATAGGTTTACAGAGTTTCAGATATGGAACTTGTGAGAGTACTTCCCAGTGCAGAGGATGAGGTTAATGTTGCTTGCTTTCATCCCTTTGCTGGTGGAGGTCTGGTTTATGGGACCAAGGTGTGCTTCTGACATTTCAGAAATCTTGCAATGATCAGTCTACTGCCCTTTTGTTCTTTTCTAGAAGTTTTGTTTGACATTTACAATACTAATTTTCTATGAATTGCAGGAAGGGAAGCTTAGGGTACTCCAGTTTGATGGTACTCATGATGAAAATTTCGTTGGACCAAAATACTTTGCAGAGGAAAATACAGCTGTTGCAGTATAGTCAGCAAGGTTGTAGCATATTCTTCCTTTCATGTTTCTTCATGAATTTTCCTTGTGTCATTATAAGGGGTCATAAAGTCATAAGTTGGGGTGCCGGGTTTGGCAGGTGATAATGTTACCATTTGAAGATCTTTACATTCGGTACACAATTAAAGTTGGTGTGTATGTGTGGATTGAAAAAATATAATGTTTGTTGTCAACTGTTATGTTCTTATACGCCCATACCACCTATTTGACTCGATTATTCACTGCATGCAATCTATTGGAACTTCACTTTGACATCTCTCTCTCTCAGAAACCATTCCAAAATTTAATCTCACTAGAATTGAATTCCTCTTCTTTGTTCAGATATTGAGGGAAATGGTTCAGAGAATTGCTTGCTGAGCATATATTATAAACTCCAAAAGCCTAGCATTTTTCCTTCAGGTAGATGTATTTTCCTATAAATTCAATACTTGCATGCTTACCTTTATAATAATTTGCGAACTTGGCTTTTGTTTCCTTTTGTTTATTTTTGGAGGGTTGGTATCATAAATTGAGGGTTATTTATGTACTTATATATTTATTTGACTTTTATAGTTCTGGAGATGGTTTTGGACGTATCAATTGGTTAAAAATTTGATGTGTATTTGACTATTTGTGTTTGTTGGCTTCAATCTAATACATTAGGGTTTCGAGTACTGGTGTTTGGTTTTGTTTGAGGTTTGTGGCTTTGGATGGAAGTTTCCATAAAATCGTGTCATCTGTATGTGGTTGCTCTATAATTTCCATGTCTAGTAATTCGGAAGAGGCTAAGTTATAAAAACTAGACTAGAACGTGTACCATCTCTTTTTCACCTCCCCTGCTTTGAGTCCTGTAAATTTACTCTGCAGACGATACAAAATGCATTTTACCGAGACTGATGCAATCCAGATTTTATGAGCAGCGTATATTTTCGTATTTCGGGAGTAATCGTCCGCCTTACATCTTTTGTTTGAATGGTTTTTTGGTTGCAGGATCCATGGCAATGTAGATATTGGGAAAGCAAATCCATAAAACAGATTCTGCAGTTGGAGCCACATAGTTCTAACCCTGTGCGTGCTTCTCTCAAACCATAGTTCTAATCAGCAGGGGAAGCTGGCGTCGGGGGTCCTGAAAGATTGCTCAACCAGCTTCGTTGAGGTTGATGGCGGAGTTTATGCATTTACGGGCGACGGCAAAGGGAGATTGAAGTTTCGTGTTTGGTCAATTAACAGACCGTTCGAAGTCCATTTTGTATTCATGTAACTCTTATCTAATTGTGAAGTGCAGTTTTGATATGGAGACTGCTTCTCTGTGTCTGGAATTCCAAAGAAAAAAAAAATCCAAAAATCTTGTCCAGCTTTTGCGTCAACAAAAAGGGATGGGGATTTGAAGCCCTATAGTCTACTTTATTCAAACAAACGTTTTGGTCTATTGGACTTGTACCATCCTTTTACCAAAACAAGAAACCCTAATACTTCCAACACAACATTTCCCCTATCACTAGATATATTAGGGTATGCTTTCTTGCTAGGTAGCAGAATATGTTGAGTTGTCAGATTGTTAATTGAAGCCATAACGTTTCTGCATTGATCTGACAATCTAACATGTTATTAGATTAGAGTGTTTCTTTCTTGCTAAATGGTTTGAGACTTTGTATTGACAAAATGTTGGTCGAGGTTGTTAATTGCGGTCGCATAAAATAATAGTCTTAACCAATCTTCATAAGGAAAACTAATGAAAAAGGCTTGAAAACTTTGAGTTTTAATGATAAGGACAAAATAAAGGGTAAAATGAATAGTATCAAGTTTGACTTTTTAGTGTAAAAATGTGGTTTTTCGTTAAAGTGAACAGTACCGCGGGCTTTTCGTTAAAACTCTCATCTTCATATTGATAATTTATTCGTATATTGCGTCGAAATTAATAAATTAAACTTTATAGGGTAAATTATTCAAAAATAAATGGTGGTCGTTATTGTTAGGGGAATTTGCACATATACTACTTGGACTTTTGCTGGTGTGCGATACCAGTTGAACTTTTAATTTTTATTATTTACAATCCGAACTTTGTATTATGTAGCAATGTACCGCCTACCGTTACAAATTTTGATCAAGTCGCATTTGATTCACGACTTCTGAAACTCCCAGCTATACTCCAAAAATTTGGAAGCAATGAGAGAGGGGTGGTTGATGTATGTGGTTAAGTTGAAGGGTGTGGGGTGGGAAGCTGGTGGGGGAGATTAGAAGGGGGTCTACGCGTAGGAGCTTCTACCATTATTAGGGTTCTTTTTTTTCTATTTTTTGTTTTCAAAATTAAGAAGATAAACTAATTTGTGTCCAAGTGATGCACACATTGGGTCCACGTAAACATTAGATGTAATGACTATGTTGCCCACACTAATGTTAAAAGCAGATGATACGTTGTACATAATGCAAAGTCTAGGTTGTAAATAAAAAAAATTAAAAATTCAGGTGATAAATACGCACTCTAGCAAAAGTCCAGGTGATAAGTGTGTGAAGGTTAGTGCTATCCACACATTATTTTTTTACTTTTCGCACACCTATCTCAATTTTTTGCTGTAATAGTGAATGAATTGAAAAAAATCAATAGACAAAAATTAACAAAAATGTGTGTGAAATAAAAAGAGGTGTGTGAATAGCACTACAATATGCAAATTCCTATTTGGGTAAATTACATTTTACCCTCTCATATCTGAGTGAAATTACAACCTTATACAACTTTTTTTTTTAAAAAAAAACATTTCAATCTAGTAAAGTACTTATTATTTTATTTCATTTTTATACATCCGTTAAAGTTTCCGTTAACTTCACCATTATATGTCTACGTGGACGTTGCAGACCCTACAAAATTTGTACCACATTGATAAAAACAAATAAAATACTATTTCATTAAAAAATAGGCCCACCCTCTCGAATCCGGATCCTAGCCAAATCCTCTTTGTGAGGATCTCGGGGATCCGTGAATCATATTTGTTCATCGTACATCGTGCGATCAGAAATCATTTTAAATATTTTTATTTAAAATTAAATTCAAACAATACCTTACAAAAACTGACAACACGATTTACGAATCTCTAGTATTCTCATCAAAAAGATCCGAAGAGGATCCTGTTGGCACCCTCTCAATCTTCTCCAAGACTACCCCGCCCTACAACCCCATTTTCCTACTATTTCTGTACGAAACCAACAATTCTTGTTGGAACCACCTACAAACTTGGTCGAGTCGCATTTGATGCACGACTTCTAAATCTCCCAGCTATACTCCACAAATATGGAAGCAATGAGAGAGGGTGGGGGTCGTTGATGTGGTTGAGTTGAAGGGTATGGGGTGGGGAAGCTGGCGGGGGAGATTAGAAGGGGGGCGTTGAAGGGGACGAATCACATGGCGGGGACGAAATGTGCAGTTTCACATGGCCCCAAATTTGAAGGGGCTCTTAAATTTTTGTCATCTAACGTCATGTAATAATGTTCTATACTTAAAAAATTGTTTTTGTTAGCAGTTTAAAACCTTTTTAAAGTTAGAGGTTTGAAGCTTCTTTTTCATGTTTGGTTGTTTAAGATAAAACTGCTTTTGAATTTAGTGAAAGTTATGTTTGTAGCTCTTTTTACTTATCATTAAGGACACTTGTAAATATGCAATCAGTGAGTGCTAAAGTTTGTTTTGATTTTTTTTTTTTAACAAACAATATCATCTACACTAAGGGAATGGGGGAGTGGGCTAAGCCTCACAATGAGTTAACAATAATGTGATTCAAATCCGCCTTTGATGAGAATTGAACATAAGACCTCTCACTTATAAGTGAAGGGGAATACCATTAGACCGTAGTACTAAGTGGCTTTGTTTGATTTAAGTGAATGCTTTCTAGTATCAATACATTGTTATAATTTTTTTTTAAACTTAAAAATATCTCAAGGAGGGCTCATTTTATAAATTTCGCACAGTGCCCCCAAAATCTCAGAGACGGCCCTGAAAGGGGGATTTACGCATATGAGCTACCACCATTATTAGGGTATTTTTTTGATGTTCTTTCTATTTTTTGTTTTTCAAAATTAAGAAAATAAACTAATTTGTGTCCAAGTGGTGCACACGTGGGGTCATGTAAACTAAGATGTAGTGACTATGTTGTCTACACCGGATCCTCTTTGTGAGGACCTCAAGGATCCGTCAATCATGTCTGTTCATCGTACATCATGTGATCAGAAATTATTTTAAATATTTTTATTTAAAATTAAACACAAACATTACTTGACAAAAACTGATCGCACAATGTACGATGAACGGACACGATTCGCGGATCTCCAGGATCCTCACCAAAAGGATCTGGAGAGGATCCTGTTGGGCCTACACCATCAGTTAATAGAAATTTTAAAAACTGGTGATACATTGTAACATAATACAAAGTCTGGGTTGTAAATAAAAAAATCAAGTGGTAAATACGCACACTAACAAAAGTCCAGGTGTAAAGGGTGGTGCTATCAACAAATTCATTTTTATCTCTCACACACCCCTCTCAATTTTTGGTTGTCATATGAAAGAATTGGATAAAAAAAAAACAAAGATGTGTGCGCGAAATAGAAAGAAGTGTGTAAATAGCACTACCTTGTGCAAATACCTATATGGGGTAAATTACATTTTACCCTCTCAGGTCTGAGTGAAGTTGCGACCATATATAGCTTCTTTATAACATTTCAATCTCGTACATTACTAATTATTATATTTCAGTTTTATACAGCCGATAAAGTTTTTGTCGGCTTCACCGTTATATGTCAACATGGTCATCTCTGACCCCACAAAATTTGTACCACATGGATAAAAACAAATAAAATAATAAGGTGATTTTGTATAAAATCAATTAAAAGTTATGATATTAACAATAGGTCAATCAAATTTATTGAAATTATAAATAGGTCAACAAGACTTTAAGATACATTAAAACACCTCAATCAAATTAAAATTACAAATGACGCCATTATCATTTAAAACACCAAACATTTGCATCTCCCTCATTGTAAATCGCGCACCAGCCATAAAACACTCTCAGACTTCAACCTCCCACGCTCCCACCACCTTCAACCTTCCCTCGTCTCCCACCACCTTCAACCTCCATTTTTCGGCCTCACAACACCTTCAACCTTTATCGCCTCCCACCACCTTCATAATCCGACGAACAATTCGCACTTGCAACTGAGAAATCACGATCAAGGTAATTTGTTTCTTCCTATTTTCTTCTTGTTCTTCAATTTTTACGTTTTAGGATATTTGAGTTGTGTTTTTTAGAGATTTGGTGTAATTTTGACACTGTACCTTTTGGTTTTGAATTTGAGTTTGTTTGGATGTTAAAATTGGCTTGGGCATATAACAAATTTGGTCTGTTTCGGCATATTTGTTGGCTTTGTGTATGTTTATTCATGGTGGTTATGTCGTTTAGTTTAATCGCCGCTTCCCATGTTCTGTGATTTTGCATTTAGATTCAAATAGGTTTGTGGATTCAGACATTGCAATGCAATACCTGTTTCATGTTCTGTGGATTCAAACACTTCATTGCAATGTCTGTTTCCTGTTCTGTGACTCTGCATTGAGATTCAAATAGGTTTGTGGATTTAGACACTGCGTTGCAGTGTCTATTTCTTGTTATGTGAATTCAGACACTTCGTTCCATTGTCTATTTCATGTTCTATGCTTTTACGTTAATGGATTCAGACATATAGTATTAATATCGCTAACACAAACTTTATATATATTTTTTCAGGAGATTTTGGATGCGGTCCTTAGTTATGAACATTCTTTGATTGAAATCTTGTTGGTTTTTAATTTTTGATCGAGGTCCCTGAAATTAATGTGATAATTAATTTCTATGTACGTTACTATATTTTTAAAATTAAAAATTTGAAATTTAGTTTTTTTATATAAATTAGATTTTAAATAAAAAATAATAATTTGTGGGATTAAAAATATTAAAATATAAATATACTATTGCGTGTGTCTAATATATATATATAAACATGGGTACATTCATCAAAATTAACCAAAAAAATTATTGTATCAAAACATGAGTACATTCTTCAAAATCACAAAAAAAGAAGATATTAGGCTTAATAACATTAGTAAATTTCTTCGGTTAAACTTGACATGGATACATTTTAAAATCAAAGAAAAAAGAATGTACCCATATAGGTTTAAAAATGGATTAGAAAAAAATTGAATAGATTTTATATATAAAAAAAATGGTACATTTTACATATAACAAATTGGTATATTTAAGAATGAGTACATTTTAAGAGTAAAAAGTTTTACATGAATGGGTGCATATAATTAGTATGGGTACATTTAGCAAAATAAAAAGTACAAATAAAAAAATATATGGGTACAAATACAAATAAACTTTAAAAAATATGGGCACAAAAAGAAATTAATATATGGGTACAAATTAAAACTGAAAAGAAAATTGGTACAAATTAAAAATGAATTACAAATTAAAAATGGGTACAAACTAAAACTAAAAATATATGATAAAAAAGTTAGTCATAAATATAAATATCTAATTGTAACATTTTTAACATTAAATGAATATAATTTAGAAATAAAAAATATTTTATTATTGAAATAATTAATAATGTTATTAATACCCAAGGACCTTGATCAAAAATTGAAAAGGAATAGGATTTTAATCAATGGAGTAGCAAAAAGAATGATGAGAACCTAATTTCTCCTATTTTTTCTTTTATAGTTGAAACATATCCCCAAAAAAAAGTTAAATGGATACATAAACAAGCGAAAGAGAAAATGATGGATATTATTGATTTGTACTTGGGAGGTTATTACTGATTTGCACAATGGAAAGTGTTGTTAGTTTTATGTAGCCTCTCATGGAAAATTTGGTTGTAGTTAGGCTGTTTTGTGATCTATATTTTCTAAGCCATATATATCTCTACTGGCCATATATGGTTCTAATTAATATGAAAAAAAAATTCATGGGGTCAGCTTTACTTTTCGTGGTTACGAACCCTTATCAGGTTCTACCTTGAGGGGCTGATAGGATTTAGAGCTGGGCAATGAGTTTTGATAGGGAGTAGATAAGAATCAGAGTGGGGAGAAAATAAAAAAAGAAATAAAGTCAAGAGAGAAGGGTATAAGGGTATAATAGTTAATTTCTAACTAGCTTAAACCCATGTGATATGCTTCATTGAATTATGAATAATTATTATAAATATTTGATTGATTATGTCCTGAAAGAAAATTGAGTATTGATTTATGATTAATTAGTAAAGATTTTATTGACCTCTAAATAATCTAAAATAATATTCATTAAAAAATAGGCCCACCCTCTCATTCTTCTTCAAAACTTAGATCTAACCCATAATTCTAGAGGAGGATTCTCTCCCATTTTAATCTCTCTCTCCTTCTTTCCTCTCCTAATTGAACTATTATGATTAAATCACGTCAACATCTTATATTAAAAAATTTATGCGAACAAAAGGACAAAAAACGAAAAGAAGGGGAGGGAAATGAATGAGAATAAGAGCAAAGAGGACCGGAAGAGCGGGTAAAATATAATTTACTCTATTTGTTATGTTTGTAAGCCATAAAAGCGGGTCAATTGTGCCAAACCAGAAGAACAGGCGGGTGTCAATATCATTGCCCAAAATAGAGGAATTTCTTTGGTTTTGTCTTTCTAAAATATCATATTTGACCAGTCAAAGGAACATTAAAAGCTATCTCGAATACGTAAAGAGGATTAGTTCCACTGGGACATGCATTGACTAATTGTTCTCCTTCTTTAGGCTACTACTACAAGATATCTATCTCTCACTAAATTCACTAACCCTAGAAAAAATAAAATAAAATATCGAAAAATATGAATAAATTATGAGCAAAAGAAGACAATAATCAATATGAATAAATTATGAGCAAAAAGAAGACAATAATCATGGATTAATGATGATAATAATGATTAAGAAGAAGAAGAAGAAGATTCGAATTTGTAGTGTTTATCAACGGCAAGTGAAACATCCCAAGTGCAGGTGAGTCCCTTTGGGATCGTGACAAGATCTCCAGCTCCAAACTCGACATATTCCGACGATCCTTTTGGATAATACGCCTTCACTCTTCCCTTCAACAAATAACACGTCTCCTCTGCATCAAACTTCAGCTGGTACTTCCCCGGCGAGCAACCCCATCTGTAAATTCATAACCCCAAAACAAAATCATAAATAAATTAACCAACAAAAGTAACCTAAGTTATATATACTTGAGAGAGAGAGAGAGAGAGATGGCAACTGTGTGCCTTTGACTGGCAGTACTAAGGAGGTAATCACGCCTAACCCTCTTGAGAGAGATGGATGATCTTTTATTATTTTAATCCTCACTTATTTAGGGTTTAAAGTGGCGCACTTGGGACTCTAATCGGCAGAGAGAGGGAGAGAGAGAGAGGGAGAGAGGGAGACTTACTTGGGCCAGCACTTGATGTCCAGTTGGGATAAGCGAGATTCAGAAGGGTTTCTTTCAACTATGATTCTTAGGTCTGAAGATGATGAGGAACTTGCTGATGAGGAGGGTTCTGCAGCCATGAAAATATAAGAGGGAATGGTTGTTTGAGAGGATGGAATATGAGTTGGAAGAAAGGAATATATCTTCTAAGACTTTTTTTTTTATTTGGTTGAATTTTTGGGCTACATATATATTGGGAGGGTTTTTGGAGAAGCTTCAGAAAAAGGGAATCTTTTACAAGGTACGAGAAGGATAAGAAACCTTCATACTGTAAAATCTTTCTAAAATTGTACAAATTGGGATCAAACAAATTTTATAACTTTAAAAAAATTATCATTTAATAAATGTGTAGTTAAAAAATATTATTTATTGCAGTATGGCTTGTTTCCAATACTTGGGCGGCCTTGATCGAACCAAACTTCCGCAATTTCGGAATCTCCTTGTTGAACGGCATGTTCTTCCCGGTCGGAATAGGAGGGGTAAATTCCTTCTCTTAAAACCATAGATAGTCAAGTGAAATCCAATCCACGAAATAATTTGATCTATGGACATCATCGTTGTGGTAAAGGTCGTAATGCCAGAAGAATCATTAAAGGTACTTCAAATTGTTAATTCATAACCAGAGATGGCTTTGAACCAATAGTTCATTATCTAATGGATTTTTTTCGTTCTAATACTCCATCCAAGAGTTATCAATATTTACCCAAAATGACATGGGTGCCATAGAATTACTTAGTTTAGATACCATATGATTGACTTATTTATCATTAATTCATTAATGTTGTACGTTTTTCCTAAATTGGATTCCTTGGAAGCCAAGTATTTTATTTCTGGCATATCTTTGTATATACATAACTTAAATATTAGGGTAAATTACACAGAACTACCTCAACTATTGGGTCATTAACAGTTTCATACCTCGTCTTTAAAAAGTTTCAATGTCATACCTCATCTATGAATTTGTTACAATTTTATACCTTTCGTTAGTTGTCTGTCAATTCCTCCATTAAAATGTTGACGTGGAAGTGACGGAACCCTTTTTCTATTAAAATATTTATATTAAAAAAAAAAAAAAAAAACCCAAACCCATATCCCATCCCCCCTTCCAAACCTAGAACACCCCCTGAGCCCTCTCTTTCTCCATCTCCTCCTCCCTCCCATGGTGCTCTTCCCCCTCCTCCCTCTCATCCTCCTGCTTCACTAACCTCTCCCCCCCACCCGAGGCCAACCTGCAACCCAGAAAAAGAAAAAAAAAACCATCTTCATCTTCCCCGAGAATGTGGGTGCAAGGAGGGGGTCGGGGAAGAAAGGATATAGGTTTGCCCTCTTCTGGGTTGCAGGTTGGGCTCGGGTGGGGGGAAGACGAACTGGGGGTTTTGAACTTGGGGAATGGGTGTGGATTTAAGGAGTAGGGTGTGTACAGGAGGGAAGAGAGTGGGTGCGAGGGTGGGTGCGAATGAGGAGATGGAGGATGGGTGCGCGGTGCGTTTGGGGAAGACAGGAGGGGGAAGAAAGGGGTGGGTTGCTAGGAAGGGGGGCGGGGAAGATAAAGATGTTTTTTTTTTCCTGGGTTTCAGGTTGGGCTCGGGTGGGTTGGGGGGGGGGGGTGGAAGACGAACTGGGGTTTGGGGAAGACAGGAGGGGAATAAAGGAAAGGGAGGGAGGGTCGGGCTGTGGGGTGAGGGAATGATGGATGTGCAGAGGAGGGAGGGAGAAAGGAGAAAGGCAGAGGGAAGATGGGTGTGGGATTTTTTTTTTTAGGGTAAATTATTATTTTATTAATTTTTAATAGAAAATGGGCCCCGTCTCAAGCCACGTTAGCATTTAACAGATGAATTAATAGACAACTGACGGGAGGTATGAAATTGTAACAAATTCGTAGATGAGGTATGACATTGAAACTTTTTAAAGACGAGGTGTGAAACTGTTAATGACCCAATAGTTGAGGTAGTTTTATGTAATTTACCCCTAAATATTATATTGACTTATTTATCCTTAATGAATGTTGTATTTCTCAAATAGGATTTCTTGAGCCCCCAGGTATTTTATTTGTTGCATATTTTTTTCCTCAATGACAGTTATACCTATGTGGAGGCGTGTTTCGTTAAATCAGACAAAAAAAATATAATTTATTACCGTACAAAATTTATTTCAATACATAACTGATTCCCAAATTGGGACCAAAACGTTTTATAACTTTTTAAAAAATTATTCCAGTATAGATGATTACTTTAAGGGTGTGTTTACGAAACCGGAACAGGAATGGCAAGAAACAAAATTGCATTCTTTTCCAGGCATTCAAGTCGTTTACTAACATTTCCGGAATTAAAAACAAGATGAGGTCCACTTAAAATCAGGAATTAGATCCCTAAATCTCCCGGAATCGGATCCCCTCGATGGAGGTGGTATTTGGATTCCGGGAAGAAGGCACTTCCAGGAATCCAACTTTTATACCCAAACTACCCCTGTGTCTTCTATCTTCCCCTTCATACCTATGACTCTCTTTGCCCAGTATGCCGACTCCCTTGCACGTTCACCAGCTTAATCACGATTCTGGATGATTTTGTGCCAAGATGGGCTTCGAAGACTGAGTTGGTGGAATGGGTTGTCGTTGGCGAAAAATGGATTTGAAACTCGTTCGATGTTGCATCTGCCAATTGAACGACACTCTTAACACCTGGAATTGAAGCTGCAGTGGTGGTGGATCCACTGCTATGGTGGTTGTGGGGTATATTCTGGTGGCTGTGTGGTTGGAGAGAGATGGAGAAGTAGATGGAAAAATAAGAGGAGGAAGCTGAAGATGGTTAGGGTATAAAGGCGGTGCAGACCTTACGAGAAAGAAGAAAAAATGAAGAGTTTGGGGGATTGGGAATGGAGCAAGGAGATTTGATGGGTGGAATTTAATTTAATTAATTAGTATGAAAATAATTTATTCATGTAAGGGTAATTTAGTAATCATCTTAGTTTTGATTCCGATTGAAGTGAATTAGTAAACAACTTATATGGACTCAACATCATTCATATTCCGATTCTAGACAGTTTTAGTAAACAACTTCAACAGGAATCTGATTCTGATTCCACCTCATTTCAATTCCTCCTCAATCTAATTCCTTTCAATATGATTACGGATTAGTAAACGCGCCCTAAAGAGTTTCTACTATAGAAAAGGAGCAAGATATTGGCATACCCTTTATTTCCTCCCTCCCTCATTACTATTTACCATTGACTTATCACATGCATCATGTCATAGTCACCAAATTAAATTTCATTTTCCATATGCTTAAATAGGGTAGAGGACCAACCCACGCAAGCAACTCTTTTGTGTGCAAGTAAGTTTACAGTGAAATTTATTGGACGGTTTTAGAAAGAGAATTTTATGTACAACTTTGTCCACCCAATTAACTTATCATTGACTTTTAACAAAATAACATAAAATATATTTCTTGTCATAATTACTTGCTAGCTACTTAATGGTGTGTACAATAAGGCGTGATCTTCTCATACAACCATTTACTTTAATATCTTATTAGTTACAACTCAATGCTAATAAAACTCATCAAACACATATAGTGTATGTAGGACTATGATTTTCCACAGCCGGAGCATGGCTGATCGAATTCAAATACCTTATAAATCTGGTCATGGACTCAACAGTCTCCTTTGCGGAGTTGAATAAATGGAGCAGCGATGCCACCATCATCCTGTTCAAGAATTAGTGGGCGAAGTCGTCGCCATGCTTGTTCTGCAAGATACTGAAACCTAATTCAATAAGCAATCAACATGTTTCCTAGAATCTTAGAGTCCTTACAATCTAAGGATTGACGTGCGCACAAGTAATCTCACTCCTAAGAGGATGCAATATTTACTTTCTAGATATCCTCTGAGATTCTCCTAATCCAGATTGGCCTATCCTAAAAGGTATCATCCTCGAGCCTTTGATCGGCACCCTCCCCCATTTTTTGGCTAACTCACAGTTGTTTATTCTTTTACAAATTACTCGGATTTGTGTATCTCCACCTAGTACGACAGTGCGCGAATTTAGTTTCAACAATGTATATTTCTTTATGGGAAAAAAAAATTACTTTTTTAAAAGAGACGTTTCATTACATTCATGCATTGTAATTTTTGTCCTACTAAGCTGGAAGCTCACCCCTTATGAGTATTTGATAGGTATTGAACCAAAGACCTAAAAAAGTAGTTAACTTTCATAGTTGTCTAGTAAAACTTTTATAATGTAAATTAGAGTGTGATTGTGTTGTGAAGATTATGAAGTAAATTAAGAGATGTATATTTCTTTTTTTTCTTTTTCTTTTTTAAATTCGCGCACCAGATATAGAATTAATTTTCCTCAATTCTTCGGTTTAGAACGTGACAGTATCATCTTGTGTTAGGGTAAGAGGAATTTTACAATGCACTAATACAACAGGCTTAGGGCTCATTTGATGGCTCAACTTAGACTGAACTATTCTAACAAAATTAAACTATTGTCCTCACCCTTATTTGATGAGCTTAAGCGTACTTAATAAACTGGATAACAGTCTAATAAATTGTGTCTTTCAAGTCTTCTTCAAAAAGCGAGAATCCATAGAACACGCTCAGACTCATTTCCAATCTTGTCCAGTCTCGGCCACCAAACGACCCCTAGGGTGCGTTTGTTGCGCCGGACTGTCTCGGACTGGACTAGCTGCCGGGACTAAGCTGGACTGGCTTAGACTGGACTAAGCTGGACTAACTTAGTGAAGATTTTGGTGCAGTGTCGGACTAAGAAGCAAGATAATAAAAACAGTACTGTTCACCAGATTTGTGTTTGCTTAGACTAGGACTACAAATTTTTGCCATTGTGTAATAGAGTTATGCTACAAATCTCATGATATGGGTTAATTGGAGCATTTTTTTGCCATGTATATTATGAATCTTAAAAAAAAATGACAATTGTTTTGTTTCTATTTACTGCTAATAGAATTGGGACATACTATTTATAAATAGTTGAGTTTAATTTGCAAATGTAGCTTGGTTTAAACTCTATCACCCAAAAGAAGAAAAATAATAGTGCCCAATACATGCAACTTCAACAAATACAAGTACATAAGAAGATCTCCATAATTTAGAAAATCCTAGTTAACATTAGTTAACATTAGCCAAAATAGATCTCCATAATTTACAAAATGGCTAGTTAACATTAGCCAAAATAGTAGTGCAAAGCTAAGTTATAAGCCATAACATAAGATTGTACGATTAATAAAATACATCCATGTTAACATTAGCCAAAATACTCATCCGCTTGCGTTGTCCCTTAAAAGCCTTTGGACGAACACTTTCTTGAGTTTCGGTTTGATTGCCCTGAACAAATATACAGGTGGTGTTGAAAAAAAAAAAAGTTATCATTAACCCGAGGCAACAAATATACGGGTGGTGTTGAAAAAAAAAAAGTTATCATTAACCCGAGGCATCATATTCAAAATGTTCTACTCTTATACATCTATAAACATGTGTCTAAGAACACTAGTATGAGGATTGCTATCATTGCTAGGCATTGCATGTGAAGAGGGAAATTAAAGGACACCTGTAATGCAGTAGCCTTAGCCTTAGCCTTCCGTTTGTGCTCCTCTTCTCTGCAACCAACAACCACAAAATATTGCAATCAGCATCAACCCCACACAATACACGGACATACACTCACACACATACTCACATTCACACTCACACACACATACTAACATACACACTCACATTCACACTCACACACACATACTAACATACACACTCACACACACACACACACTCACACACTCTCACACTCTCACACTCACACACTCTCACACTCTCACACTCACACAAACACACTCACACACACTCTCGCAAACACACACACACGGACACAATCACACACTCTCACAAACACACACACAGAGACACAAACACACTCACACACACACATACTCATTCACTCACACACACACTCACACACTCTCACACACGGACACAAACACACTCACACACACACATACTCATTCACTCACACACACACACTCACACACTCTCTCACACACGGACACACATAGAGACACACACACATAGAGAGAGTACAGAAATACACACACACACACACACGCACAGACACACACACAGAGTGGGTAGGACTTCCAAGTTCTAATCTCAATTTCAAACCCCAAATTCCAAGCTTTATGAAAACCCCAAATTCTAATCTCAATTTCACCTAAATATCAAAACCCTAAAATTTGTTCAACTGCAGAATCAAATAAAGCTCAAACCCAAAACAACAAAATCAAATAAAGCTCAGTTAATATCACAAACAAATCCACCCAAATCGACGAAAAAAATCGAACAATCCCTAAAAGTACAACCCTCCTTGTTTCTCTTTCTCTTAATCATGGGTTGGGTTAATTAAAAGGAAAATCTCTTGGACCCAATCAAGTATCCAAGAGCCCAAAGACCTCGAGGTTTCATCAAGCCCACACAAGCAGTACCCTAGTTTTTCTTGCAATCCAAACGGTTTGTAGAGGCCCCAAAACAAACCGGATGCTTAAACCGGTTCGAGTACAGACCCGGATCAGTGTAGTTCACTAGAGCACTTCTGTCAACTCCCACAAAAATCAGTTGTTCACATATTCCGATCCCCACTCTCTCTCTCTCTCTCTCTCTCTCTCTCTCTCCGCGTTTCGCTTTGTGGTTTCAGTCAAATCCATGGCTACCCAAGGTCAAGTCATCACCTGCAAAGGTACTCTCTCTCTCTCTCTCTCTCTAGATAATATATGTGTGTGTGTATATATCTTTCTGTATATGTATATACAAATGATATGGTTGGTTGTGATTGAGAATATGTTGTGTGGGTGAAATTGAAATTGGGAATGCGAAGCGGCTGTGGCCTGGGAACCCAACAAGCCGTTGGTGATCGAAGACGTGCAGGTGGCTCCGCCGCAGGCTGGAGAGGTCCGGGTCAAGATTCTCTACACCGCTCTCTGCCACACCGACGCTTATACCTGGGGCGGCAAGGTAAAAGCTTTTCCATTTCTCCTCCGAGTCGGTTCCATAAAATTTGTACTTGCTTGGATTGTTAGAATAAGTTGTGATCTTTGTTTGTTTGAGATGATAATGCATTGTTTAAGTTTGTCTAGTACTCGGTGGCTTAGCCGGCGGCGACTGTTGTGAATTTAGTGCAAATGGGGTGGTTATTTATTGAATTTTTGTTGCTGTTTTGGTTTTGAAGCTTGGATCTACAGGCCTTCAGACGTCTCATCAAAATATGAAAATTTCCATCACCTAATGTTGTATAGAGATATTGCGCAATAGTTATTTACCAAGTTACGAATGGAGGCGTTTTGAATAATGTCTGGAAGTCAAATCTAACCGATAAATATGGTATAATAGAACTGAACTGATTTCGTAAATAGTTATGAAAACTTAGTGGGTTTCTTGGGATGGTTCGGAAGGAGCTTGAATTTTTAATAGTAGTGTCGTCAAGTAAAAAAATTTCAAATTGCAGCACTCTAGTTCATAGTTCTGTTTGTTCATTTTAAAGAAATATGACGGGGGCATTTGAATCTTATTTGAAGATGAAAAGTAGTCTGATTGAGGATCAATTTTATTTAGAGGGCAATGTACCACCTATGTTCACTTAATTTTCCTTGCAGGATCCTGAAGGTCTCTTCCCTTGTATTCTTGGTCACGAGGCTGCAGGGTATGTTACTTATGCATGTAGTGTCGTGGATCAATGGTTTATTGTGTCTTTGGTGCTGAAAGGGGGTCCACTTCATCTTGGTGCAGGATTGTTGAGAGCGTTGGTGAAGGTGTTACTGAAGTTCAGCCAGGGGACCATGTCATCCCGTGTTACCAGGCAGAATGCGGAGAATGCAAGTTTTGCAAATCAGGGAAGACAAATCTCTGTGGAAAAGTACGTGCTGCCACTGGAGTTGGAGTCATGATGAGTGATCGCAAGAGCCGTTTCTCTGTAAACGGAAAACCTATCTATCATTTTATGGGAACATCGACATTTAGCCAGTACACAGTTGTTCATGATGTTAGCGTTGCAAAGATAGATCCAAAAGCTCCATTGGAGAAAGTATGCCTTCTTGGATGTGGTGTTCCTACTGGTAAGGATAATAGTACTTTTTTAAGCTAGGCCTGGTGAATGTATTTCAACTTTTGCTAAAGCATACACCTTAATCATAATGATTTGTAATATTAAATTCTATAACTGGTTATATTGATAGATTAGAGCATGGAATTTTCATCACCGCTGTCTGAGTAATTGGCTTCATCCTTTTTATGGGGAAAAAGAAAGATTGTAATGATTGTCTTCTTCTCTATGGTTGTTGCATATGATGTACGACTTATCTTATGCTTCTATCTTGATTAATCATGTGTGTCCCTGCGTGTGACACATACTAGGTCTTGGAGCTGTTTGGAACACGGCAAAGGTAGAAGCGGGATCAATTGTTGCTATTTTTGGCCTTGGGACTGTTGGTCTTGCTGTAAGTTTGTAATCGAACCTTAAGTTAATAATCTTGTGCTGAGTTCTAAACTGTAATGAAGTAATTGTCATAACTTGACAGGTTGCAGAAGGTGCCAAAACAGCTGGTGCATCACGAATCATTGGCATTGATATTGACAGCAAAAAGTTTGATACAGGTACATATTAAGTTCGCCATATTAAAACCTTACTATACTATATAGTGTCTTGTAATTTACTGTTTTCGAAAGTATGGAAGAGGTCTGGTTCTACATGCTTGGGGACAAAGCTGGTATCACCTAGTGAGAGAGAGGAAAAGTTGACTTCTACCCTTTATGGGAACAAGGAAGGAAGAATATTAGGAAACTAGTTCCTGTGCATAATGGTAGTCAGTAGGTCACATTCACGCTCCTCGCATAATCTTGAAGCACCTGAAATTAGCCTTTTTGTAGTATTGTACTTTTATTTCCTGCACCTTGGATTCTTTTTCTTCTGTTAAACATATAAGACAGAACAATGCATATCAAGCTTGTGTTTTTAATATCTTTTCTCATTAGCAGTATCTTGGATTCATTCAGCAAGGTTTTTATTAACAGTTTAAAGTTGACATTCTATTGCAATTTCTTATTTGCAGCAAAGAACTTTGGAGTTACTGAATTTGTGAATCCAAAGGATCACGAGAAGCCAATCCAACAAGTCCTTGTTGATCTCACTGATGGTGGTGTTGACTACAGTTTTGAGTGCATTGGAAATGTCTCCGTGATGAGGGCTGCCTTGGAGTGCTGCCACAAGGTGAGTGCTTTTATGACCGCTGGCTCGAATAATAGTTCATTGTTCTGCTTTTATGACCGGTTGCTGAAACTCTTTGCAGGGCTGGGGGACATCTGTTATTGTTGGTGTTGCGGCATCAGGGCAGGAGATCTCTACTCGTCCTTTTCAGTTGGTAACTGGTCGTGTCTGGAAAGGAACAGCCTTTGGTGGTTTCAAGAGTCGCTCGCAGGTGCCATGGCTTGTAGAAAAGTACTTGAAGAAGGTAAATGATTTTTAACAAATATTCAACAATATGAATTCCTTTGTAACCAATTATATAATGTATAACATTATGTCATGGCCTTTTGCAGGAAATCAAAGTTGATGAATACATCACCCACACTTTGACTCTTGGTGAGATCAACAAAGCATTTGATCTGATGCACGAAGGGGGATGCCTCCGGTGTGTGCTTTCTACCGATGCATGAAGTGGCATGCCTCCGGTCTGCCCTTGCTTTGGATTCACGAAGAATTCCATTAGGCTCATTCCAAGTGTCTCATGTGACGGAACTTTCTCCTTATCCTTATCCCTTTTAGTGGTAAGATTTGAAAAAATAACCTTGACATTGCCTGCTTTGATTATAAATAAAACTTCTGGCTGGTTTGCTACTTTGTTATATTAAAAAGTCTTGCTCTTGTGCTTTGCTATCGTATGCGATTGTCGGAATGTTTTGCTGCAGAATTATAAGATTCTGATTGGTGTTTTGTCATAATTGAATCTTGTTATCCGTTTATCGGTTGAGAAGCCTAAATGCCCATTTATGAAGGAAGCTTTTTTCTTCATTTTTTCAGTTTTTGCTTTTCCGTCAAAGAAAAGCCTTTCGCTGTCCCAAGTGTCAGGAGCGAAAGGGTACACACCCTTTTTGGCCTTCCACACACCCATATTTAATTATGTCCGTTGATTCCAAGATTCTAAAAAACGCTAGGCGCTAGTCGGGCGGCGAGCTAGCGCCTAGCGCCTAGACGCCTAGGCGGGATCTAGACGGATTTAGGTTAATTTCTTGTATATCTTGTAAATAAATGCATATTGACACATAAAAAATTATACTTGTATGAAATCATGAATAAGATAATAAAAGAATGATAAACTACGAAAAGAGTATCCAACAAGTTTAAAATTTATAAAAAACATTAAACATATATGTCATATAACTTCAGATATTTTGAATGATTATATCTAATTTTTAAACAATAAAAGTAAAAATCTGACGTAATGATCTTTTATTTATAATTTTATTTGGGTTGGTGACACTTTGAACTTTGAGCACCAAAACCGGTCAGAGCATGCATCCTTCCCTATTTCATATCAATCGGTCCCATCTCTCTCACATCTTTTTTCTCTCTCTGACACACACACCCATCTTTTTTTCTCTCTCTGACACACACACCCCACTCCATGCACTTCCACTCCCTCACGTCATTCTCTCTCCCTCTCTCTAAACCTACACACTCAACCACCAATTCTTATCATCACTCACACATCACCATCATTTTTGTTTTTGAAAACCGGTTCCCTCCTCTCTCTCTCTCCTTTTGAACTTTCTGCCTTCTTTCTAAACCACCATAGCCAAAGAGCTCCAGGCACCATCACCACAAATTCCAATTAAATCGAGACCCCAAACCACCAAATACAAGACCTACGCAACCTGGGGATCCCTATGGTACCTTTGCATGTTAAATTCTGTGATGGAAAGTAGGAGAATCCAAGCAGGGGTTCTCGGTGTGAGAGTTGCTCTAATGGAATCGAGCTACAACCTTTGAAAATTGAGCTTCTGGCGTGGAGCTCCGGCTAGGGACCCGTCGAACTTGGGGTCCCATGAGCTCGAATTAGTCCCGTTCGAAACTCAGGTAGCTTAACCCATGCTCTGCATGTGAATTTCAAGTTTAAATTCGAGTTTACGATTTTGGGTATCTGTTTGGAATTTCTTCCCAGGAAACCCTCCGCCTAGACAGCCGCCTAGACCGCCCAGGCCGCCTAATAGCGCCTAGGCGGGCGCCTAACAGCTCCCCGATTTTTCTTAACGATTCGGACCTAATCGCATCGGCACACCTCCGCCCAGCCGCCTAGGCCGATTTTTAGAACACTGGTTGATTCTATTTGATTTATTCAATCCAATGGTAATAAACCAAGAGGGTTGTGTGAGGCTAAAAAAGGTGTGAAAATCACTTCTTTTTCGAGAAAAAGATTAGGAAGTCTTGCTACTTTCTCATATAAAAAGACCCCAAGTCCATAATATTATTAGGGTATTTAGATGGACGGAAGTAATGGCTGTGGAATTATTTAGGCGACTGATATGAAAATTGAAAAGAAAACCGGAGAACACTCTCGGTTCGCAACTGATTCGTGGTCTTGTACTTCTTCAGTGCAACAAGTTTGTGAAGACGAATACGCGAATTTGATGTGAAGTGTTGGGGGTTTGAGATGTGAGGGTAGTGTGAGAATGTGAGCGGAGTGTATTAAGATAATTTTTAATTTAAAAAGTAGATATGCGGTGTTCATAGCACATGGGGAGTAATCAACAAAATGCAGGGTGTCAAAAAAACAACCCATAGAATTTTCATGTTTTTGGTACAAGCACTACCTTAACCAATAACAGAACAGTTGGAACGCTATGTCAGTTGTATGACTCCTTGTAATACCAAAAAATGACTAACTTTGACTCGTAACAAACAAGAGACGACCAACCGCAGCTTGAGGCGGATGAGACGCAATGTCGTGGCCTACAGCCTACTCAAGATGGAGGAGCCCAGTTCCCGGCTTTGAACTCTTTATAGAAGCTGGAGCGTTTAGAAACAACATAAAACACTGCACGAGTATAAAAATGACTGAGGTAAGAAAACCAAAGGAACGAAACTTATATTGCGTCTGAACTGAAGGTGACTGTGCGCTAAAGGTGCACCTGGTATCCCTGGAACGATGAAGTTAGGTTCTTTCAGAACGTCGTTAAGTGTTCTCTTTTCGTTTACTTTGACCCACTTAGAGGAACCTTTTCCTGGGGAGCATCAGATAAAGGAAATTCAGATAACCTTGTCGAAAAATGTAAAAACTTGTATTTGGTGAGTAGACAGGTGACTGCAGCAAATTGAATGTTTAAAGCCGAAAAGACCAATCCTGTGTTATCTTTGAGATCATATGAGCATGAAAACGTACGGTTATCACTCCACAAACCCAAGAAAACCATATCCATAGCAGCCAAGTGAAAGCATAAATACGCATATGATAAAACACCCGAAGCCAGGGATAGAGAGGATAAAAGGAAATTAATCATTAAAGAGAAGAAGCTAAAATTTGTCCACGACCAGAGGCCACCAACAATATAACTTTTCATAGCCTAAACCACAAACACACGGAAACACAGGGAGGCATGAGCCACTCTAGTGCACCGGAAAATCATATCCAGCCTAATAGCTGAAAACTCAGAGTGCATAATCAATGAACTACTGATAACTGGGATAAAAAAGAATGGTAAAGGCACAATACCTGCTGAGCTGCCAGCATTATAATTCTCATTGGCATCCTTTTGCTTGTCATTGATGCTTTCCACATTAGAAGCTGGAGTGCCCTCTAGGAGACAACGAAGGATCTCTGTCTTCGACAGAGAAACTCCTGAACCAGCCTGTCAAAATCAAGGACAGAGAAATCATAAATAACGGATCTTCAAAGATACAGAAACCTATTACTTGGTGACATACCCATAAAAAAGTACTACTTGGACATGCAGTAAACAGGTCTACAGCAAAAGAACAAAAAATGGAGATGACTAGGTTTATACAAGTTCACTCATAAGCCTCATTTCCTGCTCTTTGATGCACCAACATCCACAGGAATCCCCAGCAGGCTCTACCAGTTACCCTTTGACTTCAACTAACCTCAGGGTAAAACAAACCATTTCTACAAGCCAACTGTGATCTCATGCCCCAACTATCGAGAACTAGACAAACCTAACATCTAATCACAATCCTATAAACGATGTGCATCCCCAAGTCCATGAAATATTACCTCAAATAGATGGATAGAAGCATCCTCGAATCAGTTAATGTGTTTATGCTAACCCAACAGTACAACAATCAATGCCACAACATCCATTTCACCAAATTTAATAATTAATATCACTTCATGTAGCTGATAAGGTCAGACTCCTGAGATATAGTGACTCTGCCAATTACTCTCAGAGTCTCAGTAGTCCAACACGATATAAGCAACCCAAAATATAGATAAACTTCTTGAGAAGTTTAATATCGCAAAATATTGAGAAGACTCTTCAAAAAGCAACTTCGTTACTTTGAGTGAAAAAAGAGAGTATAATTTTGCAAGCACTATATGTCAACAAAGCGACTACAAACTAAAATGACTTACTTCGTAGTATAACTCAATAGCATCACGAGTGTAATTGTGTTCCTGATCCCATGACAAAGGTGGGCAGCTATCTGAGAACATGTTTGAAAGTTCAGGAAACAACAAAATGCACATCTATCCAAAAGCATGGCATGCTGCCTAGAAAACTCACAGACCATTCGGCTTAAAAATATAATAGAACACTTTAAAAGAAGGATATCATGTCGAGATGAGCTGACAACATGTCGGTCTCACAGAAATCCTCAATGAAGTCACTGGACATAACCTCTGCATACAGCAGAAGAACTGGCCAATGAAGCATGTTATTCTTGTCTAGTACAGGCTTTCGTAATCCGGTAAGTTCTCGATACATTGCCTGCCCAAGCTTCATGCCTCGACTTTCAATTGAGGAAACAAGGTCCTGCATTGTTCCAACAAACAAACAAAGACGAGATCAATAATCACAAAACAAGCATAATCGCAACATCCCCATTACTCTAATAATTATTATAATCACACCTTAGCCTCTGCAATAGCCTTGGAAACTTGAGCCTCACGCTGCTCATGTTCCATCTTCTTCGATTCAATCTGCCTCAACAGCTTCTTCAGCTCCTCGTTACCCGGGTCATGTTTAAGCCCGTTTTCGCAATGTGATGTTGATTCAGACATCAAGTTCAACGAAAAAGACGCTTTCGCAGCTCGGTACAAAGCCTAACAATCAAAACCCACATTTCTTAAACCAAACAGACTAAAATTTCAAACAAAACCCCAGCTCAGAACTACACAAAAAAGACTAGAAATTCAAACAAACCCAGCTCAGAACAACAACGACAACAACCACCACGTGGCGAAAACGGTGCACCTTGAGATTAGTGGGGCAGAGCTTGATTGCTTCCTCGGCATCAGTAAGAGCGCGCCTGTAGTTACCGAGCAAGAGATTGACATGGGCTCGATTCGAAAAGAGAATTGAGGTGTCGGAATCGCTCAAAGCTTGCTGATTGATTGCCCTCGTGTAGCAATCTACGGCTTCAGAGAAATGCTTTTTACCCTTTTTCACACACTCGTTTCCCTTTTCCTGCCAAACCCAGAATATTAAGAAAAAATTCCATATGGTCCTATTGTGTACTTCTATATAGATATGTATATATACATATATATATCTATATCTATATATATATAGAGAGAGAGAGAGAGAGAGAGAGTGATGGACCTTGAGTTCAATGGCAGCGCTTTCTTTGAGGGCTTCGATGGCGTCAAGGTCGGCCTTTTCGCTTTCGGTTTGGGGTTGGGACCCCTTTTCCATCAGCAGCGCCATTTCTTACTTCAAATTCGCCTCTTTGCTATCTTTTGTTGTTCTTCTGCTAATTGCAACTAGAGAGAGAGAGGAGAGAGAAGCAGTGTTCTTCAGTCTACCGTCTGCAGAGTACTCATCTGCAACAGGAAGCACATTATGGTTGGTGATGGGCTTGCTGGGCTGAGTTTTTTAAGTTTTCTTCCAAACAGGCCTTCAATTCTTGGATAATACTTTCCTTCAACGGACTATGCTTCATGTGTCTATCTTTTTCTTCGCATTACATTACAAAGTTCTTCGATGTAGAATGAATATTGCAAGATATCCTTGTAGATTGATCGGTATTTCACATTGCGTTACAAGTTCTTCGATGTAGGATGAATAGAGCGAGATCTCCTTGTAGATCGATCGAAACTTGTGTGCCGGGTTGCATTGTCCCGATCGACCAACACTCCTTTTGAAGGTCTTTGGTGGTTCTGTAGGCTTTGTTTTTCCGAACCATCTTGGTGTGTTTACGCGTGGCCTAATGGCCCGTTTAAAGTTGTTTTATTGACGAAAAAACACTTCAAATACTCCTAAAGAAGCACTAGCAAGCGCTTCTCCACAAAGTACTTCCAACATTTTGATTGTCAGAAAACAGTATTACGTATTTCCATAAACAAACCCTAGCAACCACTTTTTATTAGAACAAAGAAACATGTCATTTTCAATTTTCTTTGGGAACCCAAAAGGGCAGAAAAGAAAAATAAATAAAAAATAAAAAAAGAGAGTAGGCAGGAATGAAGTACCCCATAATTTAAAGCATATGGGAAAGCCAGCTATACTGATGCATCTCCAAGCTAGGGATACCTCGTACACTACCTCTCAAACACCTATACACTAGTAACACTTGCAAGGCTCCCCACAACCAGCCTTATTTTGCCGAATCACACGCGTGTCAAAACAGATTTGTTTCGTTTCAAAAGCCTACGTACATAAGCTTCCCGCTTTTAGGGAAGGATTAACAGTAACAGTCGACTAAACCTGCGCGAGATCATTCCAGTGGGATTCAAAATCAAACATGAGCGAGTCTATAAAACTGGGTTCAGGAGACATGATATTCAGATGAGATGCCATCGGATCATTTGATTCTGCCGGACCAGACTGGGTTTCCATAAGCCAGCTTTCAAATTCTTCATCCAAACCATTGAAATTAGCAACTTCGTTAGACCGCTCATTGACAGCACCTAGCCCATATACAGGCTCCGTGCTTTGAATTTCAGAAATATCAATGGGAGGCTGTTGCTCCATAGGAGATGGCTGCTGAAACTGAGGTTGCTGAAGCGGAGGCTGTTGCTGAAGCGGAAGCTGTTGCTGAGGCGGAGGATGCTGAATTGGAGGCAGCTGAAATGGAGGCTGCTGAATGTTTGGACTGGAATTGTTTACCCAATCAGAATTCGTAAAATCCAAATCTGTGACACTCACACCTAAATTACCTTGCAGACTGACTTTCTGGCTAGAATTCTGACTCTGATTCCCATACTGATATACAACTTGACCGGAATCCGGACTTGGAATCCCGTACTCACAAAAAATTTCGCTATCATTTTGACTTTGATTCCCTTGCTGTTGAAAAGTTTGGCTATAAATTGATTGGGGAATGGCCTGACTATATATTTGGGGTTGGGAGGGCACTGTATTTCCAACGGAAGTGGTCACGGGCTGGGAGGCGCTCTGATGCACACTAGAATGAACACCCTGCAACCTCAAGGGGTTTCTGTCATTTGATGTTGCCATGGGAGTGGAAGTTCTGCCGTATACTGGAGTGGTACAACTACTGTTATTTGACGAAACAAATGTGGTTCGGTTCATTGGCAAGGAAACCCCAAGAGCTCCTACTCTTTTGAACGTCGAATGAGAAGAGACGGGGCCTAAATGACCAATATTTAGACCTCGGTTCCTCCCAACAACATTAGAGCGTGCACCAAGCAACTGCTTAGAAACTGAACATGGTTGGACTTGGTTCTTAGGGAACAGATATTCTGATTGGTGGCTTCTGTTACTAGGCATGGTACGACCAGCTGAGGTGCAATGGTGAATTGTAGCTGGCCTAGAGACCTGATTCTGTGATATAGAGTTAGGTGCCAACTGAATAATATTGTGTGGTGGAACTGGACTGTGTTTAGTCAGTGCCAGATTGTTTGAAGCTGGTAATGGTGCAATTTTCGGTGTCTTGAATTTTTTTCTCAGTATTCTCCATGTCTCTTCTTTATCCGTGGCATCACAATGATTAAAGTTGGAGCCTCCAGTGCCCCAATGTACACACGGTGCCAGCGAGTCACAGACATAACAGTGACACTGCATTTTAGAAGGGGAAAAAAAAAGACATCACAGTGATATATTGTCAAACTCAGCCAATAAAATAGTATTTGATAGAAATTCTATAAGCAACAGCTTGTAAGAGTCAACTCACGAGATCACAGTGGTTCTCATGCCGGGTAGTTTTGAAAGGGAATTTGGCACAAAGATGTCGTGGATGAGGGTAGTCTCTACATGCTACCTGCAACCAAAGAAATAAGGTCAATTAAAGTGGGAAAAGCAAAAGGTGCGTCCATTATCCAACTAATACAAAAATTAAGGGGTTAGACAATGTATGGTGCTATGGTCCTATATGTTGTACTTTTATGCGCAAACGGAAGCGAATTATAATAAAGTACCAAATATCAATGTCGTAGGCGAAAGCTAAAACAAACAATCTCAAACTAACACAAGTGATTTACGTGGTTCGACGTAAAGCCTAAGTCTACGGGCAAAGCACTGCGAGGAATTTCACTAAACAAACGGAGATTACAAAAGAGTGTTTAAACTCTCACAATCCAAATCCCACAAATTACAAACCCTAAACCAAACGAGTAGAGAACCCAAAACTAATGGAGAAGATTCTCCCAAATTGTTGTCTTACTCACAAATTGACTCTCACCAAATTGCCACACAAAAGAGCCACACAAAATACACTAATCCTAAGGTCCTATTTATAGTGCATAGGACTTAGGTTACAATAAGAATCCTAATAGGAAGTGAATCCAAATTCTAATCAAATAGGTAATTAACAAAACCTCTCCACCAAGGAAACCAATTAAGAAGTCAAAATCCAAACCCAAATAGGACACCAAAACCAAATAGGTAACACAAACCTAATTTTGAGCCTAAAACCCAACACTGTATTATGAAAAACAAGTTTAACATAAGAAAATAACAACAGCCTGAGAAAGATGAAGTGGCCAAGCGAGCAAACAACACCAAAAATTCAAAGGGAACTTCTTCAAACCCATTGAACTTCAATATCAAGGTCACCAAAAAGCAAGAAACAGGTTTTCACTTTTACTGTAAAACAAGGATATCAAGATAACTATGTCTGAAAAACAATATCATCCAGAAAGACCAAAGTTCATGCTCGCAGACAACGGGGCAAAATTTGAAATATGTGTAAATCATTCCGATGCATCCACAATCAATTCTCCCTTACTAGAAAGTTAGTCGCGAAAAGTAGAAAAACAAGTCTTGGATTGTTCCTCTTTCATATGACAACAATATCATTAGCCTAACCCAAAACTTAATGCCACAACTAATCAGTTTGCTACGTTTTCATGACAACCAAACAGAGTTAAGCACAAGTCGAAAAATTATTAAGATGCAATAACCGCAACCCTTCAATTGAAATTAAACTTCTTTTAATCCTCTAATCAAATCAACAATAAAAAACTTCCAAAGCATTTAGTTATCTTTCTCTAACTTCCAATTCAGAGTAAACTAAACCAACCAAACAATGCAAATCGTACTTAAACCTAAATCAGGTCGAATTTATACCTGCCCCGTTTCCCCAACCACAAGCAACTCGTCGGAGCCGCTACCCGAATCCTCCACCACCGAAACCGGCTTATCCGGGTCGCCGTCCAAGACCACACAGTCATCGTCATCATCCGCCACCGTCCGTTTCAAAGACTTTTGCCTAGGCTTTGAGTTGACCTCACTAATCACCACAATGTCATCGGAATCATCGTCGTTGGTTACCTTGTCGACGGATTCCAGAAGCTCCGATACCCAATCAAAGTTGTCCTCCTCATCCAGGTCGTTCCGCCCCAGTTCGTCGTCGGAGCTTATGTAGATTGGACCCAAATTCATCGCTGATTGAAGTTCACGGACTAGGGTTTGAAGAAATGCTCGAACTTTTGATTGAACTGGAGAATTCGAGGCATGGGTTGTGAAGAAAGAAACGAAAGAATCAAACGGGAAGCCAATGCTCGAACCAAATGAAAATGGGCAAGCCTCGGATTTCCGGGAAAATTTCCGGACTTTCCCGGGAAAATTTATGTAAAGGGAAAGTTGAAAGATTGAGGAAGGGCATTTAGGGTTTTGAACTGAGAGAGAGAGAGAGAGATAAAAATATTAGGGTTTGAAATGGATCGTCGATTTTGGCGCAGAGAGAGAGAGAGAGAGAGAGAGAGAGGGAGAGGAGGAGTGAGGAAGTGACTCAACTACTCAAAGTCGTTTTACCTAAACCGACGACGAATGTTAGGGATATTGACGGAATTTTCAGTTTTCTGAAGGGCGTGTTTTGGAACTAGGAAGTACATAATTTTGTTTCGCCCACCTTACGACTAAGAATGGATTGTCGTTCATGCCATTGGGTCATGCAGGCCTTGTGGTCGTGGGTTGAGTAGACGATCGGTGGGGTAAGGTAGATTTTGGGTTGGGCTACATCAAGAATTTGTTGAGAGTTTCAATCTCACGTTGCGGAGTGAAATCGATATTTTATACGCTTATAAGGAGTTGCTATTTACAAGTTAATATACTATGAATTGATTTTATGATAAAACCTCAACTTCTCTCATAGTATCAAAGTAAATTCGGCATTATACTCCAAATCATCCGATTTGTTTTGAGACTTGAGATCAACCCCTTCAAAATATGTAGGTGTATGATGGAGTTCTACGTGTGCTGCATCACCAATTGTCGCTAATTTGTGAGTTAGAGTGAATAGTTTTTCTTCGTGACTACTTCATCTTCTACATTTAACTTGGACAGTCGTTAAAAATGATCCTATTAGAAACAATTCTCTCAAACAAACGCAACCTTAATTTATGATTTATGTGGCCTTTAGTCTGCTACTTCATGTGATACTTTTTCAAACCAAAGAAAGGAATTAACAACTAGCCATGTGGTCCTAGTATCATAAAATTGTCTTAAGACATATGGATGTATGGGAGCAAATCTGTAACACCATTTCATTAATAATTTTTTACATAAATTTTTGTGGGACGTACTCCGTAATGTACTTTAATGATCCGAACTATTTATATTTTAGAACATTATTCATAGATCATCCTTGCAAAAAATTAGACAAATCTAAAACTATTAAGACATTCACTTGCAGTGTTCTACAAAGAAATCATAAACCCTTAATCCAACGGTTGTATGGTTTCAAATTTGAGTGATTTTTTTTGTAGACATGATGTTTGAGAAAAGATCTAAAAGATAGACGGTTCGAATCTTTGAAATACATCACGGATCCGTTCCCATAGTTATATACACACATATACATAGCAAATTAGCAATGTTGAATGTGAATTGATTGGTCCATATAGCATCATATACCATGTAGTACATTGCTATTTATATATTGCAATGTTGGAGGTGGATTGATGTGTAAGTGAAAGCAAGCAGACCATCCGACATATATACTTGTTAGGTGGGTTTTGATGAACTCTATTCGTTTCGAATACCAACATTCATCATCTATTCAATTTTTCACTAGTTATTGATAATTTTTAGATGCGTACTAGTATTTAAACCCATGCGATGCTGCAAGGTGTAAAACTCTGTTAAATATGTTAAATATATTAAAATCTATTTACATTCATATTAGAATCTAAAAATGATTCAAAGTGTATTTGGAGATCACGAAATATAAATGTCTTGAACAAATGTAGAAAATCTTAAATGCATTTAGACACACATACCATTTGAACATAAGGGTCAGGGTTCTTGGTATGCTACAACCAAAATAATGTAAAGTAGCTAGGTACAAATATCATCCATATTTTTCCATCTACATTATGAGCTGCTTATCATCCAAAATACAATAGATTGGTTGACCAATCAACTTTTCAAAAATTGAACAGAGTTCGAAAGTATGTGATCTCACATCTCTGGTTGCTCATCCCTATACATGCAGCAAAATAGCTATACAACTCCATAATCGCAAGTCCTCACATCATCTTTCATTGCATCACTGAAAAGCAAAGCGATTCAAAAATGTATTTGCCCTAAAGTTTAGGGTATTTACCATATGTTTCCTTCAATCAATTGAAGAAATATGACATTTTAGTAGATGGGGTTTGTTCAAAAGAATAAAAACTCTTCCTCAGTTTTTCAAATTAGACACTAAATTCTTCAAGAAGCATAATAAGATAGTATCCTCTTATATATTGATTTTTTTATTGATTACGTAATACTTATACATTGACTATTTATGATTCAATGTTTAGTTCTCCACAATACATAGTTAATATATGGTAATTACATAGAGATCAATGAACCATCAATATGAGAGAATTATGCACAAAGATATATATATCAATTGCGAAAGCATGCTGAGCATAATTTTTGTTGTGCATTTCAGTTAACATATAAATATTTCAGTTTAAATTCACATCATCTATGTACACTTCAGTTCACTACACAATTTGCCAATCTCAATTTAGTTCACATATATTAAATTAGTTCACATTCATATACACATTACATGCCACGCACATTTGACGTTCAGTTAATATTCACATAAGTCACATTCACACATAAAATATATAATTACCTCAGGCAAGCAGTTCACCCTCCACATAATATGCCCCTAATTCTTCTGCTTATCTTTTACAAATATTGCAGCGATTCTAAGAAGAAACATACCTAACAAGATGTAATAACTATCAAACTCATAGAAATATAAACCCACATTCCACTACGTTGCCAGTAAACTAAATACTCAAAAATTATTTTTGACATTGCATCATAAACCCCTTATAAACCAGAAAAGCAAATCATATTCCAATTGCAGGAGAATAAAAATAAAAGAAAATCAAAATGTAAGACTAATAATAACAGGTTAAAGGATGTGAGTCATCATATACCGTCATTACAAAATAATATAGAAATCAATATATTCTTCAAGAATGGAAAGAAAGAAAGAAAAAAAAAAAATAACCATCATTAATGTTAACTGCAGCTCATTAGGAACATATCCTGCATCAACGGCAGCACGGGTAGCCCAACTAAGTACAAGAGAAGAAAGAAATGTCAGATTTATGTTATCCATACTGCAAAAAAAAAAAAAAAAAAAGAAAAGAAAGGTAAATTACATTTTATCCTCTCAAGTTTGAGGTTGATTTCAATTCTTTACAACATCTTTAAAACATTTCGGTTTCATACATTTACTTATCATTTTATTTCAATTTCATACATTTGTTAAAAAATCCGTTAAGTGATGACATGACAAATATGGAATCCCCATTTAAGATGACATGGCTGTCACATTTGTGCCACGTGGCTAAATACTTAATAAAATTTTTAAAATATTAAAATAATTAACTAAAGGAAAAAGAAAAAGAAAAAAGCCCAGAAATCGTCTTCATCTTCCCTACCCAAGCACCACCCCTTCTCCTATCCCCATCACCCAGCCATTCCCCCATTAAATCTGAACTCATTCTCAAATCCAAAAAAAACCAAAAACCTTCTTCCCCGTCAAAACTCCAACTCTCCCTAACCTTTGTCGCCGTCTGGTTTTCCAGCAATTTGACCTTCTCCTTCGACCATCTTTATCCACCGCACCTACTCATCCCTCCCTTTTCGTCAACGTTGCATGCCTCAAACAAGCTCAGCTGGCGCGGCGTTGCAGATGACTCTCCTGCTCTTCACAGCTCGTCTTACCTTCTGGGTTTAAGACTCCAATATCTCCATTTCCTCTTCGATTGCTTTTGAGGTTATTAAACGGTTAAACGATCCGAAATTAGGGTTAAAATTCTTTGAGCTCAATAGGGTTAATTTGAGTAGTGTATGGACTTACAATTCTCTTTTGAGGTCTCTGTGTCAAATAGGGCTTTAAGATTTGCTAATTTTGATTTGCGGGTTCTGGAAGAGTGCATAAATTTATGGGGGTTTGGAGGGAGAAGGAAGAAGGAGGAAAAGGAAGAGCGATAATGTAGCGGATTTGGATCCTTGCAAAAGCAAGAGCCATGGTGGAGAAGGAGAGGAGCTCTGAAACTCAAGGGTCCATCTGAGCCTGGTTGAGGCTGTACGATGTCGACGGGAAGGAAGGAATGGGTGGGGAAGACGATTTCTTGGTTTTTTTTTATTGCTTTTATTTAGTCAATTATTTTAATATTTTAAATTTTTTATTAAGTGTTTAGCCACGTCATCTCAAATGGGGACCCCGTATTTGCCATGTCATCAACGGTTTACTTAACGGATTTTCTAACGGATGTATGAAATTGAAATAAAATGATAAGTAAATGTATGAAACTGAAATGTTTTAAAGATGTTGTAAGGAATTGAAATCGACCCCAAACCTGAGGGGGTAAAATGCAATTTACCCAAAAAACAATGATTGAATTATATTGAATCTGACCAATTTTTGAATAAAACTAAACGAAAAAAAAGTAATCACAATTAAGTTAACCTCATCTTCTCATATGGAGTAAATCTTGTCCGCTGTTTTGCTTATGCGTACAACGTACTGTTTACTGTTTAGACACAAAAAGAACATATTTAAAATTCTCAACACCATTACAAAAACTATATGCACAATATTATTTATAGATAAAGGATAAATATTTACCAACAGAACAATTGACACACCCCGACCGAGATAGAGGCATGCTGGCCGTCACGTGAGGTGACGTAGCCATGTGCACAGTGCGGAAGCATTAAAATAAGTAGAAATATGAATAAATAAAAATCGAATTCAGGAAGTGTTAACACATAATCAGAGCACGAAGTCTGGGTGCAGTCGAACATAAAGAGTATTTATACAAAACACCCCAAAGGGGGCCCTACATGAGTGAAGGTCTGTCAGAATAACTGCTGCTGCCTTAGGTGCCACCAACAACGCTAGCTAATACCTGGAGGGGCGCAAAACAAAAGCGTGAGTGGGCAAAAGCAAAGCTTTTGAAATTCATTTCATAAACAACATTTCTATCCCTTCGCCGTAAAACCTGTATACTTCCCAGAAAATAATATATAAACATATACCAAAACTCAACTGAAATCCTCAACAAGATATGCACAATTCATGAATATGCCAAAATATGCCATGCCGTAATAATCAACTCATCAGGTAAGTAAATCAGATGAAATAAACTCATCATAGATAATAACATGTCCACCGTGTGATCAGCACGGCTGGAACTATAGCTCATAATCAATCTCAACATATCTCATCATAATATATATCCTGCACACGAGTCGAACCCACTCAAGGTGGTCTATACGACAAGACTGGGTGTAATATAGTACGCTCTAGTGCTACAATCACGTAAAGACTGTGCGAATGATCGCGGGTCACCTACGAGTCGAACCCACTGAAAGTGGTCTATACGACAGGACTGTGCACCTAACTTGGATCCAAGATGAGCGTATGGTGCGGGAGGTGAACATCACGTGAAAGACTAGCCCCTAACTCTGGGCGGGAGCACTAACACCGGGGTGCAGGTTTATGAGCTTTCGATGCATCTCAACTATCTCATCATAACTCAACTTCTATTTAAACACACAGAGTCTTACCTGAACTTACCTGAGCGTCCTCAGCACCAACAATCATGCGCATACATCTCATAATGCAATAACATCTCATAATGCATAATCGAGATATAAAAATATGTGATGGCATGGCATTTCGTTTTAAAAGCATTTAAAATGCACTTTCTGGCATAGCCCCCGTGCCTAGCCTGGCTACGCTCGTCCTCCGGATAGGTCTCGCCTATGTGAGAAACAACTATAAATACGTTATTTTAAAGCACAAAAACGAAACTAGGTGATAACTTCGCATACAATGCTCAAATGAGCTGTGTGAATATACCAACGTGACCTACATCACCTCAGGATCATCCCCATATTTTTAGAAAAAATTTCTGAAGCCTCACGCGCCGGCGAGTGCACGGCCAGACGCGCCCCCACGCGCGGCCAACCCTCACGGAACCCTAACTGCCGTTAGGAATATTCCGTTAAAAGCTAACGGAATCCGTCTAAATTAACTAATGGCGTGAGAATATTCCGTCAGACTTGACGGAATATTCCTTCATCTCCTACCTCCAGCTCCGGCGACCGTCGCTGTCGCCGGAAAACTGGGAAATTTTCTTTTCTCTTATTCTCTCTCGTTTCTTAACCAAATCTCATGAAACTTGAACCAAATGAAAGCTGGAGATGAGAGGAATCACGTTATACCTCTTTCACGCCTCGAATCACGTGAAATCACGTCAGACCAAGCTTGAAACTCCGATGACCTCTGCAAAACGTCGAAACTGGGCTTCCCGTGGACCAAATCTCACCAACGATGCACTCCGAGCATCGTGGGGACCTCCTTAAGTCCACTATGGTTCTAGAATTCAATAAAAATCAACCTATAAAAACTTGGTGAATAGTAGCCAAATCGGAAATCAATTTCTTTGGGTGTTTCTGACGTCCAAAATCATTCCAAACTCAACCAATGCACATAAGAGGAAGAAATAGTACCTTTAAGAGTCTTAAAATAGCTCGAATCTTCCAAAATCTGGTGTGGTGTACTGTACACCCACGGGTTGCTTGAGTCCTAGGGTTTTCGAAGGTTTCCCAGTTCGAAACTAGTATGACTCAACTCGTAAGAGTACGAGGAGTGTAATGGCACCCTTCTTCACCTCGATCTGTAAGGTTTGTGAGGGTTTTGATGATGGTCCGTACAAGGAGAGAAAGAGAGAGAGTGAGAGTCCGAGAGTATGGGAGAGAGAGAGAGAGCACGGGGGAGAGAGAGTTCCAAAGGTGTGTGTGGTCCTCAAACATCCAACACACTACACTTACTCTTGATTCTAGTTAATGGTAACTAGGGTTACTACAACCCTAACTAAACTTTACAAAATAAACTCCCACTAAAATGGAAACACTACTAGTGGTTCCCACCACTAGTTAGGAAGTAATATCAATAGTCCAAACTTCCATATTTTTGGGCCTCTAACTTAGCCCAAACAATGATCCAAATCCAATGCTTGAGGGCAATTTTGTACTTTCACACTTCGACAAAATGACAAATATGTAGGAATTTAGGACGGGTTGTCACAATCTACCCCCCTTATAGAATTGTTTCCCCGAAATTTCAAACACAACCAAACCAGTGCTAAAACTACAAAACAATAATGAGCAAAATCACTAGTAACCATAAAACAAACGTGGGTACAAATCTCTCATCCGATCCTTAATCTCCCACGTTGCTTCTTCCATTGAGTGGTTCCTCCACAAAATCTTTACCATTCTAATTGTCTTGTTTCTCAACTCTTTGTCTTTCCAATCTAGTATCGTCACTGGTTCTTCCTCGTAGGATAAGTCTGGATTAATCTCAAGCTGCTGAGGGGGTATCACGTGTGAAGGATCTGAAACATAATGGCGAAGCATAGAGACATGAAACACATTATGTACTCTAGCTAACTCCGGAGGCAACTCAAGCCTATAAGCAACCTCACTAACTCGCTCGATAACCTGGTAAGGTCCGATGTACCTAGGGCTTAGCTTACCCTTCTTCCCGAACCTTACAACTCCTTTCCAAGGTGATAACTTCAAGAATACCCAATCACCTACATCATACACCTTGTCAGTGGCATGTATTTCCGCAAGGCTCTTCTGTCGATCCTGGGCCGCTTTCATATTAGCTTTAATCACCTGAACATTCTGAGTAGTCTCCTCTACTATCTCAGGGCCCACTAATGGTTTTTCACCAACTTCTGACCAACACAAGGGTGTACGGCAAGCCTTACCATAAAGTGCCTCAAATGGTGCTATCCCGATGCTAGAATGGTAGCTGTTATTATAGGCAAACTCCATCAAATCCAACTTAGCATGCCAATTATCACCAAACTGAAGTACCGAAGCTCTCAACATATCCTCTAAAGTCTGAATGGTTTTCTCTGACTGACCATCTGTTTGAGGATGATAAGATGTGCTGTAACATAGCTCTGCACCAAAAGCTTCCTGAAATGCTCTCCAAAACTTGGAAGTAAATCTAGGATCCCGATCCGAGATTATACTCACTGGCGTACCGTGGTGCTTCACAATCTTGCTTATAAACAACTCAGCTAGCTTACTCAAAGAATACTTCTCCCTCACTGGAATAAAGTGTGCTGATTTAGTAAGCCAATCAACAATCACCCAAATACCATCATACCCGTTCCATGTACGAGGTAGCTTGTACACAAAGTCCATAGTGATATTTTCCCATTTCCACTATGGAACGGGAAGTGGTTGCATCAACCCAAACGACTTATTTCTTTCGGCTTTTACCTGTTGACAAATGGCACATCTACTGACGTATTCTGCAATTTCTCTCTTCATGCCTGGCCAATAGTAGAATGGTCTAATGGTATGATACATCTTTGTACCTTCTGGATGCATAGCATATGCCGAAATGTATGCCTCATCTAGGATCTCTTTCTTTAACTCTGCATTATTTGGCACATACATTCTACCCTCTTGCATCAACATACCATCAGATTCTTGAATTCTTAAATCTTTCTTTTTCCCTTTACTTCTGGCCTGAATTAGTTCTTGAACTTCCTCATCTTCCATCTGAGCAGCTAAGATACGGTCAATTAAAATAGGCCTAACCTGAAAGTTTGCAAGTATGGCTTCCTTTCTATCTTCCATTTGCAATTTCACTCCTGTAGCCCTTAAATCACCAAGAAGAGGAACTCTGCTAGCATACAAGGCATTAACTCGAGCTTGAGTTTTTCTGCTAAGTGCATCTGCAACTACATTTGCACGACCTGGGTGATAATCAATCGTGCAGTCGTAGTCACTCAACAATTCTATCCATCTTCGCTGACGAAGATTAAGATCTTTCTGTGTGAAAATGTACTGAGGCTCTTATGGTCTGTAAAAATCTTACACTTATCTCCATAGAGATAATGTCTCCAGATCTTCAAAGCGAAGATGATAGCAGCTAACTCTAAATCATGTGTAGGATAGTTCATCTCATGCGATTTCAATTGCCTCGACGCATAAGCAATTACCCTACCATGTTGCATCAAAACACAACCCAAACCATTCAGAGAAGCATCACTGTAGATCTCGAAATTACCACTGTCATCTGGAAGTGTCAAAACTGGAGCATGAGTGAGGCAATACTTCAGTTGCTGGAAACTTTGCTCACAATTCTCATCCCACTCAAACTTAACGTTCTTCCTTGTTAGCCTCGTCAGTGGCAATGCTAAGATCGAGAAATCCTGAACAAACCGTCTGTAGTAACCTGCTAAGCCAAGAAAACTCCGTAGCTCTGTGACGGTTCTTGGTTGCTCCCAATTTTCCACCGCTGCTATCTTTTGAGAATCTACCTGAATGCCCTGAGCTGAAATGACATGACCTAAGAATGCCACTTCTTTTAGCCAAAATTGGAATTTACTGAACTTAGCATAAAGGCGATGCTCTCTCAACTTCCTTAACACTAGAGTGAGATGTCGTCCATGCTCTTCTTTTGATTTAGAATACACCAGAATGTCATCAATAAAAACAATGACAAACCTATCCAAATACTGCTGAAATACCTTATTCATCAAACCCATGAAAGCTGCCGGTGCATTCGTTAATCCGAATGGCATCACAAGGTACTCATAATGTCCATAACGAGTCCTAAAAGCCATTTTAGGAACATCATCACTCCTGATCTTCAGCTGATAATACCCCGACCTCAAATCAATCTTCGAGAACACCCGAGCACCTCGAAGTTGATCAAAAAGATCATCTATGCGCGGCAATGGATAACGGTTTTTAATCGTTACCCAATTCAATTGCCTGTAGTCAATGCATAGTCTCAAAGTTCCATCTTTCTTTCGAACAAACAGAACTGGGGCTCCCCACGGTGAAACACTAGGTTGAATGAAACCTTTTTCAACCAATTCCTAAAGCTGAATCTTTAACTCTCTCAACTCAGCAGGTGTCATTCTATATGGAGTCAAAGAAATAGGGTCCGTATATGGCAACAAATTGATAGTGAACTCCACATCTCTATCCGGCGGTAACCCAGGAAAATCATCAGGAAAGACATCCGAGAAATGCCTAACCACTCGAACTTCCTCCACACTACTAGGAGTAGCATCGTTTAGCACCACGTGAGCTAAGTACCCCTGGCATCCTTTATTCAACAATTGCTTTGCCCTCAAGGCAGAAATGACACCATGCCTTACACCACTACGTTGTCCTACGAAAACTCCAGATAAACCTGAGCGACGGAAAGTCACCGTCTTCTCACGACAGTGAATGTCAGCAATATTATAATGTAACCAATCTGCTCCCAAAATTACATCAAAGTCCACAAGATCCATTGGGAGAAGATTAGCTGGCATTACTACTTCCTCAACCAATACTGGACAACCTGGGTACACGTAATCAACAGAGCACTTTTCCCCTCTAGGCATAGAAAACTCTAACTCATAACCCAGAGGTGTAGATTGAGGTTGAGTCAATTGAGCAAATGTATGAGAAATAACAGAATGGGTAGCTCCACAGTCAATCAAAACTCTAGCAAAATAACCAAGGACGTTTAACGTACCCATTATTAAGTCTGGATGGCTCTGAGCATCCTGCAAAGTGATATTATTAATACGCCCTTGGGTCTGCTGCCGGCCTCCTCTACCTCGATTAGCATGAACACCTCTGCCATGCATATTACGGCCCTGACCTGCCTGGTTGTGCTGTCATGAAGATCCAGCACTGCTAGCAGCAACATCAACCTGCTGAGGTTGTTCTCCTGACTGCCACTGAGAACCACCCGCTGAAAACTGTCCCAAACCACTCGGCTGATATGGCATGTAACCTCCTGAGTCCTGCCCATAACTTCCCTGCTGGTAAGGATCCTGGGGATACTGGTACTGCCCTGAAGGATAAGGGACGGGATCTCCCTGATAGTGATATGCATTGCCACGACCTGCCGGGACGTAACCACTGGGTCCTGAATACTGCTGAGTCGGCACCGGTGGTGGCAAAAAAAACTGCTGTAGTGGTTGTGGCTGCTGGAGTCTCTGCGGGCAATACTTAGACAGATGCCCTGTCTGTCCACATGTGTAACATCCGCTACTGCCTCTACGACATTCTCCAAAATGTCGGTTGTTGCACCTACGGCACAACGGTGCACCTGTACCAGCTGACTCTCTAGGCCTCTAAAGGCGGGGTCTTCCAGTGGGTCTACCTCCTCTCCTCTGTCATGTGGCACTGAAACCCCTACTGGAAGAGCTAGAACTGTTTCCGCTCTTCTTGAAGTTCTGTGTCTGTCGAGGCCCTTGCGACAACGGGCCCTTGCCCTTATCATGTCTCAACTGATTACTGCCCCTAGCTTCCTCCTCTTCGCTATCACTAGGCATGTTTTCAAAGTCTTCTATCCTCAACATGCTCTCATAAAACTCCTGGTAGGTCTCACATGGCAGAATAGTCGCCAACGTGCGCCACTTCTTTTTAGCACCCAACTTGAAGCGGCGAAGCATCTCAGCTGGATTAGCAGCAGTCTCTGCATCATATCTGGACAAGTCTGTAAAATTCCTGTAATACTCAATAGCAGTCATCTTCTTCTGCTTAAGATTAGTAAACTTCTGCTTCTTCTGATCCAGATATGCCGGAGGAATGAATCTCTTATAAAATGACCGCTTAAAATTCTCCCAATTATTCTTCTCTTCCTGTGACCACTTATCAGTTTCTTGTTTCCACCAAGCAGCATGCTCTCTATGAAAAAACCAAGAAACAGTCTCAACCCATCTGTCAGCAGCAAGGCTGCCCTGACTCTGCATAACCTGAAAGGTTTTCTCTGCATGTTCGAACCAACGTTCGCAACCATCATGTCCCTCGTTACCATAGAAAACAGGTAACTTCAGATTATATACTGTCTCAAATGGAGTCCTCTGAGGAGGGCGAATTACAGACTGTAAAGCATTAGCTATAGCCTTCCCTAACTAAGAAATATCGGGGAAACTAGGCTCAGAAGAAGGACGTGGATCCTTGCGAGGCGGCACAATTCTGACAGAAGACATCACAAAGATTAGATTACTCACAAAATATGTAAGACTGCGAAACCTAGGCTTTGATACCAAACTGACACACCCCGACCAAGATTGAGGCATGCTGGCCGTCACGTGAGGTGACGTAGCCATGTGTACAGTGCGGAAGCATTAAAATAAGTAGAAATACGAATAAATAAAAACCGAATTCAGGAAGTGTTAACACATAATCAGAGCACGAAGTCTAGGTGTAGTCGAAAATAAAGAGTATTTATACAAAACACCCCAAAGGGGGCCCTACATGAGTGAAGGTCTGTCAGAATAACTGTTGATGCCTTAGGTGCCACCAACAACGCTAGCTACTACCTGGAGGGGTGCAAAACAAAAACGTGAGTGGGCAAAAACAAAGCTTTTGAAATTCATTTCATAAACAACATTTCTATCCCCTCGCCGTAAAACCTGTATACTTTCCCAGAAAATAGTATATAAACATATACCAAAACTCAACTGAAATCCTCAACAAGATATGCACAATTCATGAATATGCCAAAATATGCCATGCCATAATAATCAACTCATCAGGTAAGTAAATCAGATGAAATAAACTCATCATAGATAATAACATGTCCACCGTGTGATCAGCACGGCTGGAACTATAGCTCACAATCAATCTCAACATATCTCATCATAATATATATCCTGCACACGAGTCGAACCCACTCAAGGTGGTCTATACGACAAGACTGGGTGTAATATAGTACGCTCTAGTGCTACAATCACGTGAAGACTGTGCGAATGATCGCGGGTCACCTAAAAGTCGAACCCACTGAAAGTGGTCTATACGACAGGACTGTGCACCTAACTTGGATCCAAGATGAGCGTATGGTGCGGGAGGTGAACATCACGTGAAAGACTAGCCCCTAACTCTGGGCGGGAACACTAACACCGGGGTGCAGGTTTATGAGTTTTCGATGCATCTCAACTATCTCATCATAACTCAACTTCTATTTAAACACACAGAGTCTTACCTGAACTTACCTGAGCGTCCTCAGCACCAACAATCATGTGCATACATCTCATAATGCATAATCGAGATATAAAAATATGTGATGGCATGGCATTTCATTTTAAAAGCATTTAAAATGCACTTTCGGGGAAAAACACATTGTCTATAGGTATATACGGAAAACAAAAGCCCACTCACTGGTATGTAGAAGGATCATAGCCCCCGTGCCTAGCCTGGCTACGCTCGTCCTCCGGATAGGTCTCGCCTATGTGAGAAACAACTATAAATACGTTATTTTAAAGCACATAAACGAAACTAGGTGATAACTTCTCATACAATGCTCAAATGAGGTGTGTGAATATACCAACATGACCTACACAACCTCAGGATCATCCCCATATTTTTAGAAAAAAATTCTGAGGCCTCACGCGCCCCCACGCGCGGCCAACCCTCACGGAACCCTAACTGCCGTTAGGAATATTCCGTTAAAAGCTAACGGAATCCGTCTAAATTAACTAACGGCGTGAGAATCTCCTACCTCCAGCTCCGGCGACCGTCGCTGTCGTCGGAAAACTGGGAAATTTTCTTTTCTCTTATTCTCTCTCGTTTCTTAACCAAATCTCATGAAACTTGAACCAAATGAAAGCTGGAGATGAGAGGAATCACGTTATACCTCTTTCACGCCTCAAATCACGTGAAATCACGTCGGACCAAGCTTGAAACTCCGGCGACCTCTGCAAAACGTCGAAACTGGGCTTTCCGTGGACCAAATCTCACCAACGATGCACTTCGAGCATCGTGGGGACCTCTTTAAGTCCGCTATGGTTGTAGAATTCAATAAAAATCAACCTATAAAAACTTGGTGAATAGTAGCCAAATCGGAAATCAATTTCTTTGGGTGTTTCCGACGTCCAAAATCATTCCAAACTCAACCAATGCACTTAAGAGGAAGAAATAGTACCTTTAAGAGTCTTAAAATAGCTCGAATCTTCCAAAATCTGGTGTGGTGTACTGTACACCCACGGGTTGCTTGAGTCCTAAGGTTTTCGAAGGTTTCCCAATTCGAAACTAGTATGACTCAACTCATAAGAGTACGAGGTGTGTAATGGCACCCTTCTTCACCTCGATCTGTAAGGTTTGTGAGGGTTTTGATGATGGTCCGTACAAGGAGAGAAGGAGAGAGAGTGAGAGTCCGAGAGTATGGGAGAGAGAGAGAGAGCACGGGAGAGAGAGAGTTCCAAAGGTGTGTGTGGTCCTCAAACATCCAACACACTACACTTACTCTTGATTCTAGTTAATGTTAACTAGGGTTACTACAACCCTAACTAAACTTTACAAAATAAACTCCCACTAAAATGGAAACACTACTAGTGGTTCCCACTAGTTAGGAAGTAATATCAATAGTCCAAACTCCCATATTTTTGGGCCTCTAACTTAGCCCAAACAGTGACCCGAATCCAATGCTTGAGGGCAATTTCGTACTTTCACACTTCGACAAAATGACAAATATGTACGAATTTAGGACGGGCTGTCACAACAATGGATTGTAATAATTATCTTCAACCAAGTAGGCATGAATCTTTACTTATTAAACAACACCAAATTTAAAAAATTAAGGAAATTCATACCAAAAACTTCAACTGTCACACATGTAGCTACAATTTTTTTTTTGTACATCGATATTTTTACATTAAGGAAATGGGGAGTTCGGTTAAGCCACACAATGGACAACCTAATTTGGTATCGAATTCGTCATCCACGAGATTCAAACCTAAGACCTCCCACTTTCAAGCGAAGAGGAATTCCACCAGACCATAGTACTAAGTGACATATAGTTATAAAATTTAAATAAAGTACTTTTTCATCTTCTTAATGATGTTTTCAGTCAATATACCATTTGTCCACGAAAGACTTTTGTGTTATAAACCTTGTAATTTAATATTCCATTAAAAAAAATATATAAAAAAACAAATGTACCCTCTCCCTCCCCTCTGTAAAGGAAGAAGACAACAAAGAGAGAAGATGAAAAGGAATCGATTTAAGTCTCAGGTGTTACATAATATACAAATGCTACCTCTCTCGCAAAATGTTCCCAATCAAGATCAATCGCAATTCTGACATAGTCATACTGTGATCAAATTGCTTCTAAGAAGCAACATACCTAATAAGATGTAATAACTATAAACCTGATAGAAAAATAAACCCAACTTCCATTATGTTGGCAGTAAATTAAATGCTCAAAAATTCTTTTTGACATTGCATTGTAAACCCCTTTGTAAACTAGAAAAGCAATAACCATATTTCTATAAAAAAATACTTTATGCACACAAATAATCAGGTACACATATTATCCATTGCACTTTATGAAAACAAATATATGCACTGGGCAATTATGTCTTGAAGGCCAGAAATGCAAAATACCTATAGTAAAAAACTCAGAAAAAGTGAGAAATCGATAATCTATTAAAGAAAACAACAAAGAAAGCGATTCGGGTTACCAGTGTCAAGCAGGTCTCATTTGCCTTAAAATGAGAGTAGCACCTGAGCTTCAATTTTGATGCCCTTAAAATTCAAAAAGGACATGTTTAAATCTGCAAATAGACGCATTGTATATAAGAAGAATATACTAAATATAATGAGGTTCAGAAGCCCAACCATGTGAGTAAAATCCTCATGCCACGTTGCTCTTGGATGACCTCCTAGTCCTTGGAGCAGTCTGGAGACTTGGCTTCCTGCTTTCAAGTTTAGAAGGGAAGTAAAAGGTTTAGAGAATAAGTGAAAAATAACTTGCATCTGTATAACATTAAAATTATGTACACTTTTTAAGTGACAATGACTTGGTTTCACAATTCTAATTTTCGAGTATTTTGGTACACGATTTTGCAGTCTAAAATCTTGTATTATGATTTGGATTTCTTTATGCATGCATACAGTACAAAAGTAATATAGTAACTTAATGAAAAGACACTTGCACCCATGTTTCTAATTGTTGCATTTCTTGTGTTTTATTAATTTTTTTGAATAAATTATACAAAGCTATCTCAATTAAGAGTTGAATCATAATTTCATACCTCATATTTTAAAAATTATAATGTCATACTTCATCATACAAATTTGTTGCAATATCAGACATCCGTCAGTTTGTCTGTTAATTTTTCTATTAAATATTGTGACATGCCCAAATAAAATAAATATTTAATTAAATAATATTATTTAATCATTAATAATTCAAATATAAAATTATTTATATATTTTATAAGAAAATGTGGGATCCACCAACTACAAACCCATAACCTTCTTCCTAGTTCACCCCTCAGCCTTTTTCCAAGTTCATCCCGGCCAAGCTCTCCAGCAAGGAGTGGGAGGAGCACTCCTCCACCTTCAAGCCCTTCCGCATCCTCATGAAGCCTCGCACCCCGACGCCGCGCCCAATCGTGTCCTTCACTTTCCCATCATCCTCCAAGCTCCAACAACTCTCCGACGACGACGAAGACTCCGTCTGCGTCGAGATTAAACCGAAACTGAAGGGCAAGGACGATGACTCCGATACTGGCGGAGCCAAGTACAAGGCTCCCCTAGGCTATAGCATAGGGAGAGTTTTGGATCTTTAAGCTTAAAAATATTAATCTTTGGGCTATTTTATGAATTTTAATTGTTATATTCTACTTAGCAAATGAAAATTTGGATCTTAAAGCTGTTTTTAAGGAAAATAAGAGCTAATAAATGTTAAATAAACTCATCACTTTAATATAGTAGTATTAAATTAAAACTTCCATACTATAATTGGTTCCTTATTTTATTCACTTGAAAGTCTTGAAGGCTACAAGTCTATAAACATAGTATAAATTTCGCATTTCAAATTATTAGTTTCAGGTTTACTATTATATAACTTTATGTAGGCAACGAAAGATTAAAAATTTGATTCGTATAATAATTTTAGCTTAGCCCACCCACCGAATAATTCCTGGCTACTCCATTGGACTCCGATAGCGTAATTAAGAACGAATTGGAAGATGACGATGCCGACGAGGTCCTGGAGACTAGGCCGCACTACTACATAATGTCGGTATGTGGTGTCGCTTTTATAAAACATAGTGACGGATAAGACATTCCGACACCCACTTAATATGGTGTCGGAGTTACTGTCGGTTATAACCGACATAAACTGTTAATGTCGCTTATAACCGACATTAATTTTAATAATTTTAATACTAGTGTCGCATTAAAAAAACTATTTTAATATTTTAATATTTTTAATACTAATGTTGCTTATAACCGACATTAATTTTAATATTTTTAATACTAGTGTCGCATTAAAAAAACTATTTTAATATTTTTAATACTAATGTCGCTTATAACCGACATTAATTTTAATATTTTTAATACTAGTGTCGCATTAAAAAACTATTTTAATATTTTTAATACTAATGTCGCTTATAACCGACATTAAGTTTTGCAAAAAAAATTTAAAATGGCGGGTCACTAAACTTTTGCAAAATTTGAAACATTGTGAAATTTGAAATTTTCACACCACTCTAGTAGACTCCCGCACAAAATTCTAAATATAAAGGAAGAGAACACAGTCCCTACAGCAAAGCAGCTCCTTCTTTGCTCCTTCTTCGCAGCCACAACAGCAGCAACTCTTTCTTTGCTCTTTCTTCGCAGCCACAGCAGCAGCAGCAGCAGCAGCAATCGCGGTTTCAAATTCAACAGAGCCCAAACCGTGTACAAATTATGTGTACAAATTCTTCAGATTTTGATATTTATTTTGGCTTCTTCTCTCAGATTTATTTTCAGTGGACAAGTCGCCAGTGCAGTACTTCATGCAATTTCTGGGTTTATGGGCGTTTTTTGTTGGGTGAAGAAAAGTAGGGATTAGGGATGGGTAGGACTTAAATCCAACTAAATTAGCACTTTAATTTTTATGAAATCCTTCATTACCCTGACTTGGGAAACCGAATGGTGGTCTTGTATGTTGGGTTTGGAGTTAGGATGGTGTCGCACAGAGAACACCATGGTTTTCAGCGAGCTGGGGATGGAACTTGATGTTCCAGTCCTTAATTCAACCCTTCAACCCTCCCATTCAATCTCTAGTAATGTTTTCAAGCCCTGCATGTTCGAATCGACTTGGAATCCAAGGTCTAAAACGCCTGTAATTTTCTGTTCTTCAATTCTAGCATCTGGCAATTTCCTCCGGCGGAACTCCGACGAGTTCTAAATCAAACCTGTCCCAAATTATGGAATTTCTCATCTGAGGTAATGTCTTCTTGCATCTCGGATTAAATATGAGTTCGAAATCTGGATCTCTAACCTTTGTGATTTGTTCTTCACCCCAGATTCTGATGTGGAGCTCTGGCGAGGAACTCGGTAATGTTGAGGGTCCCCTGAGCTCGAATGGGTTCTCATTAAACATTTCATGCTCTGCATGTTTGAATTTACCTAAATTTGGAGGTGCTAACCTATGTATAACTTTCGTTGGCTCCCCAGAATTGTTCCGGCAACACCTGTTATTGAACTCCCATGGTATCAGAACATCCGATGAGTTCTGGATTAAATCCGCTTTAGAACCATGAAATCCTGCAGCGGGTTAAGGGCCTAAGAGAAGGTGAGGATAGAGAGAGGGTGAAGAAGACGATGAAAAAGAAAGAGTTCTGGAAAGAGGCAAAAAAAAAAACCAATTATTAGGTGGTGTCGCTTATAGGCGACATTATAGTGGTTATTTTATTTATCCAATTATCAGGTGGTGTCGGTTAGGATCGACACCAGTCTGGTACTTAATGTCGCTTGTAGGCGACGCAATCTTCGATGTCGCTTTTAAGCGACGTTGTTGTTCTTTTTTATTTTATAATACTTTCCTTCTTGGTGGCGGATTAAGGGGGATAAGTGACGCCAATACCCTTTTGTGACGGTAGTATTGGCGTCGGTTTCACTATGCGACATTGCACGATTTAATGTCGGATTTTTACCAAAAATCCAACAGTAAGTGGTGTTTTTTGTCGGTTTTATAGCGCCACTGATATCCCCTTTTGTAGTAGTGCCGGTCAATTGTGGCCATTGGTTCGTGGTCGAGGACGAGGATAGCGATGGGGATTGGGTTAATATTAAGTCAACGAGTGAGGAAGAGGAGGAGGCGGTAGAGGAGTTGGAGGAGGACGACGTGGTTGGGAAGGTTGTGCAGAAGTATGCAAAAATATTGGCAGATTTGAGAAAGGAGCTCCATGGGTCGTTCGTTGGTTCCGGCGTTGTTTGATCCGTACGCCGAAGTGGAAGGGAATGTGGTGGAGGGGACAGATATTTTAACAGAGTGTGGTGGAGGAGGAGGGGGAGGACCGCATGGGAGAGAGGTGGAGATGGAGGAGGAGAATGAAGGAAATGGTGGTCTTGAAGAAGAAAGGAGATGGCGTTGGAATGGATTGAGAGAAGGGAGAAGGGAGAGAGAGGAGAGAGAGAATTGAATTGGGAGAGATTTTTAAATTTTTAAATATTTAATTATTTTTAGTTTCGTTGATAGGTCCTATGTCTGTCACTTTAGCTGTTAACAGACAATTAACAGATTTTTTAATAGAAGTATAATATTACAACAAATTCGTAAGTTGATGCATAATATTGTAATGTTTAAAAATAAAGTATAAAATTGTGATTCAACTCATAGTTAAGATAGTTTTGTGTAATTTACTTTTCTTTTTTTCTATAATTAAACATACACACTTCAAAAACCAAAAAGAGAATGTTTTGTTAATTTTTTTTTCTATAATCAAACATACACACCAAAAACCAAAAAGAGAATGTTGTAAAGGGGAAATTAAAAAGTCATATTGAAAACCACCATCTAGGCACATTAACAATCTAAATAATGAATGTGGTTTGAGAGACAAACCACTGTTTGAGTGCAAGCAATGAGATATCACCCTTGCATAGTTGTTTCCACATATCTGCACACAAAATTCGTAAAAAAAATTAATACATAGTCCATACGCAAATCAACTAACAAATAAATAAAAAACATTGTCTTTCAATCCTAACAGATTTAAAAAACTAGTTGATCTCTTCAAAACCCATAATACAAAAACATAGATTTCAACACTACTCTTAGGCAAAAGGCCAAAGCTAACGGCTAACATGTTAGATGCTCGGTGCTACACAAATGGAGATATTAAACTAAAACGTATCTACTGCTTTATTCATGTGACTTTTACTATACTCAGGCTGTTGTTGGTTTACTCCAGTGATAATGGCCAGTTATGGGCATGGTAGAAGTCTAACACTAAAAAACCTCAACCACAAACGTAAACCAAATTCCTCCCCCAATTTCTTCCCAGTTCTCTCTCTCTTTTCCACTTATTCTTTTTTTTCTTTCTTCCTCTTCTTCCATTTGCACTCCCCCATTTTCCCCAGATTCATCCATTTTTCCTCCCTTTTTCCATCCACTCCTCTCGACGATAATCGTTCACTCTTCTTTTATTTTATTTTTTTTAATTATTTTTTTATCATTTAGTTATTTCACTCATTGAAACCATCAGATGATACTTTTTTAGGCACAAAAAAAAAACCACAAACCCAAAATCACAAATACATCTAATCTAAAACATCGGATCACATATTGTCATGTACAAAAGGATGAATAGAAAAGAAAAAAGAAAAGAAAAAAAATTCATAAACAAACTAAAACATCAGATTAGTGAAGATCGTACCTTGAAAAAGGTAGACGCACAAAGCTCTTCAAGACCATTCCCAATTCTGACATTGGAGACTAAAATAGAGTCGGATTGTAAAGGTTCACTGGCATAAAAGTTCTTCGAATCAGAACAAAATCTAACTTGGATTCTCCCAAAAATTTAATCGCAACAAACATGCTGAACGCTACAAATCAAACATTCATGCAAAGAAAATTCGATCACAAATTGAAAAAAAAAAGTGTGTGAGAGAGAGAGAGAGAAGAACCTTCTTGCCGATGCTAGCAGTTCAAAACTTGAGAGAGAGAGCTCGAGAAATTTGTGGAAGCAAATGGAAAAGCCCTGCTTTTCCATCTTTCTTCCCTTTCACCACGATGACCAACACGTGTATAAGAGGAAGAACCAAGGAAATCGAAGCAAGAGACCTGTCGACGATAGATGGGTAGCATAAGAGGGCAAATCCATCATTTGACTGTGCAACAAAGAGAAAAAACTTATGAAAAAAAAAAACAAATCAAGGGCATTTTCACCACTCCATTGTCCATAAACAATACACGGGAGTTTGGGTTTTACTATAGAAATAATTTGGTATGTACATTTAGTTAATAACCATTTTTTTTGCAATGGGGCTTGCCTAAAATTGATGACTATAAATAATAAGACATGTGGCCATGGTCGCCATTTCAACGATGATATATTGTGATCTCGCTTGTGATGACTTTATGTGGCATCGCACTTGTGTGATGACCTATGTATTTGCCGGTGTTGATTTGTTGCACCTATCGTGTTTTTGTGACAGATTCGTAGGGGTAACATCTTGTAAGGTATGACAGTGCTTGAGGTAGTCGTATAAGAGTTTACTGTAGTTTGTTTAATTGCGCACATTTACTCCAAATCAATTTCTTGATCACTGATGTAACGACCCGTCCCCAAATATTTCGGTTTTTATAATTTTAAAATGTGAATTTACGATAATTTCTTTTGGGTAAATTACACAAAACTACCTCAACTATGGGTCGAACGACACTTTCATACCTCATCTTTTTAAAATGACAATGTGATACCTCATCTTACGAATTTGTGACAATGTCATACCTCCGTCAGTTTTTCTGTTAATTTTTCTGTTAAGTGCTGACGTGGCTAGAGACGGGGACCACTCACTAATCCAACTGGATTAAAATATAATTAAATATTAAAAAATTAAAAAATTATTATTTTGATATAAAATCTTACCCTAGCCCTCCCCCACTCTCTCGCCTCTCTCTCATCTCTCCCTGCAACCTAAAATCCCAAAACCCAGAAATCCCCCCCCCTAAAAAAAAACCTTCATTTCAAACGGGTGAGAAATTTTTGATTGAGACAACCAAGGTTCCTAGAAATCCCACCCCTCCCCCCCTAAAAAAAACCTTCCTCCATAAGCCAATGTTCCCGCACCCACAGTCATAAGCCAAGGTGCGATGTTCGACACCAACATGCCGTTTGGACCGTCAGGACCTCTGCGCAACCCCCACCCCAGCAAACAAACCCAGAAACCTTTTTCCCCCTCCCCGCGACCCACATCTTTCTCCTCCCATCACCACCGTAGCCCCCTATGGTTCCTGAGCCCCAAAAATTGGGGTGAGCGAGTGGTGTGGATACTCCGGCGACGGTCTTCTATCACGGCAAGCACCGAAAGGAGGTCGGAGATGGCGAAGACATGGTTGGGAGTGAGAGACGTGGAGAAGCCGTGGAAAACGATCTCGCCCACGTGGAGGATCTGGGGCGGGTCGGCGAATCGAGGGTTCGAAGTGGGGAAAATCGAGGGCTTGGAGTGGCGGTCGACGCGGAAGATGAAGGTCTTGAGGGTTTGCGGCGCGATTTGAATTGAGAATTTGAAGAATGTGAGGAGGAAGAGGAGCGGGAGGAGAGGATTGGAAGCCATTGGAGAAAGAGTGAAGGTGAGGGTGAGGGTGAAGTGGAAGGACTGTGTTTCACCGAAAGGTTTTGGGATTTTGTTACAGGGAGAGAGAAGATAGAGGCGAGAGGGAGGGAGGGAGGAGAGAGTGGTTGGGGGTGGGGTGTTTTGGGATTTTAGGATGCAGATAGGCGAGAGGGAGCGAGGGAGGGAAGAGAGTGGTAGGGGGTGTTTTTTTATTTTTTTTAATATTTAATTATATTTTAATCCAGTTGGATTAGTGAGTGGTCCCCGTCTCTAGCCACGTCAGCACTTGACAGAAAAATTAACAGAAAAACTGACAGAGGTATGACATTGTCACAAATTCTTAAGATGAGGTATGACATTGTCATTTTAAAAAAATTGAGGTATGAAAGTGTCGTTCGATCCATAGTTGAGGTAGTTTTGTGTAATTTACCCATTTCTTTTTAGGCGAAATCATATACTATTGTTGACTTTTGTACCAAGCAACGTATGACTTATTCAATTAGCATTTTCTTGTAGTACTCGTTGCTACGGACGCATTGGTGTAAGCATAATCAAATTTGGAGCTAAAACGAAGATTTTACGAAATTCAAAATGTAAGGGCATTTTGGTAATTTTACGTCCCACAAGATATTTTCTCGCTTCGTCTTTTCTTACCTTGGTTTGTGTGCCAGTGGGGCCAACACCCCATCTCTCTTTCTTCCCCGTGTCATTCCTCCCCCAATCTCTGGAACTCTCTATAGAACCCTATCTCTCACTTCTCTCCCTCTAACTCACTCGTTTTCCCCTATCTTCTTTGTCAACCACTTCGACTCTCTTTTCCTTCTAAAATCTCACCCCTCTCTCTGTGCATAGTGCAACAGAGAACCCTCAAACCTTCACCACCGATAACCACCTCTACAACAAGTTAAATAACTCAAACTTAGACCCTTTAACCTCTTTCTCTCTCTCATCTCTCATCTCTGCAAGCACAGAAAATGTAGACGACGAAAGTTGTTGTCCTTCCATAAAACCGGTGAGATCTCTGTTTTCCTTCGTTGTTTGGCATCAAATTTAGATGTGATGAGTGATGTTTGAACGCAGAACCACATTGGGGAAGAACTTCCCAAATTTTTTGGCAAGTTCGACGGCTTTCGAGCCATTTTTTCGGCCAACTCCGGCCATGGCTGGCCATGGGATAGGTATATTCCTCCTCATTGTTTCTCCAGCTTTAAAATCATATATTATGCGTTGATTTTGGTTAAGTTTGATCCCAAAATGGAGCCAGGGAAGTTTCCCGGCCTTTTTCCAATAATCCGACCTTCTTTTTCACCTATGAATAAAATTGAGTCGACCCGACTCGCAACCCCAAAAACCCGATTCAAATAACCGGCCCATCCTACTAACCCTAACCCAGATCCAACCTAGTAACCCAGGCCCAAACCCGATCCAAAATCTGGCGCAAATCCATGACCCATTAACCTTAACCCAGTAACCCGGACCCAACCCAAAATTGGGCCCAATCCAATAACCCAGCCCAACCTAACGACTTGACCAAGCCCAGATCTGACTCGACCTAGACCTAAGCCCAGTTCCATGGTTGGAGCGTGGATCATGCGTGGGTGCACGTGGCGGGCTATCATGGCTGACGCGTGGAGCACACGTGCCTATGCTGAAGGTACTGTGCTCCGCTGCTGTCGAAGGAGGCGCCGACGAATTTTCCAACGACCCATCTCGGCGCGCGTGGCGGCGTGTGGGGGAACCCGAGGTCCCTCATTAAGTTTTTCGACGTGCCGAATCTAAATCCGCTGTACGTTTTCTCAAATTCTATCGTTTTAGTATAGTTTTATTAAATGGCCTTTATTTGTGTTTAAGTGCGTCGGTGGGAAGTGACACCGTCCTCTCTAATTCGAGTGGCTTCCTGGCAACAAAATATGTATGAGTGGACCCCTTCTTAAATTGCATGTTTTTATAAAATATTAGGTTTGCATGCATTTCATATTTCATGAATTAAGTATGTTTTATATTATGTTTTACGGATTTCTATATTTATGGTTTACGGAGAATTTATGATTTATTTAAATTGCTTTTACGAAATATTTATGATTTATCGAATTTACGTTTTACTAAAGGTTATGAATTATTGGATTTTCGTATATTAAATTATGTGGATTTACGAATATGATTTATCATGGATTTATGAGATGAGGCTTTGAGCTTTTGAGCTCTGATGATTTAATACGAGTTTTTGAGATATGTTTTCGTTGCTTATCTAGTGGGTTATCATATAGCACATACACACAACATGGGTATATAGACGTCTATGGCCATAGGACACAGTTGATGATATTTATGACATACCCCTAACTTCACTGGCGAAACCAGTGTCGACAGCTTCACTAGCCACAGCTAGTGTCAGTGTGTTATATTATATCTCTTCTCTGGCGTAACTCAGAGTTGTACAGCTTCACCTATAGGTGATGGACCATGATTTCTTCACTAGTGTAACCCAGTGTCGTACAACTTCACCTTCAGGTAATGGACTCATTATATCTCTTCTCTGGCGTAACCCAGAGTCGTATAGCTTTACCTTCGGTGATGGACCATGATTTCTTCACTGGCGTAACCCAGTGTCGTACAACTTCACCTTCGGGTGATGAACTCATTATATCTCTTTTCTGGCGTAACCCAAAGTTGTACAGCTTCACCTTCGGGTGATGAACCGTGATTTCTTCACTGACATAATCCAATGTCATACAGCTTCACTTTCGGGTGATGATTATGCCTTCGGGACACTATGATAAACCTAGTTGAGTACATCATTGATGTGATTTACGGAGGTTTTATGAATTTGCCTTCGGGCGACTATATCACTGATACTGAGCATTGTTTTATACGTACACGATGTACAATGTTTTCATGGCATGCTAGAGTTTTCAAAAAACCTATAATGTAGTACTATATATACAGTTTCAAAACAGGGGGTTAGTATGTTAAAAAAGAAAATGGTTTTCTTATTATTAGTATTATTATTATAAAATTTGGTCCACTTACCTTTTGGTTTTGCGCCTCCATCAGGATTCAGATTCGAGGCACATGATCCCGACGTTCAGGCACTCCCGTATCTGTAGCTTCAAGCTCCCCTCTTGATATAAGACCCGCTTTCTTTGTAATCTCATTTATTTTTAAAATAGTTTTTATGTACTCTTCTTGATTATTTGTATGCTCTGAACACGTTTCTGCATTGGCATATTTCTTTCTAATTACGTATTTTATTTTTATGCATGTTTAAAATGGCTTCGTCACCATCGGGTGTCGGCCTAGCATATGCCTATACTGACATTTAAAGATATCGGGGTCGAGGCGTGTCAGTTTGGTATCACATCAAAGTTTGTTCAAAGTATACTTTAGATCTTCTCCTACTCCAGTAGTCGGCCTTTATATCATTTGGATGTCACGACTTCTATTTATTGATGTCCTTTGGCACAGTTGTGCAATCCTCATTCCGCCTGAATAGTCTCATCCTATTTGAAGCATAAGAAATTCGTCTCGGGATTGTGCCTCAAGTTTGACGTAATTAATCGATGGACGACTTTCATCAACGGACCGATACTCTGCGTCATGCGTTCCCTAGGAATGGCAGGCAAAGTCGGATTTACATACAAATGACGTGAAATAGAGAAATCTTAGTGGGATGAAGTCTAGTTGGGACCAGCTGAAGATCTAAAGCTATGATGGTACTCTGCGATTTGCGTTCCTTAAGAATGGTGTACAAAGGCATACCTGTTGGGAAATTGCTTAAAACATCTGAAGTTTGTGTTGGAGAAAATTAAGAAAGCACCAGTTGTAGGCGAAGTTTGCAGGTATCTGTGGGATAGACCGAATAAGTTTCTTTGGACTTACTATTCTTTTGAGGGAATTTGTGTGGAATCTCAAGAAAATTTCTCGGTGATTATCTCATTTATAACATTCTTGTCTACTCCAACCATGAGGTCAGTTTATTAAACATCAACAGCCAGCTTTATACCAAATTCCTTAAATGTCGACCTTGCTAAGATTACATACATTTCTTGGGAGACGTGAGCATAGTATACGGTGTTCTTACCCATTTCCAAAATGGTTGCAATTGTCGAAAATCAAAAAATCCTCACGAGTGTCGTGAATTACGAAATATCATTGGTTTTGTCGATTTCTATCGACAGTTGCTAACGATTCTTTTACCATAACCTAAACTCTCATATTCGGCTAGGAAACAAGTTAGTTTTGTTTGAGATGTTGTTTAACCCTACCATTGTTCTTACATTCTTCGATGACACCAATAAATTTCAAATCTGACGATGATGTTTACTAAATGAATTGTCGTGCGCTGATGCAACATGATCAATTAACGCTTATGCCTTTTGATGTTGGAACAACATGAAGTGAACCGTCCTATCTACTACCTAGGTCAACGGCTGCCTTCCTGGCTTGAAAACCTAATGACACCCCTTCATGGAGACTTTGGTAATGATTCGATGTTTGTTGACCATCTCAATCAGTGTGCTATCCATCAGTCCGTGAGGACTATACCTTGAACTATTTGGCCGAATTCCTCATTCTTAACTCTCTCAGACTCTATGACATTTGTGTCCGCATCGACTCTGTTCATAATCTCAGTTTCACCTCCTGGTACTAAAAGATATTTTATTCAATCTTGGGTTACCCTACTGCTCTTCATATCATTTCTAAAGTAGACAGACGGTCCATGGGGACTACTCAGATGTCAAAGCTTTTAATTGAGATCGTCAGTCCTTCAATCACCCCATTTAACATCCTACCGAGCGAATCTTCACCATTGGTGATTTAATATTCCTGGAGCTACCGTTGTAACGAATTGTTGTGAATTTTGGGTCGAGGAAAAATCTAAATTTATGTTCGTCAATTTTCATTAGACTATCGTTCAAGTTGAGTTAGCAATCAACCGTTTCAATTGCTATCACATAACCAAGTTAAGTATTTTTACGTATTCAAGTATCAAAGTTGTATATTCAATCCAGATATCTTGTACTTTAGATCTAATGGACTTGTTTTGACCCTTAAACTCTTGAGTGTTCTTTTAGCCTTCTCGACATGGTTCTCACTAAATTCGTGAGGAATTCACGATAGATTAACTCAGTTGAAATGTGCGCCCAGTTTCATATCGATTCTAACAGGAACATTAGGATCATAACCTTTTCACAAGTTTACCACACTTACCAAGAAGAATTCCAAGTGATCTTAAGGATTGCACCTACTGTGGATGCAAATTTTCTCCTCTTCGATCTTGGACGAATTTGCACCTACAAAACAAGTAGCACCTTAGGTTAAGGCCAAGAGCCTCACGCGCCCACGATGAATGGGGGGGCTTTGGCCAAAGAACCTCCGATGCCAAAGTTAGAATTTTAGAGAGAAAAGTGTTTAGTGAATTTGGGATTTTTTGCAAGAGAATTGGAATGACTTTTTGGTGAGAATGGGTGCCTATTTATAGGGTTAGGCCTTCCCAATTTTGAATATAAGTGACCGGCCACTAAAGGACTTTTTGGGTTCAATTTCATGTTGGCTAATTAAATATGAAAAGAATAAATGTGTGGTTACAAAAATAAATGACTATTTTAATTTGGGTAATAACTTAGGGATAAAGGGAAAGATAAGGATGGGAATAGTGGGATGGGATGGCCGGCCCTTTTGGTTTAAATTGTATAATTTAATAGGTAATTAATGGATTAAATGAGTGATTAATCCATTAATTTACCCATTAATATTATTTTGGAGGTTACTTTGCAAGAAAAGGATTTGATGAGATGGATTTGAATTGGTTACCTCTTTTTGGAGCATTTTTGGCTTTTGTTGAAAGATGATTGTCTGCTGCTCGCGTGTGGAAATCCCGGTGTACCCCAGGGGTAGTTTGGTCCTTTTCTGCTAAATGTCCACGTGTCGCCTTGTGATTATTTTTGGCTCCACACCTACTTTTAGTGAGAAATTGGTGAAGGTAGAACTACAGGTTCCGAGCTTGGTGATTGTATGGCCAGTTTTTGTGAATAATTTGAAGCAGCAACCATTATTCGAATGAAGTGGTCAGAGTGAGAGTTCATCTGATATAGATTTCGAATCTTATACCCCTCTCGATTAGGAAAGCGACGATTGTGATTAGTCACGAAAGAAATGTTTTACGACATGTGTTCGCTTTTACGCATTATTCAACTACTTCACTCCAGGACTTTATTGTTAGTGGGTATGTGGATGTCGAAGCACTTTTAGCAGCTCTGATTGGTGTGCTTTGTGGTAGTGCTTGAACGCGATCGAGGCGTAAATCGGACGATTCATGCATATTCTCACATTAAGGGGCAAATTGATAATTTTTGCATCCTCGAGAACTTCTCATTTGCTTACTGAGACAATAATGAGTTATCGGCATTACGGGCTGCAAACTGTAATATCGATGGCTTATTTGTTGGGTTCGCTAAGCAAGTGGGCAAGTCGGCCCATCTACGACAATAGTTATTAATTAGCTATGGTTTGGACTCGACCCAAGACACACACACCCATTCTCGGAGTACGTGACGTTACGAATGCTTGAGAAAGGCCATTTTCATTTTTGGTTTTGATTTTCAATACAAATATTTTAAACTACATTATTATATTTTTATATAAGTATTTTTGCCATTACAAATTTTGGATGAGTAATTTTCATTTTCGGTTTTAAACTCAATACAAGTATTTGAATCCTACGTTAGTATATATTTATTTTTGATATCATCTTATTATACGCCTATATATTTTTGACCTTATGTTATTACATAATAATATGTATTTTCAACTTTATATTTTATATGAGTATTATACTATACTATATTATTGAGGAATGAAGAAGGTACGAGCTTGGAGGCATGAAAGAGGAATCATTGCAATCCGATCACGACGAAATGACATTCTCTTTTATGCAGCCGCTCTAATGATTTCTTCCTTGTATATATATACATATTTTCTCCCTATTTACGAGTATTTTACATATAACAAGTTATTTCAAATTTCGGGGACAAAATTTTCTTAAATGGGGTAGATTGTAACGACACGTCCCCAAATATTTCAGTTTTTATAATTTTAAAATGTGAATTTACGAAAATACCCTTCGAGTTGAAATCATCGACTATTGTTCACCTTGGTACCGGGTAACGTATGACCTATTCGATTAGCTTTTTCTTGTAGTCTTCGTTGCTACAGATGCGTGGGCACAAGCGAAATCGAATTTGGAGCTAAAACAAAGATTTTACGGAATACGAAATGTATGGGCATTTTGGTAATTTTGCATCCCGCAAGATATTTTCTCGCTTCGTCTTTTCTCACCTTGGTTGGTGTGCCAGTGGAGCCCACACCTCATCTCCCATTCTTCCTAGTGTCCTTCCTCCCCCTCCCAATCTCTGAAACTCTATCTAGAACCTTTTCCCTCACTTATATCCTTCTAACTCTCTCATTTTCCCCTCTCTTCTCTATCAACCTCTCTGACTCTCATTTCCTTCTCAACTCTCACCCTCTCTCTATGCACAGTGCAACAGAGAACCCACCAACCTTCACGATCGATAACCACCTCTACAGCAAGCTAAATAACTCAAACCTAGACCCTTTTAACCTCTTTTCTCTCGTCTCTCATCTCTGCAAGTACATAAAGTACAGACAGCGGAAGCTACCGTCCTTCCACGAAACCGGCGAGATCTATGTTTTCCTTCGTGGGGGTAAAGCCTCGGGAAACCCCCTATATCTTCATTTTATGTTGTTTGGCATCAAATTTAGGTGTGATGAATGATGTTTGAACGCAAAACCACGTTGGGGAAGAACTTCCCAAATTTTTCTGGCAAGGTCCAACAGCTTTCGAGCCATTTTCCGACCAACTCCGGCCACGGCTGGCCACATGATAGGTATATTCCTCATCCTTGTTTCTCCAGTTGTAAAACCATATATTATGCGTTGGTTTTGGTTGAGTTTGATCCCAAAACAGAGCAGGGGAAGTTTCCTGACCATTTTTCCATAATTCGACCTGCAACCCAAAAACCTGATTCAAATAACCAGCCCAACCCATTAACCCTAACCAAGATCCAGCCCAGTAACCGGGGCCCAAACCCGATCCGAAATCCGGCCCAAATCCATGACCCATTAACCTCAACCCAGCAACCCAAACCCAACCCAAAATTGAGCCCAATCCATTAACCTGGCCCAACCCAACGAGTTGACCAAGCCCATATTTGACCTCGATCCGACCTGACCCAGACCTAAACCCAGTTCCATGGTCGACGCGTGGAGCATACACGCCTCTGCCAGAGGTAACGGCGGGGCCGGTGATTTTTCCAGCAACTTTTTCTGCGACCCATCTCGGCGTACGCGGTGGCACGTGACCTTTCGGTATTGTGTACTTCTATATAGAGAGAGAGGATCTTGAGTTCAATGACAGCGCTTTTGTTGAGGGCGGCGATGGCATCAAGGTCATCCTTTTCGCTTTCGGTTTGGGGTTGGGACCCTTTTTCCATCAGTAGCGCCATTTCTTACTTCAAATTCGCCTCTTTGCTATGTTCGTGCGTTCTTCTGCTATCGAGAGAGAGATAGAGAGAGGTAGAGTGTTGTTCAGTCTAATGTTTGCAAACTTTATAAAGACTTATGTGATGGGCTTCCAGGTGTTAGACGAAGTCAAGCCCACAGAGCCCACAACGACATCCCTTCAACTTGAGGAGTCTTCATCAGTTCAAACACTTCTCTTTAGTTGTTCCTATTTTATAGAAGTTTGATTTTCCTTTGATTGTTGTACTTCACGCTGCGCATGCAGTCTTGTGATCAGATTAGGTTTGTATGCTTTGTAATCTCCTTGTATCTCGGGTTTTCAAACACTTTGAGTTATCCTCAAGTTAATATAAATATATGCATCCCATGATCAATGGGGTATGCCATTGAATTGAATCTCTGTGTTCTTAAGATTTACATGGTATTGAGCCTTACCGTCTAACGACTCGATCCAGTTTTTTTTTTTTTTTTTCCTCTCCACGCTTCAATGGCAGAAAGCAATAGCAACACCTCCAGTTCTACCCACCCTCCCACCACCAATCCGTTCCACCCTTTCTCCACTGTTGTCAACATTAAGCTTGACAGAACCAACTACCCACTGTGGTTGGCTCAAATTCTTCCTATCCTCAAAAGTAGAGATTTGATGGGGTATGTAGATGGTACCTCCGTTTGTCCTCCCAAACACTTGTCTGGCGTCACCACTGTGAATCCATCATATGCTGCATGGGTTCAACATGATCAAATGATCCTTAGTTGGATAAATGGCTCCTTGACTGCTTCTGTACTGTCTACTGTGGCAAGCAAAAGGACTGCACGTGCAACTTGGGAAGCTTTGGAGCAGAGGTATGCCTCCACATCACAAAACCGAATTTTGTTCTTGAAAAATGAGTTGCTGCAGACCAAGAAAGGTGATCTCTCTGTTGCGGATTACCTGGATCGCATGAATGCGATAGCTGATAACCTTGCCCTAGCTGGGCAACCTGTGAATGACGATGAACTCGTGCAGATTGTGTTGAACAATCTAGGACCTGCATTTGAAATGACTGTGAGTGCTGCTCAAGCTCGGGATTCTCCCATCACATATCCCACCCTTGAGGCACTTCTCTTGACCACTGAACGAAGAATGGCGGATCAACATTCTTCCTTAGCCGAGAATGCATCTGTGAATGCCTTTGTTGCTGCTCGAGCCCGTGGCGGAGGACGGTCGCGTGGCACTGGGAGGGGTGGCTCTCCATCAAACCGTGGCATCCCGTTTAATCAACGAGGTTACAATCCTCGTAACAACAATAATCAGCGCAGCCAGGCCACTAATGGTGATCGTACTCCTTGTCCTGGTGAGCGCATTGTGTGCCAAATATGTGGCAAACCAGGTCATCCAGCCCTTGACTGTTATCAACGGATGAACGCTGCATTTGAAGGACGCATTCCTGCAAAAAGGCTCTCTGCAATGGCCACGTCTCCTGTCACTCTCCACAAACAACAAACTGGCAATTGGTTGTTGGATACAGGAGCCAATGCGCACATCACTCCGGATCTGCAAAACTTGGTAAACCCGAAGGAGTATAATGGTAATGATGGTGTTGGTGGTGTAGGTAATGATTCTGGTATTTTGATTTCACACTACGGTTCTAATAAACTTTACACAGATGCTTGCTCATTCACTTTACAAGATATTCTACATTGCCCTACAGCCTCCACTAGTATTATTTCTGCCCATAAGTTCACATTAGACAATGATTGCTACTTATTAATTTTTCCACACTTCTTTCTTGTTAAGGACCTCAAGACACGGAGGACGCTTTTCCGAGGGAGATGTGAGAATGGCTTATACCCGTTTTCAGATGACGGTGGACAACTTCCAAATCCCGTCACAGCCTTTTTAGGAGTTCGAGTTTTTGTAGAAAAATGGCATGCTCGTTTGGGTCATCCTAGTAATTCTACAATAAAGTTTTTAGTAGCAAATAAATTGTTTCCAGTTCATGGAACATCCAGTGTCACCTTTTGTCAGTTATGTCCTTTAGGAAAGAGTACAAAGTTACCTTTCAAAGTGTCTGAGTCTGTTTCCCATTATCCTTTGCAACTTTTACATTCTGATGTGTGGAGTTCTCCTATTATTTCTAATGAAGGTTTTCGTTATTATGTGCTATTTGTTGATGATTACTCCCGGTATTCTTGGATTTTTCCTATGAAAAATAAATCTCAAGTCTTTGAAATATTTATACAGTTTAAAGCCAAAGTTGAAAACATGTTTAATTTAAAAATTCAAGCACTTCAATGTGATGAAGGTGGTGAATACACAAGTCTTGCCTTTCAAAAGTTTTTAGCACTTCATGGTATTTCTCAAAGATTTTCGTGCCCCAAACATCCAGAACAAAATGGCCTTGCCGAGCGTAAACACAGACACATTGTTGAAACTAGTATTGTCATGCTTTCTCAGTCCTCCATGCCTACTACGTTTTGGTTTGATGCCTGCAGTACTGCAACATATCTGATAAATAGATTGCCCACCCGTGTATTGTCCAACAAATCTCCTTTTCAGAAGCTCTTTCATAAACCACCAAATTATGATTCTCTTAAGATTTTTGGTTGTCAATGTTTTCCATGGTTGGTACCGTATACACGACATAAACTTCAACAAAAATCCAAATCCTGTGTGTTCTTAGGTTATTCACTAAATCACCAAGGCTACAAATGTATGGATTTTTCCACGAGACGAGTTTATTTGTCTCGTCATGTTCTATTCAATGAGGACTTTTATCCTTTTCAAGGACTCACATCTTCCTCTGCAAGCGTTCTACCACAAGGTAAATATCTTCAACCAGATCTCTTATTCAATTTTTCACCCCTTAGTACTTCTTCTTTGACCGAGATACCTACTCCCACTCAACTCCAACCTACCTCACCCCCACAACTCTTATCTCCGTCTGCCCTTTCTTGTCCTACAGTAACCCAAACTGCACCCCTGTCTGCCAACCCGTGCCCAACAGTACCCCCACCTGTCCCTAGTTCTGCCAACCCGTGCTCTCTAGTACCTCAACCTGCACCTATTTCTGTCCCCTCACGACAAACAGTGCCTCCTCCTGCACCTCCTTCTACCATCCCACGTGAACCAATGACCCTACTTGGCCCTAATTCTGCCCCTATGCCACTGTCCACCACACAGACTTCCCAGCCTAGTACAGTAAGTCCTTCACCCGTGTTGAATGAGCAACCTACTGTGCTTCCAGGACCTATGCACGTGCCTCATGAGGCTCCTATTGCACCACCACCTTCTATGACCACACGCTCCAAGTCGAGGATACACAAACCAAACCCTAAGTATGCTATGCATGCTGTTACTAATGATGTTCTTGTTGAGCCCACTTGTTTCACTCAGGCAGTTAAATATTCAGAATGGAGAAATGCCATGGTCCAAGAGTTCAACGCCTTGCAGCGATGTGGCACATGGAACTTAGTTCCATATCGTCCAAACATGAATCTTTTACCCAACAAGTGGGTGTTCAAACTAAAGAGGAATGCAGATGGCACTATTGAAAGACATAAAGCGCGCTTAGTTGCAAATGGGTTTCATCAACAGGCTGGCATTGACTACACTGAAACCTTCAGTCCTGTTGTCAAACACAGTACCATTCGACTTGTTCTCAGTCTTGCAGTCTCCAAAAAAATGGCATGTTCGCCAACTCGATGTGCAGAATGCGTTTCTGCATGGATATTTATGTGAAAAAGTATATATGAGACAGCCTGCGGGGTTTGTTGACAAGCAGTTTCCCAATCATGTTTGCCGATTACAGCGCTCCATTTACGGTTTAAAACAAGCTCCACGGGCATGGTTTCAACGCTTTTCCGAATTTTTGCTTCAACTTGGTTTTCATGAATCTTCCTCTGATTACAGTTTATTCGTGTTTAATCAGAAAGGTGTGTATCTTATCCTGTTAATCTATGTAGATGATATTCTACTAACTGGCAATAGTACAAGACAGATGGCACACTTGATTACCAAGCTCAGGACGTTATTTTCCATGAAGGACTTGGGACCCCTTCATTATTTTTTGGGTGTTGAAGTCAAATATTTTGGGGATTGCATGCACCTTTGTCAGTCCAAATATGCTTTGGACCTTCTCACCCGTACCAAGTTTACAGATGCAAAACCTATATCCACTCCAGTTTCCTGTGGACAAAAGCTAAGTGCGTATGATGGTGAAGCGTACGAGAATCCAGCCCATTATCGTAGTGTTGTTGGTGCATTACAGTATATTACCATTACTCGTCCTGATTTATCCTACGCGGTGAATCAAGTATGTCAATTTCTGCATGCACCAAAACTTACTCACTGGAAGGCAGTAAAACGTATTCTCCGTTACTTGAAAGCTACTCATAATCATGGTCTGTTCTACAAACCTGGCACGGTTCATTTGACTGCTTTTTCTGATGCTGATTATGCTGGTAATCCTGATACCAGACATTCCACAGGAGGTTTTTGTATTTATTTGGGTTCCAATCTTGTCTCCTGGAGTTCCAAGAAACAGAAGACAGTTTCCAGGTCTAGTACGGAGGCTGAATATAGACAGTTGGCCTATACTACAGCCGAGTTATCGTGGCTCCGATCCATTTTTAAGGATTTGCATCTGCATCTCAGTCAACCAACGATTTGGTGTGACAATGTCTCTTCTATTGCTCTTGCCTCTAATCCTGTCTTCCATTCCCGCACCAAGCACCTTGAAGTTGATTATCATTACGTACGGGAAAAGGTTGTTCGAGCTGAATTATTAGTCAATTACATTTGTTCTCAAGATCAGCTAGTTGATTTGTTCACTAAAGGACTGTCTTCGTCTAGATTTAAACTATTGGTGTCCAAGCTTCCAGTTGTTCCCCAACCTGTTAGCTTGCGGGGGGGTGTTAGACGAAGTCAAGCCCACAGAGCCCACAGCGACATCCCTTCAACTTGAGGAGTCTTCATCAGTTCAAACACTTCTCTTTAGTTGTTCCTATTTTATAGAAGTTTGATTTTCCTTTGATTGTTGTACTTCACGCTGCGCATGCAGTCTTGTGATCAGATTAGGTTTGTATGCTTTGTAATCTCCTTGTATCTCGGGTTTTCAAACCCTTTGAGTTATCCTCAAGTTAATATAAATATATGCATCCCATGATCAATGGGGTATGCCATTGAATTGAATCTCTGTGTTCTTAAGATTTACACCAGGGCCGAGTTTTTAAGTTTACAAGTTTTCCTAACAGACCTTCAACTCTTGGATAAAAGTTTCCTTCAACAGGCTATGCTTCATGTGTTTGTCTTTCTCTTCACATTGTGTTACAAGTTCTTCGATGTAGGATGAATATTGTGAGATTGATCGGAACTTGTATGCCGGTAAACGGGTTGCATTATACCAATCGACCAACAATCCTCTTGAAGGTCTTTGGTGGTTCTGTAGGCTCTGTCTTCGGAATCATCTTGGTGCGGCCACTGAGGTTGGGACAACTTCACGCACGGCCTAAAGGCTCGTTTAAAGTTGTTTATGTACTTGGCACGTAAACGTTTTTGCTAAAAATGCTTTGTTGATATTAAAATGCTTACTGAAAAAGCACTTCAAAGTGCTCCTGAAGAAGCATCTACTCTCCATAAAGTGCTTCCAACATTTTGATTGTCAGAAAACAGTTTTTGTCATTTCCATGAACAAACCCAAGCAACAACTTTTTATTAGAACGGTATGCAGGAATGAAGTACCCCATGATTTCAAGCATATGGGAAACCCAGAAATAATAATTAACGAGTAGAAGACTTGGGAAACAAACTGCCTCTATACTGCATCTCCAAGCAGGGATACCTCGTACACTACTTCAAACACCTATATACTACCAACGCTCCTCACAACCAGCCTTATTTTGCCGAATCACAATTCGTGTCAAACAGATTTTTTAGTTTCAAAAGATAGGGGGGTTCATAACCAGCGACTTGGGTTTCCATAAGCCAGCTTTCAACAACTTCGTTGGACCGCTCATTGACAGCACCTAGCCCATATACAGGCTCCGTGCTTTGAATTTCAGAAATATCAATGGGAGGCTGTTGCTCGATAGGAGATGGCTGCTGAAACCGAGGTTGGTGAAGCGGAGGCTGTTGCTGACTAACTTTCAGGCTAGAATTCTGATTAATTTTCCGTGTCTTGAATATTTTTCTCCATTTTCTCCATCTCTCTTCTTCATCCGTGGCATAACAATGATTAAAGGTCCAATGTACACATGGCACCAGCGAGTCACATACATAACAATGACACTGCATTTTAGAAGGAAAACAAAAAAAAAAGACATCGTAGTGGTATATTGTCAAACTCAGGCAATAAAATGGTATTTGATTGAAATTCTATAAGCAACAGCTTGTAAGAGTCAACTCACAAGATTACAGTGGTTCTCGGGCCTGGTAGTTTTGAAAGGGAATTTGGCACAAAGATGTCGTGGATGAGGGTAGTCTCTACATGCTACCTGCAGCCAAAGAAATAATATAAGATCAATTAAAGCTGGAAAAGCAAACGGTGCGTCCATTATCCAACTAATACGAAAATTAAGGGGTTAGACAATGTATGGTGCTACGGTCCTGTGTTATGAGAAACAAGTTTAACATAAGAAAATAAGTGGCCAAGCAAGCAAACAACACCAAAAATTCAAAGGGAACTTCTTCAAACCCATTGAACTTCAATGTCAAGGTCACCAAAAAGCAAGAAACAGGTTTTCACTTTTACTGTAAAACAAGAATATCAAGATGACTATGTCTGAAAAACAACATCATCCAGAAAGACCAAAGTTCATGCTCGCAGACAACGGGGCAAAATTTGAAATATGTGTAAATCATTCCGATGCATCCACAATCAATTCTCCCTTACTAGAAAGTTAGTTGCGAAAAGTAGAAAAACAAGTCTTGGATTGTTCCTCTTTCATATGACAACAATATCATTAGCATAACGCAAAACTTAATACCACAACTAATCAGTTTGCTACGTTTTCATGACAACCAAACAGAGTTAAGCACCAGTCGAAAAATTATTAAGATGCGATAACCGCAACCCTTCAGTTGAAATTAAATTTCTTTAAATCCTCTAATCAAATCAACAATAAAAAACTTCCAAAGCATTTAGTTATCTTTCTCTAACTTCCAATTCAGAGTAAACTAAACCAACCAATGCAAATCGTACTTAAACCTAAATCAGGTCGAATTTATACCTGCCCCGTTTCCCCAACCACAAGCAACTCGTCGGAGCCGCTACCCGAATCCTCCACCACCCAAACCGGCTTATACGGGTCGCCGTCCAAGACCACACAATCATCGTCATCATCCGCCACCGTCCGTTTCGAAGACTTTTGCCTAGGCTTTGAGTTGACCTCACTAATCACCACAACGTCATCAGAATCATCGTCGTCTGTTACCTTGTCGACGGATTCCAGAAGCTCCGATACACAAGCAAAGTTGTCCTCCTCATCCAGGTCGATCCGACCCAGTTGGTCGTCGGAGAGATGCGATTGGGCTCCTTCAGCACAGATTGGGCTCCGAGGTTGCTGGATCGGATCAACTGCAGGAGAACCATGATGATCGCCGGCAAGAGGGGCAGAGATGCCTTCCCCGGCACCTCGAGAGAGCATTTCCCGACGAAATTTTTCAAGAGAGGCATCGAAGGCCTTGGCGAAGGCCTTTTCGAAGGCCTTTTCAAAGGCCTTGTCGATCGCAGTGGCGATGAGGGAAGGTAAAGAGGCGATGATAGCCTCCAAGGAAGCAACGCGCGTTTCCATGGCAGAGTCGCAAGTGGCAGCGGATTGGCGGGCGCGCACAAAAGGGAATCCAGGAGTCGATATGGGTGATGCCATTGATAAAACCCCAACTCAACCTTAACTATTACACATACAAGAGAGAGAAAGAAGGAAGGAAGACGAAGGAAATTTAATAACTTTTGTTTATGAGAATCTTTCCAGTAAAGTCACTTTCCTTCTTTTAACCTTTAGACCGTTCAAAAGAAATCTAATAATTTAAAATTATATCATATATTTAATGAGCTTAATTACTTAAACGTTGATTAATATGCTTATTTTTTACCGATGACACATCATTTAGTTTATAAATTTAGTTTAAAATTTTAGTCTCCTGTGTTACTTTTTTTAACAAATAATATTATTTATGCTAAGTAAGAGAAGTTGGTTCATCTTTACAATAAATTAATAATAATATGATTCAATTCATTTTTTACAAAAATCGAATCTAACTTATAAATAAAGATAAATATCAGATATTTTTAAAAACGATTTAGATCAAAGAGAGTAGAGAATCCGTATTTGTAAGCAACGAGTCCAGAATCAGCGCCAAAAGTCGGTTTTAATAAACAAGTACCGAGAAAAAGGCATGTGCTGATATGTAAAACTTAGGAGGATCGAGGTAGGAGATAACTCCTTTCCTCAAAAGAAATCCAGGTGTCTGAAAGATATGAGTTATGAAGAAGACACAGAGGGGGAATCACATACAGGTCTGAGATCTTTGGCGGGACAAGCGTTCCAAGGTGGTGGTGGCTGGCCTTCAACAGCCACAGGCTCACCATGATACACCTATTCTGGAACTGCCGTGGGCTAGGGTCTGACACGGTAGTTCGTGCCCTTCACGGGCAAATTAGGAAGCATAGACCCTCTATGATCTTTCTCTCGGAAACAAAAATGAAAGATCATAGAATCAATGGAGTTAGAAGACGGATGGGTTATTTACACGGTGTTAATGTGGATCCGGTTGGTAGAGCAGGGGGGCTCAGTCTGTGGTGGGATGATTCGGTTCGGGTTCAGGTTAACGACTCCTCTAAGCACTTCATTGATGCCAGCTGCTGTCTCATTGAGTCGAATGTGAACTTTAGGTTCACGAGTATTTATGGAACTTCTTACAGGGAGGAAAAAGAGAGCTTCTGGAGAGACATGATTCATGTGTTTGATCCGTGCGATAGTCCTTGGGTGTGTGGGGGAGACTTTAACGAGTTTCTGTGGGAGCATGAGAAAGTAGGAGGAGCTGAAGTTCGCTACAATCGGCCGAGATATTTGGAAGAGTTTATGAATAAGACATCTTTAATGGATCTAGGATGTAAAGGCCAAATGTTTACCTGGAGGGGGACCAGAAATGGGCAGCTGGTGGAATGTCGTCTCGATCGAGCTATAGTGAATGAGGGATGGTTATCACTCTGGCCGAATTCCATGGTCACTAATGGAGTCTCGTTGGGGTCGGACCACAATCCGGTCGTTCTGGAGTGTTCTCAGAAGGGCCCAAGAGGTAAGAAACTCTTCCGTTTTGAGGCGTTCTGGGCAAAAGATGATGAATGCAAAGAGATCATTAAGGGTTCTTGGGAGAAGGCCGCCGTGGGTAATCCTACTCAAAGATGGACTAGAAAACTGGGGGAGTGCCGTGAGGCTCTTCTAAGGTGGAACAAGAGAAAGTTCAAGCAAAGGGGGAGCCAGTTGGCGGGCATGATGGAGGAGCTGGAACATCTTCAAATGGATTGGGGGCATAATGCGAGGGGTATCAGTGTCCTTTCGAAGCATATTGATCTCCTTTGGAGCCAAGAAGAGAGCTACTGGCTTCAACGCTCTAGAGTCCAATGGCTAAGGGAAGGGGATGCCAACACAAAAATTTTTCACCAAACTACTTTGCAGAGAAGAAGAAGAAATAAAGTGGTCTCTTTGATGGATAGTAGTGGGACTCGGACTGACAACCCGGGTAAGGTCAGGAGTCTTTTTGACAACTATTTTATGGATCTTTTTACTTCCTCTAGAATGCGCGACTGGGGTTCCGTTTTAAACTGTGTGAATGCTTTGGTCACTGAGGATATGAACCGGTCCCTGCTGGAAGTTATAACTTGTGAGGAGGTGAAGAGGGCTGCCGTACAGATGGGGGGCCTCAAAGCCCCGGGACCTGATGGGTTCCCGGGAATTTTTTACCAATCCAACTGGGAGATTTTAGCGGAAGATGTCAATGGGCTGGTGAGAGCTTTGATGAATGGTTCAGTTAGCCCGCACGGTATTAATGCCACTCACTTGGTTCTCATCCCAAAGGTGCATAATCCTGACTCGGTTACTCAATTTCGACCTATAAGTCTATGCAATTTCTCCTACAAGGTCTTATCTAAGGTGTTGGCAAATCGTCTGAAAGTGATCTTGCCGGTCTTAATTTCTCCCAATCAGAATGCCTTTGTGGCGGAGCGACAAATTCAAGATAATATTGGTATCGCTCATGAGGTGTTTCACTTTCTCAGGACAAGGAATGCTAAAGGTAAATTTGATCTGGGAATTAAACTGGATATGCATAAAGCCTATGATAGGGTGGAATGGGATTTTTTAATGGCGGTGATGGAGAAAATGGGCTTTGATGAAAGGTGGAGAAGGCTGATTTTCGGCTGTATCTCGTCGGTAAGTTTTGCAATCTTGTTTAATGGGCAGCCTGGTGATAAATTTGCTCCCTCTCGTGGTCTAAGACAAGGTGACCCCCTTTCCCCTTACCTTTTTCTTATTGTGAGCGAGGTTCTCTCCTTGCTAATCCAACAAGCGAGCCATTGGGGAAGGATTCGGGGAGTTCGGCAGAACCCAACGGGGCCTTGCATCTCTCATATTCTTTTCCCGATGATACTCTGGTCTTCCTTAGGGCTGAGGAGGAGAACTGTCGAAATTTTATTAAACTGCTTGATGAGTATTGCATGGCGTCGGGCCAGCAAGTCAATAAATCAAAGTCTAGTGTTTGCTTTGGTTCAAATGTGCCGCACGCCGTGTCTCTCTCTCTTGTAGCCACCTTTGGGATGGAAATGGTCGATGATCCGGGTATTTATTTGGGAGTTCCTGCTTTATGGGGGCAATCTAAGAAGGCCGGGCTTGCCTATGTCAAAGGAAGAGTGCTTCAGAAGCTCCAGAATTGGAAGAAGTCTTCCCTGACTCAAGCAGGGAGGGAAATTCTTATTAAGGCGGTAGCACAAGCTATCCCGGCATACCCTATGAATTTGTTCAAATTTCCCAAATCCTTTTGCAACGATTTGGACGCCATGATTTCTAAGTTCTGGTGGGGGCAGACTCAGGAAGAGCGTCGGATTCACTGGGTCTCAAGAGAGACGTTGGGCCTTGCGAAGAGTGAAGGGGGTATTGGGCTTCGGTCTCTGGGTGCTTTTAATGATGCTCTATTGGCTAAGCAATGTTGGAGATTGATTCAGGAGCCTAACTCGCTGTGGGCTAGAATGCTCAAGGCTAGGTATTTTCCTATGTGCTCTTTCCTTGATGCTAAGAAAGGGGGACGGGCTTCTTGGGTTTGGTCTAGCCTTTTGGCGGGAAGGGAGGTGATCAAGGAGGGCGCCCACTGGCAGATTATGAATGGCAAGGATACTCGGGTTTGGGTGGATAGATGGCTCCCCTCAATTCCTGTTGGTCATCCTTCCCCCCTGGGACCGGTTCGTGTATCCTTAAATCTTAAGGTGAACTCTCTTATTTGTCCCGAGTCTGGAAGTTGGGACTTGGACTTTTTAAAGCCTTTCTTGTCCGATGGGGAGCTGGAGGCTATCTCTGAGGTTTTTGTGGGTGACCACAACTGTGGGGACAGATTGGTTTGGCCGGCAGTTAGAAGTGGTTCTTATTCGGTTCGATCGGGCTACTTTTGGTGCTTGAATAAATTGTTGGGCCCTCATGCTCGATCAACTTCTTTGAGGAGTGTTCCTCCCAAGCTTTGGAAGCTTATTTGGGTGCTGGAAACCCCCCCTAAGATCAGATTATTTATGTGGAGGTCTCTCCATTCGGCTATTGCCACAATGGAGGGCCTCTATCAACGCAGATCCATGCCGACCCCTTTGTGTCCTATCTGCAAATCCTATAATGAATCTATTGAGCATCTTTTCCTTGGTTGTTCATGGGTGACCACTATATGGTGTGGAGGGAGGCTTGCAAACCGCTCGATGCGGGATCATGGGATTTCCTGGGCCCTGTGGTTGTCTTCTATCTGTGAGGAGGAAAATGGTTCCAAGGTTGAGATGGTTAGCTTGTTGTCTTACATCGCCTCTTCGTGTTGGCATATCTGGAAAGCAAGGTGTGACTTCCTCTTTAACAATCAAAGAATTAATCCTCCTCAGATTCTGGCGGCTATTTCTCGTTCTATCTCGGCTTTTCATGCCTCTAGGTTGATCTCTGTCCCAGCTTCGGGGCTCCTCCCTCGGGGGGTGGACCGTGAGGCTAGTTGGACCCCCCCAACCCATGGTATGATCAAGATAAATGTGGATGCGAGTTGGTTGGCTGGGGATGGCAGGGGTTTCGCTGGGATTGTTGCTCGGGATGACAGGGGCAGATTTGTTGCTGCTTCTCGGCACAAAATTATGGCAGCAAATGTGGCTCAAGCGGAAGCTCTCGCCATTTTTCATGGATGCAATCTGGGGGTTATCAGAGGATGGTCTTCGGTGTGCATTGAATCTGACTCAATGGATTCTATTGCTAGTTTAAACAACCGGTGTACTCCTGGCAACTGGGAAGCCTTTCCCATTCTAAGTAAGTGTTTAGCTTTGGGTGAGGTCTTTCAATGTTGCCGCTGGTATTGGATTCCAAGATCGGCCAATTCAGTGGCGGACTCTTTTGCTTCGCGAAGTTGTAGGGAAGCATGTGATTTCATTTGGGTTGATAGACCCCCATCTTCTCTGGTTCATGTTCTCTGTATTGACGGGCTTCCCTGCCCTCATTAAGTATTTTTGTTGTGTTAGGGCGAGTTGGGACGATTTAGCATTAGGTGCATCGTCTTATTTCCATTCTCGTTTCTTTCTTCTCTTCAGTTGTTAGGTTCGGTTTGTTTGCTCGGTTGTAAGCTCTCGTGTTTCCCTTTGGCATCTTTGCCAGGTTTCTATGAAATCTAGTTTCCAAAAAAAAAAAAAACTTAGGAGGATTTCCCGCGACTAATTATTAATTATTTAATTCGGTGCAAATTCGACAGTCAGGATCGTCGGACTTACAACACGACAACATCGCAACGACATTTACAGTTTTGTCCGGTGGAAGTGGGGTACTTTCTGTACGCGACACGTCGAATGTTAAAGCCAAAAACATTTCTCGTTAGTGGAAGTTAGTACGATTATGATACTTTTTCTTTTTTTTATAATTGCGTTTTAGGCCTTGAGGTTTTTTACAATGACGTAATTCCACCCATTACTCTCTTATACATCATGGGGAGCCCCTCCTTTTTTTTAGTTAATTTTATGTAGTTAGGAATACATCATGGAAATATACATATTACCCATTACTTTCTAATACATCATGGAAATTATTCATGCTACATTCTTTTGTGTAGTTAGGAATAGTGGAAGTGGTGACAATGAGTAGAGAAATGAGTTATGATTAAGTTAAAGGCAACTTTTAGAGGAGGAGGGGAGAACAAAAGTTATAATCGCATAGGGTCTCAAATTTGTTTTGAAAGTTATTGCTTTCTAGTATTAATATATTGTCCTTTTTTTTCTTTTCTTTTTTTTTGGAAAACTATCTTAAGGAGGGGCTCTTTCAATTCCAAAAAAGTTAAGGGGAAATTGGTAAATCTTGCAATCAGCCAAGGCATACCCACAACTTCGAGCTAGAAGTAGTTATGTGTGTCACCTAACTATCAATTGCCACATGTATATATGGATTTACATAGGAATTTACATATCATGCACCAACTAGAACCATTGACAGTAAGACTCGAACTTTGGTGTGCAACACACAAAGCAAGAAACTTACCAACTAAGTCAGCCCTCGTTGAACTCAGCCACTTCCCTTTACATTAAGTTTCACATAATTTGTAGGAGGAGATTCCATTGAGCAACGTACATTTTTTTTGTTTTATAGGAATAAGGTGTTTTATTTTATCAAGAACAAAAACATAATCTTAATTAAAATACTTGTTACATAAAAATAATTACAGAGTACAAATAAAAAAGAAACAAAAGAGAACATCAAACGGTCTCTTAAAAAAATAAATGTTTTTTAGCACATCGATATTTTTACACTAAGGGGAAGGAGAGTTCGGCTAAACTACACAATGAGCAACCTAATTTGGTATCGAATTCGCCATCCACAAGATTCAAACCTAAGACCTTTCACTTCCAAGTTTACCACTAGACCGTAGTACTGAGCAGCTCTTAAAAATAACTTAAAATGTTGCTTCTTCCATTTTAGCAACATACTAAGGCCATCTCCAACCGAGGGCTGGCCAGAGGGCTCATTTTAGTCCTCTGGCCCTCCAAGATATTAATATTTTAATGAACAATATATGGTCATATTTGTCTCCATCTCCAACTGAGGGCCAAATGGCTCGTTTTAGCCATGTCACAAAGAAAAAAACCGTCTCTAACCAAGGGCCAAACATAATTTATTATTTAAAAACTACAACTTAAATTTAAATCCAACGGCTAAGTGACGTCGGCTAGCCGTTGGTAGCTGACATCATGCTGACGTCAGCTCGCCGTTGGATTTGAATTTTTTTTTTCTATAAATAGGGTGGATATTGGACTATAATTCACACAACTTTGAATTCAATCTATTTCAATTCAATCTCTTTCAATTCAAATTTGCAATGAATTCCAACTTTGAATCCTCTTCGGATTCTAACTGGGGGTCCTCATCCAATTCCAAATTGGAAGAAAAATGGGCGCAAATGAGACGAGAAGATGAGGAGTCTGATGAAGAAGTTCAAGTAAGGCTCAACAAACAAAACTGAGCAGCAGCCATGGCTGCGGCCATGGTGTGTCAGCCAACTGAGGAACAACCTCAATGGGGTGGCTCTGTTGTTGGTCGCTCTTACAAAACACGAAACAGAGCGATGACGCATGCCAATCTGATGAACAACTACTTCAACCCCAACTCGGTGTACACAAAAAATGATTTCAGACGTCGCTTCCGGAAGAGGCGTCATGTCTTGGAGCGTTTACATCGTGATGTCCGGTAGGTCAATCCATACTTTCAACAGAAGCGGGACAGAGCAGGTCGCCCTGGTTTCTCACCTCATCAGAAGGTTACTGTTGCACTCCAAATGATGGCCTATGGCTCCTTAGCTGATTCGATGGATGAAACCCATGGTATGTTTGAGTCTACATGCCTTGATACTCTTGAACAATTCTGTGACACAATTGTTCAGGTTTACAAAGACGAGTATCTCCGCGAGCCAAATCAAGAAGATCTGAATCGGCTCCTTCGCAAAGCTGAAGACCATGGGTTTTCAGGCATGATAGGGTCATTAGACTACATTAATTGAGATTGGAAGAACTGTCCCACCGAATGGCAAGAAGGCTTTAGCGGAAGGTCGAGAAAGTCAACTGTTGTGTTAGAGGCAGTTGCCTCATATGACACATGGATCTGGCATGTTTTCTTTGGAGTCCCTGGATCCCAAAATGACATTACAATTCTTGGGCGTTCACCCCTCTTCAATCGCCTGACGGAAGGTAAAGCACCTCAACTTAACTACTACATCAACGACCGTCAATACAATATGGGGTATCACTTGGCAGATGGCATCTACCCAAAGTGGACGACACTTGTCCAAGCAATTCCAAACCCTAGGAATAACGCGAAAAAGTTGTTTACCTTACACCAAAAGGCATACTGGAAAGATGTTGAGAGAGCTTTCGGTATTCTACAAGCACGGTGGAAGATCATCAGCGAACCAGCAAAAGGGTGGAGTTGAGAAAAGTTAGACTCCATCATGATGTCTTGCATCATATTACACAATATGATAGTGGAGGATGAGCGAGATGAGTATATTGATGGAGAGTCCGATGATGACCAAACAGATCCAAATAGGTCAAGAAGGGCTTGTGCAAAAATATATGATGGGCCTAATTTGCCTTTCAATCCAATAACTGGTAGTATCTCTATAAATGAGTACATGAGGCGCTATAGAATAATACGTTTTCGTACCATAAACAAGTACCTACAACATGATCTTGTTGCACATCTTTGGGCGAAAAGAAGCATGGAGTAGGTGTTTAAATTTTATGTTGTTAAATGTTTTTAAAAATGTTGTTTAAGTTTCATGTTGTTAAATGTTTTTTTTATGTTGGTTAATGTTATTTAATGTTGTTTCATATTGTTTAATATGGTTTCATGTTACTTAATTTAATTTAATGTTGTATAATGGCTTTGGAAGTTATAGGAAAAAAAAATAGAATTTAAAAAAATATGAAACAAATTTTGTAAAATAGAAGTTATAGGAAAAAAATAGAATTTAAAAAAAACATGAAACAAATTTTGTAAAATAGAAGTTATAGGAAAAAAAATAGAATTAAAAAAAAATATGAAACAAATTTTGTGAAATAGAAGTTATAGGAAAAAAATGGAATTTTAAAAAAATATGAAACAAATTTTGTAAAATAGAAGTTATAGAAAAAAATAGAATTTAAAAATAGAAGTTATAGGAAAAAAAATTTAAATAAAAAAAAATTGTAAAAAAAAATTCAAAAATAACAGCTAGCTGACGTCAGCTGGCCGTTATATTCAAAATTTTCCATGCTATTTGTATCGGTTATAACCGACAACAAAACCGACAGCAGTAAAAAAAATTCCTGCCAGCCCTTTGGCCCTTTCAGATTCCTTGGGGCCCACGAGCCCTATGGCCTAACCCTCGGTTGGAGACGGTTTTCGGGTTATTTTCGGCACCCTGACCTTCTGGACCATTCGGTTGGAGATGGCCTAAGGATCCCATCATGCAACATTTCTTCTATTAGAAACTGGATAATATATAATTAATTATACTATTGTTCATAATTTCAATTTTGTTAGAAATGCTTCAAAATGGGCAGTATAAATGATAGTTCTCTTAGACACTTTACTTTCTTTTTGTAATGGGCAGTATAAATGATAGTTCTCTTATATAAGGGGAGAATCCTAAATCAAATATAAAATTTCTTGCATAAATTAAATTCTTAATCACTTAAATTATAAGTTCCTAAGGAGTAATATCCAATTATATATAATCAATCGGGTGCATCCACGTCTACATAAATTTTCTTTTCGTATAGAATAACCAATATATATATATATATATATATATATGTGTGTATGTATATATATATATATATTTTTTTTTTTTGTAACGGCATATCGTCCAAAAAATGACAAGACCTTTTTGGTTTCTCTTCTTTTGTCCCGATAAGAAAACTGAAAATGTCTGCATGGTGCAATAGCGAATATGTGAAAATCAAGGTGTGGTTTCTGATATTCTCTGAATTTCGATTTCTACCTGAGTTGTCTTTTCCTTTTTTCTGTTCACTCTCGCCACATCCTTGTCCCTTGGGTTTGTCCAACTTCCGCCCCCTGCTTTCACAGACCACCTCGTCCTAAAAAAAACCTTCCTCTCCTCTCTTTTTATACAACCCCATTCCAAATTTAGCAGCTTTCTCTCTCTCTCTCTCTCTCTCTCTCTCTCTCAAGGACAATCCATTTGAAACCAAAAAAGGAGGTACTAATATTTTCTCAAATCCCAGCCTAATATGATTTTTTATTTGTTTTATTTATTCATTTTTTCTTATTAATCTGCATTATGATATTTAATTTCGTCATGCAGTTTCCATCTGAATTATGCCCCTTCATCTTCTGTTTCAGTTACGTATCAATGAAATCATGATAGCATTCACAAATTTTGAAATTTATTTGAAATTCATAAATGCTTGATTTTTTGCTCTTTCATTTCTCTGCATTATTATTGTGTTTGTATTGAATTATGTGCTTTGCTTCACATTCTATGGGTACTTTCAGGGTGCAAATTGTTTGCCTGATGAAAAAGTTCTAAACTTGTATGCAAAATAGTGGTGTTCATGTGTAAAGGACATAAATTGGTGGATTTTGTGAGTAGGTTGAATGCTTCTGTGATCTGGGTTTTTGCGAAATCCAGGATCAAACACATTTAAGTAGAGAATCCTTTCGGATTTCGTGTTTTTTTTGCATCTGGGTCTTGTTATTGTGGGTCGGAATGTTGGAGTGATAAGTGGTAAAATGGGTTGAATGTATGCTGGTTTTGGGATTTTTTAAGTAATGGAGTGATGCGTATTAATTCGGTGAAATGAGCATTTTATAAGGATTAGATTAGGGTTTAAAATGGAGGGTAAAGAAGATGGTGAGGCATACGAAGAGCTGCCTCTGTCGCCTACTCAGGCTTTGCAGGAAATATCTGAGGAGGCATTTAAAGTGGCAGGGGAAACATTGCAAAATGTGGTCTCAGGTAATTCGAGCATGCCACCATTGGCACCGGGGCATACTCGCTCCCAAAGTGAAGTTGTAAGTATGACACACAGACGGAGAAATAGCTTTCAAAAATTGAAAACTCAGATGCAGAAGACTTGGAGATGGGGTGGAAGTTCGCGGGATGGTTTGCGGTTGTCTTTCAATCCTGAGGTTTTGGCAAACCAAAAACGCCAGTGGTATCAGCGTCACTCCAAATCAAAGGTATCCTTTTCTATGGCATTGCTTGATACATTGTTACTACACAAAAAAGGAAAAACAGAAAACAGAACTTGATTACTCGAGAATTTCATGCTATCGAGTAATAGTAAATTAAGAGGGTTTAAACTTAATCTATCGTGTAAGAAAGTTACCTTTTTTTCCACTACTTTGTTTATGAATATAGGTATAGGATTTTTGATTGCATAATCAGACATCAAAACTAGAAAAAGTAAATGATTAAATGTAGCGAGTATAAAAATCTTGGAACCAATTTCCCCCGCGATGCTTGAATGTTATTGCTTAAAAAATCTCTTTTCTTTACTGGTTTAATTGTCTGTCTAATTTACTAAAAGTTTTATGATTATGCCGTTCTAGGGCCATATAAAATATACCGAGCCAACTTCACTCTTTGAGCATTTTATTATCGCGGGGCTTCATCCCGATGCTAACCTTGACACTGCGGAGGATGCATTTGTTAAAAGAAAGAAATGGGAGATGGAGATGATAAACTGCGGAATTGTTGACCTTAAATTGCTACAGCAGCGGGGACCTCCAATTCCTTTATTAGAACCTCAGGTTGGGTGTATAACTGCATCAGAAGTTCCCAGGAACTTCGTTTCTCTTCGGCATGCGATGATAATTTATATGTTCCTGAATGTTTTACTGGATCTACAGATACTTTTTAAATATCCTCCTGGGAAGCGGTTTGATATGCGTTTGACAGATTTAGCTTCCTTTTGTTTTCCTGGAGGGGTTAAGGTTCGATATTGCTCATTTTCCATTAATTTTAAGTTCACTCATTATCTTGTATTTATTTAACACTTATGTTGCATTGATATAATATACTGTTCTCTTACAGGCACGGTTATTGGAGAAGACTCCGTCACTAAGTGATTTAAATCAAGTTGTTTATGGACAGGTACACGAAAACGTGTCTCATGTAATCTATGACATATATATTCCTCAACTTTTCAATTTCTCTTCATTTTATCTCGTGACAAAACACAACTTCTTGTAGGGGTTGGTTCAGTTTCAATTGGTTAGATTTTTTTGCCAAAACAAAAAATTGAACTGAAATTACTGTTTGGTTCGGTTTTCTTAGGTTTGGTTCGGTTTTTTTATATTTATAAAATCTGAAAATTGTTTAAAAAAATTGAGATTGGTCCTTTGGAAAAAAAAAAAAAAAAGGAAGGAAAAAATATCGAGATTTTGTAAAACTTCAAATTTGCGTCTCTGACAATATTGTCGTACAGGGGCTGGTGTTCACAATCTAGGTACTAATAGCACAGTAACATAAACACTGTATGAGGAAAAGTAGAGCCTGTTGCCTTTTTATTGCCTTTCGTTATCCTTCTCCATCTACATTTTCTTTTTCTACAAAATAACCAAGTTATAAACAAAAGATTACAAAGTGTAACTGGTATTGAACAATGGAGAGTAGGTGACACAAAATTACCTTTTCCTTTTTATTTTTCCTCGCTCATATCTAATGCTAAACAGTTAGGAAATGAGCCACCAATGTGTATCAAGCTAACACGCTTTTCGCGTGCGGTCAATCTTGCAGTTGTAAAGGCAACCATACATGTTGATGGAGAAACGCAGGTGCAGTCCCAACCTGCACTTTTAAAATTAATAAATAAGTAGGGTAACAAGGATATGAGGTTTCAAACACAAGACCCCTGGAGATAAAGCTCTGATATTACCATTGAACATCAGAAGCTAAAACAAGATCGATCGTGTTTTAAAATGAGTCCTAAGTTTAATCAGTTCTGTGCATCCTTGAAAAAATCATTGCGAGTCGTGTCCATTTAGAGTTTGCAGATTGATTTTCCACTTTATGTTTCATTTCATTATTTATTGATTAGTTTTACATAAATATTTAAATATAAAACACAGATAGCACTCTAATTATCGGATATTCTCGACAGGAGCATTTAGGCAAAGATGATTTATCATTTATTTTCTCACTCAAGGTATCTTATGTTCATTTTGTCCCCTTTGAAAATTTGTACAGTTGTTATTTCAACGTGCTATTTACATATGTTTGTAGCACACACGGTCACTAAAAAGGTAATACGCTTTGATCAGGTGGCAGACAATGCAACACTTTATGGTGTCTGCCTACACGTGTCAGAAATTGTTCAGAGGCCTCCTGCTATCTTAGGCGTCTCATCACCTAATTCTCATTCGACGGGAGGACTCTTCCGCTTTTTGGTTTCTGCACCTCGATGCTACTGTGTGCTATCCAGAGTTCCTTTTTTTGAGTTACATTACGAGATGCTGAATAGGTGAGTTGTAGTTTTTATTTCTCTATAGTTTGTAAGTATGGTATGGACATTTCAAAATTTTCTTTATCCTTGTAAAAAATCAATGCATTCACCGCATTTTACTTACTGGGATGCAGTATCATTCAACAGGAGCGTCTGAAGCGAATAACACAATTTGCTAGTGAAATGGCCCTCAATGATTTTGTCCCTACATTGCCCAAAGTACAAGATTATGATGATGAGTCCCCTGAGAGGGAGTCTTTTGATAATTGGATGGACGGCGCAATACCAGTTAGCAGTTCAATTGCACTTACAGTTGCCGGTGCAGGAATCAGACCGGAGGATGAGACTCCACCTTCTTCACTCAAGATATGGGAACTGCAGTCCCCTGAAAGTGTTTCTGCTAGCGAAAGTTCAGATTTTTGTCAAGTACGGTATTTAGACAAGGATGGTAGAAAGGATTCACAATGTTCTGATGACTATGGTTTTGAGGCCTCAGAAACTCGTTCAGAGGCTTCAGAAAGAATATGCGCTATCTATGGAAATGACCATACTTCTCCAGAGGTTGGGACATCTTTCTCCACCAGGAATCGCACATTGGAGCGTCTTGGCAGTTCTGAATCTCTATTCAGGTGGTAAATATATGTCTATCCTACTATTCGATTTACCGTTTTATGCTTTAGAGATGAAGTAGAGGGTTTTTTTTTAATTTTTTTTATGCTATGTCTGTATATATGCTGCTATATGAGATCAAGTAGTACTTGAATAGCTCCATTATTAGTTTCAATCTCAATTCTTTATGCCGTGTAAAATAACTTGATGCCTCTCACCCATGTTACCATACAACAAGTACAAGTTCAATAATCTATTATTATCTTTGGCAGTCCAGCTAGAAGCATGGTGTCGGAGGATGAAGACGATGACCTTTCCTCTACGTGTGAGAAAGAGTTTATGGATGAACTAATAATGGAATGGGCTAGGGTGAGTTTACCAACACTGCAATCTTACTAATTTTATTTCTCTATTATTGATAATTTGATTTCCCTTTGACAGTTATTTTTGTATCAACACTCTATGATAGGAGAACAAGAACGATTTATTACAGATTCTTTGTGGTTTTCATGCTCTGCCTCTCCCGCAACGAGGAAGTGAGTTATCTTTTCAACCTCTTGAACATCTACAAGCTACTGAGTATAGGCGACCTTCAGTTGCTGCTCTTGGTTTCGACGAGAATAGTGTTGATTCATTTGAAGATCCTGGGGTATTTGGTTGATTACTCATTTTTTAAGGCCTCTCTCTCTCTCTCTCTCTCTCTAAATTTTGTTGTATTCTTTAATATTGGCTTAACCTCACTTCACTTGGTTAAAGGTCAATGTTATGTTAGCTGCTGCTGAGGAAGCGCTTGCACTATCAATATGGACAACTGCAACAATTTGCCGAGTTCTCTCCCTTGAAAGTGTAAGCTCCGATGTTTGCCTTGAGTCCAGCTGGTGTTAAGATTGTAAATAATTTTTACCATTTTGTCCAGATTCTTTTTAAGCAATATGTATTCGCATCATGTGACGCAATTAGTTTTTGGTTTTTTTCTTTGATTCAAGTCCATTGTGAGACTGAAACATTTTGAATCCCGTACCACCACTGACAATGATGTTTATGCTTGAGCTTTTCACTTTTCATGTGATTTACCATATTTTGTGGATTGTTGTTTAGTTACAGACACTGTTCTAAAAATCTATGCCTAGGCCTTACCTAGGCACTAGGCGGCCGGTCACCGCCCCGATTAATGCCTAGGCATTTGAAAATTAAGAAATGATGCCTAGATCAGCTGAGGCGTCCGCCTAACCCGCCCAGACCCGCCTAAGCACATGCCTAGGTTGCGACTCACTTAGACAGAAAATAGATAACTTTCAATTTGCATTTAATTTTTTCAATAAATTGTAAGAGACTTGTTGAATACTTAAATGAGCATACACTATATGCTTGTTCCCCATGTTTTCATTATGTTCTAATACTTCATAATACATATGTCATTATATTTTATAATTTATGATGAAATTATATATATTTTAGGTATAAACATACACTTATTTACACGAAATATAATGGATTTATTTAAATCCGCCTAGGCGCCCGCCTAGACCCTACATAGCCGCCTAGGCGTTAGGCCCGCCACCCGACTAGTGCCTAGCGTCTTTTAGAACCTTGGTTACAGAAAAAAAAATATGGGAACTTGTTAGCATAGCTCTTCTGGAATTGTTAGGCATACGACCCCTTGATATTCTATCCTAACCGAGTATTTGCATGTGGGCTCACTTTTCTCCCTGGAAAGTCTTTTTTTTTTTCCATCAACCCCTTGGTATATTGTTGTCTACACTTACTGATTCATCAGCGGTGTTTTTGCCAGATTTTGTCATTGCTTACGGGAGTATTACTAGAAAAACAAGTGGTGGTAGTGTGTCCGAATCTGGTAAGTAAATGTTTGTATTGGATTACGTGCATCAATCCTGAGAGCACTTTCTATTTTCAACGTTTGATCATTTGACACTGCAATCCATGCAGGGTGTGCTATCAGCTACAGTATTGTCTCTCATTCCCATGATTCGTCCATTTCAATGGCAGAGTTTAATGCTTCCTGTAAGTTCGATATTATTGCTGAATGTAAAATATTTGCTTATAGCTTAAACCTTGTTAATTATTTAAGCAATACCATTGATGACATCCTGAAATATATATTTTTCTCTATGTTTCTTCAATATCTTCAGGTTCTACCAGGGAAAATACTTGATTTTCTTGACGCCCCAGTTCCATTTATTGTGAGTTTCGTTTCATTTATATAGTTGTATTTGTATAAATGTATTTCATTGTATTACTCTCTTAGACCGAATGTTCGACATTCTAGGATTCATCCTTCCGAATGAGGTGTTAATGCTCTGCTAGTATGTGCAGTTAACTTTAAGGCTTGACCAAAATCAGTTCCTTGCTTTGCTTGGATATTCTGTATTCACGAAGCCAGAAATCTAAATGGGATGTCATCATGTCATCTCCAAATTCATATACTTCTTAGGCAGTTAAAACATTCCGCATACAATTTTTCTCATTGATTTGTTTAGTTTACCTATTACTGAGTCTTGAATATTTGTTTTGAAACAGCATGTACTATTTATGAACTCGGGTTTGAAGTGAAGTGGCAATCCCGTCAAGTATTACCCTCTAGAAATCTTATGATAGTTTTAACTCTCGGAATTCTATTCTGTGCCTAAATGTTATATTACTTTCTGGTATATATAGAAAATCCTAATTGCATTGCCAAGAGAAATCATGTTTCAAGTTCTCACTTAAATTTCGAGGGTTGTAATAAAAATACCGTCATTAATTTTAGTTCAATTTCCTTTGTGCTCTTGTCATACGGCAGATTGGGATAGAACAGGTTCCTGCAGACCTGAAGAGGAAAACGTCGGATCCTGTTCAAGTTAATGTGCAAAAGGATCAGGTTTCTTTTATTCTCATTTAGTTTTTTTTCGGCTATTTTTTTCCTTATCACTGGCTTTATAAAGAGGTAGGTGTCTCTAGAACGCTATGGGAAGATCTTTGAATTCTCGCATCTTCGAGTTTGAATCAAGCAATGAGTCAATCATTCAAGAAGTTCTTTTTCCGTATGGGGATTATCTCTTCAGAACTACAGAATGCTCAGTTTTTTTTATGCCACCTTATAGGAATTACAACGTATTTTACATTTTTCAGTAATGGCCTGCACTTTTTCAAATTAAGAATAACGAGTGTACTTACTGTTACTTTGTTGTTCATGTAGGTGAAAATGTGTCATTTGCCGTCACTTCCAAGACATAATGATCTAGCCACTGAATTAGGGCCCATCCATGCTAGACTGTCGCGTGAAGGTTCATTTGCTCAAAAGCATCCTGTATATAGGTGCAACAAAGTGCAGGTTTACTGTCATACTTGCATGCTTACTGCTTCTGCTTGTGATTCTGCTGGATTTACACTTGGAAACTTCATATTTTATTGCACGTGCATATACCAAATTATGGAAAAATGTTTTAGAATCAATGATTGTTCAACAATATGTTTATCATACTTTTCTAGGCAGTTCCAGCATTTTACTTATCACGAATGCAAATACATATCTCGTTCTTATATGTTTCAGGTCGAAGCTGCAGGCCAGTTTTTGGAAGTCATGAAGAACTACGTGGAGTCACTTTGTTCAGATCTAAGGTCTTACACAATAACAAGTGTACAATCAAACAGTGACAGGGTAGAGAAACTAACACCGTAATTTCTATATTCCTAGAAGTTCTCGATGAAATAAACTGAAAATACCAGAGTACATGGCTTATTACACTTTTGGCATGTAAATCTATTACCGTCCTTTCAGGTTTCTTTACTTCTCAAAGATAGCTTTATCGATTCCTTTCCGATCAAGGACAGACAATTTATGAAGGTAACCTGCAATCCTTTCTAAACTTCTCCTGGATCTTTCATTTGTAGCCTATCGCCTGTCTTTTATTCCATTTGCAATTTTCGGCTTGTGCAGTTATTTGTGGACACACAGATGTTCACTGTTCTAACTGACTCTCGTTTGTCAAGCTTCGAGAATGGTGATCCCTAAGAGAAACCTGATACAGAAGTTAAATGAGCACATCATTGGAAGATTCCAAGTTGCAACTCAAAGATTTGTCTCAAGGATAACGAAATCTCCAACTGTTGACGAAGGACGAGGTGCAAGTAACTTGGAGGGAAGGGGTGGAATGGCTCCTGGCCCCGTTGGGATGGCCTGCCGAAGGAAGTTTATTCAACCTAACATGGTTTGGGAGCTTCTATCTCTGCAAACTGCTAGCTAAGGCTTGCAGCAAATACTTTGCAACATAAAAGTTATAGTCCAAAGCGCAAATCTCCACACCAATATCTATTGTATTGCACACCCTATAGGATCATAATCCCGATATTTTACGGGAATATGATGTTCGATGTAACGAACTTCTGTATCGTATCAAAAATCTTGTAAATGTCAATGGACATAAAAGATGTTGCTTCTGATGTCAATAAAACATAGAAAAAAAAAACATGGGTCCCGAAAAATATTGACACTAGTTGTAGCAGTAAACTAAATCATGTTTACCCATACCATTTATGTCTCCCAATAAATACGTAAGGTTTGTATACTGCATAGGGTAAAGTTGTCATTAAAAAATGTGGGTGGATAAATAGCAGCGCTTTTTTACATATCCTAGTTGGTTCTTTTGTCTCTCTGACCTTTTTCTATTCGGAGTAGGATTCTATCCCCTTCAAATTTCCCTTCCCTCCCCTCCCCTTCTATTTGAAAGGTTACAATTAAGTTACGTCTATATCTTGTCTTGATAAAGAGAGAAGACAAAGAGGAAGGTGAGAGAGAAGGAGAGGGGAGGGGAGGAGAGATGATTTGGAGGGGAGAGGTGGTGGAAAGCTACAGCACTTTTCTTTGCCAACTGAACAAGTGATCTTGCTCCTTCAGGAGTGTGAGATTGAAGGTATCATAAAGTTGCGGGACTTGCGGGCCTGGTGGAGAGAAGGTGGAAACCTACAGCACTTTTCTTTGCCAAGGAATAGCGAGTGTCCTGACTGTGGCCGGAGGTGGATCAAAAGGCATTGTGCTCAACCGCGATGATCCGCCGGTGCCACTACAGGATAATGAGTTTCAACGTTTCATGGAATGCTACAACCAGTGGGAATATCAACATAGGTTTTTACAATACCGACTTGGCGCACGGAGCAAATTGTTGATTGAAGGTATAATCGATATTGCATCTGTCGAAGAGTTGGACTACCGTTCATGACGCAGGAAAAGTGGAGCAGCAGAAAATGACCATCCACATGATTGGCCTTTCGAATGCGGATGTGAATAATATCAGTGACTACGCCTTGTATTCCGGTTATATCCTCGCTATGTATACTGAGTGAAACAGTGACTTCTCTACCGAAGGAAATATATAGTGAGGTTTGAAGTTGAAGCGCACATCCCATGCTGAACGCCAAGCCAATTTGGCAGCGTGGCTCACCAAAACCAAATTTGGTGGATCTCACCTCAACACTTGCTTGCTGCTTCTTCCCGGTCAAAGACAACTACAAGTTGTCATCCCTACAAAGGTCTGGTATCTCTACAAAATGGTGTTTACACCACTTGACTTTTTTTGTTACTGCTTGGTTTTGGGCATTTAGTTGCCCATGGTGTGCTTGGTATGCGGCCTGTGAAGCTATGGCTATAGGGTTATTAGGTTTTTTTTGTGTGGTCACTTTTGGGCCTTTACAATTGGGCCTTATCTTTTGGGCTTCTTTGTAATTTTTATTTTAGATATAGATAGGAACTTTTACTCATTCTTTGTGTGCATATGTGGTGTCTTGTCTATATCGAGGTTGTCTTATTTCTCACTTTCATCTGCAGAGTCTTTGTAATTTGTCCTTCTAACTTTGTTATAAAAATTCCCAGTTGACCAAAAAAGAAAAAAAACCCTAGCGTGCAACATCCCGTCCATTCCCCCCATCATTCGGGTGTTTTAGCAACATTGTCCGGATGCTGCACTGCCTTCTAGAAGGCCAGGAAGACGGAGGGAAGAGTAGTTGTAGTAGCACGCAGATAAGCGAGCCTGCATTGAGTTGCCTTTCCGACAGGGAGCAGTATTCCCAAGGCCTATAGAGCCATTATGATGCATGAAAGCATTGCGGGGAAGTTTTTCCCACGAGCGGAATACCAAGATGATGTTACACGGGCCGATTACAGAGACATGGTCCTATATCGGCTCATGAATGAGGTTGTGGTGCCCTTGAGGGACGCCTTCTCTTCTCCCAAAAAAGAGGACAGAAGCTGTGTGGTTCACAAGTATCTGGAGGAAGTGAAAGCTGGCAAGACGGAGGCTGAGGCGGATACTTTGCTTCCACATGAAACATACGCAATGTTCGTCTCTGGAATGTATGGAAAGCGGCCGAGCTTCAGTGGATGGCAATGGTTGAGGACTTGAAAAAGCAAGGCGAGATGAACAACTGCTTGGCCGCATGCGACGTCATCAGCTCGACATTCAAAGATGATATCCCCATTGCTTTGGGACTTTTGGTGTCTGAATTGAGTCAAGAGCCATGGAAAGGGAATGTGATCGGTCACGGCGATTGGCATGAGGTGCATTTTATACAAGGCGAGGATGTTAGGTGCAAGCCACCGAGACTGATCATAGCGGTGAATATTGTAGCACCTGGAAGACTGAGCATACAGGTCTTGCAGAAGATGCTCTTGGACAAGATATCGGCCGAGACCATGGCACGGAAGCAGCCACATCCGGCGAAGAGAGGCTGGCCGTGGTGGACTGACACGCCTAAGATTAAATATGGAGCCTTAACTAGTTGCGTTCGATATCATTGCATGTTATTTTATCTTGAATTTTTGCTTTTTGTTTGTAGGAAGAGGGTAAGGATTGACGGGTTCTAGCCAGAACCAGACATTTCTGTAGACAAGTTACCACTGCTAATTAAACCTTTCCAGCATGAGAGAGAGAGAGAGAGGCATACATATTCTCACCAGCTACCGTACTAGTTAGGGTCGTTACAATTTCTCATGTTCAAAATGCTTTATTGTACAATGATTCCGAGTTGAAAGTCGAAGATTTGTCTGTCACGGCTTCTGTAGCTGTTTTGACGAATCACAAGGCACAAGTACATTTAGAATAAGGCATGGAACGGTTTCTGTTTCTGTCGGGAATGCCCTGCATATGAATTTTTCTCAACCTACTATGGATTGGGAGCCACTATCTCCGTGAACTGCCAGCAAGAGCTTGCGGGAATAGTCTTAAAGGCGAGCTTTCTCGGATCATTTCTCTTCATCCTCAGAGTCTGATTTTGCAAAAACTGTTTCAGGCTGGGTTTGTGCATAAGCTGGAGCAATGTACTTGGGTTCTTTTACTGCAACATCTGCATACTTCAGTATGGCTTCTCTCGGATCTTCGTCCATCCACGTCTCCTTGATCATACCCCCTTGCTGAGATGGGACTCAAAGGATCAGTATATGTTTTCCGCAGTTATATTAAATCCCGGAACTAAAGATAAATACATGTTTAATGGGGAAAAAAACGTTACCTTCATGAGGTACTGGGTCAATAAGCTTCCTTTACTTGCGCCAACTCTTCCACCAAAACCTGGTCCGGTCATGGGGAGTTCAGGCTTATGGGATTTCAGTGGGTCCTTCAGTGCTTTCTCTCGCTCACGCTTACGGCTTGGCTGATCTCTGAATAAGGGTAGAGCATGAGGGTTGTGAACCACTGGTTTTGCCTCAAAATCATCCATAGACCTTTTCCTTGGGGCACGCGCAACACATACAAGGGCTCCTCTTTCACTAAGGGTTGGATCGTATAACACATGAGTTCCTCCTTGGCTTTTATCTCCTGATGTTGCAAAGATCTTCAAAAACAAAGGCGTGTAAGATTTTTCATTTTTTTTTTTAATTTTGGAAAATCAAAGGCATGTAATTTCTGAGTATATCTGCACTCTTCATAAATTGTGCATGCACGCATACGAATGTGTTGTGCGATTTTCTTTTTTTTATTTTAATTTTGGAAAATCAAAGGCATGTAATTTCTGAGTATACTTGCACTCTTCATAAATTGTTCATGCATGCATACGAATGTGTTGTACGATTCTCAAATACATCAACGAGCGTGCTAGACCAGTTCAGGAAAATGATGGACCATCAGTGAGAGCATTACCTGATTGAGTTTTGGGTGCCAGCCACACTGCACAACACTACAGGTGGGGGATATCCCAACTTTTGAAACAAGTTCAAGTTTTGCTCGATCAAAGAAGCATAGCAAACCTCCAGTGGTGCTCTCCCTTTCAATAGACGTTCCAGTCAAGAAGAGTTGCTCATCGGGACTAAAAGCTACATTAGTTTGGGCATAGTTGTTTGGGAGATCCTCAAACGCCTTAAGAGGATCCTTCATCTGACGCAAATCCCAAACCTAGTACACATTATGTAATTAGTAGGGAAATACACAACAGAAAGAACAAATCTTGACGAAGCACATCCTAGACCGCTAATAAACAGCAGTATATTCTTTAGACAGGAAATGCATTACCTTCAATGTACCATCAAGGCTTCTTGATAGTAAGATTCTCCCATCCATAGAAAATTTAAGCCCGGTAATATCATCTGAATGACTATTCTGAACGTGTATATCTGGCCTGCTTCCCCATCCAGGCTTAAGGTTCCATACCTGTCAAAATGATACATGCACTGTGAGAAGAAGCTAATGCAAATATCGAACAATATAAATCTATCTGTTTATCTATCCAAGCAATGCAAACTTCCATTTGTGGGGAGGGGCCTTGTGAGCTAATTCACTACTGCGGTTATTGAAGTAAGATATTCCAGCCAATACCTGTATAGAACCATCTCCTATACCACCTGCAATACGTTTACCGTCGCGATCCCAAGCACAAGTGGTGACCGGAACTCTTCCAGGCCGAGCAAGTTTTGGCTTGATTACCTATTCATTGAAATACAGCATCATTTAGTCTAACACATCAAGTTCGGTAACATGCATTCTCATTAGCAAAAGCAAAACAGAGTAGAAATGAATATAATGACAATCAACTCAATTAGCAATCCAATTCGTTATCACATAAAACAATTCCAAATTCAGCAATGAACAAAGCAATTTTCTAGTGCCATAGTTAATAGTTATGCATGACAAGTGACTCTCATATTATTCAAAAACATTGCCTTAAAGAAAATCGAAAACAATATCGAACCTGTTTCTGAGTTTTGAAGTCATTGACATCCCAAATACGCAGTGATCCATCCTCGGACGAAGTCAAAATCGTGTCTTTACTTTTAGGATTCCACTCTCCACAAGTCAATCCAGTTATGTGGCCCTTGGTGTTCTTGAGATCACGAATATACATGTCCCCTTTTACAAACTCCCCCAAAGTAAGTCCATCACGATCATAAATCTGCAAAATCCGCATGAAATCGAAAAGGGTACAAGCAATGCAAATTGCCCATCACACACCAACCCCAAATACACAAAACCCAAATCAAATAATGCAAAACAATAACAGGAAGATGAATTGTAAGGTTGAGCAGCACCTTCGCCGTAGCCGAGCCAGTAACACAGAGAAACCGGTCCGCCGTGGGGCTCCAGCTGATGGTTCGAACTTGGTGGCCTTCTGATGGCTCGAGCTGTCGGAAAGACTGCAACTTTGAATTCATTCCCTGGAAATCGTACATCCGCACGGAGTAGTCGTAGCTGCCGGAAACAACTCGAGACCCAGTGTGATCGATGGCGAGGGCGGAAACGACTTTTGTGTGTCCCTTAAGAACAATCTCATTGCTCACTGGAATCCGAAACCTGTTTTCGAAATTCGCCTCCGAATCAGAATCGGAATCGGAATCGTCCCTATTGGACCCAGCCGGCGGCCTCGGCGGTCCAATCAACTCACCATCATCGTCGTCTCCAAGCTCGGATTGCAGTGGCGGAGGGGGCGGTCCAACCATGGCATCGCCATCGTCGTTCTCGTTAGGGTTGGAGTTGGGGTTGGGGTTAGGGTTTTTGGGAGCGCGGATGGAGCGGAGCCAGGTTTGGGAGGAGGAGGAGAGAGAAGGGAGGCCGCTCGTTTTGGAGGCGGCGGAGGAGGATTTTTCCGGAGGGTTGTTGCTGACGGAACGACGAGTCGTGTTGTGAATGGCTTCGAGAGGGGTTTGAGACTTAGATTGCTTCCCGAACGAGACAGGAAAAGCAGCTCTGATTCCGTCGTACATCTCTGCCTCGTCGTCCGCCATTGGAACTTGTCTCTGTCTCTCTGCACTACACTCTTCTTCTTCTTCTTCGTTTCGTCGTCGATGCTTAAAACGTCGCCGTTTTTCTGGTGTTTTCCGACGGAGACCTGTTTATATGCGTCCAGACTCCACCGCCTTTAACCGGGAGAGAGGGGAATAGCTGGTGGGCTAGCCCAATTTTTGTGTTTTCTCGGACCGAGCCCAAAAATATTTTATTTTTTCTAAAGCCCAATTGACTTTTGATACCCAGTCCCTAAACTTCAACTTGGGGTGTGTTATCCACACATCCCTTGTTAATTTTTGTCATTTAATCTTCTTCAATTCATCCGATCCGACTGCTAAAAATTAGAAGGGTATGTGAGAAGTAAAAAAAAAGGTGTGTGGATAACACACACCTTTAACTTACAAAATTAACAAGAGTAATGCTAAGAGACCAACTATTTAGTTTTAAATTTGTAAACCAAATGACGTGACTGTTAATAATTAAATTATTACTTAAGTATTGATACACGTGTTTTTTTTTATTGGTGATACATCATATGTTTGCAAATTTTGTCTAACACAGGCATTTCAGTCTTACTTGACCACCATCATGTGATTTATTAGCGTTAGGAATTCAAAAATCAAACTCGGGACGTGGCTTGTGGAATACAAGCCTGAAATTCGTCTCCAACTACTGGACCACCCGTGGTGGTTTATATTTTTTTATTTTTGTTAACTAAAGTGTTTTTTTTCGAAACATCACTGTGGAGCCAAAAATAATCACAAGGCGACACATGGACTTTCGGATTAAGAAGACAAGAATGCCCTTGAGAAGCACCAGAAATCCTACGCGCGAGCAGCCGGTAATTATCATCGGTCAAGTCAAAAGCGCCCATAAAAGGTAACCAAATCCGAATTATTTCATCCATCCACATTTAAGACAATTATCTCGTAAATCCACCAATTATCCCACTTAAATGGAGATAATTGGCAAATTAATGAGGATATTCCTCATTAATTGGCCAATTAACTTAGCCCCAAAATCCACAAAATTCTCTTAATGGCCGGTCCTCCTTTCTCCAAAGGGGGCCGGCCACTTCCCTCTTTATTTCCCCATTTCCTTCCCTTTTTTCCTCCTTTTTTAGTCAATTATTCAATTACTCCTTATTACCTCTTTTTATAAAAATAAATCCTTTCCCTATTTGATTAATTAGCCAATAAATAGGCTAATTAATCCTAGATCTCACACCAAAAACCCTAGCATGGCCGGCCACCCCCCTTTCCTATAAATACTACCCCATTTTCTCACAAAAGAGCTAATTCCAATCCTTGGGCAAAAACACTCTAAACACTTTTTCTCTCTAATTCTAACTTTGGCATCGGAGGTTCTTCGGCCAAAGCCCCCCCCCCCCATTCATCGTGGGCGCGTGAGGCTTTTGGCCTTAACCTAAGGTGTTTATTATTTTGTAGGTGCAAAATCGTCCAAGATCGAAGAGGAAAAAATTTGCATCCACAAATTGGTGCTTTCATTGAGAGGAGAAGTTTACGCTCGAAAAAGACTCTCGCACACACGGAAAATTCGATGAGCAACAATTCAAACATTCAAGGCGTGGGACCACGGCGATCTACGAGGTTGAATGTGACTCTTGGGGAGATGGCGCCACCACCACGAGGCTCCACCATGGGAACCACCGCGGTGACCACCCGCGGCGAGGTCCATGATACCACTACGGCGGTCCAAGCCTCGCATTCGCGCCCACCTCGCGTTGAGCAGCTTGCTCCTGCAGCCAAACCTGCCCACGCAGCCCTGCCTGCCCACGCAGCTCAGCCTGCCCCAGTGGTGTCCCAAGCAGCCCGAGTCGTGCCCGGAACCATCCACCCGTCCGTCGCTCGAGAAGGAGTTTTCCTATCTAGTTCATCCAATCTGAGTGGTGAGCAGAACCTGTCCCGGCAAGTCATGGAGTTGACGAACACCTTAGCGCAGCAGACAACCCTGGTGAATCAACTTTTGCAATGCACGGAGATCCAACGCGCCCTAGAAGAGGAACCTTTCCGGCAACGTCCTGGCAAGCAGCCGATCAATCAGACTGAGCAATCGGGCGATGTGCAATCTCGGCTGGGCCCCAGAGACAGCGTGGATTCCCGTCTTAGCGCAGGGAGGAGCGTGCACTCTCGGTTAGGCCCGCAAGTAAGCATACGATCGAGGCTGGGGCCACAAATTGAAGGATCGCACGAGCAACCGTCTAGGCAGAGCGTCCGTTCGCGCTTAGGCCCGCAAGGAACGTACTCCACATCACCTCGGAAGATGCCGCATGGCGCGCGAAGGCAAGCGACTTCTCAATCCGCTTCAAGTTCCACCGGCAGCCCACGGAGAAACCACTCACCGGTTAGGCAGCCGAGGCAACGACAAATGGAACGCCCGGAAGAGCAGCCTAGACCAATGGGCCGAGATCTAGGACGGCTTAGGGCTCCGCCGCCCCACCATAAACAAATCCAGGAAGAGGTGGAGAAGCTTTTTAACGAACGGCTGCGCGAGTTCCGACGCAGCGACACGACCGATGAAGCATTGCGGCGGGAGATGACCAAGATAAGCCGGAGCCCCTTCGCGGACGAGATCGAGCATGCGGAACCCCCGCGCAAGTTCAACATGCCGCACTTCACCTCATTCAAAGGAGATGGAGACCCGGAAAGGCACCTGAAGCATTACCGAAGTGCCATGGTCCTCTACCGGAGCAATGACGCCCTTATGTGCAAAATATTCGCCACCACCCTGCAAGGCGAAGCGCAAGATTGGTTCCATACCCTGCCACCACGATCCGTCTCAAGCTTTGACGATCTTTCCTTGATTTTCACCAAAGAATACTCATCTTACCGCTCGATCAAGAAAAAATCCGATCACCTGTTCAACGTAAAGAAGAACCCGAAGGAATCACTTCGCGACTACGTGAAGAGATTCAAGGCGGAAAAGGCGAAGATCGTAGGATGTGACGACTCAATAGCCAGTGCAGCCTTCCAGAAGGGCCTCCCCGCGGATCACCCCCTGTTTGGAGAGATGATCATGAAGGAAGACCTGACTCTAGCAGACTCATTCGCCCTGGCAGAAAAGCATGCACTCTGGGACGAGGCCCGACGAGCGGAAAAGGCTCCTGAGCAGCCGAAACTCTAGCACCGCCCGCTTCCCTCAATGGCGACATATGGCATCTACACGTCGATGGCTCATCCAATCACAAAGGCTCAGGAGCAGGCGTGGTTCTCGTCACCCCCGACGGCTCATTGCTCGAGCAGGCGATCACTTTAGGCTTCAAAGCATCCAACAATGAAGCAGAGTACGAGGCCCTGGCAGGCCTCCGAATGGATAAGGACTTAGCAGTAAAGAAGCTGGCAATCTATTCCGACTCTCAGCTGATTACCAGCCAAGCCGCGGGAGAATATACGGCGAAGCATCCAAGGATGGCACAATACCTGAAGGAGGTGCGCGAGCAGCTGAAGACATTTCAGACCTACACGCTCACCCGGGTTCCGCGAGAGGAAAATGCCCATGCAGATGCGCTAGCCGGCCTAGGCTCCGCCCTCGACCATCAGCTCAAGCGTTCGATTCCGGTGGAGTACTTAGATAAGCCAAGCATAGAGCCCGGGCCAGCAGCCGAAGTGACGCAGGTTAGTGCAACTCCAAATTGGCAGAGCCCTATCATAGATTACTTGGTCAACGGCACGCTCCCCACCGAAAGATTGGAGTCAAGGAAACTTCAAATCCGAGCAGCGCGCTACTACATGTGGAAGGATATTCTAATCCGAAGATCCTACACCGGGCCGCACCTCCGATGTTTGGCACATCCCGATGATTTGAAGATCCTAAGTTCAATCCATGAAGGCGTCTGTGGGAACCATTCTGGAGGACGATCTTTGGCACAAAAAGCTCTCAACGCAGGCTACTATTGGCCAACCATTCATCAAGATGCCCGGGAGTTAGCACAAAAATGTGACCGCTGCCAACGCTACAAGCCTGTACCGGCCCTACCTGCCAGCGAACTCTATCCACAAGCAAGCCCCTGGCCGTTCATGCAATGGGCGATTGACCTGGTTGGGCCCATGCCGCCTGCGACCGGGGGCAGGGGAATGATGATCGTGGCAACCGACTACTTCACCAAGTGGATAGAAGCGGAGCCCATGACAACAACAACTCAGATGGACATAGAACGCTTTATGTGGAGGAACATCATTTGCCGCTTTGGTATCCCTCAGTCCATCGTCACCGACAACGGCCTACAGTTCGTAGGCAAAGACTTGGCGGGATTCTTCCAGAAATACGGCATAAAGCAACATATGTCTACACCAAGGTATCCACAAGGCAATGGGCAGGCCGAAGCTTCCAACAAGACGATCCTCGACTGCCTCAAAAAATCCCTCACCGACAAGAAAGGAAAGTGGCCAGACGCACTCCCCGGTTGCCTGTGGGCGTACCGAACTACCGAAAGGCGAGCAACCGGTGAAACTCCTTTCTCATTGACGTTCGGTTCAGAGGCGATCATCCCTCCTAACATCATCATGCCAAGCCTCACCACCTTGCTGCCAGATGTCGAGCAGAACAGTAGAGAGATGGCCACGAACCTGGACCTGGCGGAAGAAAGACGCGAGCAGGCCATAGCCCGCATCGCATCATACCAACAGCAACTCCTCTCTAGTTACAATAAAAGATCCAAGATAAGGCAATTTCAACCCGGCGACCTAGTCCTGAGGAAGGCCTTCATCACTGCTCGAAGAGATGGATCAAAAAAGATGGACCCCATTTGGGAAGGACCTTACAAGATCAGCAGGGTAGGCGGCAAATGAAGCTACACCCTCGCCACCATGAATGACAAGGAGATCGAAAAGCAGTGGAACGCCTACAACTTGAGGAAGTACCACGTGTGATCTCCACCAACGCCCGAAAGCTCAAGCAGTTCAGACGAGCACGACCCTCGCAAGTCGAGGACTACCAGTTGTTCCGCAGTTCTTAAGTTATCAGTTCACTTGTTTTTCAATAAGGAACGTTTTTACAACTTGATTCCATTGCGGCAACTGACAACTCCTGCGCTTCAAAAGGAGCTCGCGCCCTTCTCAGGGACTCACTGCAGGAACAGCGCCCCCAGAGGGACCAATCTGCTCTCCAACGCGGGAGGATAAACTTTTCACTCCGAATATCCAGACGTGGATGAGCCTGACTGCCCTAGTGTAACAAACGTGAAGCTAGCTGCACGATGGCTTGCTCCGGAATTCCCAAGTAGCCACGATGGTCTTTTTCACGGCCTAGCTAACTGAAGGATTTTGGGTCTCTTGGCCTAATCCGCGGGACCCGGGCCCTAGAGACGGGGGGGGGGGGGGCACACTACCCTGGGAAATCCTAAAGCTGCTACCGGACATGCTAAGGTAGCCTACGGATCCCGGCAGACTGCCTACGGCTTGACCTAGCAGTAAAGCCATGCTAGACTTACACAAACCGCACATTCTTGTGAAAGGTTAAACAAGCTAGCAGGCATATGTGAAGCTTTATCCACTACCGACATGCTACGTAGTCGATAAGCTTCACTTGAACCAAATCCTAAAGTGTTGTAGCACTGGCTGCGCAGCCTACGGAATTGGGAAGAACCAGAGTTGACAGCCTAGTGGTTACGCGGATCCGCCTGCTTCTGTAAGTAAGGCGTCCGGCTGCCAACCCTATGAATGGCAACTTGGCAAGGTAACAGCCTAAGGATCGCGCGGATGGAGCTGCTACAGTGAGTTAAGCTTCCGGTTGTCGATCCCGCAGCTAACAACTTTGCGGTAACTTGCGCCAAGTCCTAAAGTGTTGTGACAATCACTGCGCAACCTACGGAATTGGAGAAAGCCAAGGTTAATGGCCTAGTGGTTACGCGGATCCGTCTGCTTCTGTAAGTAAGGCGTCCGGCTGCCAACCCTACGGTTAGCAACTTTGCAAGGAGAAGTTCTACACCAACACCTACGATCACGTAGGCTACGCGGCCTGTCTGCTTATGAAAAGTGGCGCGCCTGCTACTTGCCTATAGAGTCTAAAGGTTGAGGTATGAACGAAAGGAGCAAAGACGGAGAAAAGCGAAGGAGGCAAGTTTATTATATTTTCTAGCAAAATTGATAAACAACTGACAAAGACTGGAGGAGTTCAAGCAAAGAAAAAGCAATAAGGAGAAACAAATCCTAAAGGCTACCTAGAAGACTACTCTTCGGCAGCTTGGCCATCCGACGACTGCTCCACTGTCACACCTTCGGCAGCCGCGGCAACTTCAGTAGCGGTACCATCCGGCACTCCACCCCCGACTGCCCCATCGGGAATGCTCCCATCTCCAACTATTTCGCCAAGGGAGGACTCGAAAGTGAAGGCGAGCAGATCTTCTGGAGAAATGGAGAAAGCCTCAAAGTCCTTTTCAGAAAACTCGAAGTCAGACGGTCGCCCGAAGAGGCGGTCAACATAACCAAGTTAATAGAAGTCGGATTGATTCTGGATTAGCGAAGCCTCGAACCTAGCCTTCTCGCTCTTCAGCTGCTCCATCTCCTCAAGCAGACAAGCTCGAACCCGCTGCACTTCCTCCACTTCATTTCTCAGACTATCGTTGATCTTCAAAGCACCCTGAAGCTCCAACACTTGAGGTTCAAGCTTATCAATAACCTTCTTGAGACGTATCACTTGGTTGTAAGCAGCGATCAGTTCTTCATCCTTGGCATAAGCAGCAGAGCGGAATTCGGAGACGGACCGTTCAAGATCCTGAATCTGAGGTATGTAACGCGCAATCTCCTTCTCTGCACTTTCATATTTCACTTGAGTCGCATCAAGCCTGGCCTTCAAGTTCGCGATCTCGTGGCAAACAGTCTCAAGCTGCAGAGAAGTGGGGGCAGAGGCGTTAGATCTCTTCAAAGCAGCAAGCTCAGACTCCAGATTTTTAACCTTCTCGGTCGACGAGTAAGCTTCAGCAGCCATAGACTTCGCCACCTCCTGGGCAGCCTTGATATCCTCCCGATCAAGAACCATGGACTCGGCTGCCAGGATCGCCGTTTTTTGCATCATGGTTAACAGAGCAGCCCTCCTGTGCTCGGGCGTATGCTTCACAAATGAGCCTGGACCAACGATTCCCTTGACACCATCAACAAATTTGAAACACGCATCCGTATCCTCGAGAAGGTCTGGCCTCAAAAGCGCACAAATATCGGCAGTTTCTTTGGAATCGGACTTGGCGGACTTACCAGAACCATGGGCGCGAGCAGTCTCACCCCCCTCAGAAGGCAGTTCGGTCTCAGCAGCGGGAAGAACCGAGTTTGGCGCCACCTTGACAGACGAACAGGGCGAGCCAGTCCCCACGGACGCAAGTTTTTTCGAAGGAGAATCAGGCTTAATCCCAGGCGGACGTTTCAGAACAAACTTCTGCATTGACGAACCTCGGCGCTGAGCAATCCTATCGGCAATCGAGCTAGCAGCCTTTGGAGCAGCAGGCGGCACTGGCACAGGCCCAGCAGTCTCTCTTGAAGTCAAGTCAATCACAAGCTTGGGAGCAACTGGTGGATCCCCGGGAGCAGCGGAGGAAGTCTTCGGCCTATTTGCATCAAGCCCCTCCTGAGCAGCGGATGAACCCTCGCGAGCAACCCGCGACTTCTTCTGAGCAGGCGGCTCTTGCACGGGTGGAGAATGCCTCTTTCTCCCACCATCATTGGCAGCGGGCTCCACCACGGTGATAGGACGAGCTAATGCGACTGCTTTGATCCGTCTCACCTCTTCCTTTGGGGGCAATCCATCTTTCTCCCTACGAAGAGGACTAAGCAGCCAACGCCATTCACGATACTCAGAAGGAATGCCCAGAGCGACATGCACTTTCTTCATGTCCGAAGAAACCTTGGGAGTTAAACCGAACTCCGAATCTACAAAGATGGCAGAGGGCAATCAGAAAATTGATGGACAGTTCACCGTCAAAATCAAGCAGTCGAGAAAGAAATTAAAGCAGCCTACTTACCGGATATGAAGACTGTTGACACCCGCAGCTCGGGGGAGTGATCGGACTCCCATTCGCCGCTTACCTCCAAGGTCTCTTTAGCCCAATCATGGTCACCCTTGCTTGAATGGTCAAAAAGTCTATGACGAGTCCGCAGCTGCCCAACTCCATCAACATGGCCTATGTCAAAAAAGTACCAAAACTCGTTGGTGGTTAGTCCTAAATCAAAGAATTGGCTCAAGTTGTGGAACCCCACCATCACTCGAATAGCATTTGGAGAACACTGAGCAGGCGCACATCTCATGGAGCAGAGCACCTCTTGGAAAAAGCGCGGCATGGGAAAGGTGAACCCTAGGACGAAGTAGTAAGGGTGGAACTTAATAGCCCTCCGAGTCTCGTCACATGGTTCACGACTGCTACCATCCTTGACTCGCCTCACACGTACCCTGGAAGGAACGGCATGCCAGTAGGTCTCAAGGAAGTCCCTAAAGGAGTCATCAGAATTGATCTTGAAGTGAGCAGCCTTGAAATAGCCAACCTTGCTCAAAGATCCGCCTTGACGATACAACGGCAGCACGCCTTCATCATTCCTGAAACCCGAGGAAGACATGGAAGAAAAGATTCTACAGAAAAAGATACGAGGAAGATCCATTAAAAAAAAAAAAAAAAAAAAAAAACAACTTTGCCGCAAGGACCCAGCAGCCAAGCCAGGCCCCGCGGCCTGGTCCCTTCTCTCACCAGCGCCCCAAAGCCAAGGAAAAGGCATGAAAAAAAAATATATATACATATGTATATATGTTTTTCCATGGCTACATGGATCACCGGTCACAAGCCTCGGGTCCTCACCCACGAAGATTTCAAGAAAGACAAGGAGATTAATTTCTTCTTACCTAGAAGCAGCGAGGAGCGATCCTTTACACGGGCAAGATGCGGAAGACTGCTAGAGGAGGGGGAACAAATATCCTCTAAGCTCTCTTTCTCACTTGTAAGGTGAAGTAAGTTCTTCTCTGAAGGTTGATTTAATAATCCACTTAAGGTGGACTTAAATAGACTTGAAGAGAGAATTTACTTCCCTTTTCCTAAGGGGATTTATCTTCCTATTACAAGTGGAAAATCAACAAAAAGGAAGCAGTTCGAAGTTTCCTAAAAGTGGGAGAATCTCTACACCTGTTGCCCTTTTCTTGCGAGCAGCCCAACAGGTGTGGGGGCATTTGTGGAGCCAAAAATAATCACAAGGCGACACATGGACTTTCGGATTAAGAAGACAAGAATGCCCTCGAGAAGCACCAGAAATCCTACGCGCGAGCAGCCGGTAATTATCATCGGTCAAGTCAAAAGCGCCCATAAAAGGTAACCAAATCCGAATTATTTCATCCATCCACATTTAAGACAATTATCTCGTAAATCCACCAATTATCCCACTTAAATGGAGATAATTGGCAAATTAATGAGGATATTCCTCATTAATTGGCCAATTAACTTAGCCCCAAAATCCACAAAATCCTCTTAATGGCCGGTCCTCCTTTCTCCAAAGGGGGCCGGCCACTTCCCTCTTTATTTCCCCATTTCCTTCCTTCCCTTTTTTCCTCCTTTTTTAGTCAATTATTCAATTACTCCTTATTACCTCTTTTTATAAAAATAAATCCTTTCCCTATTTGATTAATTAGCCAATAAATAGGCTAATTAATCCTAGATCTCACACCAAAAACCCTAGCATGGCCGGCCACCCCCCTTCCTATAAATACTACCCCATTTTCTCACAAAAGAGCTAATTCCAATCCTTGGGCAAAAACACTCTAAACACTTTTTCTCTCTAATTCTAACTTTGGCATCGGAGGTTCTTCGGCCAAAGCCCCCCCCCCATTCATCGTGGGTGCGTGAGGCTTTTGGCCTTAACCTAAGGTGTTTATTATTTTGTAGGTGCAAAATCGTCCAAGATCGAAGAGGAGAAAATTTGCATCCACAATCACCATTCAGAAGAGGCTTACATGTAAATTGTAATGCTGATATTATTTTGTGATATTTCCAATCAATAATAATACACGAAGAAACTCATAATTGATATTATATTATTAGCCCACGATGCTCATGGTGATATACTTGTTACATGTATTTCCCATCACTAGAGATCCTCATCAAATAATAAACATCCACAATCACAATTCCATCTCCACGCTAAACAACAGTTTTCATCATCAGCTGTAAATCAAACCCAAAATCAGTTTCACTATTTCCAAATTATCAAAAAATCAACTCGTACCACGTTAAACATCAGTACACTGACTAACTACATGCACACAAATTCAATAGATGAAAACACTTTTCTCTTAAGGTAATTCATTGCTATCATCTCTTGCCTTCTCTTCCAACACGACTTCTCCATTTTCTATGTTAATTCCACGATTGACGGGAAGTCGTGTTGGAGGATTCGTTTGACTAGGATACCTTCAACGATCGACAAGATCAATAACAATTTTCTCTAATGCCACAAGATTCTTGATTAAGTACGTGACATGTCTTCTAGCAGGTGCACCAGCGCGATAACCTTCGATTTCCACTAACTTGAGGCAGTGATGGGGGCATGCCTTAGCCTTCTTGATCTCATCCACATATTTCCCGTCACCAGTGTAATTCATTTGCACCAAAAAAACAATTTTAATTTCTGTTTATACCTTTCGTTCTTCAAAATTATCAACAGAAATGTTTTACTAAATGATCTACGAAGTACAAACACACACCTTCAACAAGTGAAGGAATGGTAAAGGGGAAGCTGTATCGATGCAGCGTAGATCAGAATAAATACCTCAACAAGTGGAGGAACATTACTGAGACGCACGTCTCTAACACTACCTTGATAGATAAATGAAACAAGGTTTGCGTCACAAATCTCAATCCCTTTGAAGTGAACGCGTGCATATATCACGACTCAGGGCAGGCCCAGGACCAGTGCGGGCAGGACGACCGTCTGGAGCTTAAAATAATTGGGGGTATTAAAATTATTAGGGTGGTATATTTATATATATTTTCATAAGAGTATAAATTTATAAAATTTGGTTCAATGACAAAGAAATTTAACTAGAATTGGTGGTTTTGTTGTTTAAAATTAATGAGGATGTCTTGGGTTCAAAACACCAAGTGTGCTTATTTACTTTTCAATTTTTGCAAATTTTTTTTCAATTTTTTCATTGTTTACGAATTTTTATTTGATTGTTAATTTATTTTTAATTAGTAGCTAGTAGCTAGTAGCTATGTGGGTTGTTATTTTTAAAACATTTGTTCCAATTCAAGTCTAATCTTCAACAAGGAGTAATGTGTTGACCAAATTTACAAATCATATGACGTGTCATAAAAAAGTTTAATTTTGTACACATTTATTACTTATACATATCAACTAAAGACTAAAAAACATAATTATTTTTTTAGTCACATATTGACAAGGTTAGTAAATAAGAAAAAACACTTCACGATTCATACAAAAACACTTTAAAAGTTCAAATGGAAAACAAAACTCATATCTATCTACTTGTAAATCCAGAGGTTTTTTTTTTGTTTTTCCTTCTCATGATACAAAATAAATTAATTTTTACGTGTTTCTAAATTATTAAGTTTGAAGTGTTTTTATAAGTATAATTTTATCGATATCTTACGTGTGAAAACAAATAATTTTCTTATATAAAATAAGAACACATTTTATGGCATCGTCTCGAATCTCAAAAAAACTCTAAACCGGCCCTGATCACGAGATACTTCAATGCAATTGAGAAGCCAACAGCTCTTCAGTTAACCAAACTTTTGGCACCGAACACTATTAATCGTCCAAGAAATGGACAGTTACACAAGAAGTATTTAAGAGCATTAACAGTCATATCAACATAGCGGAAATTAAGAATTTTTAGGAACTTAAATTCGCTATTGTATCCATGAGAGTGTAGAAGGGTCCTTTTCTGAAACCCATCATCGTCATCTTCTTCTTCTGGGTCAAATCAATGAAACCCAGTTTAGGCTCCCACAGCCCACCGGTTCTGGGTCATCGTCTTCGTCGTCAACCTCATCCTCCTCACGATACTGCTTCTGGGTTTGTTTGTGTTGAATTGGCGGTAGAGACGATTGTGGATTATGGGTTTGTTTAGGTTGAAGTAGCGGCAGAGACGATTTGGAGGGACGTATTGGGATTGTGGGTTCTTCTACGGGTTGGGAGATTAAGGACTGTGGATTCATGGGGTTGATAAGGACGATAAGGAAGATGAGTTTCCACGGGGTTTAAGGGATTCTTTTGAAGAATTGCAGGAGATTCGGGAAGGATTGCAGGGAGATTGGAGATGACGAGTTTCAACAGTGTCCTTTCCGGTTTATTTTTATTTTTATTTTTTTTATTTTTTTTATTTTTAATTAAATTTTATGGAAAGTAACAGTGTTAAATTTTAATCTCCAAAAAAGAAAAAAAGAGTTCCAAGTCTTATCCAAAAAAAGAAAAAGAAAAAAAGAGTTCCAAGTCAAGTTTATGAACTCCCATTTACATTGCAAATTGAATCCATTTATCCACGGAGCTTGTAAACCAACCATTGGGCCTTTGTGTTGTTCCACGATACGATACGATTCAACCAATTGACGTATCTACATATTTCCTTGTCTCTTAAATTCCTTTTGAGGGCTATCAACCGCATCACGTTTCTATTCTATTAACATGGTAGTTACTAGTTAGCATCAAAGTTGAGAGTCAACACATACTGCGATCCCTTTGAAAGGATACTAGTAGATGTTGCTTCTTTTATTGTAATCACCCATATTCTCCTCTCTATCTCCCAAGTTCCTTATTTTATTTTCTATTCCGTGTCTGTCTCTCAATATGTACTTATGCTCCTGATAGATGAATATACCCAAATAAAACTAGAAACATAATAAGAATACGTCTTTCTCAAGATAGAGTCATCTCTACGTTATCGGGATCCCTCATTATATCGGAAAGATGAAGTATATAAATCCTAATGAAACCTAAGAATTTAAAAAATTTAGGGGGTATGTAAACTATATGCATCTTGGTTATATACGTATACACCACTAAATCTATATATTTATAGTTATACTGTATTATGCCTTTTAACCAAGATCAAAGTTAGTTCTTCAAATGCGGTGCTATCCACACACTATGTTAATTTCTCTATTTTGACTATGTTCAATTTATTCAATCTGACAACCAGAAATTAAAAAAAAATAAAAAGGTATAAAAAGTAAAAAGAAATCAAACGTGATTTTCTCTTCATTGAATATATGCCAATATGGTATCTCTCTGGTTGACTAACTCCCTTAAAGTTGTGCTTTACCAACCATTTTTGTTAGCCAAGTCTCCTCTTTCTACAAGCAATTTCGGGGAAGGGGAATTTGGCAAGTATCTGTACCATTGAACTCTGTATCTGTAACCCATCTCCAACCCATTTAAATCGTATGTGCGCCGCCGCTCCCACTTTATCCAATCATTCGTGCAAAGAATTGACCTCCCAGATTCGACCCTCCACTTCTCGTTGACTCGTTGTTTCAACGCTGGCGTCAAATGTAGTCGGTACAACCGCGTTGCTCACATGGCCAAGGTATGTAATAAACAAAAAGTTAAAAATCCGTTGCATTTTGCCCAAACACATTAATAGCTTAACGCGTCGTACTTGCTCTAAAATCTTGATTTAAATAACACTTTTTCTCCCGTAACTTAATATTACGATCAAGTAGTATTTTTTATTTATTTATAAGTAAGAGATTTCATGATCAATTCTCGTCAAAAATAAATTCAAACCACATTATTATGGTTCGCTTATTGTGAGACGTAGTCTACTACCTCATCCTCTTAGTATAGATAATACAATTTGTTCAAAATAAATAAAAACTTTTTCTCTCAAAGGGGTAATGCTAGGGAGACCACATTTTTTTAACTAAATTTTGTAAACCAAATGATGTGGACATTAATGATTGGATTATTATTTAAGTGTTGATTAATATGCTTATTTTCTATTGGTGACACATTATTTGGTTTTAAAATTTAGTCTTCCTAGCATTATCCTTCTCAAAGTCTCAAGTTCGATTCCTAATTTTCCATTGATCATAGTAATTAGTGTTAATATATTTGCGTATATGACCATGTGAACAAAATAGAAATTACACACCTATTAATAGGGTCGGTCCTGGGGGTAGGCGGCCGTCTAGGCCCCCACTGACACACCCCGACCCGGAATGCCAACTAGGACTTCAAATTGAATTGTGTTGGCCGATACCTGGAAGGTGACGAAGCCATAAAGTGTAGTGATGCGGAAGATGAGAATAAATTTAAACCTAAAAGTGCGAAGTACAAGAGTGCACGGTGAGCGGGTATGAAACCATTCACACGTGATGACAGAGCATAAGTACAATATAGTAAAATAGGGTGAGAATTATACCATCAATGGTAATCGTCTACCCCAAGATTTGCCAATAATCCTCGTCGGTGCGAAAACTCTGTTACTAGAACCATGAGGGGCGAAAAATAAGGGTGAGTGAGCCTGAAAATAAAGTTTTATATAAAACCTTTTAAAAATATTATAACCCCTCGCTGTAAAACCTGTATAATTTCCAGAAAATAATAATACTACGTAAGTACGAAAATGAATGCACAAGTGTAGTGAAAACAGAAGCATGCCATGAGTCGGAGTCACCTAATGTGACCTGTACGACTGGACCCATTGCTCATCAATCTAGGTGACACTAGGTGACTCCGACTCATGTGAGAGCAGTCTAAACTAACATGCTAGTCGGAGTCACCTAATGTGACCTGTACGACTGGACCCATTGCTCATCAATCTATGCTAGCACATGAGTCGGAGTCACCTAGTGTGACCTGTACGACATGTTGGGTGTAAATATGTACGCTTTAGTGCTACGATCACGTGAAGGTTATGCGATAAATCGTGAGTCACCTACTAGTCGGAACCACCTATTGTGGTTTGTACGGCAGGCTGGCACCAGACTTGGATCCAAGGTGAGCGTGCGGTGCGGGAGGTGAACAATCACGTGAAGGCTGTGCCCTGGCCTGGGGCGGGAGTACTAACACCAGGGTGCAACAATGATGAGCTCTAAATGAATATATGCATGATCATATAATGCAACCACCTCAATCACATAATAGCTTACCTGACGTACTGGTGCCTCCGCAGTATTATTTAGCACACACAAAATCATAACAATGCAATTATTTAAGAGTATAACACATTTTAAATCATGGCATGCTATGCATAATCAATTTAAAACATTTCTAGAAAACCATAAGGTTTATATATATATATATATACACACACACACACTATAAAAAGGAAAAAGACCCACTCACTTGAGGTCCACACTACAAATCTCTAGTACGAATATCGAGGCGTCACAAACGATCGGCGCCTAGAACAAATATTCAGTCATGTCTCGATAAAATACATAACTTACATAAAACACATCCCCAAGGACATTCTAAAATGATTTGAGACCCATTGACCAAAAGTCAACCGTCGGTCAAAGATTGACGGTAGGGTCCACAACCCAATCTAACTCGATCCGGAAGATCCGCATCTCAGATTTCTGATCTGTAACTTTCAAAGATCCACATTATGCTTCTAGAACAACCTACTAAAATCTCATGCCAATCCAACGATCGGATTTCCGCCAATTGCAAATTCAAGTGGCGGTTAACGTTTTATTTTATGAACTTACAAATCCAATTCGGGAAGATCCGTACGTCGGATTCGTGATCCGTAAGTTCCTATGATCCTCATATATTACTTTCTATAAAGTATTAAAGTTTGGTGAAGATCCAATGGTCGGATTGTCGAATCATAAAATGGTCAAGTAACGTAATATTCTATACTAGGTTCAAACTATCGTACTATAACAAACGGTTATTAAATTAACATCATAACGTCAACTCAAAAAGGCAGTGTTAGCCCACTGGCCAGGCGCCGCCGCTCGTGGGGCCATCCCAACTCGCTGGAAAATTCAACTATTTCTAAAAATTACCAAAATTTACAGGAAAGTAGATCTCAGTGAGGGGAGAAATTTTCATACCTGCGGCCGAGTCCAATTCAGCCCAAAAGTGTCCCAATTTCATCTAAACCCTAGAAATGGGTGAACCTCGATTCTTCCTCTATGGTGCTTCGATGTCCCAAATCTTGTTTGGGTCTTGTTACTGGGATCAAGAGAAGCTGAATGATGGTAGTGGTCGACGGAGGGGCTTGCAGAAACGACGGATTTCGCCGCCGTGGCTCGAGACACCCACTACGCAAGTTCGTCGGGAAACAGGGCCAATTCCTCTCGAATTTAGGTGGAAAACCGAAGATGGAGCAATGTAAAGATGATTGGTGAGGGTGGATTCTCTCAATTCGTCGGAAATTTGACGAATTTCGCCGGAAAAATCAACCGGGTCAAGCAGGGTTGTCTGGTCAAGGGGGAACCGGTTCGGTTCCCCTCCTTCTTCTCATCCCTCATTTCCCTCCTTTCTCTCTTCTCTGATTGGTTACTCTATCATCTCTCATTTTCTGATTGGGCGTCCCGCCCCTCCTTTCTCTCCTTTATCTCATCTCTCAACCGTCATTTCTTCTTTCTTTAAATCTGGGCCACACCCGTGGCTTTCCAGATTAAGCTGTAAAAATCTGGAGCTTTCTAGAAAATAACCAATTTACTAAAATGCCCCCAACTTTAAACGTTAATATCTCCTTCATTATAACTCCAAATCACGTTCCATTTACGCCCCACGCGTTCGTAGTGACAAGGATATGCCAAGAAAACGAGTCTTACGTGACACGACACGGCAGTCAACAAAAGTCAACATTTTTGCCTCGAAGGGCATTTTCGTAAATTCACATCAAATTTTTTTTAAAGACTATAATTTTTTGGGACGGGTTGTTACACCCACTCCTAAGAGACTCACATTTTATATAAGACATATATATATATATAAATTAATTTTACAGACTTTGAGACTTTGAGTCTTTGTCTAAATATATATACAATAGCCCATTGCCTCTGCATAAATAAGTTTTTCAAAGTTAAAGTTGATAAAATCTTATCTTTGGTCAACTATGTCACAAAAGAAGATTGAATGAGTTAGCTATTTTTCAATTGAAAAAGTTGCTAAAAAAATTAGATTATGTAAACTTAATTAGTTCATTTACATCTAAAAATGCGAGATGTGTAGTATTTAAGTAATATTTTCTTTTGATTAACTTTTAATAATATTTGATTTGGAAATAATTTTTTTATGTATTTAACGGTTTTTATTTTATACATCAATATACAAAGGATCGGAAATAAGAAAACTCTAGGCCTCTAGTTCAAAGCTCCCCCAGACATATAAACGAAATGTATTTTCTCCTTTTGGGTCTGAACGTTTGAATTTAGTGTTTATAGAGAGTTGGAATTAGCAAGTCAAAAAATGGAAACCCTCACATGATGAAATAGGGCCAACAATTTTGACCAAAAATATAGGGTCAACAATTTTGGCCAAAAAAAAGGTGGGCCAACAACGTATGACATTAAGAAAAAACATAACTAATGGTACCATCCATGATGTCCCATGCCAACATTAAGCTTTCGATCATGACATGGAGAAACCCAATGAAAGTTTCATCACACGTTAGCATCTTATCCTCCTATAAATTCAATGCTGCAAAAGCTAGAGAAAGTGGCCAACTAAACAACAAAGGCACAAGTCTTTTTCCATCACATTTATTCATAAAGTTTGGAACTTTGGAAGGAAACGAAACTTGGGTTTTTGTTGGTTTTTAATTTCAAGCTACCAGCTAGCCAAGTTCCAAGCTGTTCTTCTTCAATGGAGATCAGTTGTGATATTCAGAAAGCTGGCCACAGTTTTAGACGAAGTGGTTCTTCCTTCTGGATTGACAATGGCAGCGGAGTTTTCTCAACGTCTTCGCACGGAGAGGACGATGAGGAAGCTCTGAAATGGGCTGCTCTTCAGAGACTTCCAACGTTTCAGCGCTTGAAGAAAGGCCTGCTCGCTACTCCTCAAGGGGAGACCAACGAAGTCGATGTGAGCAATCTTGAAGTGAAAGAAAGGAAGAATTTGATCGAGCGGTTAGTTGGAGTAGCTGAGGAGGATCATGAGAACTTCTTGTTGAGACTCAAGAACCGCATTGATAGGTGAGAATTCAAAATTTTCGCAACTCCGTGTGTTGCCATCTTCTCGGTTTTTGATAATGATGGGGTTGTTTTACTTGGTTTTTATCTCAGAGTTGGAATTAATCTTCCGAAAATTGAAGTTAGATTCCAGCATTTGAAAATTGCAGCTGAAGCTTATGCAGGAAGCAGGGCTCTGCCTACAGTTTTTAATTACTGTGTTAATTTAGTTGAGGTAAATGATTAACTACTAGAGTTCCAAGTTCTCCATTGCATGTTTGGACTCGTCTGATAACCATTTCATTTTTAGTTTTAGTACATTCTTACTGAATATTTGTTTTCGGCTTCCTAAGGGTTTGTTGAACTCCGTTCATATTATTCCTAGCAAGAAAAAGCACTTGTCTATCCTCAAAGATGTTAGTGGGATCATTAGGCCTTGCAGGTGAGAGAACGTTGCAAATTTGGTTCATCTGTGTTTTGTGCTTGGGTCGGAAAATATAATCTGACTTGGTTGATCATGTGTTTATTGTACAGAATGACACTGCTTTTGGGTCCTCCGAGTTCCGGAAAAACCACGCTCTTGTTGGCTTTGGCTGGAGAGCTTGACCGGGATCTTCAGGTTAAACAACACGAAATCTGGGTTTCTGATTTCCGATTTTAGCTTCAGGGGTTGCTCTTGGTTTTTGTCACTCATTTATCTGAGTAAAAAATTGTTGTGCAGTTTTCAGGAAGTGTGACCTACAATGGTCATGGCATGCATGAGTTTGTGCCTCAGAGGACTGCTGCCTATATCAGCCAACATGATGTTCATATGGGAGAACTGACAGTCGGAGAAACATTGAACTTCTCTGCAAGATGCCAAGGGGTCGGAACCCGTTATGGTGGGTTTAGAGAACTGACTTTTGTTCAATTTTCAGAATCAAACCGATGACTCTATTAATCGAAGATTAATCGTTGTTGGTTCTAATTATGGCAGAGATCCTAGTAGAGTTAAGTAGACGAGAGAAAGAAGCGAATATTAAGCCGGATGCAGACATAGATATCTACATGAAGGTGAGAAACAAGAAAGGCTACTTAGCAGAACTTAGATATCTACTTGAGAGGTCAATTAGTTAGTTAGTTAGTGTGTTGTTAATTATGTTTTCGGAATAATCAACAATTTACGTACTGTTAATTCACTGTTTCGGTTAATATAGGCAGTGGCATCAGAAGGGCAGAGGGTACAAGTGGTGACAGATTATATACTAAAGGTAAAATCACCTTTATAATTTGTACTAAGAGAAGGATTTTCTGAAAATTACCCTTTATTGATCAGAAATTCATTTGATTTTTCCAGATTTTGGGATTAGATGGATGTGCAGATACATTGGTAGGGGATAACTTAATAAGGGGCATCTCCGGCGGACAAAAGAAACGGCTCACAACTGGTAAAAACATAATTCTAGTTCTTAATAAACCACATGATTTTCAAAATTTTAAGCGAGCGATTTTGATTAATGAACTATATATAGGTGAGATGTTGGTTGGACCGGCTAAGGCACTGTTCATGGACGAAATATCTACGGGTTTGGATAGCTCAACAACATATCAAATCGTGAATTCGATCAAGCAATCTGTTCACATTCTCAATGGGACTGCATTCATCTCACTGTTGCAACCAGCACCTGAGACTTATGAACTATTTGATGACATTGTTCTCCTTTCCGATGGTCACATCGTGTACCAAGGTCCTCGTGAAAATGTTCTTGAATTTTTCGAATCCATGGGGTTCAGATGTCCTGAGAGGAAAGGCGTGGCGGACTTCCTGCAAGAAGTATGTCACTACATAGATTTTGTTTGAGCATTACACATAAAAGTGTCATATTAATTTTCCATGTGTGAATAAATCATAATATTGAATGTTGTAGGTGACATCAAGGAAAGATCAGGAGCAGTATTGGGCAAGCAGAGATGAGCCTTACAGGTTCATCACGGTCGAAGAATTTGTCGAGGCATTCCAATCATTCCATGTCGGGCGCAAACTTAGAGATGAACTCGCAACTCCATTTGACAAGGCCAAGAGCCACCCAGCTGCATTAACAACAGAAAGATATGGAGTTAGTAAAACTGAACTGTTGAAAGCTTGTTTTGCAAGGGAGTTCTTGCTCATGAAGAGGAACTCATTTGTCTACCTTATCAAGCTTGCCCAAGTAATGTTTTCCTTTATTCGATTTACTCCATGCTGCGCGCAAGCTTACATGTTTTTAATCTTTATTAAAAGTTTCCGTATTTTCTTTAGCTCTCATTCTTGGCTATGATTACAATGACATTGTTCCTACGAACTGAGATGCATCGCAATTCAGTAGATGACGGGGTCATTTATGCCGGTGCTTTGTTCTTCTCCCTGGTTGCTGTTATGTTCAATGGACTGGCAGAGCTTTCGATGACTGTTACAAAGCTCCCTGTATTTTATAAGCAGAGACACCTCCTCTTCTTTCCGCCGTGGACATATACCCTTCCCTCATGGATCCTAAAGATCCCCATCACCTGTGTTGAAGTTGTGGTTTGGGTATTTATGACCTATTATGTCGTCGGATATGATCCAAATGTCGGAAGGTAAAAATAACTAGAAAATTCTCCTACCTTTTTCATGTTTTCGCCATCCGAAATGATAAATATTTATGCACATTATGCAGGTTGTTTAAGCAATGCCTTCTACTCTTACTCATTAATCAGATGGCTTCGGGGTTGTTCCGATTCATTGCTGGAGTTGGTAGAAGCATGACTATTGCAAGCACATTCGGATCATTTGCACTTGTCATGCTTTTCTCCTTGGGTGGTTTTGTTCTTTCAAGAGGTATAACAGTAAAAAAAAAACGACTTAATGTTTCATTACATACTGGCATTTGAACTTGTATATTTATCTTTTGGCTTGGATGGCGCAGACGATATAAAGAAATGGTGGATGTGGGGCTACTGGATATCGCCTTTGATGTACGGACAGAATGCAATAGTAGTCAATGAGTTCCTCGGAAAGAGTTGGAGACATGTAATTCCTTTGAACATTCATTTCAAACATTCTAGTTTTTGTGTTTTGTCCCCAATTCATAGTCTAAGTTCTTTTTTACCTTGAAGGTTCTTCCAAACTCAACGGAACCATTAGGAGTCGTTGTTCTGAAGTCACGCGGATTCTTCACAGAGCCTCGTTGGTATTGGATTGGCGCGGGAGTATTGGCTGGATACATGCTTATATTCAACTTCTTTTTCACTTTGGCTCTCACTTATCTAAAGCGTAAGTACTTTCATCTTAATTCTTTGCATCAAATCTTCGAAGCGACAGTTAACTCAGAATATGTAAACACTGTGCAGCAATTGGGAAGCCACAGGCTGTTAAGTTGGAAGATCCTATCTTGACTCCTCAAAGTAGAAGAGGTAATATATCTTACATTCGTGGATGTCGCTTTTGTGTGCAATTGTCTATCCGGCATTAATTTTTTGATCTTTTTGACAAAAACCAAATTTTGTGGGTGTACAGAAAATGGAAATGGAAGTAACTCCTCCAGGTCTTCCTCAATAACAAAAGAAGCTACTAATGACGCAAATGATAACAAGAAAAAAGGAATGGTTCTTCCGTTCAAACCACATTCCATCACCTTTGATGAAATCACATACTCCGTGGACATGCCACAGGTGATGTATATGCAACCAAAGTAAAATGTGTGTGACACTTGACAAGCTCGTGAAAATCCAAAATTGTGACACATTTCTTTGAATCAAAATTGCAGGAAATGAAGAATCAAGGTGTTCCCGAGGATAAACTGATGCTCCTTAGGCGCGTGAGTGGTGCTTTTAGGCCTGGTGTTTTGACAGCTCTAATGGGAGTGAGTGGGGCTGGTAAAACAACTCTAATGGACGTACTAGCGGGTAGAAAAACTGGAGGATATATTGAGGGAAATATCACAATTTCCGGGTACCCAAAAAAGCAGGAATCGTTTGCCCGGATTTCTGGATATTGTGAGCAGAATGACATCCACTCTCCTCATGTTACTGTTTATGAATCCTTGATGTACTCAGCATGGCTGCGTTTATCTTCAGAAATCGATTCTGAAACCAGGAAGGTTGGTATTCGAACTTTGTAAGCTTAAATTGGGAGTTTTAACGAAAAGCCCGCGGTACTGTTCACTTTAACGAAAAACCACATTTTTACACTAAAAAGTCAAACCTGCTACTATTCACTTTACCCTTTATTTTGTCCTTATCGTTAAAACTCAAAGTTTTCAAGCCCTTTTCATTAGTTTTCCTTAAATTTAATTCTTTATGAACTGATGGAAAATTAGGTCCTGTTATTAAGGCAACTACCGGCCTCATTGTCGTTATCCTTCATAAATTTGAACATGATTGCAGATGTTCGTTGAGGAAGTTATGGGACTTGTGGAGCTGAATCCGTTGAGGCAAGCATTAGTAGGGTTGCCTGGTGCGAGCGGTCTTTCAACTGAGCAGCGTAAGAGGCTGACCATTGCGGTTGAACTAGTGGCTAACCCCTCCATAATATTCATGGATGAACCGACTTCAGGCTTGGATGCAAGAGCTGCAGCCATTGTTATGCGAGCAGTTAGGAACACCGTGGACACTGGAAGAACAGTTGTCTGCACCATCCATCAGCCAAGCATTGACATATTTGATGCTTTCGATGAGGTGAAAATCAAAATCTTCTTTGATAAAAATTGTTTGAACTTTGAACTCTATTTTGACTGGTCTTTTCTACTTGAGTATGATATATGTAACATGTCATTGCAGCTATTCCTCCTGAAGAAAGGAGGACAAGAGCTCTACGTAGGACCATTAGGCCGCCATTCTTGCAATTTGATCAAGTACTTTGAGGTATAGAAAATGAAGAAATTTCAAGCCTTGATAGCTTTATAATTGTTGAAGGTTTTCTAATGCATGCACCATTTATATCTAGGGGATCGATAACGTCAGTAAAATTAGGGATGGCTACAACCCAGCAACATGGATGTTGGAAGTCACTTCGCCAGCCAAAGAAATAGCTATGGAGATTGATTTTGCTGAAGTGTATAAGAATTCAGAACAGTACAGGTTTGTTTATTACCTATTGGCCTAAGAAACCATGTACAAAAGAATGTCTCTCTTCGTAAACCAGATTTGTTGAGAAAATGTATTTATATATGGCATACATGCAGGAGAAACAAAGCACTTATTGCAGAACTAAGCAACCCGGCTTCTGGTTCTAAAGATCTTCATTTTCCTACTCAATACTCTCAGCCCTTTTTAACCCAATGCGTAGCTTGCTTATGGAAACAACATTGGTCCTATTGGCGCAATCCGCCATACACGGCCATCAGGTTGATCTACACAACCATCGTAGCACTGATGTTCGGGACAATGTTCTGGAACCTTGGCTCCAAAACGTAAGTCACAATGCCCCCCATAAAAAAGATAAATATATTCTATCCAATACGTTTTGCTTCCAAATGTAACTATGAAACTTTTGAGTACAGAACGAAAGAAAAGGATCTCTTCAATGCAATTGGTTCAATGTACGCTGCTGTTCTCTTTCTCGGTATCAAAAATTCTACAACTGTGCAGCCTGTTGTGGACGTTGAAAGAACAGTCTTCTACAGAGAACGAGCTGCTGGAATGTATTCTGCCTTGGCATACGCCTTTGCACAGGTGACTAAGCATACATTTTACCTAAGACTAGCCTATATTAAACTTAATTTATACGATTACTTGCATTATTTATCTGATCTTATGCCGTTTCCATATTTCGTTGCAGGTTACAATCGAGATCCCTTATGTTTTTGTACAAGCCCTTATCTATAGTGTCATAGTTTACGCAATGATCGGGTTTGAATGGACTCTGGCTAAATTCTTGTGGTACTTATTCTTCATGTATTTCACATTTTTGTACTTCACCTACTATGGCATGATGGGAGTGGCCTTGACGCCGAACCAACACATAGCCGCTATAAATTCCAGCGCATTTTACGCAATATGGAATGTCTTCTCGGGGTTCATAATCCCACGGACTGTAAGTGTTGCTTTGCCCTTAGTTCCTAACTTATGCAGGCTTTGATGTCCTTGTAAGTTAAAACCTATACTGATGCTTTATTTTCTGATCCTGCAATTTTCATTCGTGTTCATTTCGCCAACGGCAGAGGATTCCTATATGGTGGAGATGGTACTATTGGGCGTGTCCGATGGCCTGGACCTTGTACGGACTGGCTACATCGCAGTTTGGAGATATACAGGACGAGCTCGAGACGGGTGCAACAGTGGAAGAATTCATGAGGCAATACTTCGGTTTCAAGCAAGAATTTATCGGAGTGGTTGCAGCTGTGGTTGTTGGATTCGCTCTACTCTTTGCACTTATCTTTGCCTTGTCCATCAAGATGTTGAGTTTCCAGAGGAGATAAATATTTTGTTGCTTGTACATCAAGAAAGCAGGAACTGCTTTGATCTTATGTGCAACTTTTTGTAATTGGTCAATCCTTTCCTAAGTTTATAAATATTATAATTCTTTTGGTACAAACACTCCAATGAATGGAGATAGAGTTAAGATACAGCACTATCATAGCATAAATATAAACAATTTAATATTTAAAATTGAAGAGTTAGATTTAGTATTTAATCCGAATTTTATATAAAAAAATTGTTTCTTTTATTCAAGTTAAATTCTAATATAATTTTAATTAAGTACTGGAGAGAATTCAAACTTGAGTACATAGTAGGGAGCACATGGTTCTAGCCAACCTCTTTAAACTAATAAGTTTAATCAACCAAAAAAGTCGATGACGAGTGGATGACTGCATTGTTGAAATCCCACATCGGTGGGTGAAAAGAAAACCATGGGTTTAAATATGATAACCCCACTCTAACTAATACCGAGGTTTTTTGTGGTGAAACCCCACACCTGACGAATTGGGCAGGTGGTAAAGTTAGGAACAGTATCGGTGTCGTTAGAGTGGGGCATCTTGGGCTCATTGATCTAAAAAAAAAAAAATTCAATACGGTATCAAAGCCCACAGTTACAGGCTTGTCACAAGGAAGAGTGGGCTTGGAAACAAGCTTGGACTCTTAACATAGAGCTGGCCTCTGAGTTCTTAAGATGCACTTCCCAAAAAGACTGAAAACAAGTCTGGACTTCATTGGAGTCGACCTCTAAGTTTCAATTACCGACGTGTGGATCTCTACGTGTGAACCACTAAACGGGGTTACACGTAAGGAGGCGTGTTAGCAGTCCCACATCGGTAGGGGTAAAGAAAAGTAATGACTTTAAATAGGATTACCCCACTCTAACTAATATCGAGGCCCTTTGTGGTAAAACCCCACACCTGACGGATTGGGCATGTGGTAAAGTTGGGGACAATATCGGTGTCGTTAGAGTGAGCCCACGAGCTCATCGATCTAAAAAACTTCAACATGGTATCAGAGCCAATGATTGAGCCTGTGCAAGCTAACGAGCTTGTCACCAAGAAGGAAACAAGCCAGGACTCTTAACATAGAGCCGGTCTCTGAGTTCCATTGAAAACAAGTATAGACTCTTAACATAGAGTCGACCACTGAGTTTCAATTGCTGATGTGTGGATCTCCACATGTGAACCATTAAATGAGGTTACACGTGAAGTGGAGTGTTGAAATCTCACATCGGTGGGTGAAAAGAAAAACCATGGGTTTAAATATGATTACGCCACTCTAACTAATATCGAAATTTTTTATCATAAAACCTCACAACTGTCGGATTGTGCATATGATAAAGTAAAGTTAAAAATAATATCGATATTATTAAAGTGGGTGAGACCCTACAGACCCGCGGATCTAAAAATTCAACATGCATATCGTCCACACTTTTTCCTTTTGGTAGCTTTCGTTGGGAGTTGCAATCTACTGCCACAGAGGAGTGTTTATAACGGACTGGGATCACCTCCGGATCCCAGCCTGCTGAGCCACCTGACCACAACATCTCATCCTTCCATTTTTGATCCTGTGGCCAGAAATAATGAAAAATTCTCACACAAAGCACGTTAAGATGAAAATGAATGGCTGTTATGTTGTGGTCAGGTGGCTCAGCAGGCTGGGATCCGGAGGTGATCCCAGTCCGTTTATAACGTATGTCGTGGAGTGGATGATTGCCTGTCGTTCACTCAGCAATCAGCAGGGTCCAAAACAAAGGACAAACACATTCTGCTCCAATTTCTCAATTTTTGAGAAAATTCGAGTTGAATCTTTGAAAAAAGAAGAAGCAGTTCGTTCGTCTTCTCATTTGTTTTTATTTTTATTTTTTTTTTGAAATCCAAGGCATCTTCATCTTCCTCATTTTTTCTGCCATAATTTTGAGGAACAAAAAAGAAAAACAGCAGAAGATGAGTGGGTTGAAGCCAATGGACGCTGAGCAACTCAGAGAGAATGCCCACAAAATGGTAGATTTCATTGCTGATTACTACAAAACCATTGAGGATTTCCCTGTCCTCAGCCAAGTTCAGGTTTCAACTCTCAATCCCATCTCTCTATCTCTCTCTCTCTCTCTCTCTCTTACAGTTTTCATTTACGAGCGATATTGTACTTTAAACTAATTTATACTTTAAATGCAAAGCCAATTTGAACTCTGAAGAAATCTCTATTGTGAAAACTTTGCAAAGTTTGGATCCGAGTATTGGAAGTATTACACATATATTGGCACAGATGATGACTCAGTTAATTCAAGTTTTTCCATTGTTATAACTTTTGTCACATTTTGCAGCCTGGATATCTTCGTGATCATTTACCGGATTCTGCGCCTACTCATCCCGAGCCTTTACAACAAGTTTTCGATGGTGAAATTTCTAATAGGGTTCTTATGTTCTAGATTTTCTTGCATACCTCTTGCATACCGGATTATATATATGTTTGATTTATACGACTCATGTGACATAAACATATGTGAAGAGCAAACTTTTATGTGGTTGCAGACACTCAGGCTAAGATTTTACCAGGGGTAACGCATTGGCAGAGCCCAAATTTTTTCAGGTACTACCCTTCAAACAGCAGTGTCGCCGGATTCCTGGGCGAAATGCTAAGTGCAGGCCTTAACATTGTGGGGTTTAGTTGGATAACTTCTCCAGCAGCAACTGAACTTGAAATGATCGTCTTGGATTGGTTTGCTAAAATGCTTAAACTTCCTGAAGAATTTCTTTCAGCAGGTGAGATGACTGTTCTATATACAACTATATTTTTTAATGAATTTCTCATAGAAAATTGTGCCTTTTCTCCTTATCAATAGATGAAGACAGATATTTCTTGAACCGTTGAGCTTCTGGACTTATAGTCAGATATCTTGTTGCAGGACAAGGCGGTGGAGTGATACAAGGCACAGCGAGTGAAGCAGTTCTGGTTGTACTATTGGCTGCTCGTGATAGGATTTTGAGGGCGGAAGGAAAAAAAGCCCTCGAGAAGCTTGTTGTCTATGCATCTGATCAAACACATTCAGCTTTGCAAAAGGCTTGTCAGGTACATTCTAGTATCAACATACTTGTATATATTGTAAAAACTTAAATTCAGCTTTCTATATTGATAATAACTTTCATTTTTCATGATTTTTATTGTTTAACGGCAGATAGGGGGAATCCATCCTGAGAATTGCAGGGTGCTGAGTACTGATTCCTCTAATAACCACGCCTTTCTCCCAATGTACTTAATGAGGCAATTTCAAATGACATCGCGGGTGGTTTAGTTCCATTTTTCTTATGTGCAACGGTAAGATACAAAGAAACTTCAGATGCTAAGCATGTTTCCATTTTGTTCTTGAAATGTTTGTTAATGGGAAAAATTTTGGTTTAAAAAACAAATAGTCGAACTATTTACAATAATGGAAATCAGGTTACCACATTCGTAAAATTAGAATCCTAATTAACTAAAGAAACTTTGCATCTGTACTTTTAGGTTGGTACTACTTCATCAACGGCGGTTGATCCTTTGCTAGAACTGGGAAAGATTACTAAGGTAAAAAATGAATCGTCTAATCTGCTTTATGGTTTATCAATTTTATGCAAAACCTCTTTTAAGGCAAAGATCACGTACATTAAACTTTTGTAAAATAATCTTGTCCATAATGGTAGTTCTTTGCATTTTCTCAGAGCAATGGAATGTGGTTCCATGTGGATGCTGCATACGCTGGCAGCGCTTGCATATGTCCAGAATACCGACACCACATTGATGGTGTTGAAGAAGCGGACTTATTTAACATGAATGCACATAAATGGTTTCTTACAAACTTTGATTGTTCATTGCTCTGGATCAAGGTATGTCATTACGCGGCTGTGCATATTGTTCATCTGCTAATTACTTTGTACTTCCTCCAAGTTTTGCCAACTGCTCCTCTCTCTACGAACCACATGCGAGCATCATTTCTGAAGAATTTGCACAATACCATTATCATTTTCTGCATTCATGATATGAACTTTGAGAACTGCCCAAAAAGTTCTACATGAATTGTACTTCCATGCAGTCAACTTGTAATGGAAACGTGTGATCCTGTGGGAAATTAGTATGATCGTTCATTAATTGTCGGAGATTTAGCATGACAGTTTTGCCATGTGACAAAATATCTGTTTTGTGTGACACCGTTTTGCTATCGTTTTCCAGTTCTTGTGATTGATTAATAGAGCATATACTTATTTACTTATAACAGGATAGAAACGCTTTGGTCCAGGCGCTGTCTACAAATCCTGAATTCCTTAAAAACAAGGTAATTTTCTCCTAAATTATCTTCTTTACTATTAGCTTTGGGTATTTCACACTAGCGTTTTCTCCCTTCTGCACTTCCTCCCTTGTTTCCGTCCCTTAATTCTCCCTTGATTATTACGTTGTTGATACTGCAGGCCTCTCAAGCAAACCTGGTTGTGGATTACAAAGATTAGCAAATTCCACTTGGACGTCGGTTTAGGTGTGCCCTTGAACATTTTTCACATATAGAGTTATATCGATGCTTTGAGTTTTCAGAGGTCATATGTGCAACCCAGTTGGGAGAAATTCAATATATTTATTTTTGTAAGATTCCCAAACACGGCACTATAACTCTCCGTTGTACTGAGCTCAGTGACAATGGGTTGTCTTAGTAGTACAGAGATCATTTAGAGTAGAATCTCTCTCTTTAAGAAGGTAAACTAATGTCGAGCCTAGTAGCGGGAACTTGTAACTAAGCAGAGCATTAAAGTGATTGGTTGCCTGGATGAAGCCTAACCAGGTGAGGTTATGGTGGTCTTGGTCTATTCACCCTTGGGTGAAATCATACAATGTGCGCCCTTAAGCCCTCGGGTTAGTAGGGTCCCCCATCCACCATGATTGGGTAGCTAATAAAAAAAAGGGAGCTTTAATAAAAAGCTCGACCACCAGCCAGTCACGCATGGGCTCTCATTTGGCCCTCATCCTCCTCCTCCTCCTCCTCCTCCTCCTTCTCCTCTTCGTCTCGTTGAGTACTACAACTTTCCTTTTTGAATCACCCTATTTCGTCGAGTATTGAAGAAGTTATATCCATTTGAATCTTACCTAGTTTCGGGCGACCTCCGAGGCTTTCGAGGCATTTTCCGACCAAACCATAACGAGTTAGCCATCGTGCAAGGTACCATTATCCTCGTCTCTTTGAGAACTACGATTTTCGTTTTTGAATCACTCGATTTCGTTGAGTATTGACAAAGTTATGAGCGTTTAAAGTTTGTCCAACCCAGTTTCCGGCGACCTCCGAGGCTTTCGAGGCGTTTTCTGGCCAAACCACAACGAGTTAGCTATCGTGCAAGGTACCATTCTCTTTGTCTCTTCGAGAACTACGATTTTCGTTTTTGAATCACTTGATTTCGTTGAGTATTGACAAAGTTATGAGCGTTTAAAGTTTGTCCAACTTTCCGGCCTTCCCTTCCGTTTAGCTCTCGCGAGCATCAACCACACCAAGCCTTTTGGGTCGTGCACAAACAAACACTGTATCTGGAAAGAAAATGAACATTAACATTGTCGCTGGAAAAACATAACACTGTTTCTGCAAAAAACTAGCACTGTCGCTGGAAAAATAACACTGTCTCTGGAAAACTAACACTGTCGCTGGAAATAAACTAACAGTGAAGTGACTTAAATTCCAGAAACAGTGACTTAGATTCCAGAAACAGTGTTACTTAAAATCTAGAAACAGTGACTTAAATTCCAGAAACAGTGTTACTTAAAATCCAGAAACAGTTTATTTTTACATTCCAGAAACAGTGTCCGTCGAAAAGAACCAAAATCCAGAAACAGTGACTTAAATTCCAGAAATAATGACTTAACTTATAACATGGTTTTTGATTAAACAAAACTTATAACATGGTTTTTTATTAAAAAGAAAACTTATAACATGGTTTCTTATTAAACAAAACTTATAACATGGTTTTTATTAAAACTAAAACTTTTCAAGCCCTTTTCATTAATTTTCCTTAAAAAAAAAGGAAAAAAAAAAACGAATGTAAGTTAATAAACTAACACATTAAAGCTAATAACTGACGGTTATATATCGACTACTGCTTCCAGATCACTAAAACTATGGATGGTGCTAAGACTTTATGATCTAGAGAATCTACAATCCTACATAGGAAACCACGTCGATTTGGCTAAATGCTTCGAAGATCTTGTTGCTCAAGACTCCAGGTTTGAGGTAATTAATTGTATTCCTAGTGAAGTTTCTTGTTTGACTACTATATTTCATTACAAGTTGAATGCTGCAATATTATGAACATTTACCTTGTTGATAATTCACCATAACTGGCAGATTGTTACTCCCCGAATATTTTCGTTGGTTTGTTTCCGTCTTCTACCCCCTCACAACGATGAAACTTATGCGACGAAACTGAACCATGACCTATTAGATACTGTAAACTCGACTGGAAAAATTTTCGTTTCTCACACGGTAAACTCACTATTTGGTATCGTTGACACTTTTTTTCTGTTGTAAATTCGCAATTCCTGATGATACCACCATGTAATATATGCAGGTCTTGTCAGGAAAGTACGTATTACGTTTTGCAGTAGGAGCTCCATTGACTGAGGAGAAGCATGTGCTTGCAGCATGAAAGCTTTTGCAAGAGGAGGCTTCTGCCCTCCTTGCACCTCTTTAGTTTTTAGGATATGATTTATTTCTATCTAACCCTAAACTATATTATGCAAATGTGGGTTATGATAGTTGGTCAAAGTAGTGTGATGGTCTCTTAGCATAAATTAAAGTAGTTTATAAAAAACTATATAATAATTAGAAAATTGCTCAAAGCTCTTATTTATACAAATAAGAAATCCTAAGTAAATTTACAAGAAGAGTGGTGGAAGTGAGGGGAATAAATAAGGAAGAATAATGGAAACATCTTGAAAGTCAAAATAACTTCGGGTCTGTTTAACCACTTCTTTTTTATTTTTTGGCTTTTACTTTGGTGCTTGCTTGATATATGAGGAAATATATTTGAAGAAAAGTGAAAATTAAAAACTAAATACAAAGTGGCAATTAAACAAACTCTTAAAATAATTTTTGGCTTTTGATTTTTAGTTTTTAATTTTCATTTTGCATACTTTCTTATACATATATTTTACCTTTGTCCTCCATCAATCATCCACTCTAGCTTTTACATCCCTCCTTCCTCTCATGTATTTTTTCAAAAATAAAAACTAATAACTAAAATGAACAATAACTAATAACTAAAAATGAAATAGTATTGGCTTTTCAGCCAAAATGGTCTCTGAGATTTGCATAATTCCTCATTTTGGTCCTTGAGATTTGAAATCAATAGAATTAGTCCCTGAGTTTGTCCAAATGTTCAAACAAGGTAGTAGAACTCAGTATTCTCTTTTGTTGCATCTTGCAGCATGAATGGTATATCAGTTTTCCGGCCGACACACACTTTAGACTCTAACGCAAACACTCGTTTTAAAACATTATTGTTGACCCTAAAAACTACCAAGCCTACGTGGCGCGCAGGCCGAGTAACTAATGAGCTAACTACGTCCTTCGGTTGAATGCGGGGCGTGCCAACTCGAAGGTCGAACTCGACCGGTGAGTAAAATGCTGATGTTGCGTTGTGTGCGCTGCTGACTTCTGAATCTTGCGACTACGGCCGAGGAAGGAACATGCTTCGGCCTTTGGGTTCTAGAGCCTGAAGACAAGGCTGCTAGTCTTGCGAAGTTCACAAATCGCTGGCGCTGGATTCAGTGACAGTGATTATATTTGTGAAGGTATAAGCATGCCGAATCGACACCAAAGTGTAAGGACACAAATACTCAAAACAGATGTATGTCTTAACGGTAAAGGTGGTTCGGCCGTCGGAATGCCGAACCCTAAAGCTAACCTGTGAGTATCCAATCATAAAATAACTCGGCGTTCAATGTGCCGAGCCCAGCAAATCGTAAACCTCACTTCATCGAGAAGGCTGGTAAGATGACCCCTGCCGAGGAGAACTCGCAAGTCCTTCTCGACTGAGACTTGGATAGATAACCAGTCGGCCTCGACGCAGTGCTGTTTATCCAAACTGAAGATGCTCCGCTGTCGGCTGATTCTACGGCAACAGTGCTGTTTATCCAAACTGAAGATGTTTACCGGTTGCCTCCACAGTGCTGTTTATCCAAAATGAAGATGTGTTGGCGAAAAAGAAAATAAAAATCTCAAAGTTGAGAGGGTTTGTGCAGGGCAGATTTGTGTGTTGAGTTGAAGAGAGTTAATGTTATGCTCCTCCCTCTATTTATAGTTGTGCAAATGCTCCAAACCGTCATTGGATAGAACTCCTCTTCCTAGTCTAACTCTACCTCAGCCGATACTAATCCAATTCTATCTCGGTCGATCCCAATCCAACTAGGACTCTGAACCTGCCTCCAACCGCGAGTTTGATTCACTTTCTTCTCGGGACTCCTTCTCCTGATGGGTCTCGGCCTCTATCACATTCTTATACTTATCTGTTCTTCCTTCATTTTCCTAATAGGATTCCTCCTAATCCGTGGCCCATGGCACCAACTTACTGCCTTTGCGCAAGTCCTGGGCCGAGAATGGTCCGAGCTCGGCCCAATGTCATTTTGGGCCCAAACACTGCCCCCTCGCTTCTGAGGTCGTCGACCCATAGGTCATGGTCGAGCTTCGACCTTGAAGAAGCGAAACGACATTACTCCTCTCGCAACGACCAATGAGCTGTCCCAGAAGATAACACCACGCCCATTTATGAGCAATGGTGTTTCCCTCAAATCCTTCCCGAACTCGCCACGCGTCGGTCCTCGATCATCCCAACAGTTCACAATCATTTCTCTGGACGCACGCAACCGTCGAAACGTCTCGTTGCATTAACTTTCGCCGTCACACGCAATCGTGCATCCTCAAATCTGAAGATATTCCCTCAATCTGCGAGATCTTCGGTCCTTTCACCTGGACCCAGATACTCATCTTCAACCTTTCTTCTCATCAACAATGGCCTCCTTTATTTCCAAGCTCTCCGAAGAGTGCAACAAACACAAAGACATCATAGACCACTGCGCCATCAAGGCCATTCGTTTTGAGAATGACTCCAGTGCGTCCCATCAAATTCTTGGACCCCTGTTCAAGAAACCAATGCCTATGACCATCACCAACCTTCTGAAGGACCAATGCCTGACGCCCCTGCGTCAAGGTTTTGAGTGGTTGAAATGGGAAATGTCGAAGCCCCAAGGAGCCTGGTCTTCGACTACCGCGACCTGGGCCGCTTAGGTTGATCGTATGGAAAAATTCTTCTGCCAGGAGTGGAAAGCTCTTGGCATCTTCGACGCCATCAGACTCTCGACAGTGGAGATTGCTATGGATAAGGATCTTCTCATGGTTCTGGTGTTCGGCAACCAACACCATGGTTTTCCCCCTTGGACATATTGGCCCTAACGTCCTCGACATCTCGGCTATCCTTGGGACTTCACCTTTCGGTCTCCTAGTCGATGCTGCCCTTTTTGGATGTTCGTCGAACCTGGATCTCAAAACCTTGTTCGATGCCCGGGCCGTTGAGACACTGAACCGAAGCGGTCAAGAGCCTTCGAAGGAGGAAGTTCAAAAATTTCATAAGAACTTCTTCAACTACAGCACCCTCATCGTTCATTTCGCCGGTCGAGGGGAGGAGAGCCCCCGCAAAGGGGAGCATGAAGCCTTTCTATTTTACTGGTACAACAAATTCATTTGTTGTACCAAATCGATCAAATGCTTGGTCGAGAATATGCCTGTGGCTGAAGCCCTGGCTAGTGGTCACGTCCTGGCGCTGAGCCCAGCCATTCTTGCTAACTTGCTGCGTTGCTTGGCCGAGGCGACCATTCATAAGATTGACCCGTACCAGAGTGGGCCTCTTTGGGTATTTCAACTTTGGCTGCAGACCTACTTTGCCACGCTTCGGCCGGAGTCTCGACTTTCTCCCTACTGAGGCGCTCGGTCTTTAGCTGGCCTCCCAACCGGCGCCCCCTCATCGGGCCGAGGAGGTCTTCAAGTACTTCTTTGGCCTTGAAGACCTCTCCAATGACGAGTTTCTCGTATGCTGTCATCGCGATTATCCTTCCTCCATCAAACTCCTAACTTCGGTTTGGAGCGAAAGCGAAGATGATGCCCTTCGTCAAAATTAGGGATCGTTTGTGTTGTCACGCGACCTTCCCTTCGGCTGTGATGCTCGCCAGGCAAGTTGGGAGATCTACCATCCTTAATTTACCGCCAGGCAACTCGGCTACCTCCAAGGCTGCCCGGTGCCTCTACTTCTCTCTCGCTCACTTCTCAGCCGAGGACGGCTTACCGGTTATTCTGAGAAGGAGTGTCGAGACACTGAACAGGAATTTCAGGAGCGGTGCAAAAAATTTCGTCTTCGACCATCAATCCCTGAGACTCTCAGCACCGATACTTTTGGGGATTGGTGGGAAATGTACACCCAAGACTTCTTCGGAGGATCGGTCGATAATATCATCACCAAAATCTTCGGCGATCGTCCCCAGAAAGCTGCCGCCCCTCCCTCTAAGGAGAGAGTTCAAGGTATTAGGCTATCCTTACTTTATATTTCCCAGACGACCCCTCAATCCTAACTTTTTCCTTTCTCAGATGGTCGAGTGCCTAAGCAGGCAGCCGTAATTGCTGCGGCCGTGGCCAAAAAAAAATTGGCTCTCTCCAAGAGAGCTGATCCTACAGTGCAAACTCTGCCATGCAAACGGCCGTGCCAAGAGGCTGAGTCGACGCGTGAAGCTCCCCAACCTCGCAAACGTGTCAAGAAATTGTCAAGGAAAGAGGAACGGAAGATTCACGTAATCACTAGTCAAACGACCGAGGCGACTACATCCGACGACCTCCCTACTGCTCCTGTTGTCCAGGAACGACCAATTCCTGTCAGCCGACCCTCTCAAGCGTCGCCTGCTTTGGAAGCGGTCGAGCCAGCTGCTACCCAGACCATTCCTGAGGCGGTCGAACTGTCTGCTGTTGCATCGGATGGGGAACTTGCCGCCCCAGTGCCACCCGTTGCACCTGTTCCGGAAATAGCACCCCCTTTGGTCGAGCGGCAAACCCCACCTCGTCCAAAACGAACGACGATCATCCTGGAAGAGGTATGAACAATTTGAAGTATATACGAAGGCAGAGTCTGCTTGATTCTAACGTGTTTCATCATTTCAGGATGACGCAAGCGAGGAAGTCCCGCTGGCACACCGCCCTCGTCGAGCTCGGCCATCCAAGCCTGTGGTCCCTTCTTCCCAGCCACCGAGCAAGGTCATCCAACCTTCTGGCCCTGCTGTGGTCGAGGCGGTTGTGACCACTCCGGCTGCGGCCGACGTTGCTCCAGTTGCCGCTCCGGCCGGAGCGAAAACCACTGCTCCAGCCCGAGGCGGGAATTGCTGCCCCGGCCATGGTTCCTCCTGTTGAGCCAGAGGCGACTGTGGAGACTTCGGTGCACCCGCACGACGTCGATCTCGGCATTCTACTTCAGGAGGTTTCGTCGGCTTATGTAAGGATTCCCACTTTCCTTATTCTTAGCTATGCTTTCCTTTTAGAGTTCTGAATCAAGGATGTACTAACTGCTAGGTGCCCCCCCATTCTTTTCACCGAAAATTCTAAGCGCCGAGGGGCGTTGTTTATATTTCTTGGCCACCTCAGTGGCCATCGAATGTAGATAACCTTCATCGGCCGCGTGAATTGAGAAGCGGTCTCAAACACTGGGCTCGGCCTTTAAGTTCTCTGGGTTCGAGCAATGACCTAGGGGATATGGCCGAGGTCTCGTCACGTCAGTTCTATTATCTTCCCTTTCTTTATCTTTTGCGGCTTAAATTGTGCTGATACTTGTCCTTTCATGCAGCCGTCCTGGGAAGTCGAGTTTGACGCTCTTCTGGCCAGTACGTCAAAGAGGGCAGCTGGGCCTTCCACCTCCGCTTCTCGGGACTCAGCCGACCCAGATTCTGCGGCCAAGCTACAAGAGCTCTTTTCCCTCTCGGCTGCCCAAATCCTTGAGCGAAAATGACTTGATTTCGTCGGGGCTTGTTTGAACGACCTTGCTGCTGACAGTCGCTTGGATAATGCTGCTGTCACTCGAGCCTCGTCGATGCTAGAACGAACTCGAGAATACTTCGGTATTTTCGAAAGAGCTATTCGAGCTGAGGATGACTGGAAAGCTGCATCGGCTATGCAAGAAACTCTTCGTCCGAAGGTGGAGGCGCTCGTAGCGAAAAAAGAACAGCTTGCCGACCTCGACTGCCAAATTGCCGAAATCCAGAGTCGATGATCGGCATTTTCTTCTGAACTTGAACAGGAGTTCGAATCGGGTAAATCTACCCTGATCGAATATGCATCTAACAGCAAGCGGGTCGAGCAGCTGAAACTAGACAAGAAGATTCAGCAAGCTGAGGTGACAATGGGCGAGGTGAGATGGCTGGAGTTGAAGGCTTTCCTTGGATCCGTTCTCCCTTCTTCGCCTTAGGGCTTTAATTGTACTCAACTTGTACTCCTTTTTGTAAATCTTAATGAAAATTTATCAAATCTTGTATTTGCTGGATCCCGGATATTATTGTCTTTGATACGATCTGCCCTCTTGCCGAGAACTCACTTATTATTCTCGCATTTCCCAAGTAACCGGATAATATTTCTTTAAGAATTTCCCATTAATTGGTAACTTGTGAATTAAACCCGTTCGGTCCTTGAGCCAGCTTAAAATTTTCAAGCTTGATACCGAACACAAATTGTTTCAAGCTATTTACTACAAAAAATTGATTTGTTTTTATAACAAAAATTTGCAATTTACAATTTCAAACATGATCTTCCATTGCAAGCAAATTAACTTCTTGAACATAATCTAGTTCGAATTCTCCCTAAAAAGTACGAGTTACTCAAAAGTTTTACGGGCGGAACATATCAATGTATACACTTGACTTGTTTTTTATCGAATCAAACATAAATTTCACTTATCTCTTTCACGAGCAGAACACAAATCTCTATATGTGTACAAGTTCAAGTTGTTTTTAAATCGATTTACAGTCTTACATGTAGGTATCATAACATATCTCAATTGCATGCTAATTGCTCCTCAGAAAATTGTTTCTTATTATTATATATATATATATATAATTGTCTTGATCAAATAACAGTGATGATTCTTCACTAACAACAATTTAGCATAATTTCTATGCAAATACATTTAAGTCAGTCAATTATTGTGTGTCTTCTAAGCTAATAACGCCAAGACTAAATTTGTAAAGACCCCAGTTGCAGTGTAATTATTCGAAATACCGGAAACTCTTAAGAATCTGCCTCCCTGTAAATAACCTTGAAGTATTGCATGGAGTATCGCACGGGGTCCAAGACAAGACAATACAATTCCACTTACATCGTGGAAATTTCGGTTTGCAGGTCCCTATTATCCTCAACTTGTAATTTACTTTGAAGCATGATTAAAACAAATGAGAAATGAAAGTGGAGAAGAATATCTATCTTGTGGGAGTTATTCATCCTTTCTCTTATCCTCGAAAACGACTTTTGACTTTTTGCAACTTGTTTGAAAAATAAATGTGAATTTGTCTCTCAAGCGTTGATGCATTTTTCGTGTATTTTAGCATGGTCCACATAATGTGAATTACGCATTCTGACTTTTTGCAACTTGTTTGGAAAATAAATGTAAATTTGTTCTCTCAAGAGTTGGAGACGGTTTCCGCATTTTTTTTTTAATTTGGTCCAAATAATGTGAATTACGCGCATATATGTTGTTTTCTAATTCCATAAAAAACAAAGACTTCTAAAACGTAAACAAAACAAAACAATCAACACGGAATTGTGTTGATTGTTGCAGGCTTTGTCATTATTTTGGAGAGACGAGTCATCCTCTAATTACTACACCTACCAACAGAAAAGTAGCTGGTCCGCACACACATGTTCCATACTTGACCATTTGAGTCAATAACCTTGAACTATCGCATGGATTTCCACTTGCATCGTGCAAATTTTGGTTTGCTAGTCCCTGTCGTTCTTAACTTGTAATTTACTTTGAAGCGTAATTAAGACAAATGACAAACGAAAGTGGAGAAGAATCATCTATCTTGTAGGAGTCATTCATCCTTTCTCTTATCTTCCAAAACGACTTTTGACTTTTTGCAACTTGTTTGGAAAATAAATGTGAATTTGTCTCTCAAGAGTTAAGGCGTTTTCCGTGTATTTTAGCTTGGTCCAAATAACGTGAATTATGCATTCTGACTGTTTGCAACTTGTTTGGAAAATAAATGTAAATTTGTTCTCTTAAGAGTTGAGACGGTTTTCGCACTTTTTAGATTGGTCCAAATAACGTGTATTACGTGCATATATTGTTTTCTAATTCCACAAAAAACAAAAAGACTTCAAAAATGTAAACAGAACGAAACAATCAACGTGAAATTGTGTTGATTGTTGCAGGCTTTGTCATTATTTTGGAGAGACGAGTCATTCTCTAATTACTACACCTACCTATAGAAAAGTAGCTGGTCCACTCACACATGTTCCATACTTGACCATTTGAGTCAAGACAACCCAATGTGGATTGTATTATGAACTATTACTTACTCACCCAGCCTTATAATACACTCGCAGCTTTCCTTGTGCTCCTAAATCAATTCTGATTGTACACTTCTTCTTCTTCATTCTTCAATTGTATTTGCCTTGATTTTGTTGAATTAAGATGGAGGATGGCGGAATCAGGTGCTTGAAGAAACTCTTTCATACTTCCATTGTGGTGCTACTTTTTCTACAATGTTTCAACCTTTCCCTATCCTCTGGATTCTATAATGTTTCTTTCGGTTTCGGAGTACTTGGCCACCGGGTGGTGACGTGGTGCATAGAGAGTGAAAGGGAAGCACTCCTTGCTTTCTTACGATCTCCTCTCCTCGTGGGGAAGAGAAGAACACAAGCAAGATTGTTGCAAATGGGTAGGCATCCACTGCAGCAACCGAACCAACCATGTTACTCAACTTCATCTTGGATGGTCTTCTTTGGTTCAAGCTTACTCACTTCAACACAAAGGTCACCAGGAATATATCAATTATTATTTGCAAGGTAAGATGATGAGTCCTAAACTGATTGAGTTGCAGCATTTGAAATATTTGGACCTTTCGTGGATTAACTTCAATGGAAGCCAAATTCCAGATTTCATTGGTTCTCTTTCCAAGTTAAGACACCTCGATCTCACTGATGCTTCTTTTGGTGGTCGAATTCCAACTCAGATCGGAAACCTTACCCACTTGCAATATCTTGATCTCAGCTTCAATAACTTTGCTAATGTAGAAAATCTCAATTCATGGCTACCTCATCTTTCTTCTTTAACATATTTGGACCTGAGTGACAACAATCTTAGTAATGTTCTTGACTGGCTGGAAATAGTTAGTAAGCTCCCTAAACTTACAAACTTGTCTCTGTTTCATTGCAGTCTTCCTTGTCTCTGTTTTCATGGATTATTACATATATTAGGCACTTTTTATTGTATATATGCATGTGAAATAATTTATCTATATTTATATGTAAAATATAGTCAATTAATTTCGAATTAAATAACAATTTTTTTTGCATGTATTATCACATAGATTAAGCACGTTGTATTGTTATTATATACATATATATTATGTGCGTTAAAAATAATTTGCCTATATGATGTAATTTTTTTGTTAATATATATGCATTCAAATCATGACATTAATTTTTTTTTTTTCAATTTGCATAATTTATTTCCTCCTATGCATGAGACATTTAATTGTATAGATTAATTTGTAAAATAAATGTTGATAACAAGTAATTAACCTAAAGTCAAATGTTTAGGGGTAGTTTAGGCACCCAAAAGTACAAATTGTGCAAAGTTTAGGGAATTTGCTTAATTGGATCCTAGTCATTGGATTTTTGTAGGAAAAAAAATTTATGGTGAGTTTTAGCGTAAAGAAAATTGAATTTTAAGAGGTAAAGTGACATTTTCAGTAGTTTCTAATGCTATATATTAATTAATTGCTAACCATGCAAGTAATTAACCAGTAAAGAGAATAGCACAATAAGCTTAAGGCTAGTTGGTGTTTAATTGTTCTTGTTAAACCATTTGCCATTCAAACATTTGGCATTAAAACTTACCATCTTCACAAAGTTAGCCACTGGGTATCCATCACTATATAAACGTCTTAACAGCCTTTCTTGAACTCGGAAATTCGGAATTCAATTCTTTGTCTCTGGATTGATGCTGACTTAAGCTCACACAATTTGTAAAGAGCTGTCATATATTCACCAGAAATGCTAAGAAAACTCTCTCAAAGTAATAATTTTTTTGTATTCTCTGCTACCTCATGGTTTTGACACAATATTTTATAAAAATGACGGGAAAATTATACCAAAAACATAAGGTAGCGTAGAGTCCCACTTTTAAGAGAGTTCCCTTAGCATTTATCTATTCACATTCACCCCCCCTAGGTTGGACCAACATTTTTCAATTAGGACGGCACCTTTGTGCCTTTCAAACTCCATAAAATTTAATAATACATGTCATGATTATTTGGTTTACAGACATTAGTCTTTATTTTGTTAGATGAAGCAGTAGGTTCAAATATTGTAAACTATAATTGTTTGTCTAAATAAATAAACATATTTATTTATTTATATTTATATTTATTTATATTAGTATAATATAAAGTTTTTATATTTCAGAAGATGATTAACCATTTTGATTTTGTACATCTCTCACACGGTTCACCTACCGACCTATATACAGATACGAGAAGCGAATTGTATCACGTTTGCATTTTGTTGGTGACATATTTTATTGCATGCAGTTTCTTGTTGGTACGTCGTAATATATATCCCCACGTATATAAGTCCATCCACGTATATAAGATTTTATGATACTTAAATGTGTCCAATATATATTTAGCAATACATGCAAAATAAATTACATATACAATAAAAGAATGTTGTTTGATTTGATTCAATTGTTTCGTAATGTTCTAGAGGATAGTTAAAACTAAGTTGTTGTGCTGGACGCTCTTTTTTAGGATAAGATTTGATTTCCTTGCCTGTTAGGTTTTGGATTTACTTCCTATTACGATTCTCATTATAGAAGCTAGTCATGTACTCTATTAATAGGACCTTAGGAGTTAGATTATTGTGGTGTGTCGTCGCCATTAGTTTAAAGAGTTTTCTCTCTTTTGGTTTTAGGGTGGAGATCACCGTTTAGAGGCATGAGTATGTGGAAAATTCATGACTTATTTGAGTGTCAAGTTTGTGAGAGTTAATTTGTGAGTTTGAGAGTTTAGAGAACAATTTAGGAGAATCTCCTCCGTTTGTTTTGAGTTCTCAACTTGTTTGATCTACGGTTTGTAAATAGTGAGATTTAGGTTGTTGAGAGTTAAACACTCTTTTGTGTTCTCTGTTTGTTTAGTGAAATTTCCGTGGTGCTTCGCCATTGGACGTAGGTTTTATGCCGAACCACGTTAGTCTCTTATGTTCTTATTTTGAGATTGTTTGTTTCTTGGTTTTCACATGTGACATTGATATTTGGGAGAATCTCCTCCATTTATTTTTTGTTCTCTGCTCGTTTTATTTAGGGTTTGTAGTTTGTGGGATATGGATTGTGAGAGTTAAACTCTTTTGTAATCTTCGTTTGTTTCGTGAAATTCCTCGTCATGCTTCGCCCGTGGAGTAGGCTTAACCACGTCAATCTCTTATGTTCTTATTTTGAGATTGTTTGCTTCTTTACTTTCGCGACGTTGATAACTTAGTACTTTGTTAGAATTTCGCTTTCACTTGCGCATAAAAGTACAACACTAAATATTCAGTCCATCAAACTTAAAAAATGTAAGTTGTGATTACTATCATTTGGTAGAAGTGTCATCATATATTCTTTTTTTTTTCCTTAAACCAAACTATATTGGAGGAGGGTGAATTTGAACACTGAATTTTTCATATCACACTAAGAGGGTTGGGGAGTGGACTAAGCCTCACAATGGGCTAGCAATAATGTGATTTAAATTTGCCTTTGACAAAAATTGAACCTAAGACCTCCCACTTACAAGTGAAGAAGAATACTATTAGACCATAATACTAAGTAGCATAGTTTGTTAAAATAAAATAAAATAAAAACTAAGGTACAGGTGCTCCTTACAAAATATATGACTGAGCTCCATTGTCAATTATGAATTATTAAGTTTCGGATCCTTAATATTGGGCACTGAAAGCAGCCATCCTCATTCTTACTTTCTCTACAATGATTACAGCTGGCAATTAAGGTAGGATACCATAAAGTCGGTCCAGCCCCAAAAAGCTTCTTAATTGATGCCTTTGATTTTTCCAACCATGTAAGGTTTGACATACATCTGTGGTCCAAGTATAAAGTGGAAGGGATCAAGAAAGGACCAAATGTGATGGTGATCGGTTCCCCAACCTGCAGTTGGGACAACATTTTCATGCACATGCATCTTCCCACATGTCACAAATGTCTAGCCAGCTAGCTAGCTAAGACCATCTTCAATCGAAAGGTTCAGAGGGACAAATGACCGAAAATAGTCCGAAAATCATCTTTAATCGAGGACAATGCCAAATGGCTCATAGACCCTACAGAACAAAAAAGGGCCAAAGGGCCAACCGGCTAGCCCAAAGGAGCTAGCCAGCTAGCCCCAAGGAGCTAGCCAGCTAGCCTCGGGCCGAGCCATAAATTTGAAACCAACAGCTAGTTGACATTAGCGTGATGCCAGCATGCTAACGTGAGTTACCGTTATTTAAATTTTTTTTTCTGGGCCAAAATTTTTATAAAAATATATTTAATTATAGGCCCATAATGTTTTTTATTTTTTGGGAAAGCCCATAAGTATGTTTAGTTGAATGTTTGGGTGCTCTTTTTATATAGGCTTTGGAGCTTTGCTCAAATCTCTCCAACAGCTGATGTGGGACTCCCAGCCACTTCCAACTTTTTTTTTTTTTTTTTTTTAATACTTCCTCTCCCACAGCCGATGTGGGACTCTTCCACCCACTTCCTTTTTTTTCACTCTAAATAAAACCTCTCACATTTGACTTGAAATATATAGTTATATTTTTTTAAATTTTACTTGTAGTTATTAAATTTAAGTTGTATTTTTTAAATTTTAGTTATAGTTTTTAAATTTAAGTTGTAGTTTTTAAATTTAAGTTATTGTAGTTTTTAAATTTAAATAATAAATTATGTTTAGCCCTTTGGCCCTCGATTGGAGATGGTAAGAAATATGGCCCCGTACTGTTCATTAAAATATTAATTTCTTGGAGGGCCAGAGGGTTAAAACGAGCCCTCTGGCCCTCCTTCGATTGGAGATGGTCTAAGGCCATCTCCAACCAAAGGGTCTAGAGGGCTAGAGAGCCGAAAATATCTCGAAAACTGTCTCCAACTGATGGTTAGGTCAAAGGGCTCGTGGGTTCCACAGGACAAAAAGGCCAAAGGGCCAACCAGTTGGCCATCTTCAGCCAGCCCGCTGGCTAGCCCACTTTTTTTTCTTTTTTTTTTTCTTTTCCATTTGCCCATCCCACTTTTTTTTATGCCCAGCCCACTTTTTTTTTTTTGGATGTTTTTTTTTAATTTCTAATTTTTTCCTACACCATTTCTCACATATTTTTCACCATTCCATGCTATCGTACCTTATTTTATTTCAATTCTTCATATTTCATACTATAGCCCTTTGGCTCTTGGTTGGAGATGGTTTTTTGTCATAGGGTTATGTTTGGCCTATGATCCTTTGGCCCCTCAGTTGGAGATGGTAAGAAATATGACCATGCATTGTTCATTAAAATATTAATTTCTTGGAGGGCCAGAGGGCTAAAACGAGCCCTTTGGCCCTCATTGGGTTGGAGATGGCCTAATAAAGAGATATTTTCAAGGGTTCTGTAGACCTAGATTCATACAAATCATGATTCCTCAATAAAAATCCGCCTACTTTTTTTTTAACAAACAATATTATTTATACTAAGAGGCAGAGGGTGGGCTTAGTCTCACAAAAAAAAAATATTTGAAACAATTACAATAATTTAAGGAGGGAGGATTTGAAACAGTTACATATATTGGGCACATAATTATTATTGCATGTAAAATAATTTATTTATTATATTTAGTTATTTATATGTAATATAGGTAATATTGTTGAGAATGAGTCTCACATTGATGGAAGGGATCTTGAATGAGATTATAAGAGGTTGGGCTACTCCCTATATTGCCAATTGGTTTTATGGTTGAACCTCAACTTTTAATGTTAAATATAGATAAATTAACTTTAAGTAAAAAAATTTATACTGCAATGCATGACCTGATTAAGAGTTTGGGATGGCAAAACTGTTTTAGGGTTTGAAGTACTCCAAGTATAATTAGGTCCATGGGCTGATTAAGAGTAGTTAACCTGCAGTTTCATCCAGCTGCATTGGTTTTGGACTTTGCCTTGGCACCATACTTATCCAAATGGTTGAATCTAGTAATGGTCAAAAGCATCAAAACAAAAGTATTGATCAGTGAGCGGAAAGAGATTGCATCACACAGTGTAACGTGTTCTTTTGTGAGTATAATCTCGACATGTTACGAACCTACTCATGAGTTTGTTTTGCCTTTGAATTCCTTATCCCATTTAGTCGTGGTAACAAGCGACATCTTAATGAGTAGCTATAAATACAACTAAATCCATATGATACTAAAATTCACATTGGAAATTCTTCACTTTTAGTTTCAGACCTCGTTCTATTCTGTTAAAAATTTAGTGATGACAAACTCATAACATTATTTGTACATGTGTGAAAGATGTATACGTTAAAATTTGATGTCAATTCCAGCCTATTGCAGAAGAACTCATTTCTACGCCTCTTTTGTTGTTGGAATTCAAAACACTTTATGTATATCTAATCTAGTTATTTACACTATCAAACCTCAAAGTTTTAATATGTGATTATCTAAACTTATTCTGGTAGACACCGCCATTTTAAGCTTAAACGATCATGAAATCTAAGATTTGAGCTCTCTCTGTAGTAGTAGGAGTACACAACGGCATCAATGATAGAAGTAACAAATATCCATTGTCGGTGATGCCAATCATGATCGGGGGAGACCCCTATTTATGTACGGCAGGAAAAGGGTAGGGTTAGGGTACTATATATAAGGTCATCTCCAATTGAAGAAGGGTCAGAGGGCTCCTTTTAGCCCTATAATCCTATTTTAATGAACAATGCCAGACCATATTTCATACAATTTCCAACTGAGGGGGCCAAATGACCATAGATCAAACATAGCCCTGTGATAAAAAAAAAACATCTCCAACCGAGGGAGCCAAAGGGCCATAGGCCAAAAGTAATTTATTATTTTAATTGAATTAATGTCACACCCCAAAACTAGGGATGTAAGGTTATGAGAAATAATTAGAACAAGTGGTTGTTCAAGGATGTAAAACAAAAAAAATCATCTTAAGATAATGTCAACGAAAATTTCCATTTCACAACTCCATTTAAATCAAACTACAAAAAAATTAATTTAAAGGAATAAGGTTAAAGACCCCACAGTAATACAAACTTTAAAGAAAACGACCTGTACAGTAAAATTCACCGAAAACAACTCGCTCAACCGAAAAAGGTGAAAATTTCCAGATCCAAAGTAGACACATGAAACTAAGTTGTGGCAAAATTTCATAAATTTTCGAGTTCAGGAAGTATAGGAGAATTTAAAACTAAAACATGCATGCTGCTGTTTTTCTGTAACAGCAGCTTCAGCAGCATCAAATTCCTTTGTAAATTAAGGCTCATATATTCCAAAGAACACAAATATGAAAGTTTACAGAATACCACTTAGGTAACAGATAAACACTCACATTTTTAAACATACTCAAGTTCATAGTGGTCCTTCAAGAGCCACTTTTTAAAACCTTACATAATAAAGTGAGTTCACAAAGGTCTTCTAGGCTACTTACAAGGAAACAAAATCAGGCCATTTGATGAAAATATAACAGCAAAACGAACTATACAAGCCAAAAGACAAGTAGTTATATACATGAGTTTTCATAGCCCAGGTAAGTAGAAAAACCAATCCATTTTGGCCTACCCCTTCTTAGTCTACAACACAACCAAAATATCATTTACAGTCTAACACCTACTAAACAACACCTTGACAACTCACCCAAAAGATATGCACGTCTGGACTTTCTTGTACTAGTCCACACTAGAGCTGCAACTTGAAATTTAGCTAATCGACTCTACTCACCTGAAATTACATGTTAGTAAAACGGGGTGAGCATATAATGCCCAGTAGGGGGTTTTCAGCAAGTCTGTAATCCTTAAAAAATTCCAGTGCATGCCAAAGAAAAATGATAAAATGATTCGAAACAATTTATGTCTACTACTACGTAGCCTAACAACAAAATTTTGCTCTAAAACTGCTTGGAAAAACAAAGTTGCAGAGTATTCACAGATTTAATAACAACCTGAAACCATGCCCAGTTTCAAAAACACTTCCTTTGTCAAAAGAACAATAGAGCCAATCTCAATTAAGGAAACAATAGCACAACTAACACAACGATTTTCTTTTATCCCAAACAAGTGTCTAGCAAAATGGAAGGACCGTAATATACCTGGCCAATATACATATCACACATATTTATCACTTTCGTAACTCATTACCACAGCCCTCACACATGGAGCTTTCCCCGGGGAACCTTGGGTCATTGTGCCCATCATCAACAACTTCATGGGTCATGATACCCATTCACAAATTTCTCTACATTCTCAAAGCACAGGTATTATACTACTTTCCATTTACTTCCAAAAACAAACATTTGAATCAATATGCTTCAAAATCTCATAATGAGTAACACATAAGGCATGCACATTAAAAAAAAAAACGAAATCTCAACAGCCTTTGAAATTATTTTAAACTTCTCCAAAGTTGTAAGAATAAGACTAAAATCATTAGAAATCCAACCATAGGGAAACATTTGTTTCACATCTTTCACAAAATCTAAAATGGAAAACATGTAAAGTACGGTTGAAATGATGTTCGAATGTCAAATTCTCAATCAAATAAGAATGGAGAAATCTGAATATCTTTAGGGTTGAAAAATTCCCCTACCTCAACACAATTCTTGATACTCAACTCCCATGGTTTTCATCAACTTGATCAGTAGTCACCTTCTTCTTCTCTTCCTTATCTATAAGTAAGAAAGTCATCACACACTGCTCAATAACAAAAAATTTCGAACAACACCCTAATCTTAGGTTAATTGAGGACTTTAAACAAACACTTGGTGCTCAACTCTACAACCATAACATGCAATAAGATACTTCCATGTTTCCTGCTCCCACCCAAACTAATTCATGGGTTTTCAGACCAACTATCAATTAGATCTCAAAATAAGAATAATTACCTCAAATTGGGACAAAGAAAAGAACCTCACTTGTCCTAATCTTCACAAGCAAAATAGCTGCACAATTACTTCTTCTTCCTTGAGAAAATTTGGCATCCCAAAAGAACTAAGAAATTCTCCCACTCTCGGCTGGAGAGGAGAGCACCCAAGAAAGAGCCTCACTTGCACTTTCCAGAAGAAAGTTTCTAAAATCTGGGTATACCAACCTATCTAACCGACAACAAAAGCACAAGCCTAAAATTTTATTTTATTTATTTTTTTTTTTTTTTCTACTTGGGAAACTAGACGAAAGTTCTTTTTTATATATATATAAGCACCCACACACACCTGTAAACACATAATTACACCTACATATTTCCAAAGATTAGTCTACTCTTAAACACCACTTAGTATTTTCGGAATATTACAATTAATATGATTTTTCGGATATGATTTCTTGTCGAGATGTAATCTCAATAATTTTTCGGATAGGATTTCGAGTGACACGTGTCGCTAAAGTGAGTAACTCTCCAGATTTCTTATCGATATGTAATCTCAATAATTTTTTGGATAAGATTTCAAGTGACACGTATGTATCGCTAAAGTGAGTAACTCTCCAGATTTCTTGTCAATATGTAATCCTCAATAATTTTTGGATAGGATTTCGAGTGGCACGTGTCGAGATGTAATTGGTTGTGCAAATTTTAGATAGGATTCTTATCTACGTGACACTTCTTATCTTCTACTTCCAATGTCCATAAATAGTCTGGATATTGGGGTATAATTCACATACCTTCATCTTTGCCCTCTCTAATATCTCTTTCAATTCAAGTTTGCAATGAATTCCAACTTTGGATCCTCTTCGCATTCCAACTGGGAATCCTCATCCAATTCCGAATTGGAAGATAAATGGGCGCAGATGAGACGAGAAGATGAGGAGTCCGGCGTTTAATGTTGCTAAATGAGGAGATGAGGAGTCCGGCGTTTAATGAGGAGTCCTCATCCAATTTCTTTCAATTTAAGTTTTATGTTGTTAAATGTTTTTTTTTAATGTTGTTTAAGTTTGAATAACTCCCCCAAGTAGTACTAGGGTGAATATTGTGTTGTTTAATGTTGTTTAAGTTTGAATAACTCCCCCAAGTAGTACTAGGGTGAATATTGTGTTGTTTAAGTTTAATGGCTTAGGTAGTTATAGAAAAAAAATAGAATTTTTTTTTATAACAAAATATGTCCCAAAAAAAAAAATCATATGCAACGGTAATCTGGCATCAGCATGTCGTCAACTAGCCGTTGCTAGCTAGCATCATGTTGACGCTAGGTCGCCGTTGCTTTTGAATTTTGGGATGGCCGAGGCTGGCTCCTTTGGGCCAGCCGGTTGGCCTGTTTTCCAATTTTTGGCTCGGTGGGGCCCACGAGCCCTTTGGCCTAGCCCTCAATTGGAGACGATTTTCATGCCATTTCGAGCTATTTTTAACCCTATAGCCTTTTGACCGGATCGGTTGGAGATGGCCTAAAGTCCGTCCAACCTCAAGGCTTGTAATGTTGCATTCTATTTTCCCCAACCATAAATGTGATGGTGATAGCACTAGGTTCTTCAAGATGCATAAGGTACAACATTTTTCACACACATATAGGAATGTTTTACATGCCGCAAATGCCTAGCTAGAAAATAGTTTTTCATGCAATTATCACCAACGTGTGGACCTTTTCTGCCGATGATGTCGAATTTAGAAAAACACGAATCTCAAATAAGTAACAATAATTTTGTTATATGTCGACAAAAAAAAATTATTATATGCACGCAATTCTCAATCATGATAAGGATCGATAGTGAAAGTTGGTAATGACATCTATGGTTAACATTTGTCTAAGATGGAAGCAACGTGTTCCACAAAATCTACCAAACGAAAAGAAATGATTTGGATTATTGAAGTGAATGTGATGGCACTGGCACATTAAACTTGTGCATTGCGATATGTAATTTTAATTATTTCTTTTAGCTTAAGATAAAACATCTGTAATTTTATTAATCCACAAATCAAATTTTGGTCTAAAAATCACTGCATTTCGATAAGTAATTTGAATGTATTTAAAGCTAATAGTTTCGTATAAAAGCCACTCAGTACTACGGTCTAGTGATATTCCTCTTCACTTGGAAGTGAGAGGTCTTAGGTTCGAATCTCGTGGATGGCGAATTCGATACCAAATTAGGTTGCCCATTATGTGGCTTAGCCGAACTCCCTCTCCCCTTAGTGTAAAAATATCGATGTACTAAAAAAAAAAAACAATTTCGTATAAAAAGTGGTAGCAGTTTCTGAAAAATAAACTTTTACCATCACCAAGAAAAGTCCCATTCAAATTTGCTAACGCCTAAAGTGTCCTTTGTCCAACTCTTCTCTCCTTTGTGAGAGTTTCTTTCTCTCTCTGCTGTGAGAGTACTTCTGTGAGTTTTTCTTCTAGATTCTTCGGTGGCACCGGTTCTAGCTTCGGCTGGGGTCGGATGTTGTGTCCTCTTCTCCCTTTTCTCCTTCTTTTCTCCTTGCATCTACTGTTGGTTCTCCCCAATTTTCAATTCGGCCTTTTCAATTCCTCCAACTTCGTGGGTTTTCTTCTTCCTGATTCTTCCTTGCTTCGTTTTTCAACCATGTCCTTTGTCGAGATAGTGTGTAGAGTTCCAATACTTGCATCGGCTCGAGTGTTTTCCACACCACCACATTCTCATTTGTGTCTGCCGCTTGCGGCAGTGTTGCTTGGGACTTGTTCTGAGCTTCCATCTAGTGATTGGCCTCTTTCGCTTGGATGTCGATTACCCATAACTTATGGCTATGCGCAGAAAACGTCAGTGAAGAAGATGATCGACGGTGGTCGGAGAATCGGATGACTGGCAGATCCTTGGACCGTCGGTGGTGATGGTGGAGAAGGCAGTGATACTTCTCGGATGTTCTTTGGTTTTGGGCTTTTAGGCTCTTTCTCTGTTTTTGTTGTTTTCTTTTTGTTTAGACCCGTTTTGGTTGTGTATAGGTGTTGTTGGGCCTTTGTATGTTTGTAAGTTTGTGTTTTGGTTGGAATAAAATCTTTCCCTTGTCCAAAAAAAAAAAAAAAAAAACTTTTACCATCACCTTGCAAACAGGTTCAAATAGGAATCGAAAATGAATGAATCAGATTATTTCCATGTAATTGTTTGGGCCCAAAATGACATTGGGCCGAGCACGGACCATTGTCGGCCCAGGACCTGCGCAAAGGCAGTAAGTTGGCGCCATGGGCCACGGATTAGGAGGAATCCTATTAGGAAAAGGAAGGAAGAACATATAAGTATAAGAATGTGATAGAGGCCGAGACCCATCAGGTGAAGAAGTCCCGAGAAGAAAGTGAATCAAACTCGCGGTTGGAGGCAGGTTCAGAGTCCTAGCTGGATTGGGATCGGCCGAGATAAAATTGGATTAGTATCGGCTAAGGTAGAGTTAGACTAGGAAGAGGAGTTATATCCAAGGACGGTTTGGAGCATTTGCACAACTATAAATAGAAGGGGGAACATAACATTAACTCTCTTCAACTCAACACACAAATCTGCCATGCGCAAACCCTCTCAACTTTGTGATTTTTATTTTCTTTTTCGCCAACACATCTTCAGTTTGGATAAACAGCACTGTGGAGGCAACCGGTAAACATCTTCAGTTTGGATAAACAACATTGTTGCCGTAGAATCAGCCGACAGCGGAGCATCTTCAGTTTGGATAAACAGCACTGCGTCGAGGCCGACTGGTTATCTATCCAAGTCTCGGTCGAGAAGGACTTGCGAGTTCTCCTCGGCAGGGGTCATCTTACCAGCCTTCTATACGAAGTGAGGTGTTACGATTTGCTGGGCTCGGCACATTGAACGCCGAGTTATTTTATGATTGGATACTCATAGGTTAGCTTCAGGATTCGGCATTCCGACAGCCGAACCACCTTTACAGTTAAGACATACATCTGTTTTGAGTATTTGTGTCCTTACACTTTGGTGTCGATTCGGCGTGCTTATACTTTCACAAATATAATCACTGTCACCGAATCCGGCGCCAGCGATTCGTGAACTTCGCAAGACTAGCAGCCTTGTCTTCAGGCTCTAGAACCCAAAAGCCGAAGCGTGTTCCTTCCTCGGCCGCAGTTGCAAGATTCAGAAGTCAGCAGCGCACACAACGCAACTTCAGCATTTTACTCATCGGCCGAGTTCTTTCGTCGAGTTGGCACGCCCCGCATTCAACCGAATGACGTAGTTAGCTCATTAGTTACTCGGCATGCGCGCCACGTAGGCTTGGTAGTTTTTAGGGTCAACATTTTGGCACGCCCAATGGGACCAAGTGCTAAACCTTCGAAGTTCATGACCATTGAAACACGGTCAGTGACAAAGAAATCAACCATGGGAAAATCGATCGCTACCCATTCGAGTCAGAACCCCTGGGCCGAAGGTCCATTACGGACACAGACCACTGCGGCTGGGACACCTGAGGCATCGAAAGGGACACGATAAGAAATAGAAACGAGCGTTGGCGAGCTGCCTCGGGATACAGGAATCCTCGCAAAGATAACAAAATGAGCCGCGATCGAAGACATTGTGAATGATTATGATGAAGACGGTGGTGAGGCGTCCGACCCACCAACCAGATCGTTTTTTCGACGAAGGCTCGAAGAACAGTCTCGGCAGTTCGAACAAACGTTCAGTCAAGGAATAAGAGGAATACTCGAAGAAATACATAGTCAAAACGCCATGCACACGAGATTGCTCGAAGCCGTGGTTAACAATACTCAGTATATTGGCTATTCTGATCGTTTCAAACAGCCTATTCCGACAAATAATTTTGTATCAGTATCACCGGCCGAGGCAGGACCTGCTCGGCTCAAAATGGTCGATCTAGACAAAAGAGGGGGATCAAGCAGTCGGACAGAAGACTTTGATCCAAGTATGGACACAACGTTTGTGGACTGGTTGAAGTTCAGAGGATGATTGATTCGGCTCTGAAGAAAGGGCCAAAGTTCCCAAAATTCATCCACCCATATCCAGCTTATGTAGAGAAGTTCGAATACCCTAAAGGCTTTAAAATCCCAGATTTCAGCCTTTTTGCTGGAGAATCATCTATATCCTCTTTGGAGCATGTCGCCCGTTTCACTGCACAATGTGGAGATGTTAGTAGTAACTTCTATAAGTTACGATTGTTTAACTTCTCACTCACAGGTTCGGCATTCGCGTGGTACATTAACCTCCCACCTAATTCCATTCAAAGTTGGGAAGAACTGGTCGAGAAGTTTCACGAACAGTTCTATCGATCGGGGATGGAAATGTCAGTCTCTTCGTTGGCCAGAATGGCACAAGAATCTGACGAATCGCCGATGGATTATCTTACAAGGTTCAAATCGGCCAGGAACTGGTGCCGAGTACCTGTACCAGAAGTTGAGTTTGTTCGACTCGTGTTAAACGGTTTAGATGTGGAATATAAGAAGAAATTCCTGGGGGCAAACTTCCGCGACATGTACGAATTGGCTCAACACGTCGAGCAATACGATTATCTGCTTCGTGAAGAGAAAATCTCGAAATCCCCATCCCGAGGGACCATCTATAAGAACCCCACAGTCAGCTATGCATTGGCGGAATCTGAAGAATACGCCAGCATAGATGCAGCCGAAATAGTGATTGACAGACCATATATATGCAAAGCGTTGACCCACATCAATCCTAAGGATGTCAAAATTCGGCCAACATCTGAAGAAAGTGCCGTAAAAACGACAAAAGGGTATACGTTTGATATTACTAAGGCCGACGCCATCTTCGATCAATTGTTACTTGCCAAGATTATAAAACTTCGGCTGGGACACAACATTCCCAAGGCCGAAGAGCTGAAGGGGAGGGTATATTGCAAGTATCACAATTCGAGCAAACACACGACAAACAATTGTTCGTGTTTCGGGACACTATTCAAAGATGGATTGACGATGGAAAACTCAAGTTCCCAGAAAAGAAAATGGGAGTTGATACTGATCCTTTCCCTACAACGACGGTGGGTATGGTCGATGCTCATTTACCTCGAGACAAAGGAAAAGGAAAGATCGAGTTCGTCTCGGCGCGACATGTCCCAAGAAATGGCTCTCAACCACGGCTCAAAATTGATCTGTTCTCGAATGCACCACCACAAGGATCAGTCGGACCGGCCATTGTCGAACCCATGAGTACGGTCGATGCTTACTCGCCTCGAGGCAAAGGTAAAATCGAGCTCGTATCAGCGCGGCACGTTCCGACAAAAGGTTTTCAACCACGACTCAAGATCGATTTGTTCTCGAATTCCCCACCTCGAGATTCGGTCGGGCCAACCATCGTCGAATCCATGTCAAGTTCTGGTGCTGAAGAAGCCGCTGAATCTGCAACCCTGTGTACACAATGTAAAGCAGATATTCCAGTTAAACCGAGAGCACGGCCACGACAAATAGAAACACCACGCGTGCGCTTAGTCCCGACGACGCCTAAAAAAACGCCCAGTCGAGTCCGCGCAATACCGTTTTCAACAGGCTCGGCCCGCAAGAGGGTAAATCACCTTTGGCCAGACGACGACTCGACTTTGATACTCCATTCTACAATAAGGAGTATTATTCCCGTATTTCTAGCAGCTCAAGCTCTTCCGCAAATCGAAGAACCTTCAAACCTCCTAAACCTCAAGACCAACGATGGTATACTTATCACTCACCCAAAGGTGTGTACACTGCGTTATCCAAATCACAGAAGCGTCGACGCCAAAGAATAGATTGCCTGGCCTACCGATAAGCGGCACAAGAGACTTCGGCTACTTCGGGCCCCAAATGGCAGCCGAAAAACAAAGTTGGCGATAATGATGACCGGCGAACCCCAGTAATTATGACCGAGTTAGTACAAGGCAAACAGCCGGTTGATCACGCCCTAGAAACCACATTTGAAGAGGCCGAAAAGCAAATCAAACTTCTTATTCGACCCGGAGAAATGAAGGCACGACTTGAGCATTTTAAGAAGGAAGCCGAAGATAAACTTCTTCCATTGCCTGCAGAAAAACCGTTGATCAAAGTCTGGCGAAATCTACATCCGCCATTCCTCGGAGAAACCCTACAGTACATGCGAGAGTTTCATAAAAATTATTCGGCCAATGATTTATATGGTTTGCCGAAAGCATGTCAAGACACGATCGACCTTGTCTTGACCTGCCCAGATGCTGAACGAATCATCCAGAAGAATTCAGACCTCAGGTTGAAAGCTAGGTTCCAACACATACGTGAAGCCCGAGTTCTCGGCTTCAGTGTCGATCCATATACAGACATCAACCCAGGCGAGCTTCTTTTTTCCCTAGAAGATCTCCAGTATTTGTGGTACCATTTTGAGGTCTTTTCAGCCGTTTCTCTCTTCGGCCTTACGGCCGATGAAGTAAGACGTTTCGAACGGCTAGATGCCTATCTAGACATCAGGGACGCCCGCATCGCCTATCAAGAACAGACTCGTGTGATGACACAAGTCCTAGACTCAGTCCAGTCCCAGAGAAACCAAAGTTCTGTAAGCCGGACACTAAATTCACTGTAAACACGTCAGAAACTCCGGCGGAATGAAGCTCAGTAGATGGAGAAGAAAACACGAATCCAGAGGTCGAAAATCTAGAGGACGAGAAAGAAAATCCAGAGGACGAGGATCAAGAAGAAGAGGAACTAACGATTGAGGAAGATCCCAACTTGATGGGCCCTTCAATCCTCGACAACATGGAAATCAGCATGGTCCATGTCTTGCCGGCCGACTTTCAGTCAACCACGGCCCAACCAAGCTTCCTAGACGGCGACGTAGTGGCCGAAGAAGCTACCCAAGTCAATTTCGTCTCTCCCACCAAGGTCGAGCCCACGGCTAAGGACGATAACCTCAAAGCAGCTTTGGCCGAATTATTTCCTCGATCTTCGGCAGCCAACCTTCGTCACCTCAAACCATTGTATGTCACAGCCCACATCGAAGGATATCTGGTTTCAAAAATCTTCGTCGATTGTGGGGCTATTTTTAATATCATGCCTGTAACCATCATGAAGGCCTTACACCGCTTCAACGATGAACTTATCCTGTCAGGAATCACCATTAGCAGCTTCGTCGGGGATAAGTCTCAAACAAAAGGGGTATTGCCGTTAGAGGTATGGTCCAGAATCGTATCCTAGTGTGGATTCCGTTGAGTGATGGTCCGGAATCCCTTATATTTCGCGATTCCGTTGAGTGATGGTTCGGAATCCCTTCTACTCCACGATTCCGTTGAGTGATGGTCCTGATTCGTATCCTAGTTTGGATTTCGTTGAGTGATGGTTCGGAAACCTCTTTTGGTGTCTTGATTCCGTTAAGAGGTTCGGAACCCAATGTTGATAGATTTCGTTGAGTGGTCCGAAATCGCATCATTTGATTCATTTGAAACAGCTTCAGAGATGTAGGCTTCGGCCGAACTATATCACTCTAGCCTGCATTCAATGAATTGTATGTGTTATTGATTGATGTGATAATTGGATGGTGTTGGAATGCTTATGTGTGGATGAATGACGATATGACTAAAGATTATTATTGTGCTTGTTAAATATTCCTTGAGGTGCTACATATTTGAATTGTGGTATTATGTTGAGACCTAGTCGTCTATGTGATGAATGTTCGAGTGTAGTGCAAAGTTGAACTACGAATGGCTTTATCCATTTTGAGGGTACGTAGGCAGTCTAACGAGGAGGTTAGATGCAGCCATAAAGTATACAGAAACTTCTATTTGATTTTGATTCTCAAGTTGTGAATTACCATATCCCGGAGAAGGGGTATGTTGAGATACGGGAATTTGGTGATGTCACGTGTCGATCTTGGACGTAAGTTGGGATTGGGGCGTGACATTTATAATATTTATCTTTGTTATTTTCAACCTCAAATACACTCTATGCTAGATTATATGGACACAAATAAAACAAATACTACGAATATTTTTTATTTTTGGTGGAATAGATACTATAATATTAAAAGTGTGAAAAAAGTATTAAAAAGATAGCTTTCCAGTCTATTCCCTCTTACGGCGGGACTCATGAAAATGACATGGTGTTCAAAAGTCTTAACAACTGATTCATTCCATACGCGTTGAGTCATCGACTGCTTTATTATAATCCACGGATATATATATATATATATATATATATATATATATATATATATATATATATAGGAATTCAATAAACTTATGATGGATTTGAAAAGTGTGGACGACCAAATTAGTGATAAGGATTATGCGATAACTTTGTTGTGTTCTTTATCTCCTTCGTATGAACACTTTGTCGATATCATGCTATTTGGTAGAGAAAGTATTAGTTTGGAAGATGTTAAAGCCGCTTCGAATTCTAAAGAGCTAAAGAATAAAGTGTCTGACACACAAGATGGAGCTTTGGTAGTTCAAGGAAGAAATAAGGAAAGGGGCAAACTTGGAAAGAACACTTGTAGCTATTGTTATAAGGAAGGTCATTGGAAAGTAGATTGCCCTAAACAAGGGAAAAAAGAAGCCGTTTGATAAGTCTTTTGCTAGTGTTGATGCAAACATTGCGGAAGATCGTTGTTCAGAACTCCTCTAAAGGCTATGTGAGGTGGTGGAGCTTGGTACCCAAGCTCTTTGGGTGGAGTGCAATTCGCACTTTTTTTTTGTATGTTCAAGCTTTTGCTTGGATTTTGTTTCGTATTTGTTAGTTTCCGTAATGGAATTTGTTGGAGAAGGCGTTGGAGGAAAATTTCAAGTTCGAAGACTTTTGGATTTTTTTTAAGTCTAGGTGGAGATCAGTTTCGAAATAATTTGGTGCGCGTTTGCGTTTGTATTTTGGTATCCCAAATTTGAAGTTTGTATTTGATTTGGAAGTTTGCTAATTTCTCGCCGAGGTGGAGATTGTTGAGTTTTACGGCTCAAAATTAGGATGATGCAAAAAATTAGGTTTGTGTTACCTATTTGTTTTTGGTATCCTATTTGGGTTTGGATTTTGACTTCTTAGTTGGTTTCCTTGGTGGAGAGGTTTTGTTAATTACCTATTTGATTAGGATTTGGATTTACTTCCTATTAGGATTCTTATTGTAACCTAAGTCCTATGCACTATAAATAGGACCTTAGGGTTAGTGTCACGCCCCGATCCCGACATACGTCCAGGATCGACACGTGACGTCAACAAATACCCGTAACTCTGACATACACCGCCTCCGGGGAAAGGTAAAACACAACTTAAAATCCAATTGCGCAATAATTCTTCGTAGATTTTATGGCCGCATCTAACATCCTCGTTAGACTGCCTACGTACCCTCAATAGGGATCAAGTCATTCGTAGTTCATCACTTCACTACTCTCGAACATTTATCACATAGACCACTATATACTAACATAATACCACAATTCAACTAGGTACCACCTCAAGGAACATTTAACCAAGCTCAATATTAATCTCTACTCATGTCGTCATTCATCCACACATATGCATTCCAACACCATCCAATTATCACATCAATCAATAATGCCAATCACATATCATCACTAACACATACAATTCATCGAAATGCAGGACTAGAACGACACAGTTTGGCCGAAGCCTACATCTCTGAAGCTATCTCAAGTGAATCAAATGATGCGATTTCGGACCACTCAACGAAATCCATCTACATGGGTTCCGAACCTCTCAACAAAACCAAGACACCAAAAAGGGATTCCGGACCATCACTCAACGAAATCCAAACTGGAATACGATTCCGGAACATCACTCAACGGAATCGCGGAGTAGAAGGGATTCTGGACCATCACTCAACGGGATCCAAATTGGAATACGATTCTGGAACATCACTCAACGGAATCACTGAGTAAGGGGGATTCCGGACCATCTCTCAACGGAACCCGAGTGTATACGATTCCGGACCATCACTCAACGGAATCACTGAAAGCCAACAAACATAGTGTACAACGGCTAAATAATATAAAAATCACATTTCATCAAACAATTCAACAAGCACTTTACAACAAGATTAATACACATCCAAATATACATTTTGCCGATGCCTCTTAACTACCAACATCTTGTCATCCATTCATTTGAACGAATACAATTTTAGATAACATGTAACATGGAAAAGTCAAATATAAGTATGCTATCTTTTGAAATGAATTAAATGATAAACACCTACCATATACAACCAACCTTCTCCATAACGGCTTCTAAACATAAAAGTTAATAGGCATATAATCTTGCTGTAAATGCCTATTATACAAATCACATAACATGTTGTAACATATAACTTACTTATCTTTCACATTATTAAAAAGATAGTTAAACACCTATATATATCACAATCATCATCAATACATAAGCCAAATCAAGTTTAATGAACACAAGTATATGGCTAATCTATAACATCACCTTTCAATACAAATCCCATTTATAAGGCCAAGACATTTTCACATAAGATATTAACATAAGAAGTTAAGGTAAAACCACACTACATATATTCAAGTCACTCTCTAACCAATGTAGGCCAACTAGACTTCAATTAGTCTCCCGTAGTACCCGTTTTAGTATTTAGAACGATTCGAGACATGTTGACCAAAAGTCAACTCTCGATCAACGGTAAGGTCCATAACACTTCGTAATTCAATCCGGAAGATCCGCACATTGAATTTTGGATCCGTAACTTCTCAAAGTCCACATTATGCTCAACTAACAACATACTAAAATCTCAACACGATCCGACGGTCGAATCTCCGCCAATTTCAAATTCAAGTGGCGTCGACAAATAGTTTCACAAACTTAGAAATCCCAATTGGAAAGATCCGTACGTCGGATTCCCAATCCGTAAGTTCCTATGGTCCACAAATATTATTTTCTATCACGCATTAAGGTTTGGTGACGATCCAACGGTCGGATTGTCGATTCATATTTTGACCAAGTAAGGTATCTTAATGAAACTAAGTCCAAACAATCAAATTACGTCATACGAATATCAATTATGAAATTAAGGCATCTAATTGAACTTAGAAAGACATCGTCGGCCCACTGGCCAGGCCGCCGCCACACCCTCCGCCGCGGGTGGCGGTCGGCCGCCCCGACTTGCCGGAAAATTCAACTATTTTTAAAAAATCTCAAAAATTACAGAAATGAAGATCTCAAAGTGTAGAACAAACTTTATACCTGTGGCCAAGTCCAATTTGGCCTGGAAAGGCTCCAATTTCTTTCGAACCCGCCGGAACCCTAGAAATTGGGTGCGGTTCAATTCGACATCAAACTCAACTCCACCGCCTTCAAAGCTGTTTGGGACTTGTTCATGGACTCCAAAGACACCTGAGGGTGGTGTTGATTGATGGAAATCCTTTCGGAAATGGACGGATTGCCGCCGTGCCTTCAGGACACCCACCTCGGTTTCTCACCAAATTACCTCCAAATTCCTTCGAAATTTGGATAAATATGGAAGAGGGAGTGGCGATTTGATGCTTGGACATGTTAAATTGACCCAATTCGATGGAAATCCGATGGAAAACCATCGGAAAACATGAAGAAACGGGTCGGGTTGCGCGGGTCGTGGAGGAGACCCGACTTCCCCTCCTTCTCACCTTCCCTCCTTTCCTTCCTTTCCCCATTTCTCATCGGTCACTCTCTTTCCTCTCCCCTCTTCTCATTCGCCACCCTCCCCCTCCTTTTCCTCCTGAAACCCCCAAACTCCTCCTTCCTTTTCTTTTCTCGCTGCCCCCCGCAGCTTTCTTTCTTCTGTTTTTTTTTTTTTTTTTTTTTTTTCTTTTTCTTTTCTTGCTGCCATCTGGCAGCCCTCCTCCTCTTTCTATTTCTTTTTTTTTTCTTTTCTTCTACTAAAACATCCACTCCCATAAAAAGAAAGGAATTATAGATTTATGCATGGTTGCCAACTATATATATAATTCTAAAAAAAATTCTTGAAAATAAAAATACGAAAATACGTAATTTAAATAGTGAAATCCGGGGACGGGATTTCACAGTTAGTGTATTTTGTGTGGCTCTTTTGTGTGGCAATTTGGTGAGAGTCAATTTGTGAGTAAGAGAGCAATTTGGGAGAATCTTCTCCATTAGTTTTGGGTTCTCTACTCGTTTGGTTTAGGGTTTGTAATTTGTGGGATTTGGGTTATGAGAGTTTAAACACTCTTTGTAATCTTCATTTGTTTAGTGAAATTCCTCGCAGTGCTTTGCCCGTGGACGTAGGCTTTACGCCGAACCACGTAAATCTCTCTTGTTAGTTTGAGATTGTTTGTTTTAGCTTTCGCCTACGACATTGGTATTTGGTACTTTGTTATAATTTGCTTCTGTTTGCGCATAAAAATACAACAAGTGGTATCAGAGCCTAGGTTTCGGCTTGGACTTTGCTTGGCAGTCACTATGAAGTTTTCTGTGTCATCGGTGAAAGTTGATATTGAAAAGTTCGACGGCAATGACTTTGGTATTTGGCAATTGAAGATGCGTGTTTTGTTAGTTCAACAAGGGCTTTTGAAAACGTTAAAGGGTGTGAAGGCTTTGCCGAATTCGTGGACTAATGAAGAAAAAGAAGACGTTATGGAGCGGGCACTTGGAGCAATCCTACTGACTTTATCAAATGAATTCTTGCGTGAAGTTGGTAGCATCAAATCTGCACTGAGTTGTGGCTAAAATTGGAGAGCTTGTATATGACCAAATTCCTTGCTAAACGGTTGTATTTGAAGAAAGGTTTGCATACTCTTCGTATGGATGAAGGTACGTCAATTCATAAGCATGTTGATGAATTCAATAAACTTATGATGGATTTGAAAAGTGTGGACGACCAAATTAGTGATAAGGATTATGCGATAACTTTGTTGTGTTCTTTATCTTCGTATGAACACTTTGTCGATACCATGCTATTTGGTAGAGAAAGTATTAGTTTGGAAGATGTTAAAGCCGCTTTGAATTCTAAAGAGCTAAAGAATAAAGTGTCTGACACACAAGATGGAGCTTTGGTAGTTAAAGGAAGGAATAAGGAAAGGGGCAAACTTGGAAAGAACACTTGTAGCTATTGTTATAAGGAAGGTCATTGGAAAGTAGATTGCCCTAAACTCAAGGGCAAAAAGAAGCCGTTTGATAAGTCTTTTGCTAGTGTTGATGCAAACATTGCAGAAGATCGTTGTTATGAACTCCTCTAAAGGTTATGTGAGGTGGTGGAGCTTGGTACTCAAGCTCTTTGGGTGGAGTGCAATTCGCACTTTTTTTTTTGTATGTTCAAGCTTTTGCTTGGATTTTGTTTCGTATTTGTTAGTTTCCGCAATGGAATTTGTTGGAGAAGGCGTTGGAGGAAAATTTCAAGTTTGAAGACTTTTGGATTTTTTTTTCAAGTCTAGGTGGAGATCAGTTTCGAAATAATTTGGTGCGCGTTTGCGTTTGTATTTTGGTATCCCAAATTTGAAGTTTGCATTTGATTTGGAAGTTTGCTAATTTCTCGCCGATGTGGAGATTGTTGAGTTTTACGGCTCAAAATTAGGATGATGCAAAAAATTAGGTTTGTGTTACCTATTTGTTTTTGGTATCCTATTTGGGTTTGGATTTTGACTTCTTAGTTGGTTTCCTTGGTGGAGAGGTTTTGTTAATTACCTATTTGATTAGGATTTGGATTTACTTCCTATTAGGATTCTTATTGTAACCTAAGTCCTATGCACTATAAATAGGACCTTAGGGTTAGTGTATTTTGTGTGGCTTTTGTGTGGCAATTTGGTGAGAGTCAATTTGTGAGTAAGAGAGCAATTTGGGAGAATCTTCTCCATTAGTTTTGGGTTCTCTACTCGTTTGGTTTAGGGTTTGTAATTTGTGGGATTTGGGTTATGAGAGTTTAAACACTCTTTTGTAATCTTCGTTTGTTTAGTGAAATTTCTCGCAGTGCTTTGCCCGTGGACGTAGGCTTTACGCGAACCACGTAAATCTCTTGTGTTAGTTTGAGATTGTTTGTTTTAGCTTTCGCCTACGACATTGGTATTTGGTACTTTGTTATAATTTGCTTCCGTTTGCACATAAAAGTACAACATTACTAATCAATAGGTTTTAAAAACAACAATACACACAACCTTAAATTTTAGTGAATTCATAGGATAACAATCACATTTGGGAGTGAGTAGTCATATTAAATCGCAAACTTTTAATATGTTTATCACGTCATAAGCATACAACAGACTGAAAGAAAGAAATTTGCACACTATCTGTAAAAAATATTTACAGATTAGTGACTATAAATAGATTTCCGCATGAACTTAAAAGTTTGGTGTCGGCATAAAGAATACGGTCACTGTAAATAGCCTCAAAAACATGTTTTCTAAAACCTTTTTAGAGCTCATGCATGTGTTTCCTGGTGAGTTTTTGGTGTTTTGTTAATTACGTTTCATTGCTTTTCTTTTCGTGTTTATACAACGAATTTTGTATTGAAATTAGTAACTTATATGTTCTCAAGGTTACCAGTTGCTGTGTTCATAGGCTTCGCAACTGCACTTGAAGTTATACAAGCATGGTTTAGGTCAACTGGGGATGGAGGCTGCTACTGAAGCTGGACCTTCTACTTCAATTGGTGAAGAGATTTCTGATGTATCAGTAGGAGTTTGATGCTCTGCGTTATTACAGCATGCTACTAATCAATTTGCTAAAGTGTGTTGAATCTTTACAGAATATGGTCCTTATTTTGTTTTTCTAACATTGTGCAACTGAACCGATGCATTATTGGGGACGCTGTGCACGAAAATCCAGTTTCCATTACGTTATTTCAATGCTGCATGCATCGTCTGTCATGCTAATTGCCCAATTGGTGCACTCGATAACCTCATGTTTTACGTTGGCTGAAGGTGGCGATGAGAATTAATGAATGATGAGAATAGTCAATTAAACAAGTAGTGAGCTCTTACTCAAATCAGATTTTAATAATTCGAATTGTTTTTCTCTGTTGTCAAGATAATGCGGTCTGATCAGATTTGAATCGTAAAGAATCAACAATTGATGATGTGAGATAATGTAATGTATGATGTTCTCAATGTTAACGTATCCAATCTTTTATTGAATTATATGTCTGCTTGTTCTCTCTGTAACTTGATTAGTAAGTTCTTGCAAGTTTCTCAAAGAAATTTATTGAAAATGATAGTAAAAGAGGATGAAAATAACCTAATTAACCCCTCAAAGATAATCATTGCAAAAACAAAAAGGCCACTAAATTAAACACAACACTTTCACTAAATTATAACTTCAAATTGCACTCTTCAATCTCATTCTTCTCCAGTTTAAAGGGAGCATTGCTTACCAACAGTAGATGCACGAGCTAAAAAGATTAAAAAAACCACAACATATATTAGTTATAATTTAAAGACAATTGTAGAGACCAAAATGATATTAACCATGATGGCAATGATGCCACATCATTATACTGTAGTTTTCTGTATAAAAGTGCACTTAGCCATTCGTATTAATAGACTCAAAACTGCAATAATATTATTCATTATGTGGAAGAGTACTTACAGTTTACCCATCAATCGTTCTTCGTTGCCTAATCAACGCCACCCTCACATAAAGCCAATTGTACACACAGTTCAAGAACTTGTAGTATGTGTATCTCCATGACCTGATGAATATCAAACTCCCACAAACTCCCCAAAATCCAACAACAAAACCAAGCGCCAAACTCATGTAAAATCCTGTTGTTGTAAGCCCATCATTTTCTTTAACTTGATCCCTAAACATTGGTTGCTCCTCAAGACTTGTTTCCTCAGGAGAGCACAACTGTTGAAGTGGAATTCCACAAAGCAGAGGATTTCCAACAAAATTAGATGGATCATAGGTTTGGAGCTGAGTCCCCATTGGAATTTTTCCAGACAAGTTGTTGTTTGACAAGTCCAAATCACCAAGACCATATATTTGAAAAAGGCTTGTTGGTATTCCGCCATATATGTGGTTTCTTGACAGATCAAGGGACTGTAAGGACTCCAATTTCCCGATCATTGGAGTTATTTGACCTGTTAAATTGTTTCTTGACAGGTTTAAGGAAACTAACCCCACAAGATCAGTGACTTCCATAGGAATCTCCCCCGTTAATCAGTTACTCGACAAATGAATACTCTTTACAAGCCCCAAAGTACTTTTGTATTTGAACATTTTGCCTTTCCATATCAAGGATGCTTCCTCAGAATAACCTAGTTGTCTACCAATTGAGCTATTATAGATACGATAGATAGTTATACTTGAACTTCCTTTTTTAGCCAAATTAGTCAATTGTTGACGCATTTGGGTATATTTCCAGAGATGTTATTCAACGAAAAATCCAGAATTTGAATGTCTCTCATATTACACAATTGTGGTGGAATTCTTCCATAGAAGTGATTAGAACGGAGGATAAGGATAGCCAAATTTGGAAGTCCAACCCCTAACCATTCAGGTATCAAACCTGATGAGTTATTCTCTCCAACATCAAATACGCTCAGAATTCTGCAATTCTTCAAGGATGAAGGCAATTCCCCCATAAACCCATTCTTGTTTAACTTCAGCGTTTGAATTGAAGGTAAAGAGCCCATTGTGGTAGGAATTTTCCCAAAAAGAGCATTATCACTCAAATCAAGAAAGCCAATATTTTCAAAACGTGTCCAACAATTAGAAAGTTGTTCGTACAAATTGGTGCTTGAGAGATCAAGAAAGGCTAAAAGACTAACCTTATTCGGAGTCTTTGGACACATGAAAGAAATAAACCTTGAAAGCTTACTGTTGGAGAGATCTAGAGATATTGATGTGGAAAGGAATGAAGGGATTGGAGTTTCCAACAGGTTCCAACTCAAATTCACTTGACTAAAGGAAGATGGGGGAAACTCAAATCTTGAATTTGGAATTGTTCCTCTAATTTGGTTGTTGGAAATATCTATAAAAAATAGATCCAGGATCCTGATGAGACAGAGGGCTCCAAAACCAACTTGGAAGGATATCAGAAATTCCCGCATTAGAAATATCCAGGTATTGCTAACTTTTTTGAGTTTGAATCCATTTTGGAAAATATGGACCCATCATGCAAGAGCTCAAATATATCGAATCCAATTGGAAAGGGGGAGTCCAATTAGAACTGAAGCTTAAAGATAGTGAGTTGTCGGACATATCCAAATTCCTTAATTTGGAGAGATTGGAGAAGTGGCTTTCCGAAACCACACCTTCCAAAGCATTCATACCAAGGTAGATAGTCTCGAGCCTAGACATATGCCCAATGCTTTCAGGTATTGTTCCCCTCAATTGTTTATAGAGAGATCTATACTCTCGAGCATAGACATATGCCCAATGCTTTCAGGTACTGTTCCACTGAATTGATTGTCATAGAGATCTAATGCTTTCAATGATGAAAAGTTTGTGAGATTAGGAATTGATCCAGAAAGATGATTGGATGAGAGATCCAGAGTCTCTAATGAGTTCTGATCAGGGCATGCAGACATTAATATTTGAACCAACGAGGAAAGTTGTCCACTCAGAATGTTGTTGTAAAGGTAGAATTCTTGCAGATTGCATAACCCAGAAAACGATTGCGGAATCCTTCCTTCAATTTGGTTAGAAGAGAGGTCAAGAAGAACAAGGCTGGCATTGTATTTGGATAACCACACAAATATGGAAGAAAATGAAGAAAATGGGAGTTGGTTGCCTCCGAGATTAACATGAGCAAGAGATTTAGAAGAATTTATGTTAAAAAGAGTACTTGAATGAATTAGAGGAGAAGGAAGACTGCAATAATATAGAGACAAGTTTGTATGTTTAGGGAGCTTATTAACTGCTTCCATCCAGTCTGGAACAGTACTGAGATTGGTTTCACTCAGGTCCAAATATGTTAAAGCAGAAAGATGAGGCAGCCATGAATTCAGATTTTCTACATTAGCAAAGTTATTGGATCTGAGATCAAGATGACCAAGGCTGGCATTGTATTTGGACAACCAAAGAAGTATGGAATAAGTGAGTTGGTTGGAACTGAGGTCAACATGAGCAAGAGATCTAGAAGAATTTTTGTTAAAAAGAGTACTGGAATGAATTAGAGGATAAGGAAGACTGCAATGAAACAGAGACAAGTTTGTAAGTTTAGGGAGCTTACTAACTATTTCCAGCCAGTCAGGAACATTACTAAGATTATTGTCACTCAGGTCCAAATATGTTAAAGAAGAAAGATGAGGTAGCCATGAATTGAGATTTTCTACATTAGCAAAGTTATTGAAGCTGAGATCAAGATATTGCAAGTGGGTAAGGTTTCCGATCTGAGTTGGAATTCGACCACCAAAAGAAGCATCAGTGAGATCGAGGTGTCTTAACTTGGAAAGAGAACCAATGAAATCTGGAATTTGGCTTCCATTGAAGTTAATCCACGAAAGGTCCAAATATTTCAAATGCTGCAACTCAATTAGTTTAGGACTCATCATCTTACCTTGCAAATAATTATTGATATATTCCTGGTGACCTTTGTGTTGAAGTGAGTAAGCTTGAACCAAAGAAGACCATCCAAGATGAAGTTAGTAACATGGTTGGTTCGGTTGCTGCAGTGGATGCTTACCCATTTGCAACAATCTTGCTTGTGTTCTTCTCTTCCCCACAAGGAGAGGAGATCGTAGTCATCCACCAGACCTTGTTTGAAAGCAAGGAGTGCTTCCCTTTCACTCTCTATGCACCTCGTCACCACCCGGTGGCCAAGTACTCCGAAACCGAAAGAAACATTATAGAATCCAGAGGATAGGGAAAGGTTGAAACATTGTAGAAAAAGTAGCACCACAATGGAAGTATGAAAGAGTTTCTTCAAGCACCTGATTCCGCCATTCTCCATCTTAATTCAACAAAATAAAGGCAAATACAATTGAAGAATGAAGACGAAGAAGTGTACAATCAGAATTGATTTAGGAGCACAGGGAAAGCTGCGAGCGTATTATAAGGCTGGGTGAGTAAGTAATAGTTCATAATACAATCCACACTGGGTTGTCTTGACTCAAATGGTCAAGTATGGAACATGTGTGAGTGGACCGGCTACTTTTCTATAGGTAGGTGTAGTAATTAGAGAATGACTCGTCTCTCCAAAATAATGACAAAGCCTGCAACAATCATCACAATTCCACGTTGATTGTTTCGTTCTGTTTACGTTTTTGAAGTCTTTTTGTTTTTTGTGGAATTAGAAAACAATATATGCACGTAATTCACGTTATTTGGACCAATCTAAAAAGTGCGAAAACCGTCTCAACTCTTAAAAGAACAAATTTACATTTATTTTCCAAACAAGTTGCAAACAGTCAGAATGCATGACTCACGTTATTTGGACCAAGCTAAAATACACAGAAAACGCCTTAACTCTTGAGAGACAAATTCACATTTATTTTCCAAACAAGTTGCAAATAGTCAAAAGTCGTTTTGGAAGATAAGAGAAAGGATGAATGACTCCCACAAGATAGATGTTTCTTCTCCACTTTCGTTTGTCATTTGCCTTAATCACGCTTCAAAGTAAATTACAAGTTAAGAACAACAGGGACTAGCAAACCAAAATTTCCACGATCCAAGTGGAAATCCATGCGATAGTTCAAGGTTATTGACTCAAATGGTCAAGTATGGAACATGTGTGTGCGGACCAGCTACTTTTCTCTAGGTAGGTGTAGTAATTAGAGGATGACTCGTCTCTCCAAATGACAAAGCCTGCAACAATCAACACAATTCCGTGTTGATTGTTTTGTTTTGTTTATGTTTTAGTGGGCTACCACGTGGCAGCGTGATGGAGAGTGAGAATCAAGATGGAGGGTCCAGATTAGATTAGGATAAAGGACTCAATTGCACAATTTATATAATTTCAGGGAAAGAGTGAAAATATAAATTAATCTGGGATAAAAGACCCATGTCCATAACCTCAGAATGTGGCTTCTGCTCCACTTGCAAAACCCGACACTTGCAAACGTTTGTGCCTATTCGACATGATGGTTCATCTAAAACAAATGTTCAAGTCGGCATTTGTGCCTATCCGAGCAATTGTGGCAGTAGATCGTGCACTGGGCATGCCTACCTGTTATGTAAAGATATGTGCGTGTGTGGTCTGTGTGTGTGTGTGTGTGTGTCCGAGAGAAAAAAACAAAACGTGTGTGTGTGTATGTTATCCGAGAGAAAAAAACAAAACATCCAAATAATTTTGACAACTTTTGGGGATTTATCATTTGATGACTACTCTTCACAATACACTTACTCTACACATAGAGATGATGAAGATAGTGAAAATTTTGAACCTCAAAGGAACTCTATGTGGTACTAAGTCACTCATGTATCTTACCATGCAATGTATAAAGTGTAAAATATTGTACTAATTCATTATATATAAATGATTATGGTATGTTTAAACTTCTTTCATTAATTACTACATATTTTCTACACTCACAATGTTTGCCAGCTCGTTATATAATCAACTTAAATCAGTTAAATCCATCATGCAATGCATTTCCTTCCAATTTTTTGTGATAAACTAATAGATAATTGACTAAATAAACATCCTGCAAAGTTTCAATAAAAATTTCCAAGTTTTCTTACAATTTCCGTGGTTTTTATTCAATTTTTATCGATATCGATAATATCCCGATATTTCCATCGATATTTCCGTGTTTTTGGACTACCGATATTTCCGATATCATCGATATTTAATACCTTAATTAGACGTAAAAATGACCGTGTGAATAACACCATCAATATGCCTGTAGAAGGTCATACCGTACTCTTTGTGTGAACGCATTGGCTGCTGCCGTTGCCTATAAATATCACATCCTACCTTTTCCAGTTTGTGTTTGACAACTGTTACGTCGATTTAAATTAGTATGGCATTGTGTGAAACAAAATATCACGGATCCCGTGTTTTGCGAGGGTTTTCCCCCACTAAGAGTTTTTTTTGTTCAGTGAATTTTTTAATAAATTACTCAGTTTTGGTTTGAATCTTTATTTAGTGATTGGAGAATCTCTGTTTCTTCGTCGTTCATTTCATAAGATTTGGGTTTGGGCAGATCAATCCTGGAAACCGCTTCAATAACATGTATCATTTCCTACGTCATCATGCCGCTCATGCCGTTCATGCCCACTAGTAGGAAAAACACTTTGCGCGGCGTAGGTACCTTCGTCGCGCAAAGTCAAAAAAGGTCGCGCAAAAGATAACACAACAAACCTCCGTCGCGCATTCTTCGTCACGCAAAGTCCGTGACAGTAGGGTTTGCGCGACGCTAAAGGCACCTGCGTCGCGCAAATCCCCTTTGCACGACGCAGGCTACGTCGCGCAAATTTTTTTTTTTTTTTTTTTTTTTTTGCCAAAGACTTTTTTTATTTAATTTTTAATAAACATTGTAATTAAATTATAAACAATAATTAATAAACCAAGAAAAAGGTTTTAATTATAAAATATATGAAAATGTACTAATGCAAGATGTCCTAACAAAAAAGAAAAAAGTACAAGTCTTCTAGGTTCAATACATAATGCTACTGGGAATCAACTGGGTGCTGGGAAGTCGAAGGTGGAGCAAGATCAGGTTCTTCCATCGAGACTTGGAGGCCGGACCTCAGTAAGGACTCTACAAGCCTACGCATCCTCTCGTCCTGGCTGGAGCAGTAGGTGCTGATAATGTGGGAGGTGCATTCGTCACACTTCGACGACGAGTGATCAAGTGCGACATCTATACATTTTTTGAACCATAAAAATATAACATTAGAAACTAAATATAACATTGCTTTGGAGTAAAAAAAATCTCTACTAAAAATTAAAGTGGGCTGAAAAAAAATCTCTACATTAGAAACTAAATATAACATTGCTTTGGAATATAAACTTAGAATAATGCTATTTATATCACATATTATTAACAGTCGTGTTGACCACTCTTAATCAATAAATGTGGTCTATAATAGCACAGCTTCAGAAACTCAAAGTGAAATTTGAACTTACATATTGGATTGATGTTGTCTAGGGGCTTGTTTGCCCACAAGCTTTAGTTTGAATAGTTTTAGAATTTGAACCATTAGAGGCAGCTCAAGGCTCAAGCATGCACTCACTACCTTCATGTTCATACGACAAACATAGCAGATAACCCAAGACGTAATCTCACATACAAATTGACTCTCACCAAATTACCAAACGAATGAGCAATGAATTTGCCACACACTCATGACTTCAAACGGTGATCTCCACCCAAAACTCAATGAGAAATAATAACATTAGTGAGAGGATGAAAAATAAATTAACTAAGATTAGATGAAAAATAACATTAGTGAGAGGATGCAGACAAGTAAACTCCAAACAGGACAAACAACAGTTGACATTTGAAAAACCTACGACAAATATAGAGATCCCCATTCTTGGGAATAAATCTAGCTAAACTATATATAGTAGTTGTACATATGTAGTCACCCCTCAAGAAATTTGAGCAATAGCATGCACTCCAGATATGCATAGAATGGATTTGACTCTCAAAAGAACTATTTAATTTATAACATTTAGACCATGCTCAAACACTCATTAACACCAAAAAAGTTTATAGCCAACATTTAGGCATCAAAATTTTGGTCAAGTAGTAGGAATTGATTTGTAACTAACTTTAAGAAGATAATCTGCATACCATATATGCAACCAAAAATGCACTGTAAAGTTGCAGGGAAACTGTTGGCTGCTGTAATAGACCGGCAGAAAATAGATATAAGTTTTGCTTTCAAAGCAGGATTTGCCGGAGTGATTCTAGATTCAGGAGCAACACTTTGAGATCCAGCAGTACCTGCATAAACTGGATCTTAGGTACAGAAGATGGATTGAAAGTAAAACAAACTTAATTCATGTCAATAAAACAAAAGAGTCCAGAACTCCTGGAAATGGACCAAACAAAAGAGTTCAAGTTCTGCAACTGGATATGCAAGCAGCACAATGCAGCTATAATCTGACCGCAAATATGTCAATTCATATTTAGACCACAGATTATAGGCTTTATATGATATACTATGATGAAAAGTGATTCCATCTGGCATAATAAAGTGATTGGAAGCAAGTATGGTCTCAGTGACAATGGTTGGGATTCCACCATGAAAAGAGCTTGGATCTACAAAACCTATAGCCTATGGGAAGATTTAGCATACAACCGAAAAGGCAACGAAACATACACATCCAGATGCAATTGCATTATCTATTTTCTCCTAATAGCATTGCCAATAAGGTAAAAACTGTCAATGTGCAAACAATTGAAGACCATGAATCCACATTTAGTGAATAATCTTTTGAATTATTGGATCAAACTTTGCATACAAACCCATTAAGCAAGGAGCAGGGATCCATAAAACCCATTACTTGGTAACTCAAACTCAAACAAACATCACTGAAGAACAAGCACATTTCCATGAACTCGAGCAAACCCAGAGAAACCCATTTGCATGCATCTTTGCCTCTGAGATTGTCCAAGTTTAACGTTTCGTGGGGGTACTATGATATACACAGACATGCCTGTTACAAAACATGGCTTAGGAATTAGGAATAATTATTTTTCTAAGACTTGAGAGACATCAATCATCACTTTGATGGAAACTAGGGTTCATGAATGTCAGAACCAAATCTACCTTATCCCAACATCAAGATCTAATTTGTCCACCCAATTCTCAACCCAAATGGTATTTGTGCAGCTTCTCCAATTCCTTTTACTTTTATTTAATATAGGTTTCCTGCCTGGAAACAAGGCCGGCCTAACCACCATGGAACCCTAGAACGAGAAAATTATATAAAAGTATGAATTGCCATGTTTGATTGAGCTGGAATCATGAGGAAATTAAGGACCCCAATAGCAGTTCACATATATGATTATCGAAGGCATTGAATTTGGAAAGGTGGGAGAGGAATAATCCAGGGTGTTTTCCGTGGGATGGACGTGATGAAAGGTGGTGGTTTGAGGGAGGGCGCTTTCCATGAACTCAAACAAAAATCACTGAAGAACAAGCACATTTCCATGAACTCGAGCAAACCCAGAGAAACCCATTTCATCAAAATATCATAAAGACCCAAACTTTCACCCAAGAAAGAAACTTTTACCATTTCTAACTTCATTTTACCAAACAGCAAACAGACAATACAAGTAGAAAAAGAAGAGCGAAATGGGAAATTATGTACAGAATTAAAGGGGGCATTGTTACCTTAAAAGGAGGATTTTGCAGCCAACAAAGGAGCAGATGTTGTTTCCTTCTCAGCTGCAAGTCGTTGACAATTCTGAAATTCTTTCAGCACTAGTGTGCGGCGAGAGGGAGGTTTGGGGGGTCGAAGATTTGGGGGTTCGAAGATTGGGTTCAAGATTTGGGGGTTCGAAGATTGGGTTCAGGATTTGGGTTCGAAGATTTGGAGGTTCAAGATTTAGAGGGTTTCAGAAATAAAGAGGGAAAGAAAGAAGGAAGGGTTCGAAGATTTGGGGTCAAGATTTGGAGGGTTTCAGAAATAAAGAGGGAAAGAAAGAAGGGTTCCAGTATGGGTTCGAAGAAAACGGAAAGAAAGAGGGAGAATTGAAAAAAAAAAATAGCGCCCTTGTTTCACTATTGGGCTGCCAAATTATTTGAGCACGCGCGACCTAGATATACAATTTGACGTCGCGCAAAGTAGTTTTGCGCAACGCACACATTAAGACGTCAAGCAAAGTTTTTTTTTTAAAAAAAAAATTTATCATAAAATCGCCAATTTAACGGTTATTTTAACTCCGATTTGGATGATTTTTTACAGATACACTCTTTAACCCTCTATGAATACAATGAACCAATTCGATCGTAAATTTAACACATTTACATAAGTGGATACCACAAAATCTTATGTTATACTTAATGAAAGTATAAATAAATTCCAAGTGTTGGTGAATCTAATGTTTTGATGGGATACGCATTGTACGAAACTAGTTTCAACGATCCAACCGTCAAATTTGTTTGTATATGCTTCGAGATCTCATACGCCAAAAATCAGAAAAAACAAACATTCAGAGATCAAGTAACGAGACCAACTTTTTGGACGGCTATAAATGAAAAATCACCAATTTAACGGTTATTTTAACTCCGATGTTGATGATTTTTTACATATACACTCTTTAACCCTCTATGAATACAATGAACCAATTCGATCGTAAATTTAACACATTTACATAAGTGGATACCACAAAATCTTATGTTATACTTAATGAAAGTATAAATAAATTCCAAGTGTTGGTGAATCTAATGTTTTGATGGGATACGCATTGTACGAAACTAGTTTCAACGATCCAACCGTCAAATTTGTTTGTATATGCTTCGAGATCGCATACGCCAAAAATCGGAAAAAACAAACATTCAGAGATCAAGTAACGAGACCAACTTTTTGGACGGCTATAAATGAAAAATCACCAATTTAACGGTTATTTTAACTCCGATTTTGATGATTTTTTACAGACACACTCTTTAACCCTGTATGAATACAATGAATCAATTCGATCGTAAATTTAACACATTTACATAAGTGGATACCACAAAATCTTATGTTATACTTAATGAAAGTATAAATAAACTTCCAAGTGTTGGTGAATCTAATGTTTTGATGGGATACGCATTGTACGAAACTAGTTTCAACGATCGAACCGTCAAATTTGTTTGCATATGCCTTGAGATCGCATACGCCAAAAATCAAAAAAAAAAATATTCAGAGATCAAGTAACGGGACAAAACGTTTTGACGGCTATAAACGAAAAATCACCAATTTAACGGTTATTTTAACTCCGATTTTGATGATTTTTTACATACACACTCTTTAACCCTGTATGAATACAATGAATCAATTTGATCGTAAATTTAACACATTTACATAAGTGGATACCACAAAATCTTATGTTATACTTAATGAAAGTATAAATAAATTCCAAGTGTTGGTGAATCTAATGTTTTGATGGGATACGCATTGTATGAAACTAGTTTCAACGATCGAACCGTCAAATTTGTTTGCATATGCCTTGAGATCGCATACGCCAAAAATCAAAAAAAAAAAAAATATTCAGAGATCAAGTAACGGGACAAAACGTTTCGACGGCAATAAATGAAAAATCACCAATTTAACGGTTATTTTAACTCCGATTTTGATGATTTTTTACAGATACACTCTTTAACCCTGTATGAATACAATGAACCAATTCGATCGTAAATTTAACCCATTTACATAAGTGGATACCACAAATGAAAAAGGTAATGCAAGAACCCCAAAAGAAAACCAAAATAAGAGAAGGAAAAAAAAAAAAAAAAAAAAAAAAAAAAAAAAAAAAAAACTACTTTGCGCGACGCATGTTATCTTACGTCGCGCAAAACAGCTTTGCGCGACCTAGGAGCACCTGCGTCGCGCAAAGTAGGTTTTTTTTTTAATTTATTTTTTTAATCTTATGGTTTAGGAAATAAATAAATGTAAAGCTTCAACAAATAACAAGCATTCTCTCATCAAATTCAACTGATTCTATACCGTTATACAATAAACATTCAAACAAATGATTGAAACTTTATATATATAAGCCATCAAAAGTATTCAATTCACGTTTCTAAAGAAGAAAAAAATATTGAATTCTCAACAACTAATTTTTTTTACATATATATCATTCAATTTCTTAAGTGTTATAAGTACAAAATAAATAAATTAAAATCTACTTAGTAAATATATATACCATTGAAGTTTCTGCCTCACAATCTAATTAAGTGGAGTAGAAAAAATCGTTAACTTTGCGCGACGAAGGTGGCGTCGCGCAAAGCTCCTTTGCGCGACGAATGTAAGCGTGCGTCGCGCAAAGTTGGAAAAAGTGGTAAAATAATCTTTGTTTGGCGCCAAAACTTTGCGCGACGAGGACCTACGTCGCGCAAAGTATGTTTGCGCGACGTTTGCTGTTTTGGGTCGCGCAAACCAGGTTTGCGCGATGAAATTTGGTCCGTCGCGCAAGATTCTGTCGCGCAAACAGGTTCATGCCTTTCATGCCGTTCATACCCTTCACATGCTCTTTCACTTCCTATTTCGACGTGCCAATCATCCACGACAGCAACAACCACCTCGAAGACAGCAAGGGTTCCGACGATGAGGTGATGTCGATGTACGAGGGGTGGCTGGCGGAGCACGGCAAGGCATATAATGCTTTGGGAGAGAAGGAGAGAAGGTTCTAGATCTTGAAGTGTTGAGAAAGTCAACAATCATACAAGATATTTGCCTGGATTCACATACAATCAATGTTGATTTGAGTTGGAATGATTACCTTCTTATTTAGTGTTGATTTTATCAATTAGCTAAATATTTTCTTTCCTGCTTTGTATCAACTGTATCAATCATAGGAATCAAGTATAGGTTCTTTCTTATAAATACTAGTATATTGTAACTTTCATATTATGAGTAAAAGAAATATTCAGCCATATTAAATTTAATTTGGTATCAGAGCCCCTCCTGGGCTCTTGTTTTTTTATCGTTTCTTTTCACTTCTTCTTCCTTTTGGAATTTGAAAGTTTTTGCTGCCATGGGGGATAAAAAAAGCAATCAGGCAACTGAACTCTCTAGCCCATTTTACATCTATCATTCAGATTTTAGTTCTTCAGGAGGACCGAGTCTAAGCACTGAACAATTTCAACAATTGTTTGCAATGATGTCTAAGAAATTGGGCATTAACGCCAAGCCCAGTGCCAACCATGCTGCAGGCGTGCTTTCCAAATATATGAATGGTTACAAATAAAAGATTACAAAAATTATGGGTACAAACAAAAGTTCAAAAATATGGGTACAAATGAAATTAAATATAGGGTACAAATTAAAACAAAAAAAGAAAATTGGTACAAATTTGAAAAATGGTTGCAAGTTAAATTATGAAAATATATGATACAAAATTTAGCTACAAATATAAACATACTGAATGTAACATTTCTAAAATTAAAAAAAAATGTATTTGAAAATGACTAAATAAGTTTTAATTATAAAATTAAAATATATTTTCATGCAAATAATTAATCATGGAAATAACGAAGGTAGATATAAAAGTCAAAGAATCTTGATAAAAATTGAAAAGAAATAAGGTTTCAATTAATGAAATAGAAAATTGAAGAATGAAAACTTAATTTATCCTTCATTATATATGAGTGTTGCTAAGCCCACGCCGTTGTCTTATTTTCTCACCCACTTAAAAATGATAATTCATTGACAAATTTATCCTTGTGTAAAATGACCTTTAATTAAAGACCTAAAAACCAACCAATCATGACTTACCACAAAATTATTAGTTATATACTTGAAAGTTTTAAAATCTAAAGTATCATACATGAGAGCAAGTGACCTTTTACCATAATGATGGAAATATGTTGAGTCATTGCATTGATGACATGTATTCAAATCCCGTCGATAACTAATCTAATATCTGATCTAACAAAATCTATCATTTGACAAACAAAAAAGTATCATAAATGAGAAAAAGGGAAAAAAAATTAGAACTGTTGACTCTAATAAATTACAAGTGGTAAGAAATCATATTGCTACACTTAATTAGGTTGGACTGATTCGGTGGGATTGATTGTATTTGCATCAGTTTGTCTAGAGTTTAGAGAAATGTGAAAGCGAAATTGGAAAATAGAAGATTGAAAAATTGAAGATTGAAAAGGGATGCAGACATCGATATCTACATGAAGGTGAGAAACAAGAAAAGCTCCTTAGCAGAACTTAGATATCTACTTGAGAGGTCAATTAGTTAGTTAGTTAGTGTGTTGTTAATTATGTTTTCGGAATAATCAACAATTTACGTACTGTTAATTCACTGTTTCGGTTAATATAGGCAGTGGCATCAGAAGGCCAGAGGGTACAAGTGGTGACAGATTATACACTAAAGGTAAAATCACCTTTATAATTTGTACTAAGAGAAGGATTTTCTGAAAATTACCCTTTATTGATCAGAAATTCATTTGATTTTTCCAGATTTTGGGATTAGATGAATGTGCAGATACCTTGGTAGGGGATAACTTAATAAGGGGCATCTCCGGCGGACAAAAGAATCGGCTCACAACTGGTAAAAACATAATTCTAGTTCTTAATAAACCACATGATTTTCAAAATTTTAAGCGAGCGATTTTGATTAATGAATTATATATAGGTGAGATGTTGGTTGGACCGGCTAAGGCATTGTTCATGGACGAAATATCTACGGGTTTGGATAGCTCAACAACATATCAAATCGTGAATTCGATCAAGCAATATGTTCACATTCTCCATGGGACTGCATTCATCTCACTGCTGAAACCAGCACCTGAGACTTATGAACTGTTTGATGACATTGTTCTCCTTTCCGATGGTCACATCGTGTACCAATCGTGAAAAGGTTCTTGAATTTTTCGAATCCATGGGGTTCGGATGTCCTGAGAGGAAAGGCGTGGCGGACTTCCTGCAAGAAGTATGTCACTAGATAGATGTGGTTTGAGCATTACACATAAAAGTGTCATATTAATTTTCCATGTGTGAATAAATCACTACATAAAAATTTCTGTTTAAAACTTAATCTAGTGCATCTAAGAAGACAAATCGAGTCCAATTCTCATTGATTTTGATAATTTAACAGAATAGATTGGATCCTTAAATTATTAAACTCCAAAATGATTCAACCGAATAACAGATTTACTTCTTAGAATCCAATCTATTACAAAATACAAAAACAAAGTACCACAAGATAGATGATTCTTCTCCACTTTCGTTTGTCATTTGTCTTAATCATGCTTCAAAGTAAATTACAAGTTAAGAACAACAGGGAGTAGCAAACCAAAATTTCCACGATGCAAGTGGAAATCCATGCGATAGTTCAAGGTTATTGGCTCAAATGGTCAAGTATGGAACATGTGTGTGCGGACCAGCTACTTTTCTGTAGGTACCTGTAATTAGAGGATGACTCGTCTCTCCAAAATAATGACAAAGCCTGCAACAATCAACACAATTCGTGTTGATTGTTTTGTTTTGTTTACGTTTTAGAAGTCTTTGTTTTTTTATGGAATTAAAAAACAACATATATGCGCGTAATTCACGTTATTTGGACCAAATTAAAAAAAAAAAAAAAAAAAAAGCGGAAACCGTCTCCATCTCTTGAGAGAACAAATTTACATTTATTTTCCAAACAAGTTGCAAAAAGTCAGAATGCGTAATTCACATTATGTGGACCATGCTAAAATACACGGAAAATGCCTCAACGCTTGAGAGACAAATTCACATTTATTTTTCAAACAAGTTGCAAAAAGTCAAAAGTCGTTTTGGAGGACAAGAGAAAGGATGAATAACTCCCACAAGATAGATATTCTTCTCCACTTTCATTTCTCATTTGCTTTAATCATGCTTCAAAGTAAATTACAAGTTGAGGATAATAGGGACCTGCAAACCGAAATTTCCACGATGTAAGTGGAATTGTATTGTCTTGTCTTGGACCCCGTGCAATACTCCATGCGATACTTCAAGGTTATTTACAGGGAGGCAGATTCTCAAGAGTTTCCGGTATTTCGAATAATTACATTGCAACTGGGGTCTTTACAAATTTAGTCTTGGCGTTATTAGCTTAGAAGACACACAATAATTGACCGACTTAAATGTATTTGCATATAAATTATGCTAAATTGTTGTTAGTGAAGAATCATCACTGTCATATGATCAAGACAATTATATATATAGATGGAGTGAGATGCTGCGCTGGCATCGGGGTGGACGAATTTGGGTATGTCTGGGTGTGGGTGCGATCGGGGAAATGGAGTGAGAGAACGAGAGTTCGAGAGAGAGATAGAGTTGAGAACTGAGAGAGTTGAGATCTGAGAGAGAATGAGGGGTCTGAGAGAGACTCAGGAAAAGAGAGAGAGAGAGAGAGATAGGGTGAGGGTTAGTGGGCTGCCACGTGGCAGCGTGACGGAGAGTGAGAATCAAGATGGAGGGTCCAGATTAGATCAGGATAATGGATTCAATTGCACAATTTATACAATTTATATAGAATCAAGATGGAGGGTCCAGATTAGATCAGGATAAATGTCCAAGTCGGCATTTGTGCCTATTCGAGCAATTGTGGCAGTAGATCGTGCACTGGGCATGCCTACCTGTTACATAAAGATCTGTGCGTGTGTGGTCTGTGCGTGTGTGTGTGTGTGTGTCCGAGCGAAAAAAACAAAACGTGTGTGTGTGTATGTTATCCGAGAGAAAAAAACAAAACATCCAAATAATTTTGACAACTTTTGGGGATTTATCATTTGATGACTACTCTTCACAATACACTTACTCTACACATAGAGATGATGAAGATAGTGAAAATTTTGAACCTCATAGGAACTCTATGTGGTACTAAGTCACTCATGTATCTTACCATGCAATGTATAAAGTGTAAAATATTGTACTAATTCATTATATATAAATGATTATGGTATGTTTAAACTTCTTTCATTAATTACTACATATTTTCTACACTCACAATGTTTGCCAGCTCGCTATATAATCAACATAAATCAGTTAAATTCATCATGCAATGCATTTCCTTCCACTTTTTTTGTGATAAACTAATAGATAATTAACTAAATAAACATCCTGCAAAGTTTCAATAAAAATTTCCAAGTTTTTCTTACAATATCCGTGGTTTTTATTCAATTTTTATCGATATCGATAATATCTCAATATTTCCATCGATATTTCCGTGTTTTTGGACTACCGATATTTTCGATATCATCGATATTTAATACCTTGGTTAGACGTAAAAATGATCGTGTGAATAACACCATCAATATGCCTGTAGAAGTTCATACTGTACTCTTTGTGTCAACGCATTGGTTGCTGCCGTTGCCTATAAACATCACATCCTACCTTTTCCAGTTTGTGTTTGACAACTGTTACGTCGATTTAAATTAGTATGGCATCGTGTGAAACAAAATATCACGGATCCCGTGTTTTGTGAGGGTTTTTCCCCACTAAGAGTTTTTTTTTGTTCAGTGAATTTTTTAATAAATTACTCAGTCTTGGTTTGAATCTTTATTTAGTGATTGGAGAATCTCTGTTTCTTCGTCGTTGATTTCATAAGATTTGGGTTTGGGCAGATCAATCCTAGAAACCGCTTCAATAACATGTATCATTTCCTACGTCATCATGCCGCTCATGCCCTTCATGCCCTTCATGCCTTTCATGCCGTTCATACCCTTCACATGCTCTTTCACTTCCTATTTCGACGTGCCAATCATCCACGACAGCAACAACCACCTCGGAGACAGCAAGGGTTCCGACGATGAGGTGATGTCGATGTACGAGGTGTGGCTGGCGGAGCACGGCAAGGCATATAATGCTTTGGGAGAGAAGGAGAGAAGGTTCTAGATCTTGAAGTGTTGAGAAAGTCAACAATCATACAAGATATTTGCCTGGATTCAAATACAATCAATGTTGATTTGAGTTGGAATGATTACCTTCTTATTTAGTGCTGATTTTATCAATTAGCTAAATATTTACTTTCCTGCTTTGTATCAACTATATCAATCATAGGAATCAAGTATAGGTTCCTTCTTATAAAACTAGTATATTGTAACTTTCATATTATGTGTAAAAGAAATATTCAGCCATATTAAATTTAATTTGGTATCATAGCCCCTCCTGGGCTCTTGTTTTTTTATCGTTTCTCTTCACTTCTTCTTCCTTTTGGAATTTGAAAGTTTTTGCTGCCATGGGGGATAAAAAAAAGCAATCAAACAGCTGATCCCTCTAGCCCATTTTACATCCATCATTCAGATTTTAGTTCTTCAGGAGGACCGAGTCTAAGCAAAGAACAATTTCAACAATTGTTTTCAATGATGTCTAAGAAATTGGGCATTAACGCCAAGCCCAGTGCCAACCATGCTGCAGGCGTGCTTTCCAAATATATGAATGGTTACAAATAAAAGATTACAAAAATTATGGGTACAAACAAAAGTTCAAAAATATGGGTACAAATGAAATTAAATATAGGGTACAAATTAAAACAAAAAAGGAAAATTGGTACAAATTTGAAAAATGGTTGCGAGTTAAATTATGAAAATATAAGATACAAAATTTAGCTACAAATATAAACATACTGAATGTAACATTTCTAAAATTAAAAAAAATGTATTTGAAAATGACTAAATAAGTTTTAATTATAAAATTAAAATATATTTTCATGCAAATAATTAATCATGGAAATAACGACGGTAGATATAAAAGTCAAAGAATCTTGATAAAAATTGAAAAGAAATAAGGTTGCAATTAATGAAATAGAAAAATGAAGAATGAAAACTTAATTTATCCTTCATTATATATGAGTGTTGCTAAGTCCACGACGTTGTCTTATTTTCTCACCCACTTTAAAATGATAATTCATTGACAAATTTATCCTTGTGTAAAATGACCTTTAATTAAAGACCTAAAAACCAACCAATCATGACTTACCACAAAATTATTAGTTATGTACTTGAAAGTTTTAAAATCTAAAGTATCATACATGAGAGCAAGTGACCTTTTACCATAATGATGGAAATGTGTTGAGTCATTGCATTGACGACGTGTATTCAAATCCCGTCGATAACTAATCTAATATCTGATCTAACAAAATCTATCATTTGACAAACAAAAAAAAGTATCTTAAATGAGAAAAAGGAAAAAAAATTAGAACTGTTGACTATAATAAATTACAAGTGGTAAGAAATCATATTGCTACACTTAATTAGGTTGGACTAATTCGGTGGGATTGATTGTATTTGCATCAGTTTGTCTAGAGTTTAGAGAAATGTGAAAGCGAAATTGGAAAATAGAAGATTGAAAAATTGAAGATTGAAAAGGGATGCAGACATGGATATCTACATGAAGGTGAGAAACAAGAAAAGCTCCTTAGTAGAACTTAGATATCTACTTGAGAGGTCAATTAGTTAGTTAGGTAGTGTGTTGTTAATTATGTTTTCGGAATAATCAACAATTTAGGTACTGTTAATTCACTGTTTCGGTTAATATAGGCAGTGGCATCAGAAGGCCAGAGGGTACAAGTGGTGACAGATTATACACTAAAGGTAAAATTACCTTTATAATTTGTACTAAGAGAAGGGTTTTCTGAAAATTACCCTTTATTGATCAGAAATTCATTTGATTTTTCCAGATTTTGGGATTAGATGGATGTGCAGATACCTTGGTAGGGGATAACTTAATGAGGGGCATCTCCAGCGGACAAAAGAAACGGCTCACAACTGGTAAAAACATAATTTTTGTTCTTAATAAACCACATGATTTTCAAAATTTTAAGCGAGCGATTTTGATTAATGAATTATATATAGGTGAGATGTTGGTTGGACCGGCTAAGGCATTGTTCATGGACGAAATATCTACGGGTTTGGATAGCTCAACAACATATCAAATCGTGAATTCGATCAAGCAATATGTTCACATTCTCAATGGGACTGCATTCATCTCACTGCTGTAACCAGCACCTGAGACTTATGAACTGTTTGATGACATTGTTCTCCTTTCCGATGGTCACATCGTGTACCAAAGTCCTCGTGAAAATGTTCTTGAATTTTTCGAATCCATGGGGTTCAGATGTCCTGAGAGGAAAGGCGTGGCGGACTTCCTGCAAGAAGTATGTCACTACATAGATGTGGTTTGAGCATTACACCTAAGAGTGTCATATTAATTTTCCATGTGTGAATAAATCACTACATAAAAATTTCTGTTTAAAATTTAATATAGTGCATCTAAGAAGACAAATCGAGTCCAATTCTCATTGATTTTGATAATTTAACAGAATAGATTGGATCCTTAAATTATTAAACTCCAAAATGATTCAATCGAACAACAGATTTACTTCTTAGAATCCAATCTATTACAAAATACAAAAACAAAGTACCACAAGATAGATGATTCTTCTCCACTTTCGTTTGTCATTTGTCTTAATCACGCTTCAAAGTAAAGTACAAGTTAAGAACAACAGGGACTAGCAAACCAAAATTTCCACGATGCAAGTGGAAATCCATGCGATATTTCAAGGTTATTGACTCAAATGGTCAAGTATGGAACATGTGTGTGCGGACCAGCTACTTTTCTGTAGGTACCTGTAATTAGAGGATGACTTGTCTCTCCAAAATAATGATAAAGCCTGCAACAATCAACACAATTCCGTGTTGATTGTTTTGTTTTGTTTACGTTTTAGAAGTCTTTGTTTTTTATGGAATTAAAAAACAACATATATGCGCGTAATTCACGTTATTTGGACCAAATTTAAAAAAAAAGCGGAAACCGTCTCCAACTCTTGAGAGAACAAATTTACATTTATTTTCCAAACAAGTTGCAAAAAGTCAGAATGCGTAATTCACATTATGTGGACCATGCTAAAATACACGGAAAATGCCTCAACGCTTGAGAGACAAATTCACATTTATTTTTCAAACAAGTTGCAAAAAGTCAAAAGTCGTTTTGGAGGACAAGAGAAAGGATGAATAACTCCCACAAGATAGATATTCTTCTCCACTTTCATTTCTCATTTGTTTTAATCATGCTTCAAAGTAAATTACAAGTTGAGGATAATAGGGACCTGCAAACCGAAATTTCCACGATGTAAGTGGAATTGTATTGTCTTGTCTTGGACCCCGTGCAATACTCCATGCGATACTTCAAGGTTATTTACAGGGAGGCAGATTCTCAAGAGTTTCCGGTATTTCGAATAATTACATTGCAACTGGGGTCTTTACAAATTTAGTCTTGGCGTTATTAGCTTAGAAGACACACAATAATTGACTGACTTAAATGTATTTGCATAGAAATTATGCTAAATTGTTGTTAGTGAAGAATCATCACTGTCATTTGATCAAGACAATTATATATATATATATATATATATATATATATATATATATATATATATATATATATATATATAATAAGAACAATTTTCTGAGGAGCAATTAGCATGCAATTGAGATATGTTATGATACCTACATGTAAGACTGTAAATCGATTTAAAAAAAAACTTGAACTTGTACACATATAGAGATTTGTGTTCTGCTCGTGAGAGAGATAAGTCAAATTTATGTTTGATTCGATAAAAAACAAATCAAGTGTATACATTGATATGTTCCGCCCGTAAAACTATTGAGTAACTCGTACTTTTTAGGGAGAATTCGAATTAGATTATGTTCAAGAAGTTAATTGGCTTGCAATGAAAGATCATGTTTGAAATTGTAAATTGCAAATTTCTGTTATAAAAACAAATCAATTTTTTGTAGTAAATAGCTTGAAACAATTTGTGTTCGGTATCAAGCTTGAAAATTTTAAGCTGGCTCAAGCTCGATTTGTATTAGAAGCAAACCAAGCGTAACCCCAACTTAAAAATAGTTAAACAATCCAAACTTGAGTTGAGTGATATTTATTCTGACTCGACTAGTTTATAGCTCCGCATAAGACACAACACAACCAAAACATTCCCCGGGCTAAGGTCCATATGCTACATAATCAAACAATAGGACTCACTACAATTAATTACCGAACACGAACCAATATAAATAAAAAATCCGAATATGACCCATCGTTTTTATAAGACAAAATGCATCAACGGCTAAAAATAATTAACAAAATTTACTTGCATTAATGGCTAGATATCATTAAACGTTTGGCGGGTGATTCTACCATTTTCCAATTCGCAAGCATTACTATAATAAAAATAAAAATAAAAATGAAATAAAAAAAAAAATTTGAATAAGCAAAACGATGGGTCTGTGTGAAACCAAATGACAAGTGCCAAACCAATAGTCGTTGGCAAGACGTAGAAGGTGAGACTTTAGACAGGGTGAGACGGTTGACTTAAACAAATAAAACTGGACCGGGGGAAAATCTTGAAAGGAAGATGCTATCTAAACACCTATTTTTATTTTTACATTTCTTGCTAATTTTTGTCGTTTGGTCTTATTTAATTCATTTAATCCGACGATCAAAAATTCATATGTGTGTTAGAGGTAAAAATGACCGTGTGAATAACACCATTAATATGCCTGTAGAAGTTCATACCGTACTCTTTGTGTGAACGCATTGGCTGCTGCCGTTGCCTATAAATATCACATCCTACCTTTTCCTTTTGTCACCACCAAATTTCTTCAATTCTCTCTGTCTCTCTCTCTCTCTCCACAAACCAAAATCTCAACAGGTTAGTCTGCAAATTAAATTAAGTAATTTAGCTAATTAGAGATTAAACTTCGTTGTTTGTGCTTAATATTTTCTTCCATTGTTGTTGCTCTTGTAATTAGCCCAGTAATCTCTCCATGCATAATTCTCTGTCACGCATGCAAATTGCAAGCTCAGTGCAAAGTGTAAAGTACGGTTTTCTCTGTCATTGGGAATAAATACAATTTATAGCTTTTTTCATACATATCATTCATGGGTTCTCTTCCCTTTTGTAATTGGAGGGGAGAGAATCCTACTCCTTTGTAATTTCCACATGGTTGTCCCATTTTTGATTTAAGAACCTTAGAAACGTGAGTTTGGTCAGTTAGTTAATCAAGACGGTTTGCCCGCCCCCCCCCCCCCTTCTTATGTCTGAGTTCAAAATCCCCTCTCAAAATTACAACAATGACTTGCCAGGTACCAGATCAGAGTTTAATTTTCTGATTTTCACTCTAAAAACTCCCCCTTTCATTGTATTTTTCTTTCTTTTTTGGGGTCTTAGCAGAGATGTAGAAAAGAGAGAATTTTTAGAAACCCATTGTGCATCAGATGCAACTAAGTTAGAAAAATAAGTAGTATTAAATCTGAGTTTTGGATTTACCATTATCTTCTTCTGAATTTAGACTATCAAAGATTTGTCGCCGTCCAAACTAATTAATCACATTCATAATCTACATCTGTAAATAGCTGTAAATATTAGTTTAAGCCAATTAAATTACTATTTTGATAATTTTAATCCCAAGAAATCTGGTTCAACGTCCCTGGAAAAATAGTGGCCACTCTGTTTGAAGGGTAATGTAAAGTGTTTAAGGTTTACAGGTCAACGAGACGGTGCCTTTGGAGAGCAAAGACTAAAAAATTTAATTTAATTTTGTGGTTCGATATTGTTAGGGAGACAAAGGTTGAAAATTTTAATATAATTTATGTGTTTGAATATTTTGAGAGAAAAAAACTGGTAATCTGTTTGTCTGCTTGTGTGGGGTAGTTCGAATGTAATTTTCTTGTTCACACCTCAAAGGTTTGTGTTTGACAACTGTTACGTCGATTTAAATTAATATGACATCGTGTGAAACAAAATATCACGGATCCCGTGTTTTGTGAGGGTTTTTCCCCACTAAGAGTTTTTTTTGTTCAGTGAATTTTTTAATAAATTACTCAGTTTTGGTTTGAATCTTTATTTAGTGATTGGAGAATCTCTGTTTCTTCGTCGTTGATTTCATAAGATTTGGGTTTGGGCAGATCAATCCTGGAAACCGCTTCAATAACATGTATCATTTCCTACGTCATCATGCCGGTCATGCCGTTCATGCCGCTCATGCCTTTCATGCCGCTCATGTCCTTCACATGCTCTTTCACGCCTTCCACGGCCTATTTCGACGACGAAAGCAACAACCACCTCGGACACAGCAAGGGTTCCGACGATGAGGTGATGTCGATGTACGAGGTGTGGCTGGCGGAGCACGGCAAGGCATATAATGCTTTGGGAGAGAAGGAGAGAAGGTTCTAGATCTTGAAGTGTTGAGAAAGTCAACAATCATACAAGATATTTGCCTGGATTCACATACAATCAATGTTGATATGAGTTGGAATGATTACCGTCTTATTTAGTGTTGATTTTATCAATTAGCTAAATATTTTCTTTCCTGCTTTGTATCAACTGTATCAATCATAGGAATCAAGTATAGGTTCTTTCTTATAAATACTAGTATATTGTAACTTTCATATTATGAGTAAAAGAAATATTCAGCCATATTAAATTTAATTTGGTATCAGAGCCCCTCCTGGGCTCTTGTTTTTTTATCGTTTCTTTTCACTTCTTCTTCCTTTTGGAATTTGAAAGTTTTTGCTGCCATGGGGGATAAAAAAAGCAATCAGGCAACTGATCCCTCTAGCCCATTTTATATCTATCATTCAGATTTTAGTTCTTCAGGAGGACCGAGTCTAAGCACTGAACAATTTCAACAATTGTTTGAATTGATGTCTAAGAAATTGGGCATTAACGCCAAGCCCAGTGCCAACCATGCTGCAGGCGTGCTTTCCAAATATATGAATGGTTACAAATAAAAGATTACAAAAATTATGGGTACAAACAAAAGTTCAAAAATATGGGTACAAATGAAATTAAATATAGGGTACAAATTAAAACAAAAAAAGAAAATTGGTACAAATTTGAAAAATGGTTGCAAGTTAAATTATGAAAATATATGATACAAAATTTAGCTACAAATATAAACATACTGAATGTAACATTTCTAAAATTAAAAAAAAAATGTATTTGAAAATGATTAAATAAGTTTTAATTATAAAATTAAAATATATTTTCATGCAAATAATTAATCATGGAAATAACGAAGGTAGATATAAAAGTCAAAGAATCTTGATAAACATTGAAAAGAAATAAGGTTTCAATTAATGAAATAGAAAAATGAAGAATGAAAACTTAATTTATCTTTCATTATATATGAGTGTTGCTAAGCCCACGCCGTTGTCTTATTTTCTCACCCACTTAAAAATGATAATTTATTGACAAATTTATCCTTGTTTAAAATGACCTTTAATTAAAGACCTAAAAACCAACCATTCATGACTTACCACAAAATTATTAGTTATATACTTGAAAGTTTTAAAATCTAAAGTATCATACATGAGAGCAAGTGACCCTTTACCTTGAAGGTTCTTCCGAACTCAACGGAACCATTAGGAGTCGTTGTTCTGAAGTCACGTGGATTCTTCACAGAGCCTCGTTGGTATTGGATTGGCGCGGGAGTATTGGCTGGATACATGCTTATATTCAACTTCTTTTTCACTTTGGCTCTCACTTATCTAAAGCGTGAGTACTTTCATCTTAATTCTTTGCATCAAATCTTCGAAGCGACAGTTAACTCAGAATATGTAAACACTGTACAGCAATTGGGAAGCCACAGGCTGTTAAGTTGGAAGATCCTATCTCGACTCCTCAACTTAGTAGAGGTAATTTATCTTACATTCGTGGATGTCGCTTTTGCGTGCAATTGTCTATCCGGCATTAATTTTTTGATCTTTTTTACAAAAACCAAATTTTTTGATCTTTTGTACAGAGAATGGAAATGGAAGTAACTCCTCCAGGTCTTCCTCAATTACAAAAGAAGCTACTAATGACGCAAATGATAACAAGAAAAGAGGAATGGTTCTTCCGTTCGAACCACAGTCCATCACCTTTGATGAAATCACATACTCCGTGGACATGCCACAGGTGATGTATATGCAGCCAAAGTAAAATGTGTCTGACATTTGACAAGTTTGTGCAAATCCAAAATTGTGAGACATTTCTTTGAATCGAAATTGCAGGAAATGAAGGATCAAGGTGTTCCCGAGGATAAACTGATGCTCCTTAGGCGCGTGAGTGGTGCTTTTAGGCCTGGTGTTTTGACAGCTCTAATGACAGCTCTAATCAAAATTTTAAGCGAGCGATTTTGATTAATGAATTATATATAGGTGAGATGTTGGTTGGACCGGCTAAGGCACTGTTCATGGACGAAATATCTACGGGTTTGGATAGCTCAACAACATATCAAATCGTGAATTCGATCAAGCAATCTGTTCACATTCTCAATGGGACTGCATTCATCTCACTGTTGCAACCAGCACCTGAGACTTATGAACTATTTGATGACATTGTTCTCCTTTCCGATGGTCACATCGTGTACCAAGGTCCTCGTGAAAATGTTCTTGAATTTTTCGAATCCATGGGGTTCAGATGTCCTGAGAGGAAAGGCATGGCGGACTTCCTGCAAGAAGTATGTCACTACATAGATTTTGTTTGAGCATTACACATAAAAGTGTCATATTAATTTTCCATGTGTGAATAAATCATAATATTGAATGTTGTAGGTGACATCAAGGAAAGATCAGGAGCAGTATTGGGCAAGCAGAGATGAGCCTTACAGGTTCATCACGGTCGAAGAATTTGTCGAGGCGTTCCAATCATTCCATGTCGGGCGCAAACTTAGAGATGAACTCGCAACTCCATTTGACAAGGCCAAGAGCCACCCAGCTGCATTAACAACAAAAAGATATGGAGTTAGTAAAACTGAACTGTTGAAAGCTTGCTTTGCAAGGGAGTTCTTGCTCATGAAGAGGAACTCATTTGTCTACCTTATCAAGCTTGCCCAAGTAATGTTTTCCTTTATTCGATTTACTCCATGCTGCGCGCAAACTTACATGTTTTTAATCTTTATTAAAAGTTTCCGTATTTTCTTTAGCTCTCAATCTTGGCTATGATTACAATGACATTGTTCCTACGAACTGAGATGCATCGCAATTCAGTAGATGACGGGGTCATTTATGCCGGTGCTTTGTTCTTCTCCCTGGTTGCTGTTATGTTCAATGGACTGGCAGAGCTTTCGATGACTGTTACAAAGCTCCCTGTATTTTATAAGCAGAGACACCTCCTCTTCTTTCCGCCGTGGGCATATACCCTTCCCTCGTGGATCCTAAAGATCCCTATCACCTGTGTTGAAGTTGTGGTTTGGGTATTTATGACCTATTATGTCATCGGATATGATCCAAATGTCGGAAGGTAAAAATAACTAGAAAATTCTCCTACCTTTTTCATGTTTTCTCCATCCGAAATGATAAATATTTATGCACATTATGCAGGTTGTTTAAGCAATGCCTTCTACTCTTACTCATTAATCAGATGGCTTCGGGGTTGTTCCGATTCATTGCTGGAGTTGGTAGAAGCATGACTATTGCAAGCACATTCGGATCATTTGCACTTGTAATGCTTTTCTCCTTGGGTGGTTTTGTTCTTTCAAGAGGTATAACAGTAAAAAAAAAACGACTTAATGTTTCATTACATACTGGCATTTGAACTTGTATATTTATCTTTTGGCTTGGATGGCGCAGACGATATAAAGAAATGGTGGATGTGGGGCTACTGGATATCGCCTTTGATGTACGGACAGAATGCAATAGTAGTCAATGAGTTCCTCGGAAAGAGTTGGAGACATGTAATTCCTTTGAACATTCATTTCAAACATTCTAGTTTTTGTGTTTTGTCCCCAATTCATAGTCTAAGTTCTGTTTTACCTTGAAGGTTCTTCCAAACTCAACGGAACCATTAGGAGTCGTTGTTCTGAAGTCACGCGGATTCTTCACAGAGCCTCGTTGGTATTGGATTGGCGCGGGAGTATTGGCTGGATACATGCTTATATTCAACTTCTTTTTCACTTTGGCTCTCACTTATCTAAAGCGTAAGTACTTTCATCTTAATTCTTTGCATCAAATCTTCGAAGCGACAGTTAACTCAGAATATGTAAACACTGTGCAGCAATTGGGAAGCCACAGGCTGTTAAGTTGGAAGATCCTATCTTGACTCCTCAAATTAGTAGAGGTAATATATCTTACATTCGTGGATGTCGCTTTTGTGTGCAATTGTCTATCCGGCATTAATTTTTTCATCTTTTTGACAAAAACCAAATTTTGTGGGTGTACAGAAAATGGAAATGGAAGTAACTCCTCCAGGTCTTCCTCAATAACAAAAGAACCTACTAATGACGCAAATGATAACAAGAAAAAAGGAATGGTTCTTCCGTTCGAACCACATTCCATCACCTTTGATGAAATCACATACTCCGTGGACATGCCACAGGTAATGTATATGCAACCAAAGTAAAATGTGTCTGACACTTGACAAGCTTGTGCAAATCCAAAATTGTGAGACATTTCTTTGAATCGAAATTGCAGGAAATGAAGGATCAAGGTGTTCCCGAGGATAAACTGATGCTCCTTAGGCGCGTGAGTGGTGCTTTTAGGCCAGGTGTTTTGACAGCTCTAATGGGAGTGAGTGGGGCTGGTAAAACAACTCTAATGGACGTACTAGCCGGTAGAAAAACTGGAGGATATATTGAGGGAAATATCACAATTTCCGGGTACCCAAAAAAGCAGGAATCGTTTGCCCGGATTTCTGGATATTGTGAGCAGAATGACATCCACTCTCCTCATGTTACTGTCTATGAATCCTTGATGTACTCAGCAGGGCTGCGTTTATCTTCAGAAATTGATTCTGAAACCAGGAAGGTTGGTATTCGAACTTTGTAAGCTTAATTTTAATTCTTTATGAACTGATGGAAAATTAGGTCCTGTTATTGAGGCAACTACCGGTCTCGTTGTCGTTATCTTTCATAAACTTGAACATGATTGCAGATGTTCGTTGAGGAAGTTATGGGACTTGTGGAGCTGAATCCGTTGAGGCAAGCATTAGTAGGGTTGCCTGGTGCGAGCGGTCTTTCAACTGAGCAGCGTAAGAGGCTGACCATTGCGGTTGAACTAGTGGCTAACCCCCTCCATAATATTCATGGATGAACCGACTTCAGGCCTGGATGCAAGAGCTGCAGCCATTGTTATGTGAGCTGTTAGGAACACCGTGGACACTGGAAGAACAGTTGTCTGCACCATCCATCAGCCAAGCATTGACATATTTGATGCTTTCGATGAGGTGAAAATCAAAATCTTTGATAAAAATTGTTCGAACTTTGAATTCTATTATGACTGGTCTTTTCTACTTGAGTATGATATATGTAACATGTCGTTGCAGCTATTCCTACTGAAGAAAGGAGGACAAGAGCTCTACGTAGGACCATTAGGCCGCCATTCTTGCAATTTGATCAAGTACTTTGAGGTATAGTGAATGAAGAAATTTCAAGCCTTGATAGCTGTATAATTGTTGAAGGTTTTCTAATGCATGCACATTTATATCCAGGGGATCGATAACGTCAGTAAAATTAGGGATGGCTAAAATCCAGCAACATGGATGTTGGAAGTCACTTCGCCAGCCAAAGAAATAGCTATGGAGATTGATTTTGCTGAAGTGTATAAGAATTCAGAACTGTACAGGTTTGTTTATTACCTATTGGCCTAAGAAACCATTTACGAAAGAATGTCTCTCTTCATAAACCAGATTTGTTGAGAAAATGTACTCAATACTCTCAGCCCTTTTTAACCCAATGCGTAGCTTGCTTATGGAAACAACATTGGTCCTATTGGCGCAATCCGCCATACACGGCCATCAGGTTGATCTACACAACCATCGTAGCACTGATGTTCGGGACAATGTTCTGGAACCTTGGCTCCAAAACGTAAGTCACAATGCCCCCCATAAAAAAGATAAATATATTCTATCCAATACGTTTTGCTTCCAAATGTAACTATGAAACTTTTGAGTACAGAACGAAAGAAAAGGATCTCTTCAATGCAATTGGTTCAATGTACGCTGCTGTTCTCTTTCTCGATATCAAAAATTCTACAACTGTGCAGCCTGTTGTGGACGTTGAAAGAACAGTCTTCTACAGAGAACGAGCTGCTGGAATGTATTCTGCCTTGGCATACGCCTTTGCACAGGTGACTAAGCATACATTTTACCTAAGACTAGCCTATATTAAACTTAATTTATACGATTACTTGCATTATTTATCTGATCTTATGCCGTTTCCATATTTCGTTGCAGGTTACAATCGAGATCCCTTATGTTTTTGTACAAGCCCTTGTCTATAGTGTCATAGTTTACGCAATGATCGGGTTTGAATGGACTCTGGCTAAATTCTTGTGGTACTTATTCTTCATGTATTTCACATTTTTGTACTTCACCTACTATGGCATGATGGGAGTGGCCTTGACGCCGAACCAACACATAGCCGCTATAAATTCCAGCGCATTTTACGCAATATGGAATGTCTTCTCGGGGTTCATAATCCCACGGACTGTAAGTGTTGCTTTGCCCTTAGTTCCTAACTTATGCAGGCTTTGATGTCCTTGTAAGTTAAAACCTATACTGATGCTTTATTTTCTGATCCTGCAATTTTCATTCGTGTTCATTTCGCCAACGGCAGAGGATTCCTATATGGTGGAGATGGTACTATTGGGCGTGTCCGATGGCCTGGACCTTGTACGGACTGGCTACATCGCAGTTTGGAGATATACAGGACGAGCTCGAGACGGGTGCAACAGTGGAAGAATTCATGAGGCAATGCTTCGGTTTCAAGCAAGAATTTATCGGAGTGGTTGCAGCTGTGGTTGTTGGATTCGCTCTACTCTTTGCACTTATCTTTGCCTTGTCCATCAAGATGTTGAGTTTCCAGAGGAGATAAATATTTTGTTGCTTGTACATCAAGAAAGCAGGAACTGCTTTGATCTTATGTGCAACTTTTTGTAATTGGTCAATCCTTTCCTAAGTTTATAAATATTATAATTCTTTTGGTACAAACACTCCAATGAATGGAGATAGAGTTAAGATACAGCACTATCATAGCATAAATATAAACAATTTAATATTTAAAATTGAAGAGTTAGATTTAGTATTTAATCCGAATTTTATATAAAAAAATTGTTTCTTTTATTCAAGTTAAATTCTAATATAATTTTAATTAAGTACTGGAGAGAATTCAAACTTGAGTACATAGTAGGGAGCACATGGTTCTAGCCAACCTCTTTAAACTAATAAGTTTAATCAACCAAAAAAGTCGATGACGAGTGGATGACTGCATTGTTGAAATCCCACATCGGTGGGTGAAAAGAAAACCATGGGTTTAAATATGATAACCCCACTCTAACTAATACCGAGGTTTTTTGTGGTGAAACCCCACACCTGACGAATTGGGCAGGTGGTAAAGTTAGGAACAGTATCGGTGTCGTTAGAGTGGGGCATCTTGGGCTCATTGATCTAAAAAAAAAAATTCAATACGGTATCAAAGCCCACAGTTACAGGCTTGTCACAAGGAAGAGTGGGCTTGGAAACAAGCTTGGACTCTTAACATAGAGCTGGCCTCTGAGTTCTTAAGATGCACTTCCCAAAAAGACTGAAAACAAGTCTGGACTTCATTGGAGTCGACCTCTAAGTTTCAATTACCGACGTGTGGATCTCTACGTGTGAACCACTAAACGGGGTTACACGTAAGGAGGCGTGTTAGCAGTCCCACATCGGTAGGGGTAAAGAAAAGTAATGACTTTAAATAGGATTACCCCACTCTAACTAATATCGAGGCCCTTTGTGGTAAAACCTCACACCTGACGGATTGGGCATGTGGTAAAGTTGGGGACAATATCGGTGTCGTTAGAGTGAGCCCACGAGCTCATCGATCTAAAAAACTTCAACATGGTATCAGAGCCAATGATTGAGCCTGTGCAAGCTAACGAGCTTGTCACCAAGAAGGAAACAAGCCAGGACTCTTAACATAGAGCCGGTCTCTGAGTTCCATTGAAAACAAGTATAGACTCTTAACATAGAGTCGACCACTGAGTTTCAATTGCTGATGTGTGGATCTCCACATGTGAACCATTAAATGAGGTTACACGTGAAGTGGAGTGTTGAAATCTCACATCGGTGGGTGAAAAGAAAAACCATGGGTTTAAATATGATTACGCCACTCTAACTAATATCGAAGTTTTTTATCATAAAACCTCACAACTGTCGAATTGTGCATATGATAAAGTAAAGTTAAAAATAATATCGATATTATTAAAGTGGGTGGGACCTACAGACCCGCGGATCTAAAAATTCAACATGCATATCGTCCACACTTTTTCCTTTTGGTAGCTTTCGTTGGGAGTTGCAATCTACTGCCACAGAGGAGTGTTTATAACGGACTGGGATCACCTCCGGATCCCAGCCTGCTGAGCCACCTGACCACAACATCTCATCCTTCCATTTTTGATCCTGTGGCCAGAAATAATGAAAAATTCTCACACAAAGCACGTTAAGATGAAAATGAATGGCTGTGATGTTGTGGTCAGGTGGCTCAGCAGGCTGGGATCCGGAGGTGATCCCAGTCCGTTTATAACGTATGTCGTGGAGTGGATGATTGCCTGTCGTTCACTCAGCAATCAGCAGGGTCCAAAACAAAGGACAAACACATTCTGCTCCAATTTCTCAATTTTTGAGAAAATTCGAGTTGAATCTTTGAAAAAAGAAGAAGCAGTTCGTTCGTCTTCTCATTTGTTTTTATTTTTATTTTTTTTTTGAAATCCAAGGCATCTTCATCTTCCTCATTTTTTCTGCCATAATTTTGAGGAACAAAAAAGAAAAACAGCAGAAGATGAGTGGGTTGAAGCCAATGGACGCTGAGCAACTCAGAGAGAATGCCCACAAAATGGTAGATTTCATTGCTGATTACTACAAAACCATTGAGGATTTCCCTGTCCTCAGCCAAGTTCAGGTTTCAACTCTCAATCCCATCTCTCTATCTCTCTCTCTCTCTCTCTCTCTTACAGTTTTCATTTACGAGCGATATTGTACTTTAAACTAATTTATACTTTAAATGCAAAGCCAATTTGAACTCTGAAGAAATCTCTATTGTGAAAACTTTGCAAAGTTTGGATCCGAGTATTGGAAGTATTACACATATATTGGCACAGATGATGACTCAGTTAATTCAAGTTTTTCCATTGTTATAACTTTTGTCACATTTTGCAGCCTGGATATCTTCGTGATCATTTACCGGATTCTGCGCCTACTCATCCCGAGCCTTTACAACAAGTTTTCGATGGTGAAATTTCTAATAGGGTTCTTATGTTCTAGATTTTCTTGCATACCTCTTGCATACCGGATTATATATATGTTTGATTTATACGACTCATGTGACATAAACATATGTGAAGAGCAAACTTTTATGTGGTTGCAGACACTCAGGCTAAGATTTTACCAGGGGTAACGCATTGGCAGAGCCCAAATTTTTTCAGGTACTACCCTTCAAACAGCAGTGTCGCCGGATTCCTGGGCGAAATGCTAAGTGCAGGCCTTAACATTGTGGGGTTTAGTTGGATAACTTCTCCAGCAGCAACTGAACTTGAAATGATCGTCTTGGATTGGTTTGCTAAAATGCTTAAACTTCCTGAAGAATTTCTTTCAGCAGGTGAGATGACTGTTCTATATACAACTATATTTTTTAATGAATTTCTCATAGAAAATTGTGCCTTTTCTCCTTATCAATAGATGAAGACAGATATTTCTTGAACCGTTGAGCTTCTGGACTTATAGTCAGATATCTTGTTGCAGGACAAGGCGGTGGAGTGATACAAGGCACAGCGAGTGAAGCAGTTCTGGTTGTACTATTGGCTGCTCGTGATAGGATTTTGAGGGCGGAAGGAAAAAAAGCCCTCGAGAAGCTTGTTGTCTATGCATCTGATCAAACACATTCAGCTTTGCAAAAGGCTTGTCAGGTACATTCTAGTATCAACATACTTGTATATATTGTAAAAACTTAAATTCAGCTTTCTATATTGATAATAACTTTCATTTTTCATGATTTTTATTGTTTAACGGCAGATAGGGGGAATCCATCCTGAGAATTGCAGGGTGCTGAGTACTGATTCCTCTAATAACCACGCCTTTCTCCCAATGTACTTAATGAGGCAATTTCAAATGACATCGCGGGTGGTTTAGTTCCATTTTTCTTATGTGCAACGGTAAGATACAAAGAAACTTCAGATGCTAAGCATGTTTCCATTTTGTTCTTGAAATGTTTGTTAATGGGAAAAATTTTGGTTTAAAAAACAAATAGTCGAACTATTTACAATAATGGAAATCAGGTTACCACATTCGTAAAATTAGAATCCTAATTAACTAAAGAAACTTTGCATCTGTACTTTTAGGTTGGTACTACTTCATCAACGGCGGTTGATCCTTTGCTAGAACTGGGAAAGATTACTAAGGTAAAAAATGAATCGTCTAATCTGCTTTATGGTTTATCAATTTTATGCAAAACCTCTTTTAAGACAAAGATCACGTACATTAAACTTTTGTAAAATAATCTTGTCCATAATGGTAGTTCTTTGCATTTTCTCAGAGCAATGGAATGTGGTTCCATGTGGATGCTGCATACGCTGGCAGCGCTTGCATATGTCCAGAATACCGACACCACATTGATGGTGTTGAAGAAGCGGACTCATTTAACATGAATGCACATAAATGGTTTCTTACAAACTTTGATTGTTCATTGCTCTGGATCAAGGTATGTCATTACGCGGCTGTGCATATTGTTCATCTGCTAATTACTTTGTACTTCCTCCAAGTTTTGCCAACTGCTCCTCTCTCTACGAACCACATGCGAGCATCATTTCTGAAGAATTTGCACAATACCATTATCATTTTCTGCATTCATGATATGAACTTTGAGAACTGCCCAAAAAGTTCTACATGAATTGTACTTCCATGCAGTCAACTTGTAATGGAAACGTGTGATCCTGTGGGAAATTAGTATGATCGTTCATTAATTGTCGGAGATTTAGCATGACAGTTTTGCCATGTGACAAAATATCTGTTTTGTGTGACACCGTTTTGCTATCGTTTTCCAGTTCTTGTGATTGATTAATAGAGCATATACTTATTTACTTATAACAGGATAGAAACGCTTTGGTCCAGGCGCTGTCTACAAATCCTGAATTCCTTAAAAACAAGGTAATTTTCTCCTAAATTATCTTCTTTACTATTAGCTTTGGGTATTTCACACTAGCGTTTTCTCCCTTCTGCACTTCCTCCCTTGTTTCCGTCCCTTAATTCTCCCTTGATTATTACGTTGTTGATACTGCAGGCCTCTCAAGCAAACCTGGTTGTGGATTACAAAGATTAGCAAATTCCACTTGGACGTCGGTTTAGGTGTGCCCTTGAACATTTTTCACATATAGAGTTATATCGATGCTTTGAGTTTTCAGAGGTCATATGTGCAACCCAGGTGGGAGAAATTCAATATATTTATTTTTGTAAGATTCCCAAACACGGCATTATAACTCTCCGTTGTACTGAGCTCAGTGACAATGGGTTGTCTTAGTAGTACAGAGATCATTTAGAGTAGAATCTCTCTCTTTAAGAAGGTAAACTAATGTCGAGCCTAGTAGTGGGAACTTGTAACTAAGCAGAGCATTAAAGTGATTGGTTGCCTGGATGAAGCCTAACCAGGTGAGGTTATGGTGGTCTTGGTCTATTCACCCTTGGGTGAAATCATACAATGTGCGCCCTTAAGCCCTCGGGTTAGTAGGGTCCCCCATCCACCATGATTGGGTAGCTAATAAAAAAAAGGGAGCTTTAATAAAAAGCTCGACCACCAGCCAGTCACGCATGGGCTCTCATTTGGCCCTCATCCTCCTCCTCCTCCTCCTCCTCCTCCTCCTTCTCCTCTTCGTCTCGTTGAGTACTACAACTTTCCTTTTTGAATCACCCTATTTCGTCGAGTATTGAAGAAGTTATATCCATTTGAATCTTACCTAGTTTCGGGCGACCTCCGAGGCTTTCGAGGCATTTTCCGACCAAACCATAACGAGTTAGCCATCGTGCAAGGTACCATTATCCTCGTCTCTTTGAGAACTACGATTTTCGTTTTTGAATCACTCGATTTCGTTGAGTATTGACAAAGTTATGAGCGTTTAAAGTTTGTCCAACCCAGTTTCCGGCGACCTCCGAGGCTTTCGAGGCGTTTTCCGGCCAAACCACAACGAGTTAGCTATCGTGCAAGGTACCATTCTCTTTGTCTCTTCGAGAACTACGATTTTCGTTTTTGAATCACTTGATTTCGTTGAGTATTGACAATGTTATGAGCGTTTAAAGTTTGTCCAACTTTCCGGCCTTCCCTTCCGTTTAGCTCTGGCGAGCATCAACCACACCAAGCCTTTTGGGTCGTGCACAAACAAACACTGTATCTGGAAAGAAAATGAACATTAACATTGTCGCTGGAAAAACATAACACTGTTTCTGCAAAAAACTAGCACTGTCGCTGGAAAAATAACACTGTCGCTGGAAAAACTAACACTGTCGCTGGAAAAATAACACTGTCTCTGGAAAACTAACACTGTCGCTGGAAATAAACTAACAGTGCAGTGACTTAAATTCCAGAAACAGTGACTTAGATTCCAGAAACAGTGTTACTTAAAATCTAGAAACAGTGACTTAAATTCCAGAAACAGTGTTACTTAAAATCCAGAAACAGTTTATTTTTACATTCTAGAAACAGTGTCCGTCGAAAAGAACCAAAATCCAGAAACAGTGACTTAAATTCCAAAAATAGTGACTTAACTTATAACATGGTTTTTGATTAAACAAAACTTATAACATGGTTTTTTATTAAAAAGAAAACTTATAACATGGTTTTTTATTAAACAAAACTTATAACATGGTTTTTATTAAAACTAAAACTTTTCAAGCCCTTTTCATTAATTTCCTTAAAAAAAAAGGAAAAAAAAAAACGAATGTAAGTTAATAAACTAACACATTAAAGCTAATAACTGACGGTTATATATCGACTACTGCTTCCAAATCACTAAAACTATGGATGGTGCTAAGACTTTATGGTCTAGAGAATCTACAATCCTACATAGGAAACCACGTCGATTTGGCTAAATGCTTCGAAGATCTTGTTGCTCAAGACTCCAGGTTTGAGGTAATTAATTGTATTCCTAGTGAAGTTTCTTGTTTGACTACTATATTTCATTACAAGTTGAATGCTGCAATATTATGAACATTTACCTTGTTGATAATTCACCATAACTGGCAGATTGTTACTCCCCGAATATTTTCGTTGGTTTGTTTCCGTCTTCTACCCCCTCACAACGATGAAACTTATGCGACGAAACTGAACCATGACCTATTAGATACTGTAAACTCGACTGGAAAAATTTTCGTTTCTCACACTGTAAACTCACTATTTGGTATCGTTGACACTTTTTTTCTGTTGTAAATTCGCAATTCCTGATGATACCACCATGTAATATATGCAGGTCTTGTCAGGAAAGTACGTATTACGTTTTGCAGTAGGAGCTCCATTGACTGAGGAGAAGCATGTGCTTGCAGCATGAAAGCTTTTGCAAGAGGAGGCTTCTGCCCTCCTTGCACCTCTTTAGTTTTTAGGATATGATTTATTTCTATCTAACCCTAAACTATATTATGCAAATGTGGGTTATGATAGTTGGTCAAAGTAGTGTGATGGTCTCTTAGCATAAATTAAAGTAGTTTATAAAAAACTATATAATAATTAGAAAATTGCTCAAAGCTCTTATTTATACAAATAAGAAATCCTAAGTAAATTTACAAGAAGAGTGGTGGAAGTGAGGGGAATAAATAAGGAAGAATAATGGAAACATCTTGAAAGTCAAAATAACTTCGGGTCTGTTTAACCACTTCTTTTTTATTTTTTGGCTTTTACTTTGGTGCTTGCTTGATATATGAGGAAATATATTTGAAGAAAAGTGAAAATTAAAAACTAAATACAAAGTGGCAATTAAACAAACTCTTAAAATAATTTTTGGCTTTTGATTTTTAGTTTTTAATTTTCATTTTGCATACTTTCTTATACATATATTTTACCTTTGTCCTCCATCAATCATCCACTCTAGCTTTTACATCCCTCCTTCCTCTCATGTATTTTTTCAAAAATAAAAACTAATAACTAAAATGAACAATAACTAATAACTAAAAATGAAATAGTATTGGCTTTTCAGCCAAAATGGTCTCTGAGATTTGCATAATTCCTCATTTTGGTCCTTGAGATTTGAAATCAATAGAATTAGTCCCTGAGTTTGTCCAAATGTTCAAACAAGGTAGTAGAACTCAGTATTCTCTTTTGTTGCATCTTGCAGCATGAATGGTATATCAGTTTTCCGGCCGACACACACTTTAGACTCTAACGCAAACACTCGTTTTAAAACATTATTGTTGACCCTAAAAACTACCAAGCCTACGTGGCGCGCAGGCCGAGTAACTAATGAGCTAACTACGTCCTTCGGTTGAATGCGGGGCGTGCCAACTCGAAGGTCGAACTCGACCGGTGAGTAAAATGCTGATGTTGCGTTGTGTGCGCTGCTGACTTCTGAATCTTGCGACTACGGCCGAGGAAGGAACATGCTTCGGCCTTTGGGTTCTAGAGCCTGAAGACAAGGCTGCTAGTCTTGCGAAGTTCACAAATCGCTGGCGCTGGATTCAGTGACAGTGATTATATTTGTGAAGGTATAAGCATGCCGAATCGACACCAAAGTGTAAGGACACAAATACTCAAAACAGATGTATGTCTTAACGGTAAAGGTGGTTCGGCCGTCGGAATGCCGAACCCTAAAGCTAACCTGTGAGTATCCAATCATAAAATAACTCGGCGTTCAATGTGCCGAGCCCAGCAAATCGTAAACCTCACTTCATCGAGAAGGCTGGTAAGATGACCCCTGCCGAGGAGAACTCGCAAGTCCTTCTCGACTGAGACTTGGATAGATAACCAGTCGGCCTCGACGCAGTGCTGTTTATCCAAACTGAAGATGCTCCGCTGTCGGCTGATTCTACGGCAACAGTGCTGTTTATCCAAACTGAAGATGTTTACCGGTTGCCTCCACAGTGCTGTTTATCCAAAATGAAGATGTGTTGGCGAAAAAGAAAATAAAAATCTCAAAGTTGAGAGGGTTTGTGCAGGGCAGATTTGTGTGTTGAGTTGAAGAGAGTTAATGTTATGCTCCTCCCTCTATTTATAGTTGTGCAAATGCTCCAAACCGTCATTGGATAGAACTCCTCTTCCTAGTCTAACTCTACCTCAGCCGATACTAATCCAATTCTATCTCGGTCGATCCCAATCCAACTAGGACTCTGAACCTGCCTCCAACCGCGAGTTTGATTCACTTTCTTCTCGGGACTCCTTCTCCTGATGGGTCTCGGCCTCTATCACATTCTTATACTTATCTGTTCTTCCTTCATTTTCCTAATAGGATTCCTCCTAATCCGTGGCCCATGGCACCAACTTACTGCCTTTGCGCAAGTCCTGGGCCGAGAATGGTCCGAGCTCGGCCCAATGTCATTTTGGGCCCAAACACTGCCCCCTCGTTTCTGAGGTCGTCGACCCATAGGTCATGGTCGAGCTTCGGCCTTGAAGAAGCGAAACGACATTACTCCTCTCGCAACGACCAATGAGCTGTCCCAGAAGATAACACCACGCCCATTTATGAGCAATGGTGTTTCCCTCAAATCCTTCCCGAACTCGCCACGCGTCGGTCCTCGATCATCCCAACAGTTCACAATCATTTCTCTGGACGCACGCAACCGTCGAAACGTCTCGTTGCATTAACTTTCGCCGTCACACGCAATCGTGCATCCTCAAATCTGAAGATATTCCCTCAATCTGCGAGATCTTCGGTCCTTTCACCTGGACCCAGATACTCATCTTCAACCTTTCTTCTCATCAACAATGGCCTCCTTTATTTCCAAGCTCTCCGAAGAGTGCAACAAACACAAAGACATCATAGACCACTGCGCCATCAAGGCCATTCGTTTTGAGAATGACTCCAGTGCGTCCCATCAAATTCTTGGACCCCTGTTCAAGAAACCAATGCCTATGACCATCACCAACCTTCTGAAGGACCAATGCCTGACGCCCCTGCGTCAAGGTTTTGAGTGGTTGAAATGGGAAATGTCGAAGCCCCAAGGAGCCTGGCCTTCGACTACCGCGACCTGGGCCGCTTAGGTTGATCGTATGGAAAAATTCTTCTGCCAGGAGTGGAAAGCTCTTGGTATCTTCGACGCCATCAGACTCTCGACAGTGAAGATTGCTATGGATAAGGATCTTCTCATGGTTCTGGTGTTCGGCAACCAACACCATGGTTTTCCCCCTTGGACATATTGGCCCTAACGTCCTCGACATCTCGGCTATCCTTGGGACTTCACCTTTCGGTCTCCTAGTCGATGCTGCCCTTTTTGGATGTTCGTCGAACCTGGATCTCAAAACCTTGTTCGATGCCCGGGCCGTTGAGACACTGAACCGAAGCGGTCAAGAGCCTTCGAAGGAGGAAGTTCAAAAGTTTCATAAGAACTTCTTCAACTACAGCACCCTCATCGTTCATTTCGCCGGTCGAGGGGAGGAGAGCCCCCGCAAAGGGGAGCATGAAGCCTTTCTATTTTACTGGTACAACAAATTCATTTGTTATACCAAATCGATCAAATGCTTGGTCGAGAATATGCCTGTGGCTGAAGCCCTGGCTAGTGGTCACGTCCTGGCGCTGAGCCCAGCCTTTCTTGCTAACTTGCTGCGTTGCTTGGCCGAGGCGACCATTCATAAGATTGACCCGCTCCAAAGTGGGCCTCTTTGGGTATTTCAACTTTGGCTGCAGACCTACTTTGCCACGCTTCGACCGGAGTCTCGACTTTCTCCCTACTGAGGCGCTCGGTCTTTAGCTGGCCTCTCAACCGGCGCCCCCTCATTGGGCCGAGGAGGTCTTCAAGTACTTCTTTGGCCTTGAAGACCTCTCCGATGACGAGTTTCTCGTATGCTGTCATCGCGATTATCCTTCCTCCATCAAACTCCCAACTTCGGTTTGGAGCGAAAGCGAAGATGATGCCCTTCGTCAAAATTAGGGATCGTTTGTGTTGTCACGCGACCTTCCCTTCGGCTGTGATGCTCGCCAGGCAAGTTGGGAGATCTACCATCCTTAATTTACCGCCAGGCAACTCGGCTACCTCCAAGGCTGCCCGGTGCCTCTACTTCTCTCTCGCTCACTTCTCAGCCAAGGACGGCTTACCGGTTATTCTGAGAAGGAGTGTCGAGACACTGAACAGGAATTTCAGGAGCGGTGCAAAAAATTTCGTCTTCGACCATCAATCCCTGAGACTCTCAGCACCGATACTTTTGGGGATTGGTGGGAAATGTACACCCAAGACTTCTTCGGATGATCGGTCGATAATATCATCACCAAAATCTTCGGCGATCGTCCCCAGAAAGCTGCCGCCCCTCCCTCTAAGGAGAGGGTTCAAGGTATTAGGCTATCCTTACTTTATATTTCCCAGACGACCCCTCAATCCTAACTTTTTCCTTTCTCAGATGGTCGAGTGCCTAAGCAGGCAGCCGTAATTGCTGCGGCCGTGGCCAAAAAAAAATTGGCTCTCTCCAAGAGAGCTGATCCTACAGTGCAAACTCTGCCATGCAAACGGCCGTGCCAAGAGGCTGAGTCGACGCGTGAAGCTCCCCAACCTCGCAAACGTGTCAAGAAATTGTCAAGGAAAGAGGAACGGAAGATTCACGTAATCACTAGTCAAACGACCGAGGTGACTACATCCGACGACCTCCCCACTGCTCCTGTTGTCCAGGAACGACCAATTCCTGTCAGCCGACCCTCTCAAGCGTCGCCTGCTTTGGAAGCGGTCGAGCCAGCTGCTATCCAGACCATTCCTGAGGCGGTCGAACTGTCTGCTGTTGCATCGGATGGGGAACTTGCCGCCCCAGCGCCACCCGTTGCACCTGTTCCGGAAATAGCACCCCCTTTGGTCGAGCGGCAAACCCCACCTCGTCCAAAACGAACGACGATCATCCTGGAAGAGGTATGAACAATTTGAAGTATATACGAAGACAGAGTCTGCTTGATTCTAACGTGTTTCATCATTTCAGGATGACGCAAGCGAGGAAGACCCGCTGGCACACCGCCCTCGTCGAGCTCGGCCATCCAAGCCTGTGGTCCCTTCTTCCCAGCCACCGAGCAAGGTCATCCAACCTTCTGGCCCTGCTGTGGTCGAGGCGGTTGTGACCACTCCGGCTGCGGCCGACGTTGCTCCAGTTGCCGCTCCGGCCGGAGCGAAAACCACTGCTCCAGCCCGAGGCAGGAATTGCTGCCCCGGCCATGGTTCCTCCTGTTGAGCCAGAGGCGACTGCGGAGACTTCGGTGCACCCGCACGACGTCGATCTCGGCATTCTACTTCAGGAGGTTTCGTCGGCTTATGTAAGGATTCCCACTTTCCTTATTCTTAGCTATGCTTTCCTTTTAGAGTTCTGAATCAAGGATGTACTAACTGCTAGGTGCCCCCCCATTCTTTTCACCGAAAATTCTAAGCGCCGAGGGGCGTTGTTTATATTTCTTGGCCACCTCAGTGGCCATCGAATGTAGATAACCTTCATCGGCCGCGTGAATTGAGAAGCGGTCTCAAACACTGGGCTCAGCCTTTAAGTTCTCTGGGTTCGAGCAATGACCTAGGGGATATGGCCGAGGTCTCGTCACGTCAGTTCTATTATCTTCCCTTTCTTTATCCTTTGCGGCTTAAATTGTGCTGATACTTGTCCTTTCATGCAGCCGTCCTGGGAAGTCGAGTTTGACGCTCTTCTGGCCAGTACGTCAAAGAGGGCAGCTGGGCCTTCCACCTCCGCTTCTCGGGACTCAGCCGACCCAGATTCTGCGGCCAAGCTACAAGAGCTCTTTTCCCTCTCGGCTGCCCAAATCCTTGAGCGAAAATGACTTGATTCCGTCGGGGCTTGTTTGAACGACCTTGCTGCTGACAGTCGCTTGGATAATGCTGCTGACAGTCGCTTGGATAATGCTGCTGACAGTCGCTTGGATAATGCTGCTGTCACTCGAGCCTCGTCGATGCTAGAACGAACTCGAGAATACTTCGGTATTTTCGAAAGAGCTATTCGAGCTGAGGATGACTGGAAAGCTGCATCGGCTATGCAAGAAACTCTTCGTCCGAAGGTGGAGGCGCTCGTAGCGAAAAAAGAACAGCTTGCCGACCTCGACTGCCAAATTGCCGAAATCCAGAGTCGATGATCGGCATTTTCTTCTGAACTTGAACAGGAGTTCGAATCGGGTAAATCTACCCTGATCGAATATGCATCTAACAGCAAGCGAGTCGAGCAGCTGAAACTAGACAAGAAGATTCAGCAAGCTGAGGTGACAATGGGCGAGGTGAGATGGCTGGAGTTGAAGGCTTTCCTTGGATCCGTTCTCCCTTCTTCGCCTTAGGGCTTTAATTGTACTCAACTTGTACTCCTTTTTGTAAATCTTAATGAAAATTTATCAAATCTTGTATTTGCTGGATCCCGGATATTATTGTCTTTGATACGATCTGCCCTCTTGCCGAGAACTCACTTATTATTCTCGCATTTCCCAAGTAACCGGATAATATTTCTTTAAGAATTTCCCATTAATTGGTAACTTGTGAATTAAACCCGTTCGGTCCTTGAGCCAGCTTAAAATTTTCAAGCTTGATACCGAACACAAATTGTTTCAAGCTATTTACTACAAAAAATTGATTTGTTTTTATAACAAAAATTTGCAATTTACAATTTCAAACATGATCTTCCATTGCAAGCAAATTAACTTCTTGAACATAATCTAGTTCGAATTCTCCCTAAAAAGTACGAGTTACTCAAAAGTTTTACGGGCGGAACATATCAATGTATACACTTGACTTGTTTTTTATCGAATCAAACATAAATTTCACTTATCTCTTTCACGAGCAGAACACAAATCTCTATATGTGTACAAGTTCAAGTTGTTTTTAAATCGATTTACAGTCTTACATGTAGGTATCATAACATATCTCAATTGCATGCTAATTGCTCCTCAGAAAATTGTTTCTTATTATTATATATATATATAATTGTCTTGATCAAATAACAGTGATGATTCTTCACTAACAACAATTTAGCATAATTTCTATGCAAATACATTTAAGTCAGTCAATTATTGTGTGTCTTCTAAGCTAATAACGCCAAGACTAAATTTGTAAAGACCCCAGTTGCAGTGTAATTATTCGAAATACCGGAAACTCTTAAGAATCTGCCTCCCTGTAAATAACCTTGAAGTATTGCATGGAGTATCGCACGGGGTCCAAGACAAGACAATACAATTCCACTTACATCGTGGAAATTTCGGTTTGCAGGTCCCTATTATCCTCAACTTGTAATTTACTTTGAAGCATGATTAAAACAAATGAGAAATGAAAGTGGAGAAGAATATCTATCTTGTGGGAGTTATTCATCCTTTCTCTTATCCTCGAAAACGACTTTTGACTTTTTGCAACTTGTTTGAAAAATAAATGTGAATTTGTCTCTCAAGCGTTGATGCATTTTTCGTGTATTTTAGCATGGTCCACATAATGTGAATTACGCATTCTGACTTTTTGCAACTTGTTTGGAAAATAAATGTAAATTTGTTCTCTCAAGAGTTGGAGACGGTTTCCGCATTTTTTTTTTAATTTGGTCCAAATAATGTGAATTACGCGCATATATGTTGTTTTCTAATTCCATAAAAAAACAAAGACTTCTAAAACGTAAACAAAACAAAACAATCAACACGGAATTGTGTTGATTGTTGCAGGCTTTGTCATTATTTTGGAGAGACGAGTCATCCTCTAATTACTACACCTACCTACAGAAAAGTAGCTGGTCCGCACACACATGTTCCATACTTGACCATTTGAGTCAATAACCTTGAACTATCGCATGGATTTCCACTTGCATCGTGGAAATTTTGGTTTGCTAGTCCCTGTCGTTCTTAACTTGTAATTTACTTTGAAGCGTAATTAAGACAAATGACAAACGAAAGTGGAGAAGAATCATCTATCTTGTAGGAGTCATTCATCCTTTCTCTTATCTTCCAAAACGACTTTTGACTTTTTGCAACTTGTTTGGAAAATAAATGTGAATTTGTCTCTCAAGAGTTAAGGCGTTTTCCGTGTATTTTAGCTTGGTCCAAATAACGTGAATTATGCATTCTGACTGTTTGCAACTTGTTTGGAAAATAAATGTAAATTTGTTCTCTTAAGAGTTGAGACGGTTTTCGCACTTTTTAGATTGGTCCAAATAACGTGTATTACGTGCATATATTGTTTTCTAATTCCACAAAAAACAAAAAGACTTCAAAAATGTAAACAGAACGAAACAATCAACGTGGAATTGTGTTGATTGTTGCAGGCTTTGTCATTATTTTGGAGAGACGAGTCATTCTCTAATTACTACACCTACCTATAGAAAAGTAGCTGGTCCACTCACACATGTTCCATACTTGACCATTTGAGTCAAGACAACCCAATGTGGATTGTATTATGAACTATTACTTACTCACCCAGCCTTATAATACACTCGCAGCTTTCCTTGTGCTCCTAAATCAATTCTGATTGTACACTTCTTCTTCTTCATTCTTCAATTGTATTTGCCTTGATTTTGTTGAATTAAGATGGAGGATGGCGGAATCAGGTGCTTGAAGAAACTCTTTCATACTTCCATTGTGGTGCTACTTTTTCTACAATGTTTCAACCTTTCCCTATCCTCTGGATTCTATAATGTTTCTTTCGGTTTCGGAGTACTTGGCCACCGGGTGGTGACGAGGTGCATAGAGAGTGAAAGGGAAGCACTCCTTGCTTTCTTACGATCTCCTCTTCTCGTGGGGAAGAGAAGAACACAAGCAAGATTGTTGCAAATGGGTAGGCATCCACTGCAGCAACCGAACCAACCATGTTACTCAACTTCATCTTGGATGGTCTTCTTTGGTTCAAGCTTACTCACTTCAACACAAAGGTCACCAGGAATATATCAATTATTATTTGCAAGGTAAGATGATGAGTCCTAAACTGATTGAGTTGCAGCATTTGAAATATTTGGACCTTTCGTGGATTAACTTCAATGGAAGCCAAATTCCAGATTTCATTGGTTCTCTTTCCAAGTTAAGACACCTCGATCTCACTGATGCTTCTTTTGGTGGTCGAATTCCAACTCAGATCGGAAACCTTACCCACTTGCAATATCTTGATCTCAGCTTCAATAACTTTGCTAATGTAGAAAATCTCAATTCATGGCTACCTCATCTTTCTTCTTTAACATATTTGGACCTGAGTGACAACAATCTTAGTAATGTTCTTGACTGGCTGGAAATAGTTAGTAAGCTCCCTAAACTTACAAACTTGTCTCTGTTTCATTGCAGTCTTCCTTGTCTCTGTTTTCATGGATTATTACATATATTAGGCACTTTTTATTGTATATATGCATGTGAAATAATTTATCTATATTTATATGTAAAATATAGTCAATTAATTTCGAATTAAATAACAATTTTTTTTGCATGTATTATCACATAGATTAAGCACGTTGTATTGTTATTATATACATATATATTATGTGCGTTAAAAATAATTTGCCTATATGATGTAATTTTTTTGTTAATATATATGCATTCAAATCATGACATTAATTTTTTTTTTTTCAATTTGCATAATTTATTTCCTCCTATGCATGAGACATTTAATTGTATAGATTAATTTGTAAAATAAATGTTGATAACAAGTAATTAACCTAAAGTCAAATGTTTAGGGGTAGTTTAGGCACCCAAAAGTACAAATTGTGCAAAGTTTAGGGAATTTGCTTAATTGGATCCTAGTCATTGGATTTTTGTAGGAAAAAAAATTTATGGTGAGTTTTAGCGTAAAGAAAATTGAATTTTAAGAGGTAAAGTGACATTTTCAGTAGTTTCTAATGCTATATATTAATTAATTGCTAACCATGCAAGTAATTAACCAGTAAAGAGAATAGCACAATAAGCTTAAGGCTAGTTGGTGTTTAATTGTTCTTGTTAAACCATTTGCCATTCAAACATTTGGCATTAAAACTTACCATCTTCACAAAGTTAGCCACTGGGTATCCATCACTATATAAACGTCTTAACAGCCTTTCTTGAACTCGGAAATTCGGAATTCAATTCTTTGTCTCTGGATTGATGCTGACTTAAGCTCACACAATTTGTAAAGAGCTGTCATATATTCACCAGAAATGCTAAGAAAACTCTCTCAAAGTGATAATTTTTTTGTATTCTCTGCTACCTCATGGTTTTGACACAATATTTTATAAAAATGACGGGAAAATTATACCAAAAACATAAGGTAGCGTAGAGTCCCACTTTTAAGAGAGTTCCCTTAGCATTTATCTATTCACATTCACCCCCCCCCTAGGTTGGACCAACATTTTTCAATTAGGACGGCACCTTTGTGCCTTTCAAACTCCATAAAATTTAATAATACATGTCATGATTATTTGGTTTACAGACATTAGTCTTTATTTTGTTAGATGAAGCAGTAGGTTCAAATATTGTAAACTATAATTGTTTGTCTAAATAAATAAACATATTTATTTATTTATATTTATATTTATTTATATTAGTATAATATAAAGTTTTTATATTTCAGAAGATGATTAACCATTTTGATTTTGTACATCTCTCACACGGTTCACCTACCGACCTATATACAGATACGAGAAGCGAATTGTATCACGTTTGCATTTTGTTGGTGACATATTTTATTGCATGCAGTTTCTTGTTGGTACGTCGTAATATATATCCCCACGTATATAAGTCCATCCACGTATATAAGATTTTATGATACTTAAATGTGTCCAATATATATTTAGCAATACATGCAAAATAAATTACATATACAATAAAAGAATGTTGTTTGATTTGATTCAATTGTTTCGTAATGTTCTAGAGGATAGTTAAAACTAAGTTGTTGTGCTGGACGCTCTTTTTTAGGATAAGATTTGATTTCCTTGCCTGTTAGGTTTTGGATTTACTTCCTATTACGATTCTCATTATAGAAGCTAGTCATGTACTCTATTAATAGGACCTTAGGAGTTAGATTATTGTGGTGTGTCGTCGCCATTAGTTTAAAGAGTTTTCTCTCTTTTGGTTTTAGGGTGGAGATCACCGTTTAGAGGCATGAGTATGTGGAAAATTCATGACTTATTTGAGTGTCAAGTTTGTGAGAGTTAATTTGTGAGTTTGAGAGTTTAGAGAACAATTTAGGAGAATCTCCTCCGTTTGTTTTGAGTTCTCAACTTGTTTGATCTACGGTTTGTAAATAGTGAGATTTAGGTTGTTGAGAGTTAAACACTCTTTTGTGTTCTCTGTTTGTTTAGTGAAATTTCCGTGGTGCTTCGCCATTGGACGTAGGTTTTATGCCGAACCACGTTAGTCTCTTATGTTCTTATTTTGAGATTGTTTGTTTCTTGGTTTTCACATGTGACATTGATATTTGGGAGAATCTCCTCCATTTATTTTTTGTTCTCTGCTCGTTTTATTTAGGGTTTGTAGTTTGTGGGATATGGATTGTGAGAGTTAAACTCTTTTGTAATCTTCGTTTGTTTAGTGAAATTCCTCGTCATGCTTCGCCCGTGGAGTAGGCTTAACCACGTCAATCTCTTATGTTCTTATTTTGAGATTGTTTGCTTCTTTACTTTCGCGACGTTGATAACTTAGTACTTTGTTAGAATTTCGCTTTCACTTGCGCATAAAAGTACAACACTAAATATTCAGTCCATCAAACTTAAAAAATGTAAGTTGTGATTACTATCATTTGGTAGAAGTGTCATCATATATTCTTTTTTTTTTCCTTAAACCAAACTATATTGGAGGAGGGTGAATTTGAACACTGAATTTTTCATATCACACTAAGAGGGTTGGGGAGTGGACTAAGCCTCACAATGGGCTAGCAATAATGTGATTTAAATTTGCCTTTGACAAAAATTGAACCTAAGACCTCCCACTTACAAGTGAAGAAGAATACTATTAGACCATAATACTAAGTAGCATAGTTTGTTAAAATAAAATAAAATAAAAACTAAGGTACAGGTGCTCCTTACAAAATATATGACTGAGCTCCATTGTCAATTATGAATTATTAAGTTTCGGATCCTTAATATTGGGCACTGAAAGCAGCCATCCTCATTCTTACTTTCTCTACAATGATTACAGCTGGCAATTAAGGTAGGATACCATAAAGTCGGTCCAGCCCCAAAAAGCTTCTTAATTGATGCCTTTGATTTTTCCAACCATGTAAGGTTTGACATACATCTGTGGTCCAAGTATAAAGTGGAAGGGATCAAGAAAGGACCAAATGTGATGGTGATCGGTTCCCCAACCTGCAGTTGGGACAACATTTTCATGCACATGCATCTTCCCACATGTCACAAATGTCTAGCCAGCTAGCTAGCTAAGACCATCTTCAATCGAAAGGTTCAGAGGGACAAATGACCGAAAATAGTCCGAAAATCATCTTTAATCGAGGACAATGCCAAATGGCTCATAGACCCTACAGAACAAAAAAGGGCCAAAGGGCCAACCGGCTAGCCCAAAGGAGCTAGCCAGCTAGCCCCAAGGAGCTAGCCAGCTAGCCTCGGGCCGAGCCATAAATTTGAAACCAACAGCTAGTTGACATTAGCGTGATGCTAGCATGCTAACGTGAGTTACCGTTATTTAAATTTTTTTTTCTGGGCCAAAATTTTTATAAAAATATATTTAATTATAGGCCCATAATGTTTTTTATTTTTTGGGAAAGCCCATAAGTATGTTTAGTTGAATGTTTGGGTGCTCTTTTTATATAGGCTTTGGAGCTTTGCTCAAATCTCTCCAACAGCTGATGTGGGACTCCCAGCCACTTCCAACTTTTTTTTTTTTTTTTTTTTAATACTTCCTCTCCCACAGTCGATGTGGGACTCTTCCACCCACTTCCTTTTTTTTCACTCTAAATAAAACCTCTCACATTTGACTTGAAATATATAGTTATATTTTTTTAAATTTTACTTGTAGTTATTAAATTTAAGTTGTATTTTTTAAATTTTAGTTATAGTTTTTAAATTTAAGTTGTAGTTTTTAAATTTAAGTTGTTGTAGTTTTTAAATTTAAATAATAAATTATGTTTAGCCCTTTGGCCCTCGATTGGAGATGGTAAGAAATATGGCCCCGTACTGTTCATTAAAATATTAATTTCTTGGAGGGCCAGAGGGTTAAAACGAGCCCTCTGGCCCTCCTTCGATTGGAGATGGTCTAAGGCCATCTCCAACCAAAGGGTCTAGAGGGCTAGAGAGCCGAAAATATCTCGAAAACTGTCTCCAACTGATGGTTAGGTCAAAGGGCTCGTGGGTTCCACAGGACAAAAAGGCCAAAGGGCCAACCAGTTGGCCATCTTCAGCCAGCCCGCTGGCTAGCCCACTTTTTTTTCTTTTTTTTTTTCTTTTCCATTTGCCCATCCCACTTTTTTTTATGCCCAGCCCACTTTTTTTTTTTTTGGATGTTTTTTTTTAATTTCTAATTTTTTCCTACACCATTTCTCACATATTTTTCACCATTCCATGCTATCGTACCTTATTTTATTTCAATTCTTCATATTTCATACTATAGCCCTTTGGCTCTTGGTTGGAGATGGTTTTTTGTCATAGGGTTATGTTTGGCCTATGATCCTTTGGCCCCTCAGTTGGAGATGGTAAGAAATATGACCATGCATTGTTCATTAAAATATTAATTTCTTGGAGGGCCAGAGGGCTAAAACGAGCCCTTTGGCCCTCATTGGGTTGGAGATGGCCTAATAAAGAGATATTTTCAAGGGTTCTGTAGACCTAGATTCATACAAATCATGATTCCTCAATAAAAATCCGCCTACTTTTTTTTTAACAAACAATATTATTTATACTAAGAGGCAGAGGGTGGGCTTAGTCTCACAAAAAAAAAATATTTGAAACAATTACAATAATTTAAGGAGGGAGGATTTGAAACAGTTACATATATTGGGCACATAATTATTATTGCATGTAAAATAATTTATTTATTATATTTAGTTATTTATATGTAATATAGGTAATATTGTTGAGAATGAGTCTCACATTGATGGAAGGGATCTTGAATGAGATTATAAGAGGTTGGGCTACTCCCTATATTGCCAATTGGTTTTATGGTTGAACCTCAACTTTTAATGTTAAATATAGATAAATTAACTTTAAGTAAAAAAATTTATACTGCAATGCATGACCTGATTAAGAGTTTGGGATGGCAAAACTGTTTTAGGGTTTGAAGTACTCCAAGTATAATTAGGTCCATGGGCTGATTAAGAGTAGTTAACCTGCAGTTTCATCCAGCTGCATTGGTTTTGGACTTTGCCTTGGCACCATACTTATCCAAATGGTTGAATCTAGTAATGGTCAAAAGCATCAAAACAAAAGTATTGATCAGTGAGCGGAAAGAGATTGCATCACACAGTGTAACGTGTTCTTTTGTGAGTATAATCTCGACATGTTACGAACCTACTCATGAGTTTGTTTTGCCTTTGAATTCCTTATCCCATTTAGTCGTGGTAACAAGCGACATCTTAATGAGTAGCTATAAATACAACTAAATCCATATGATACTAAAATTCACATTGGAAATTCTTCACTTTTAGTTTCAGACCTCGTTCTATTCTGTTAAAAATTTAGTGATGACAAACTCATAACATTATTTGTACATGTGTGAAAGATGTATACGTTAAAATTTGATGTCAATTCCAGCCTATTGCAGAAGAACTCATTTCTACGCCTCTTTTGTTGTTGGAATTCAAAACACTTTATGTATATCTAATCTAGTTATTTACACTATCAAACCTCAAAGTTTTAATATGTGATTATCTAAACTTATTCTGGTAGACACCGCCATTTTAAGCTTAAACGATCATGAAATCTAAGATTTGAGCTCTCTCTGTAGTAGTAGGAGTACACAACGGCATCAATGATAGAAGTAACAAATATCCATTGTCGGTGATGCCAATCATGATCGGGGAGACCCCTATTTATGTACGGCAGGAAAAGGGTAGGGTTAGGGTACTATATATAAGGTCATCTCCAATTGAAGAAGGGTCAGAGGGCTCCTTTTAGCCCTATAATCCTATTTTAATGAACAATGCCAGACCATATTTCATACAATTTCCAACTGAGGGGGCCAAATGACCATAGATCAAACATAGCCCTGTGATAAAAAAAAAACATCTCCAACCGAGGGAGCCAAAGGGCCATAGGCCAAAAGTAATTTATTATTTTAATTGAATTAATGTCACACCCCAAAACTAGGGATGTAAGGTTATGAGAAATAATTAGAACAAGTGGTTGTTCAAGGATGTAAAACAAAAAAAATCATCTTAAGATAATGTCAACGAAAATTTCCATTTCACAACTCCATTTAAATCAAACTACAAAAAAATTAATTTAAAGGAATAAGGTTAAAGATCCCACAGTAATACAAACTTTAAAGAAAACGACCTGTACAGTAAAATTCACCGAAAACAACTCGCTCAACCGAAAAAGGTGAAAATTTCCAGATCCAAAGTAGACACATGAAACTAAGTTGTGGCAAAATTTCATAAATTTTCGAGTTCAGGAAGTATAGGAGAATTTAAAACTAAAACATGCATGCTGCTGTTTTTCTGTAACAGCAGCTTCAGCAGCATCAAATTCCTTTGTAAATTAAGGCTCATATATTCCAAAGAACACAAATATGAAAGTTTACAGAATACCACTTAGGTAACAGATAAACACTCACATTTTTAAACATACTCAAGTTCATAGTGGTCCTTCAAGAGCCACTTTTTAAAACCTTACATAATAAAGTGAGTTCACAAAGGTCTTCTAGGCTACTTACAAGGAAACAAAATCAGGCCATTTGATGAAAATATAACAGCAAAACGAACTATACAAGCCAAAAGACAAGTAGTTATATACATGAGTTTTCATAGCCCAGGTAAGTAGAAAAACCAATCCATTTTGGCCTACCCCTTCTTAGTCTACAACACAACCAAAATATCATTTACAGTCTAACACCTACTAAACAACACCTTGACAACTCACCCAAAAGATATGCACGTCTGGACTTTCTTGTACTAGTCCACACTAGAGCTGCAACTTGAAATTTAGCTAATCGACTCTACTCACCTGAAATTACATGTTAGTAAAACGGGGTGAGCATATAATGCCCAGTAGGGGGTTTTCAGCAAGTCTGTAATCCTTAAAAAATTCCAGTGCATGCCAAAGAAAAATGATAAAATGATTCGAAACAATTTATGTCTACTACTACGTAGCCTAACAACAAAATTTTGCTCTAAAACTGCTTGGAAAAACAAAGTTGCAGAGTATTCACAGATTTAATAACAACCTGAAACCATGCCCAGTTTCAAAAACACTTCCTTTGTCAAAAGAACAATAGAGCCAATCTCAATTAAGGAAACAATAGCACAACTAACACAACGATTTTCTTTTATCCCAAACAAGTGTCTAGCAAAATGGAAGGACCGTAATATACCTGGCCAATATACATATCACACATATTTATCACTTTCGTAACTCATTACCACAGCCCTCACACATGGAGCTTTCCCCGGGGAACCTTGGGTCATTGTGCCCATCATCAACAACTTCATGGGTCATGATACCCATTCACAAATTTCTCTACATTCTCAAAGCACAGGTATTATACTACTTTCCATTTACTTCCAAAAACAAACATTTGAATCAATATGCTTCAAAATCTCATAATGAGTAACACATAAGGCATGCACATTAAAAAAAAAAACGAAATCTCAACAGCCTTTGAAATTATTTTAAACTTCTCCAAAGTTGTAAGAATAAGACTAAAATCATCAGAAATCCAACCATAGGGAAACATTTGTTTCACATCTTTCACAAAATCTAAAATGGAAAACATGTAAAGTACGGTTGAAATGATGTTCGAATGTCAAATTCTCAATCAAATAAGAATGGAGAAATCTGAATATCTTTAGGGTTGAAAAATTCCCCTACCTCAACACAATTCTTGATACTCAACTCCCATGGTTTTCATCAACTTGATCAGTAGTCACCTTCTTCTTCTCTTCCTTATCTATAAGTAAGAAAGTCATCACACACTGCTCAATAACAAAAAATTTCGAACAACACCCTAATCTTAGGTTAATTGAGGACTTTAAACAAACACTTGGTGCTCAACTCTACAACCATAACATGCAATAAGATACTTCCATGTTTCCTGCTCCCACCCAAACTAATTCATGGGTTTTCAGACCAACTATCAATTAGATCTCAAAATAAGAATAATTACCTCAAATTGGGACAAAGAAAAGAACCTCACTTGTCCTAATCTTCACAAGCAAAATAGCTGCACAATTACTTCTTCTTCCTTGAGAAAATTTGGCATCCCAAAAGAACTAAGAAATTCTCTCACTCTCGGCTGGAGAGGAGAGCACCCAAGAAAGAGCCTCACTTGCACTTTCCAGAAGAAAGTTTCTAAAATCTGGGTATACCAACCTATCTAACCGACAACAAAAGCACAAGCCTAAAATTTTTTTTTTTTTTTTTTTTTTTTTTTCTACTTGGGAAACTAGACGAAAGTTCTTTTTTATATATATATAAGCACCCACACACACCTGTAAACACATAATTACACCTACATATTTCCAAAGATTAGTCTACTCTTAAACACCACTTAGTATTTTCGGAATATTACAATTAATATGATTTTTCGGATATGATTTCTTGTCGAGATGTAATCTCAATAATTTTTCGGATAGGATTTCGAGTGACACGTGTCGCTAAAGTGAGTAACTCTCCAGATTTCTTATCGATATGTAATCTCAATAATTTTTTGGATAAGATTTCAAGTGACACGTATGTATCGCTAAAGTGAGTAACTCTCCAGATTTCTTGTCAATATGTAATCCTCAATAATTTTTGGATAGGATTTCGAGTGGCACGTGTCGAGATGTAATTGGTTGTGCAAATTTTAGATAGGATTCTTATCTACGTGACACTTCTTATCTTCTACTTCCAATGTCCATAAATAATCTGGATATTGGGGTATAATTCACATACCTTCATCTTTGCCCTCTCTAATATCTCTTTCAATTCAAGTTTGCAATGAATTCCAACTTTGGATCCTCTTCGCATTCCAACTGGGAATCCTCATCCAATTCCGAATTGGAAGATAAATGGGCGCAGATGAGACGAGAAGATGAGGAGTCCGGCGTTTAATGTTGCTAAATGAGGAGATGAGGAGTCCGGCGTTTAATGTTGCTAAATGAGAGGAGTCCTCATCCAATTTCTTTCAATTTAAGTTTTATGTTGTTAAATGTTTTTTTTTAATGTTGTTTAAGTTTGAATAACTCCCCCAAGTAGTACTAGGGTGAATATTGTGTTGTTTAATGTTGTTTAAGTTTGAATAACTCCCCCAAGTAGTACTAGGGTGAATATTGTGTTGTTTAATGTTGTTTAAGTTTAATGGCTTAGGTAGTTATAGAAAAAAAATAGAATTTTTTTTTTATAACAAAATATGTCCCAAAAAAAAAAATCATATGCAACGGTAATCTGGCATCAGCATGTCGTCAGCTAGCCGTTGCTAGCTAGCATCATGTTGACGCTAGGTCGCCGTTGCTTTTGAATTTTGGGATGGCCGAGGCTGGCTCCTTTGGGCCAGCCGGTTGGCCTGTTTTCCAATTTTTGGCTCAGTGGGGCCCACGAGCCCTTTGGCCTAGCCCTCAATTGGAGACGATTTTCATGCCATTTCGAGCTATTTTTCACCCTATAGCCTTTTGACCGGATCGGTTGGAGATGGCCTAAAGTCCGTCCAACCACAAGGCTTGTAATGTTGCATTCTATTTTCCCCAACCATAAATGTGATGGTGATAGCACTAGGTTCTTCAAGATGCATAAGGTACAACATTTTTCACACACATATAGGAATGTTTTACATGCCGCAAATGCCTAGCTAGAAAATAGTTTTTCATGCAATTATCACCAACGTGTGGACCTTTTCTGCCGATGATGTCGAATTTAGAAAAACACGAATCTCAAATAAGTAACAATAATTTTGTTATATGTCGACAAAAAAAAATTATTATATGCACGCAATTCTCAATCATGATAAGGATCGATAGTGAAAGTTGGTAATGACATCTATGGTTAACATTTGTCTAAGATGGAAGCAACGTGTTCCACAAAATCTACCAAACGAAAAGAAATGATTTGGATTATTGAAGTGAATGTGATGGCACTGGCACATTAAACTTGTGCATTGCGATATGTAATTTTAATTATTTCTTTTAGCTTAAGATAAAACATCTGTAATTTTATTAATCCACAAATCAAATTTTGGTCTAAAAATCACTGCATTTCGATAAGTAATTTGAATGTATTTAAAGCTAATAGTTTCGTATAAAAGCCACTCAGTACTACGATCTAGTGATATTCCTCTTCACTTGGAAGTGAGAGGTCTTAGGTTCGAATCTCGTGGATGACGAATTCGATACCAAATTAGGTTGCCCATTATGTGGCTTAGCCGAACTCCCTCTCCCCTTAGTGTAAAAATATCGATGTACTAAAAAAAAAAAACAATTTCGTATAAAAAGTGGTAGCAGTTTCTGAAAAATAAACTTTTACCATCACCAAGAAAAGTCCCATTCAAATTTGCTAACGCCTAAAGTGTCCTTTGTCCAACTCTTCTCTCCTTTGTGAGAGTTTCTTTCTCTCTCTGCTGTGAGAGTACTTCTGTGAGTTTTTCTTCTAGATTCTTCGGTGGCACCGGTTCTAGCTTCGGCTGGGGTCGGATGTTGTGTCCTCTTCTCCCTTTTCTCCTTCTTTTCTCCTTGCATCTACTGTTGGTTCTCCCCAATTTTCAATTCGGCCTTTTCAATTCCTCCAACTTCGTGGGTTTTCTTCTTCCTGATTCTTCCTTGCTTCGTTTTTCAACCATGTCCTTTGTCGAGATAGTGTGTAGAGTTCCAATACTTGCATCGGCTCGAGTGTTTTCCACACCACCACATTCTCATTTGTGTCTGCCGCTTGCGGCAGTGTTGCTTGGGACTTGTTCTGAGCTTCCATCTGTGATTGGCCTCTTTCGCTTGGATGTCGATTACCCATAACTTATGGCTGTGCGCAGGAAACGTCAGTGAAGAAGATGATCGACGGTGGTCGGAGAATCGGATGACTGGCAGATCCTTGGACCGTCGGTGGTGATGGTGGAGAAGGCAGTGATACTTCTCGGATGTTCTTTGGTTTTGGGCTTTTAGGCTCTTTCTCTGTTTTTGTTGTTTTCTTTTTGTTTAGACCCGTTTTGGTTGTGTATAGGTGTTGTTGGGCCTTTGTATGTTTGTAAGTTTGTGTTTTGGTTGGAATAAAATCTTTCCCTTGTCCAAAAAAAAAAAAAAAAAACTTTTACCATCACCTTGCAAACAGGTTCAAATAGGAATCGAAAATGAATGAATCAGATTATTTCCATGTAATTGTTTGGGCCCAAAATGACATTGGGCCGAGCACGGACCATTCTCGGCCCAGGACCTGCGCAAAGGCAGTAAGTTGGCGCCATGGGCCACGGATTAGGAGGAATCCTATTAGGAAAAGGAAGGAAGAACATATAAGTATAAGAATGTGATAGAGGCTGAGACCCATCAGGTGAAGGAGTCCCGAGAAGAAAGTGAATCAAACTCGCGGTTGGAGGCAGGTTCAGAGTCCTAGCTGGATTGGGATCGTCCGAGATAAAATTGGATTAGTATCGGCTAAGGTAGAGTTAGACTAGGAAGAGGAGTTATATCCAAGGACGGTTTGGAGCATTTGCACAACTATAAATAGAAGGGGGAACATAACATTAACTCTCTTCAACTCAACACACAAATCTGCCATGCGCAAACCCTCTCAACTTTGAGATTTTTATTTTCTTTTTCGCCAACACATCTTCAGTTTGGATAAACAGCACTGTGGAGGCAACCGGTAAACATCTTCAGTTTGGATAAACAACATTGTTGCCGTAGAATCAGCCGACAGTGGAGCATCTTCAGTTTGGATAAACAGCACTGCGTCGAGGCCGACTGGTTATCTATCCAAGTCTCGGTCGAGAAGGACTTGCGAGTTCTCCTCGGCAGGGTCATCTTACCAGCCTTCTCGACGAAGTGAGGTGTTACGATTTGCTGGGCTCGGCACATTGAACGCCGAGTTATTTTATGATTGGATACTCATAGGTTAGCTTCAGGATTCGGCATTCCGACAGCCGAACCACCTTTACAGTTAAGACATACATCTGTTTTGAGTATTTGTGTCCTTACACTTTGGTGTCGATTCGGCGTGCTTATACTTTCACAAATATAATCACTGTCACCGAATCCGGCGCCAGCGATTCGTGAACTTCGCAAGACTAGCAGCCTTGTCTTCAGGCTCTAGAACCCAAAAGCCGAAGCGTGTTCTTTCCTCGGCCGCAGTCGCAAGATTCAGAAGTCAGCAGCGCACACAACGCAACTTCAGCATTTTACTCATCGGCCGAGTTCTTCCGTCGAGTTGGCACGCCCCGCATTCAACCGAATGACGTAGTTAGCTCATTAGTTACTCGGCATGCGCGCCACGTAGGCTTGGTAGTTTTTAGGGTCAACATTTTGGCACGCCCAATGGGACCAAGTGCTAAACCTTCGAAGTTCATGACCAT